>CM051031.1:13618149-14289310 GCA_027627225.1 Congeria kusceri | reverse complement strand
GAAGCTTAAATGTCCCTCTAACAATTAAAGCTGATATTTGCAATATTTGTGACAAAATACCCAAACAAACCAAACAAACATGTATGGGGGGCTTATGTGGGGTGAGGAGAGAATGACTTTGTTAGATATTTTTACTCTAAGCCATTTGATAATGTATTTTTTGTGTATTTTTTTTTAAAAATCACCCCAAAAATGTAAATTTAATAGAAAAAAAATTCCAATTTCATCCAAGACAATTAACAAATTAGTCAAAATGGAGATCAAAGATACTTTGAAGTGTAGAAATCAATCAGCTTCCAGTAATTGCTTGTTTCAAACCAATAAAGTGTAAAATCTTTAAAGCACCTTGTTTGTCGCAGCCTCTTTAATTACAGGCCACCAATTATATATTCTAGTATATAATGTCATGAGTGCCTTTAAACTGCAGCAGGTGGTCAATTTGCATTGCCTGCTCACATTTAGAGGTTTAAGGGAATACAAAATTGCATATTTTGGGCACAAAATAAGTACTTTGACTTTTTTTAAGGTGGCAATCTGGTCAAAATGGGGTTCATAACCAAGCAAAAGAAAAAGTTGCTCAATGTTGGTTTTAAACGAGGTGGGACTAGTCCGGTGAAGGGGAAAAAACATAATTATGAAAGAAGGTCAAATTCCAACACAACCTATGTAAGGTTAGAAAGGTCATCCTTTGAAGCACGGGTAGCTTACAATGACAAGGTTCTTACTTTTCGGGATGTAGACGGCTCTCAAACCCCAGCTAAGCCCTTGCGTCCGACAGCGAACAAGATTCGCCATGTAGACCTGTTACGGGTTCCTGCTCCATCAAAAGTCCATCCCGACTTACTTACGAACAAGGTCTATGTCCCCGCCCTACTCCAGTCTATGATGTCCTCTGAAAATAGAAAGCATAGGTTAAGAAGTGATAAATGTAGGGGCGACTTGGTAATTGACGGCAGTGCTTCCATAAAGTGGTGCTGAGGCTGGGAGGAAAGGTTAAAATGTACAAGATGCAGATATGTAGGCAAGCATTATAAGCTTTACAATGAGGTTCCATCAAGTACCAGGGGCAGAAAGGCAGCTCAGATCAATGTAGGCTTCCAAATAGGTGTTGCAAGTACTTCTATTGGGAACACAGGTTCCCGCAGAATTCTCAACACAACCAATATCATTGCTCCCTCTCCACTCGCTATGCAAAAACAAGCAAATAAGGTCAATACTGCCCTTAAATCCCTAAATGAGAGAAGCATGTACCAGATTAGAGAAAACTTAGTTGCTGAAAATGCCAAAATTGGTAAAAAAGATCCCTCTAAGGTAAATGTTCAAGGGGACACTTGCTACAACAATCCAATTTTTAACTCTGACGCGACACCCTTTCAAGCCGGAACTATTGCCATAAGTACTATGTGTGAAAACAATACCAGAAACAAGCAAATTGTAGGGGTACAAGTAGCAAATAAACTATGCAGGACTGCATCAATGCTTAGGAATAAGGGTAAACCTGTTCAGTGCCCCAATCATAGGGGGCATTGTTCTGCAAATGTTTCAGAGAGGGAACCAATAGGTGATGAAGGCAAATGGAATAGGTTGTTAGGTGACCAGATCTCTAAGGACATCAAAAATAGCAAATTTCACTTGTGATGGGGACAGTAGGGCATTCCAAGGTGTTCGTAACTCTCACGGTCACAATGTGGGTCATCTTAAGGATCTGAGGCACCTAGGCAACTCGCTGAAGCGCGAGCTCAACAAAGCGCCTTTCTCAAAGGGCATGCTCAAGGGTCATTCCAAGTCTAATATCAGGAGTCGGTTCGCTCTCTCGGTCAAAGCTAGGGGTATGGCTGAGCTTAAAGCTGCCCACAATAAACACCAGGGTGACATCAAGGTTCTAAAGAAGGTCATGGTTGATGTAATCGCAACATTGTTCTATGCTTCAGTGGTTACTGCGGTACTCATTGTGCAAAGTACAGTTATGTCTGTGCTGGTACAAATAGGCAAGCTAAGAATTTCATGCCAGACAATGTCAAGGTTAAAATGGTTGACAGTGACCAACAAGTCCTTAAAAAATGCATTGAAATGGTTTTAGGTCCAGCTGCTCTTGACGCTACCAAACTTTTAACCACAACCCAAAAAAGTGAAGCAGTAAACAGGTCGTACCAAGCTGTCAATCCTAAAACTGTGACTTTCTCACGCAACTGTGTAGGTCGAATTCACGGGCAGGTTCACAAATTAAACAATGGCTATGCTGACTCTGTAATTGCAAAAACCACTGAACTAAATGCTAACCTTACCCAGGGGTCAAAGATTATTAAGCAGATAGCATATGAGGACCGCAACGACCTTAACCGAAAGCAAACATCCGCTACCAACAAAGCACGAGCTTTACGTGCCAGGACGCGGAATTATCGATACAAACTGCATGAGGAATTACACTACGGCAAGGGCATGAGTGACCCCAAACCTGATTATGACAGTCTTCCACACCTTAAGCATCATAAATATGCTTAGTTGATTGTGTACCTGATAATAAATTGTTATTATTACCTGTTTTGGCATAAGAGACCTCTAACAAGTGGCCCTCGCGTCAGCATCAGGCGTTCCTCTACCTGAAAAAGGCAAAAATACCCAATAGAAATAGATATAAAATGAAAAAAAACATGCATTTATGTATTTTAAGTGTATTTCTATGAATAAAAGGAAGTGATAAAGCTTGTTGTATTCATGTTTTTACCAAATATGCAGGCTGGCTCAGTTCCATGCCCGCTGCACTGTCCGAACTGTAAACATGTCCGCCGTTCCATGTTGGTGGAATGGGGCTCTATGTTTAAATGTTCAGGCTTAACACACAAGCTAGTGTTGCATAAGTGGCTCACAGAGTCCCTGGCGTTCAATTCTGACTTCATGTAGCACATTAACGCTACACGGTGAACCAAGCATGTCTCTGATTTTATGTCCGAAGGCAATTTAGCCCTCATTCGGCCATAATAGGGTAAGGAACTATTTGAAATACAACCATTCCAGATCAAACAATCTGAATTGATGCATTTAATGCACTTATTTTCTACTCTTTTGCTCAGAAATGACCAAAAATCTGCTTTCTCATCCATATTTTGCACTTGCAGACGATATTTTATTTTAACCCAGTCAGTATAAGAGAAATTTGTTCTCATTAAAATTAGTTTTTCTTGCATATAATTATCTTCCCATGCATATTGCACCAATATATTAAGTTTGGCTTGTATATCTGTCCATTTGGCCATTTTATTTCATATTTTCAAACACAGGTGATTTTGGTCGGAAGCCGGTGATTTCAAGCGTCTTGAAGCTTAAATGTCCCTCTAACAATTAAAGCTGATATTTGCAATATTTGTGACAAAATACCCAAACAAACCAAACAAACATGTATGGGGGGCTTATGTGGGGTGAGGAGAGAATGACTTTGTTAGATATTTTTACTCTAAGCCATTTTGATAATGTATTTTTTGTGTATTTTTTTTTAAAAATCACCCCAAAAATGTAAATTTAATAGAAAAAAAATTCCAATTTCATCCAAGACAATTAACAAATTAGTCAAAATGGGAGATCAAAGATACTTTGAAGTGTAGAAATCAATCAGCTTCCAGTAATTGCTTGTTTCAAACCAATAAAGTGTAAAATCTTTAAAGCACCTTGTTTGTCGCAGCCTCTTTAATTACAGGCCACCAATTATATATTCTAGTATATAATGTCATGAGTGCCTTTAAACTGCAGCAGGTGGTCAATTTGCATTGCCTGCTCACATTTAGAGGTTTAAGGGAATACAAAATTGCATATTTTGGGCACAAAATAAGTACTTTGACTTTTTTTAAGGTGGCAATCTGGTCAAAATGGGGTTCATAACCAAGCAAAAGAAAAAGTTGCTCAATGTTGGTTTTAAACGAGGTGGGACTAGTCCGGTGAAGGGGAAAAAACATAATTATGAAAGAAGGTCAAATTCCAACACAACCTATGTAAGGTTAGAAAGGTCATCCTTTGAAGCACGGGTAGCTTACAATGACAAGGTTCTTACTTTTCGGGATGTAGACGGCTCTCAAACCCCAGCTAAGCCCTTGCGTCCGACAGCGAACAAGATTCGCCATGTAGACCTGTTACGGGTTCCTGCTCCATCAAAAGTCCATCCCGACTTACTTACGAACAAGGTCTATGTCCCCCGCCCTACTCCAGTCTATGATGTCCTCTGAAAATAGAAAGCATAGGTTAAGAAGTGATAAATGTAGGGGCGACTTGGTAATTGACGGCAGTGCTTCCATAAAGTGGTGCTGAGGCTGGGAGGAAAGGTTAAAATGTACAAGATGCAGATATGTAGGCAAGCATTATAAGCTTTACAATGAGGTTCCATCAAGTACCAGGGGCAGAAAGGCAGCTCAGATCAATGTAGGCTTCCAAATAGGTGTTGCAAGTACTTCTATTGGGAACACAGGTTCCCGCAGAATTCTCAACACAACCAATATCATTGCTCCCTCTCCACTCGCTATGCAAAAACAAGCAAATAAGGTCAATACTGCCCTTAAATCCCTAAATGAGAGAAGCATGTACCAGATTAGAGAAAACTTAGTTGCTGAAAATGCCAAAATTGGTAAAAAAGATCCCTCTAAGGTAAATGTTCAAGGGGACACTTGCTACAACAATCCAATTTTTAACTCTGACGCGACACCCTTTCAAGCCGGAACTATTGCCATAAGTACTATGTGTGAAAACAATACCAGAAACAAGCAAATTGTAGGGGTACAAGTAGCAAATAAACTATGCAGGACTGCATCAATGCTTAGGAATAAGGGTAAACCTGTTCAGTGCCCCAATCATAGGGGGCATTGTTCTGCAAATGTTTCAGAGAGGGAACCAATAGGTGATGAAGGCAAATGGAATAGGTTGTTAGGTGACCAGATCTCTAAGGACATCAAAATAGCAAATTTCACTTGTGATGGGGACAGTAGGGCATTCCAAGGTGTTCGTAACTCTCACGGTCACAATGTGGGTCATCTTAAGGATCTGAGGCACCTAGGCAACTCGCTGAAGCGCGAGCTCAACAAAGCGCCTTTCTCAAAGGGCATGCTCAAGGGTCATTCCAAGTCTAATATCAGGAGTCGGTTCGCTCTCTCGGTCAAAGCTAGGGGTATGGCTGAGCTTAAAGCTGCCCACAATAAACACCAGGGTGACATCAAGGTTCTAAAGAAGGTCATGGTTGATGTAATCGCAACCATTGTTCTATGCTTCAGTGGTTACTGCGGTACTCATTGTGCAAAGTACAGTTATGTCTGTGCTGGTACAAATAGGCAAGCTAAGAATTTCATGCCAGACAATGTCAAGGTTAAAATGGTTGACAGTGACCAACAAGTCCTTAAAAAATGCATTGAAATGGTTTTAGGTCCAGCTGCTCTTGACGCTACCAAACTTTTAACCACAACCCAAAAAAGTGAAGCAGTAAACAGGTCGTACCAAGCTGTCAATCCTAAAACTGTGACTTTCTCACGCAACTGTGTAGGTCGAATTCACGGGCAGGTTCACAAATTAAACAATGGCTATGCTGACTCTGTAATTGCAAAAACCACTGAACTAAATGCTAACCTTACCCAGGGGTCAAAGATTATTAAGCAGATAGCATATGAGGACCGCAACGACCTTAACCGAAAGCAAACATCCGCTACCAACAAAGCAGGAGCTTTACGTGCCAGGACGCGGAATTATCGATACAAACTGCATGAGGAATTACACTACGGCAAGGGCATGAGTGACCCCAAACCTGATTATGACAGTCTTCCACACCTTAAGCATCATAAATATGCTTAGTTGATTGTGTACCTGATAATAAATTGTTATTATTACCTGTTTTGGCATAAGAGACCTCTAATAAGTGGCCCTCGCGTCAGCATCAGGCGTTCCTCTACCTGAAAAAGGCAAAAATACCCAATAGAAATAGATATAAAATGAAAAAAAACATGCATTTATGTATTTTAAGTGTATTTCTATGAATAAAAGGAAGTGATAAAGCTTGTTGTATTCATGTTTTTACCAAATATGCAGGCTGGCTCAGTTCCATGCCCGCTGCACTGTCCGAACTGTAAACATGTCCGCCGTTCCATGTTGGTGGAATGGGGCTCTATGTTTAAATGTTCAGGCTTAACACACAAGCTAGTGTTGCATAAGTGGCTCACAGAGTCCCTGGCGTTCAATTCTGACTTCATGTAGCACATTAACGCTACACGGTGAACCAAGCATGTCTCTGATTTTATGTCCGAAGGCAATTTAGCCCTCATTCGGCCATAATAGGGTAAGGAACTATTTGAAATACAACCATTCCAGATCAAACAGTCTGAATTGATGCATTTAATGCACTTATTTTCTACTCTTTTGCTCAGAAATGACCAAAAATCTGCTTTCTCATCCATATTTTGCACTTGCAGACGATATTTTATTTTAACCCCAAAGTCAGTTTAGGTCACAATATACTAAAAGATTTCCTTAACAAATTCAATGTAAAAGCAATAAATTCAACAAAAAATAAACTCAACATTTTGCGCGTAGAGACCCTCATAACCATACCTTTTCTTAAAGAGCATTCCGAGCCGAATTGATTTAGACAATAAAAAAGATAGGTCATGTGATATGTAAGAAAGAACTCGACGCGAATCAAAGTTCACTGTTTTACGGCCATCTTTTTACCGGCTACTCTCCAGTTGAAGGTATACTGCCAACTGTCAAAGTCTCGTCATGTAGTCTCCAACCTTCAAGCGAAACAGTGAATTTTTAGTACACAACAATGTTTTTCCTACCACACGTACAAAGAAATATTCAAAAATAAAGTCATGGCAAGTGACTATACAGAAAATTGTGTCTTCAAATAAATGGTGTTGATTTATTTAGAGAGTATAGCATTGCACACCTGAAATATTTAGTATACTGTAACCTATAAGAGAAATTTGTTCTCATTAAAATTAGTTTTTCTTGCATATAATTATCTTCCCATGCATATTGCACCAATATATTAAGTTTGGCTTGTATATCTGTCCATTTGGCCATTTTATTTCATATTTTCAAACACAGGTGATTTTGGTCGGAAGCCGGTGATTTCAAGCGTCTTGAAGCTTAAATGTCCCTCTAACAATTAAAGCTGATATTTGCAATATTTGTGACAAAATACCCAAACAAACCAAACAAACATGTATGGGGGGGCTTATGTGGGGTGAGGAGAGAATGACTTTGTTAGATATTTTTACTCTAAGCCATTTTGATAATGTATTTTTTGTGTATTTTTTTTAAAAATCACCCCAAAAATGTAAATTTAATAGAAAAAAAATTCCAATTTCATCCAAGACAATTAACAAATTAGTCAAAATGGGAGATCAAAGATACTTTGAAGTGTAGAAATCAATCAGCTTCCAGTAATTGCTTGTTTCAAACCAATAAAGTGTAAAATCTTTAAAGCACCTTGTTTGTCGCAGCCTCTTTAATTACAGGCCACCAATTATATATTCTAGTATATAATGTCATGAGTGCCTTTAAACTGCAGCAGGTGGTCAATTTGCATTGCCTGCTCACATTTAGAGGTTTAAGGGAATACAAAATTGCATATTTTGGGCACAAAATAAGTACTTTGACTTTTTTTAAGGTGGCAATCTGGTCAAAATGGGGTTCATAACCAAGCAAAAGAAAAAGTTGCTCAATGTTGGTTTTAAACGAGGTGGGACTAGTCCGGTGAAGGGGAAAAAACATAATTATGAAAGAAGGTCAAATTCCAACACAACCTATGTAAGGTTAGAAAGGTCATCCTTTGAAGCACGGGTAGCTTACAATGACAAGGTTCTTACTTTTCGGGATGTAGACGGCTCTCAAACCCCAGCTAAGCCCTTGCGTCCGACAGCGAACAAGATTCGCCATGTAGACCTGTTACGGGTTCCTGCTCCATCAAAAGTCCATCCCGACTTACTTACGAACAAGGTCTATGTCCCCCGCCCTACTCCAGTCTATGATGTCCTCTGAAAATAGAAAGCATAGGTTAAGAAGTGATAAATGTAGGGGCGACTTGGTAATTGACGGCAGTGCTTCCATAAAGTGGTGCTGAGGCTGGGAGGAAAGGTTAAAATGTACAAGATGCAGATATGTAGGCAAGCATTATAAGCTTTACAATGAGGTTCCATCAAGTACCAGGGGCAGAAAGGCAGCTCAGATCAATGTAGGCTTCCAAATAGGTGTTGCAAGTACTTCTATTGGAACACAGGTTCCCGCAGAATTCTCAACACAACCAATATCATTGCTCCCTCTCCACTCGCTATGCAAAAACAAGCAAATAAGGTCAATACTGCCCTTAAATCCCTAAATGAGAGAAGCATGTACCAGATTAGAGAAAACTTAGTTGCTGAAAATGCCAAAATTGGTAAAAAAGATCCCTCTAAGGTAAATGTTCAAGGGGACACTTGCTACAACAATCCAATTTTTAACTCTGACGCGACACCCTTTCAAGCCGGAACTATTGCCATAAGTACTATGTGTGAAAACAATACCAGAAACAAGCAAATTGTAGGGGTACAAGTAGCAAATAAACTATGCAGGACTGCATCAATGCTTAGGAATAAGGGTAAACCTGTTCAGTGCCCCAATCATAGGGGGCATTGTTCTGCAAATGTTTCAGAGAGGGAACCAATAGGTGATGAAGGCAAATGGAATAGGTTGTTAGGTGACCAGATCTCTAAGGACATCAAAATAGCAAATTTCACTTGTGATGGGGACAGTAGGGCATTCCAAGGTGTTCGTAACTCTCACGGTCACAATGTGGGTCATCTTAAGGATCTGAGGCACCTAGGCAACTCGCTGAAGCGCGAGCTCAACAAAGCGCCTTTCTCAAAGGGCATGCTCAAGGGTCATTCCAAGTCTAATATCAGGAGTCGGTTCGCTCTCTCGGTCAAAGCTAGGGGTATGGCTGAGCTTAAAGCTGCCCACAATAAACACCAGGGTGACATCAAGGTTCTAAAGAAGGTCATGGTTGATGTAATCGCAACCATTGTTCTATGCTTCAGTGGTTACTGCGGTACTCATTGTGCAAAGTACAGTTATGTCTGTGCTGGTACAAATAGGCAAGCTAAGAATTTCATGCCAGACAATGTCAAGGTTAAAATGGTTGACAGTGACCAACAAGTCCTTAAAAAATGCATTGAAATGGTTTTAGGTCCAGCTGCTCTTGACGCTACCAAACTTTTAACCACAACCCAAAAAAGTGAAGCAGTAAACAGGTCGTACCAAGCTGTCAATCCTAAAACTGTGACTTTCTCACGCAACTGTGTAGGTCGAATTCACGGGCAGGTTCACAAATTAAACAATGGCTATGCTGACTCTGTAATTGCAAAAACCACTGAACTAAATGCTAACCTTACCCAGGGGTCAAAGATTATTAAGCAGATAGCATATGAGGACCGCAACGACCTTAACCGAAAGCAAACATCCGCTACCAACAAAGCACGAGCTTTACGTGCCAGGACGCGGAATTATCGATACAAACTGCATGAGGAATTACACTACGGCAAGGGCATGAGTGACCCCAAACCTGATTATGACAGTCTTCCACACCTTAAGCATCATAAATATGCTTAGTTGATTGTGTACCTGATAATAAATTGTTATTATTACCTGTTTTGGCATAAGAGACCTCTAACAAGTGGCCCTCGCGTCAGCATCAGGCGTTCCTCTACCTGAAAAAGGCAAAAATACCCAATAGAAATAGATATAAAATGAAAAAAAACATGCATTTATGTATTTTAAGTGTATTTCTATGAATAAAAGGAAGTGATAAAGCTTGTTGTATTCATGTTTTTACCAAATATGCAGGCTGGCTCAGTTCCATGCCCGCTGCACTGTCCGAACTGTAAACATGTCCGCCGTTCCATGTTGGTGGAATGGGGCTCTATGTTTAAATGTTCAGGCTTAACACACAAGCTAGTGTTGCATAAGTGGCTCACAGAGTCCCTGGCGTTCAATTCTGACTTCATGTAGCACATTAACGCTACACGGTGAACCAAGCATGTCTCTGATTTTATGTCCGAAGGCAATTTAGCCCTCATTCGGCCATAATAGGGTAAGGAACTATTTGAAATACAACCATTCCAGATCAAACAATCTGAATTGATGCATTTAATGCACTTATTTTCTACTCTTTTGCTCAGAAATGACCAAAAATCTGCTTTCTCATCCATATTTTGCACTTGCAGACGATATTTTATTTTAACCCAGTCAGTATAAGAGAAATTTGTTCTCATTAAAATTAGTTTTTCTTGCATATAATTATCTTCCCATGCATATTGCACCAATATATTAAGTTTGGCTTGTATATCTGTCCATTTGGCCATTTTATTTCATATTTTCAAACACAGGTGATTTTGGTCGGAAGCCGGTGATTTCAAGCGTCTTGAAGCTTAAATGTCCCTCTAACAATTAAAGCTGATATTTGCAATATTTGTGACAAAATACCCAAACAAACCAAACAAACATGTATGGGGGGCTTATGTGGGGTGAGGAGAGAATGACTTTGTTAGATATTTTTACTCTAAGCCATTTTGATAATGTATTTTTTGTGTATTTTTTTTTAAAAATCACCCCAAAAATGTAAATTTAATAGAAAAAAAATTCCAATTTCATCCAAGACAATTAACAAATTAGTCAAAATGGGAGATCAAAGATACTTTGAAGTGTAGAAATCAATCAGCTTCCAGTAATTGCTTGTTTCAAACCAATAAAGTGTAAAATCTTTAAAGCACCTTGTTTGTCGCAGCCTCTTTAATTACAGGCCACCAATTATATATTCTAGTATATAATGTCATGAGTGCCTTTAAACTGCAGCAGGTGGTCAATTTGCATTGCCTGCTCACATTTAGAGGTTTAAGGGAATACAAAATTGCATATTTTGGGCACAAAATAAGTACTTTGACTTTTTTTAAGGTGGCAATCTGGTCAAAATGGGGTTCATAACCAAGCAAAAGAAAAAGTTGCTCAATGTTGGTTTTAAACGAGGTGGGACTAGTCCGGTGAAGGGGAAAAAACATAATTATGAAAGAAGGTCAAATTCCAACACAACCTATGTAAGGTTAGAAAGGTCATCCTTTGAAGCACGGGTAGCTTACAATGACAAGGTTCTTACTTTTCGGGATGTAGACGGCTCTCAAACCCCAGCTAAGCCCTTGCGTCCGACAGCGAACAAGATTCGCCATGTAGACCTGTTACGGGTTCCTGCTCCATCAAAAGTCCATCCCGACTTACTTACGAACAAGGTCTATGTCCCCGCCCTACTCCAGTCTATGATGTCCTCTGAAAATAGAAAGCATAGGTTAAGAAGTGATAAATGTAGGGGCGACTTGGTAATTGACGGCAGTGCTTCCATAAAGTGGTGCTGAGGCTGGGAGGAAAGGTTAAAATGTACAAGATGCAGATATGTAGGCAAGCATTATAAGCTTTACAATGAGGTTCCATCAAGTACCAGGGGCAGAAAGGCAGCTCAGATCAATGTAGGCTTCCAAATAGGTGTTGCAAGTACTTCTATTGGGAACACAGGTTCCCGCAGAATTCTCAACACAACCAATATCATTGCTCCCTCTCCACTCGCTATGCAAAAACAAGCAAATAAGGTCAATACTGCCCTTAAATCCCTAAATGAGAGAAGCATGTACCAGATTAGAGAAAACTTAGTTGCTGAAAATGCCAAAATTGGTAAAAAAGATCCCTCTAAGGTAAATGTTCAAGGGGACACTTGCTACAACAATCCAATTTTTAACTCTGACGCGACACCCTTTCAAGCCGGAACTATTGCCATAAGTACTATGTGTGAAAACAATACCAGAAACAAGCAAATTGTAGGGGTACAAGTAGCAAATAAACTATGCAGGACTGCATCAATGCTTAGGAATAAGGGTAAACCTGTTCAGTGCCCCAATCATAGGGGGCATTGTTCTGCAAATGTTTCAGAGAGGGAACCAATAGGTGATGAAGGCAAATGGAATAGGTTGTTAGGTGACCAGATCTCTAAGGACATCAAAATAGCAAATTTCACTTGTGATGGGGACAGTAGGGCATTCCAAGGTGTTCGTAACTCTCACGGTCACAATGTGGGTCATCTTAAGGATCTGAGGCACCTAGGCAACTCGCTGAAGCGCGAGCTCAACAAAGCGCCTTTCTCAAAGGGCATGCTCAAGGGTCATTCCAAGTCTAATATCAGGAGTCGGTTCGCTCTCTCGGTCAAAGCTAGGGGTATGGCTGAGCTTAAAGCTGCCCACAATAAACACCAGGGTGACATCAAGGTTCTAAAGAAGGTCATGGTTGATGTAATCGCAACCATTGTTCTATGCTTCAGTGGTTACTGCGGTACTCATTGTGCAAAGTACAGTTATGTCTGTGCTGGTACAAATAGGCAAGCTAAGAATTTCATGCCAGACAATGTCAAGGTTAAAATGGTTGACAGTGACCAACAAGTCCTTAAAAAATGCATTGAAATGGTTTTAGGTCCAGCTGCTCTTGACGCTACCAAACTTTTAACCACAACCCAAAAAAGTGAAGCAGTAAACAGGTCGTACCAAGCTGTCAATCCTAAAACTGTGACTTTCTCACGCAACTGTGTAGGTCGAATTCACGGGCAGGTTCACAAATTAAACAATGGCTATGCTGACTCTGTAATTGCAAAAACCACTGAACTAAATGCTAACCTTACCCAGGGGTCAAAGATTATTAAGCAGATAGCATATGAGGACCGCAACGACCTTAACCGAAAGCAAACATCCGCTACCAACAAAGCAGGAGCTTTACGTGCCAGGACGCGGAATTATCGATACAAACTGCATGAGGAATTACACTACGGCAAGGGCATGAGTGACCCCAAACCTGATTATGACAGTCTTCCACACCTTAAGCATCATAAATATGCTTAGTTGATTGTGTACCTGATAATAAATTGTTATTATTACCTGTTTTGGCATAAGAGACCTCTAATAAGTGGCCCTCGCGTCAGCATCAGGCGTTCCTCTACCTGAAAAAGGCAAAAATACCCAATAGAAATAGATATAAAATGAAAAAAAACATGCATTTATGTATTTTAAGTGTATTTCTATGAATAAAAGGAAGTGATAAAGCTTGTTGTATTCATGTTTTTACCAAATATGCAGGCTGGCTCAGTTCCATGCCCGCTGCACTGTCCGAACTGTAAACATGTCCGCCGTTCCATGTTGGTGGAATGGGGCTCTATGTTTAAATGTTCAGGCTTAACACACAAGCTAGTGTTGCATAAGTGGCTCACAGAGTCCCTGGCGTTCAATTCTGACTTCATGTAGCACATTAACGCTACACGGTGAACCAAGCATGTCTCTGATTTTATGTCCGAAGGCAATTTAGCCCTCATTCGGCCATAATAGGGTAAGGAACTATTTGAAATACAACCATTCCAGATCAAACAGTCTGAATTGATGCATTTAATGCACTTATTTTCTACTCTTTTGCTCAGAAATGACCAAAAATCTGCTTTCTCATCCATATTTTGCACTTGCAGACGATATTTTATTTTAACCCAAAGTCAGTTTAGGTCACAATATACTAAAAGATTTCCTTAACAAATTCAATGTAAAAGCAATAAATTCAACAAAAAATAAACTCAACATTTTGCGCGTAGAGACCCTCATAACCATACCTTTTCTTAAAGAGCATTCCGAGCCGAATTGATTTAGACAATAAAAAAGATAGGTCATGTGATATGTAAGAAAGAACTCGACGCGAATCAAAGTTCACTGTTTTACGGCCATCTTTTTACCGGCTACTCTCCAGTTGAAGGTATACTGCCAACTGTCAAAGTCTCGTCATGTAGTCTCCAACCTTCAAGCGAAACAGTGAATTTTTAGTACACAACAATGTTTTTCCTACCACACGTACAAAGAAATATTCAAAAATAAAGTCATGGCAAGTGACTATACAGAAAATTGTGTCTTCAAATAAATGGTGTTGATTTATTTAGAGAGTATAGCATTGCACACCTGAAATATTTAGTATACTGTAACCTATAAGAGAAATTTGTTCTCATTAAAATTAGTTTTTCTTGCATATAATTATCTTCCCATGCATATTGCACCAATATATTAAGTTTGGCTTGTATATCTGTCCATTTGGCCATTTTATTTCATATTTTCAAACACAGGTGATTTTGGTCGGAAGCCGGTGATTTCAAGCGTCTTGAAGCTTAAATGTCCCTCTAACAATTAAAGCTGATATTTGCAATATTTGTGACAAAATACCCAAACAAACCAAACAAACATGTATGGGGGGCTTATGTGGGGTGAGGAGAGAATGACTTTGTTAGATATTTTTACTCTAAGCCATTTTGATAATGTATTTTTTGTGTATTTTTTTTTAAAAATCACCCCAAAAATGTAAATTTAATAGAAAAAAAATTCCAATTTCATCCAATACAATTAACAAATTAGTCAAAATGGGAGATCAAAGATACTTTGAAGTGTAGAAATCAATCAGCTTCCAGTAATTGCTTGTTTCAAACCAATAAAGTGTAAAATCTTTAAAGCACCTTGTTTGTCGCAGCCTCTTTAATTACAGGCCACCAATTATATATTCTAGTATATAATGTCATGAGTGCCTTTAAACTGCAGCAGGTGGTCAATTTGCATTGCCTGCTCACATTTAGAGGTTTAAGGGAATACAAAATTGCATATTTTGGGCACAAAATAAGTACTTTGACTTTTTTTAAGGTGGCAATCTGGTCAAAATGGGGTTCATAACCAAGCAAAAGAAAAAGTTGCTCAATGTTGGTTTTAAACGAGGTGGGACTAGTCCGGTGAAGGGGAAAAAACATAATTATGAAAGAAGGTCAAATTCCAACACAACCTATGTAAGGTTAGAAAGGTCATCCTTTGAAGCACGGGTAGCTTACAATGACAAGGTTCTTACTTTTCGGGATGTAGACGGCTCTCAAACCCCAGCTAAGCCCTTGCGTCCGACAGCGAACAAGATTCGCCATGTAGACCTGTTACGGGTTCCTGCTCCATCAAAAGTCCATCCCGACTTACTTACGAACAAGGTCTATGTCCCCGCCCTACTCCAGTCTATGATGTCCTCTGAAAATAGAAAGCATAGGTTAAGAAGTGATAAATGTAGGGGCAACTTGGTAATTGACGGCAGTGCTTCCATAAAGTGGGGCTTAGGCTGGGAGGAAAGGTTAAAATGTACAAGATGCAGATATGTAGGCAAGCATTATAAGCTTTACAATGAGGTTCCATCAAGTACCAGGGGCAGAAAGGCAGCTCAGATCAATGTAGGCTTCCAAATAGGTGTTGCAAGTACTTCTATTGGGAACACAGGTTCCCGCAGAATTCTCAACACAACCAATATCATTGCTCCCTCTCCACTCGCTATGCAAAAACAAGCAAATAAGGTCAATACTGCCCTTAAATCCCTAAATGAGAGAAGCATGTACCAGATTAGAGAAAACTTAGTTGCTGAAAATGCCAAAATTGGTCAAAAAGATCCCTCTAAGGTAAATGTTCAAGGGGACACTTGCTACAACAATCCAATTTTTAACTCTGACGCGACACCCTTTCAAGCCGGAACTATTGCCATAAGTACTATGTGTGAAAACAATACCAGAAACAAGCAAATTGTAGGGGTACAAGTAGCAAATAAACTATGCAGGACTGCATCAATGCTTAGGAATAAGGGTAAACCTGTTCAGTGCCCCAATCATAGGGGGCATTGTTCTGCAAATGTTTCAGAGAGGGAACCAATAGGTGATGAAGGCAAATGGAATAGGTTGTTAGGTGACCAGATCTCTAAGGACATCAAAATAGCAAATTTCACTTGTGATGGGGACAGTAGGGCATTCCAAGGTGTTCGTAACTCTCACGGTCACAATGTGGGTCATCTTAAGGATCTGAGGCACCTAGGCAACTCGCTGAAGCGCGAGCTCAACAAAGCGCCTTTCTCAAAGGGCATGCTCAAGGGTCATTCCAAGTCTAATATCAGGAGTCGGTTCGCTCTCTCGGTCAAAGCTAGGGGTATGGCTGAGCTTAAAGCTGCCCACAATAAACACCAGGGTGACATCAAGGTTCTAAAGAAGGTCATGGTTGATGTAATCGCAACCATTGTTCTATGCTTCAGTGGTTACTGCGGTACTCATTGTGCAAAGTACAGTTATGTCTGTGCTGGTACAAATAGGCAAGCTAAGAATTTCATGCCAGACAATGTCAAGGTTAAAATGGTTGACAGTGACCAACAAGTCCTTAAAAAATGCATTGAAATGGTTTTAGGTCCAGCTGCTCTTGACGCTACCAAACTTTTAACCACAACCCAAAAAAGTGAAGCAGTAAACAGGTCGTACCAAGCTGTCAATCCTAAAACTGTGACTTTCTCACGCAACTGTGTAGGTCGAATTCACGGGCAGGTTCACAAATTAAACAATGGCTATGCTGACTCTGTAATTGCAAAAACCACTGAACTAAATGCTAACCTTACCCAGGGGTCAAAGATTATTAAGCAGATAGCATATGAGGACCGCAACGACCTTAACCGAAAGCAAACATCCGCTACCAACAAAGCAGGAGCTTTACGTGCCAGGACGCGGAATTATCGATACAAACTGCATGAGGAATTACACTACGGCAAGGGCATGAGTGACCCCAAACCTGATTATGACAGTCTTCCACACCTTAAGCATCATAAATATGCTTAGTTGATTGTGTACCTGATAATAAATTGTTATTATTACCTGTTTTGGCATAAGAGACCTCTAATAAGTGGCCCTCGCGTCAGCATCAGGCGTTCCTCTACCTGAAAAAGGCAAAAATACCCAATAGAAATAGATATAAAATGAAAAAAAACATGCATTTATGTATTTTAAGTGTATTTCTATGAATAAAAGGAAGTGATAAAGCTTGTTGTATTCATGTTTTTACCAAATATGCAGGCTGGCTCAGTTCCATGCCCGCTGCACTGTCCGAACTGTAAACATGTCCGCCGTTCCATGTTGGTGGAATGGGGCTCTATGTTTAAATGTTCAGGCTTAACACACAAGCTAGTGTTGCATAAGTGGCTCACAGAGTCCCTGGCGTTCAATTCTGACTTCATGTAGCACATTAACGCTACACGGTGAACCAAGCATGTCTCTGATTTTATGTCCGAAGGCAATTTAGCCCTCATTCGGCCATAATAGGGTAAGGAACTATTTGAAATACAACCATTCCAGATCAAACAGTCTGAATTGATGCATTTAATGCACTTATTTTCTACTCTTTTGCTCAGAAATGACCAAAAATCTGCTTTCTCATCCATATTTTGCACTTGCAGACGATATTTTATTTTAACCCAAAGTCAGTTTAGGTCACAATATACTAAAAGATTTCCTTAACAAATTCAATGTAAAAGCAATAAATTCAACAAAAAATAAACTCAACATTTTGCGCGTAGAGACCCTCATAACCATACCTTTTCTTAAAGAGCATTCCGAGCCGAATTGATTTAGACAATAAAAAAGATAGGTCATGTGATATGTAAGAAAGAACTCGACGCGAATCAAAGTTCACTGTTTTACGGCCATCTTTTTACCGGCTACTCTCCAGTTGAAGGTATACTGCCAACTGTCAAAGTCTCGTCATGTAGTCTCCAACCTTCAAGCGAAACAGTGAATTTTTAGTACACAACAATGTTTTTCCTACCACACGTACAAAGAAATATTCAAAAATAAAGTCATGGCAAGTGACTATACAGAAAATTGTGTCTTCAAATAAATGGTGTTGATTTATTTAGAGAGTATAGCATTGCACACCTGAAATATTTAGTATACTGTAACCTATAAGAGAAATTTGTTCTCATTAAAATTAGTTTTTCTTGCATATAATTATCTTCCCATGCATATTGCACCAATATATTAAGTTTGGCTTGTATATCTGTCCATTTGGCCATTTTATTTCATATTTTCAAACACAGGTGATTTTGGTCGGAAGCCGGTGATTTCAAGCGTCTTGAAGCTTAAATGTCCCTCTAACAATTAAAGCTGATATTTGCAATATTTGTGACAAAATACCCAAACAAACCAAACAAACATGTATGGGGGGCTTATGTGGGGTGAGGAGAGAATGACTTTGTTAGATATTTTTACTCTAAGCCATTTTGATAATGTATTTTTTGTGTATTTTTTTTTAAAAATCACCCCAAAAATGTAAATTTAATAGAAAAAAAATTCCAATTTCATCCAAGACAATTAACAAATTAGTCAAAATGGGAGATCAAAGATACTTTGAAGTGTAGAAATCAATCAGCTTCCAGTAATTGCTTGTTTCAAACCAATAAAGTGTAAAATCTTTAAAGCACCTTGTTTGTCGCAGCCTCTTTAATTACAGGCCACCAATTATATATTCTAGTATATAATGTCATGAGTGCCTTTAAACTGCAGCAGGTGGTCAATTTGCATTGCCTGCTCACATTTAGAGGTTTAAGGGAATACAAAATTGCATATTTTGGGCACAAAATAAGTACTTTGACTTTTTTTAAGGTGGCAATCTGGTCAAAATGGGGTTCATAACCAAGCAAAAGAAAAAGTTGCTCAATGTTGGTTTTAAACGAGGTGGGACTAGTCCGGTGAAGGGGAAAAAACATAATTATGAAAGAAGGTCAAATTCCAACACAACCTATGTAAGGTTAGAAAGGTCATCCTTTGAAGCACGGGTAGCTTACAATGACAAGGTTCTTACTTTTCGGGATGTAGACGGCTCTCAAACCCCAGCTAAGCCCTTGCGTCCGACAGCGAACAAGATTCGCCATGTAGACCTGTTACGGGTTCCTGCTCCATCAAAAGTCCATCCCGACTTACTTACGAACAAGGTCTATGTCCCCGCCCTACTCCAGTCTATGATGTCCTCTGAAAATAGAAAGCATAGGTTAAGAAGTGATAAATGTAGGGGCGACTTGGTAATTGACGGCAGTGCTTCCATAAAGTGGTGCTGAGGCTGGGAGGAAAGGTTAAAATGTACAAGATGCAGATATGTAGGCAAGCATTATAAGCTTTACAATGAGGTTCCATCAAGTACCAGGGGCAGAAAGGCAGCTCAGATCAATGTAGGCTTCCAAATAGGTGTTGCAAGTACTTCTATTGGGAACACAGGTTCCCGCAGAATTCTCAACACAACCAATATCATTGCTCCCTCTCCACTCGCTATGCAAAAACAAGCAAATAAGGTCAATACTGCCCTTAAATCCCTAAATGAGAGAAGCATGTACCAGATTAGAGAAAACTTAGTTGCTGAAAATGCCAAAATTGGTAAAAAAGATCCCTCTAAGGTAAATGTTCAAGGGGACACTTGCTACAACAATCCAATTTTTAACTCTGACGCGACACCCTTTCAAGCCGGAACTATTGCCATAAGTACTATGTGTGAAAACAATACCAGAAACAAGCAAATTGTAGGGGTACAAGTAGCAAATAAACTATGCAGGACTGCATCAATGCTTAGGAATAAGGGTAAACCTGTTCAGTGCCCCAATCATAGGGGGCATTGTTCTGCAAATGTTTCAGAGAGGGAACCAATAGGTGATGAAGGCAAATGGAATAGGTTGTTAGGTGACCAGATCTCTAAGGACATCAAAATAGCAAATTTCACTTGTGATGGGGACAGTAGGGCATTCCAAGGTGTTCGTAACTCTCACGGTCACAATGTGGGTCATCTTAAGGATCTGAGGCACCTAGGCAACTCGCTGAAGCGCGAGCTCAACAAAGCGCCTTTCTCAAAGGGCATGCTCAAGGGTCATTCCAAGTCTAATATCAGGAGTCGGTTCGCTCTCTCGGTCAAAGCTAGGGGTATGGCTGAGCTTAAAGCTGCCCACAATAAACACCAGGGTGACATCAAGGTTCTAAAGAAGGTCATGGTTGATGTAATCGCAACCATTGTTCTATGCTTCAGTGGTTACTGCGGTACTCATTGTGCAAAGTACAGTTATGTCTGTGCTGGTACAAATAGGCAAGCTAAGAATTTCATGCCAGACAATGTCAAGGTTAAAATGGTTGACAGTGACCAACAAGTCCTTAAAAAATGCATTGAAATGGTTTTAGGTCCAGCTGCTCTTGACGCTACCAAACTTTTAACCACAACCCAAAAAAGTGAAGCAGTAAACAGGTCGTACCAAGCTGTCAATCCTAAAACTGTGACTTTCTCACGCAACTGTGTAGGTCGAATTCACGGGCAGGTTCACAAATTAAACAATGGCTATGCTGACTCTGTAATTGCAAAAACCACTGAACTAAATGCTAACCTTACCCAGGGGTCAAAGATTATTAAGCAGATAGCATATGAGGACCGCAACGACCTTAACCGAAAGCAAACATCCGCTACCAACAAAGCACGAGCTTTACGTGCCAGGACGCGGAATTATCGATACAAACTGCATGAGGAATTACACTACGGCAAGGGCATGAGTGACCCCAAACCTGATTATGACAGTCTTCCACACCTTAAGCATCATAAATATGCTTAGTTGATTGTGTACCTGATAATAAATTGTTATTATTACCTGTTTTGGCATAAGAGACCTCTAACAAGTGGCCCTCGCGTCAGCATCAGGCGTTCCTCTACCTGAAAAAGGCAAAAATACCCAATAGAAATAGATATAAAATGAAAAAAAACATGCATTTATGTATTTTAAGTGTATTTCTATGAATAAAAGGAAGTGATAAAGCTTGTTGTATTCATGTTTTTACCAAATATGCAGGCTGGCTCAGTTCCATGCCCGCTGCACTGTCCGAACTGTAAACATGTCCGCCGTTCCATGTTGGTGGAATGGGGCTCTATGTTTAAATGTTCAGGCTTAACACACAAGCTAGTGTTGCATAAGTGGCTCACAGAGTCCCTGGCGTTCAATTCTGACTTCATGTAGCACATTAACGCTACACGGTGAACCAAGCATGTCTCTGATTTTATGTCCGAAGGCAATTTAGCCCTCATTCGGCCATAATAGGGTAAGGAACTATTTGAAATACAACCATTCCAGATCAAACAATCTGAATTGATGCATTTAATGCACTTATTTTCTACTCTTTTGCTCAGAAATGACCAAAAATCTGCTTTCTCATCCATATTTTGCACTTGCAGACGATATTTTATTTTAACCCAGTCAGTATAAGAGAAATTTGTTCTCATTAAAATTAGTTTTTCTTGCATATAATTATCTTCCCATGCATATTGCACCAATATATTAAGTTTGGCTTGTATATCTGTCCATTTGGCCATTTTATTTCATATTTTCAAACACAGGTGATTTTGGTCGGAAGCCGGTGATTTCAAGCGTCTTGAAGCTTAAATGTCCCTCTAACAATTAAAGCTGATATTTGCAATATTTGTGACAAAATACCCAAACAAACCAAACAAACATGTATGGGGGGCTTATGTGGGGTGAGGAGAGAATGACTTTGTTAGATATTTTTACTCTAAGCCATTTTGATAATGTATTTTTTGTGTATTTTTTTTTAAAAATCACCCCAAAAATGTAAATTTAATAGAAAAAAAATTCCAATTTCATCCAAGACAATTAACAAATTAGTCAAAATGGGAGATCAAAGATACTTTGAAGTGTAGAAATCAATCAGCTTCCAGTAATTGCTTGTTTCAAACCAATAAAGTGTAAAATCTTTAAAGCACCTTGTTTGTCGCAGCCTCTTTAATTACAGGCCACCAATTATATATTCTAGTATATAATGTCATGAGTGCCTTTAAACTGCAGCAGGTGGTCAATTTGCATTGCCTGCTCACATTTAGAGGTTTAAGGGAATACAAAATTGCATATTTTGGGCACAAAATAAGTACTTTGACTTTTTTTAAGGTGGCAATCTGGTCAAAATGGGGTTCATAACCAAGCAAAAGAAAAAGTTGCTCAATGTTGGTTTTAAACGAGGTGGGACTAGTCCGGTGAAGGGGAAAAAACATAATTATGAAAGAAGGTCAAATTCCAACACAACCTATGTAAGGTTAGAAAGGTCATCCTTTGAAGCACGGGTAGCTTACAATGACAAGGTTCTTACTTTTCGGGATGTAGACGGCTCTCAAACCCCAGCTAAGCCCTTGCGTCCGACAGCGAACAAGATTCGCCATGTAGACCTGTTACGGGTTCCTGCTCCATCAAAAGTCCATCCCGACTTACTTACGAACAAGGTCTATGTCCCCGCCCTACTCCAGTCTATGATGTCCTCTGAAAATAGAAAGCATAGGTTAAGAAGTGATAAATGTAGGGGCGACTTGGTAATTGACGGCAGTGCTTCCATAAAGTGGTGCTGAGGCTGGGAGGAAAGGTTAAAATGTACAAGATGCAGATATGTAGGCAAGCATTATAAGCTTTACAATGAGGTTCCATCAAGTACCAGGGGCAGAAAGGCAGCTCAGATCAATGTAGGCTTCCAAATAGGTGTTGCAAGTACTTCTATTGGGAACACAGGTTCCCGCAGAATTCTCAACACAACCAATATCATTGCTCCCTCTCCACTCGCTATGCAAAAACAAGCAAATAAGGTCAATACTGCCCTTAAATCCCTAAATGAGAGAAGCATGTACCAGATTAGAGAAAACTTAGTTGCTGAAAATGCCAAAATTGGTAAAAAAGATCCCTCTAAGGTAAATGTTCAAGGGGACACTTGCTACAACAATCCAATTTTTAACTCTGACGCGACACCCTTTCAAGCCGGAACTATTGCCATAAGTACTATGTGTGAAAACAATACCAGAAACAAGCAAATTGTAGGGGTACAAGTAGCAAATAAACTATGCAGGACTGCATCAATGCTTAGGAATAAGGGTAAACCTGTTCAGTGCCCCAATCATAGGGGGCATTGTTCTGCAAATGTTTCAGAGAGGGAACCAATAGGTGATGAAGGCAAATGGAATAGGTTGTTAGGTGACCAGATCTCTAAGGACATCAAAATAGCAAATTTCACTTGTGATGGGGACAGTAGGGCATTCCAAGGTGTTCGTAACTCTCACGGTCACAATGTGGGTCATCTTAAGGATCTGAGGCACCTAGGCAACTCGCTGAAGCGCGAGCTCAACAAAGCGCCTTTCTCAAAGGGCATGCTCAAGGGTCATTCCAAGTCTAATATCAGGAGTCGGTTCGCTCTCTCGGTCAAAGCTAGGGGTATGGCTGAGCTTAAAGCTGCCCACAATAAACACCAGGGTGACATCAAGGTTCTAAAGAAGGTCATGGTTGATGTAATCGCAACCATTGTTCTATGCTTCAGTGGTTACTGCGGTACTCATTGTGCAAAGTACAGTTATGTCTGTGCTGGTACAAATAGGCAAGCTAAGAATTTCATGCCAGACAATGTCAAGGTTAAAATGGTTGACAGTGACCAACAAGTCCTTAAAAAATGCATTGAAATGGTTTTAGGTCCAGCTGCTCTTGACGCTACCAAACTTTTAACCACAACCCAAAAAAGTGAAGCAGTAAACAGGTCGTACCAAGCTGTCAATCCTAAAACTGTGACTTTCTCACGCAACTGTGTAGGTCGAATTCACGGGCAGGTTCACAAATTAAACAATGGCTATGCTGACTCTGTAATTGCAAAAACCACTGAACTAAATGCTAACCTTACCCAGGGGTCAAAGATTATTAAGCAGATAGCATATGAGGACCGCAACGACCTTAACCGAAAGCAAACATCCGCTACCAACAAAGCACGAGCTTTACGTGCCAGGACGCGGAATTATCGATACAAACTGCATGAGGAATTACACTACGGCAAGGGCATGAGTGACCCCAAACCTGATTATGACAGTCTTCCACACCTTAAGCATCATAAATATGCTTAGTTGATTGTGTACCTGATAATAAATTGTTATTATTACCTGTTTTGGCATAAGAGACCTCTAACAAGTGGCCCTCGCGTCAGCATCAGGCGTTCCTCTACCTGAAAAAGGCAAAAATACCCAATAGAAATAGATATAAAATGAAAAAAAACATGCATTTATGTATTTTAAGTGTATTTCTATGAATAAAAGGAAGTGATAAAGCTTGTTGTATTCATGTTTTTACCAAATATGCAGGCTGGCTCAGTTCCATGCCCGCTGCACTGTCCGAACTGTAAACATGTCCGCCGTTCCATGTTGGTGGAATGGGGCTCTATGTTTAAATGTTCAGGCTTAACACACAAGCTAGTGTTGCATAAGTGGCTCACAGAGTCCCTGGCGTTCAATTCTGACTTCATGTAGCACATTAACGCTACACGGTGAACCAAGCATGTCTCTGATTTTATGTCCGAAGGCAATTTAGCCCTCATTCGGCCATAATAGGGTAAGGAACTATTTGAAATACAACCATTCCAGATCAAACAATCTGAATTGATGCATTTAATGCACTTATTTTCTACTCTTTTGCTCAGAAATGACCAAAAATCTGCTTTCTCATCCATATTTTGCACTTGCAGACGATATTTTATTTTAACCCAGTCAGTATAAGAGAAATTTGTTCTCATTAAAATTAGTTTTTCTTGCATATAATTATCTTCCCATGCATATTGCACCAATATATTAAGTTTGGCTTGTATATCTGTCCATTTGGCCATTTTATTTCATATTTTCAAACACAGGTGATTTTGGTCGGAAGCCGGTGATTTCAAGCGTCTTGAAGCTTAAATGTCCCTCTAACAATTAAAGCTGATATTTGCAATATTTGTGACAAAATACCCAAACAAACCAAACAAACATGTATGGGGGGCTTATGTGGGGTGAGGAGAGAATGACTTTGTTAGATATTTTTACTCTAAGCCATTTTGATAATGTATTTTTTGTGTATTTTTTTTTAAAAATCACCCCAAAAATGTAAATTTAATAGAAAAAAAATTCCAATTTCATCCAAGACAATTAACAAATTAGTCAAAATGGGAGATCAAAGATACTTTGAAGTGTAGAAATCAATCAGCTTCCAGTAATTGCTTGTTTCAAACCAATAAAGTGTAAAATCTTTAAAGCACCTTGTTTGTCGCAGCCTCTTTAATTACAGGCCACCAATTATATATTCTAGTATATAATGTCATGAGTGCCTTTAAACTGCAGCAGGTGGTCAATTTGCATTGCCTGCTCACATTTAGAGGTTTAAGGGAATACAAAATTGCATATTTTGGGCACAAAATAAGTACTTTGACTTTTTTTAAGGTGGCAATCTGGTCAAAATGGGGTTCATAACCAAGCAAAAGAAAAAGTTGCTCAATGTTGGTTTTAAACGAGGTGGGACTAGTCCGGTGAAGGGGAAAAAACATAATTATGAAAGAAGGTCAAATTCCAACACAACCTATGTAAGGTTAGAAAGGTCATCCTTTGAAGCACGGGTAGCTTACAATGACAAGGTTCTTACTTTTCGGGATGTAGACGGCTCTCAAACCCCAGCTAAGCCCTTGCGTCCGACAGCGAACAAGATTCGCCATGTAGACCTGTTACGGGTTCCTGCTCCATCAAAAGTCCATCCCGACTTACTTACGAACAAGGTCTATGTCCCCGCCCTACTCCAGTCTATGATGTCCTCTGAAAATAGAAAGCATAGGTTAAGAAGTGATAAATGTAGGGGCGACTTGGTAATTGACGGCAGTGCTTCCATAAAGTGGTGCTGAGGCTGGGAGGAAAGGTTAAAATGTACAAGATGCAGATATGTAGGCAAGCATTATAAGCTTTACAATGAGGTTCCATCAAGTACCAGGGGCAGAAAGGCAGCTCAGATCAATGTAGGCTTCCAAATAGGTGTTGCAAGTACTTCTATTGGGAACACAGGTTCCCGCAGAATTCTCAACACAACCAATATCATTGCTCCCTCTCCACTCGCTATGCAAAAACAAGCAAATAAGGTCAATACTGCCCTTAAATCCCTAAATGAGAGAAGCATGTACCAGATTAGAGAAAACTTAGTTGCTGAAAATGCCAAAATTGGTAAAAAAGATCCCTCTAAGGTAAATGTTCAAGGGGACACTTGCTACAACAATCCAATTTTTAACTCTGACGCGACACCCTTTCAAGCCGGAACTATTGCCATAAGTACTATGTGTGAAAACAATACCAGAAACAAGCAAATTGTAGGGGTACAAGTAGCAAATAAACTATGCAGGACTGCATCAATGCTTAGGAATAAGGGTAAACCTGTTCAGTGCCCCAATCATAGGGGGCATTGTTCTGCAAATGTTTCAGAGAGGGAACCAATAGGTGATGAAGGCAAATGGAATAGGTTGTTAGGTGACCAGATCTCTAAGGACATCAAAATAGCAAATTTCACTTGTGATGGGGACAGTAGGGCATTCCAAGGTGTTCGTAACTCTCACGGTCACAATGTGGGTCATCTTAAGGATCTGAGGCACCTAGGCAACTCGCTGAAGCGCGAGCTCAACAAAGCGCCTTTCTCAAAGGGCATGCTCAAGGGTCATTCCAAGTCTAATATCAGGAGTCGGTTCGCTCTCTCGGTCAAAGCTAGGGGTATGGCTGAGCTTAAAGCTGCCCACAATAAACACCAGGGTGACATCAAGGTTCTAAAGAAGGTCATGGTTGATGTAATCGCAACCATTGTTCTATGCTTCAGTGGTTACTGCGGTACTCATTGTGCAAAGTACAGTTATGTCTGTGCTGGTACAAATAGGCAAGCTAAGAATTTCATGCCAGACAATGTCAAGGTTAAAATGGTTGACAGTGACCAACAAGTCCTTAAAAAATGCATTGAAATGGTTTTAGGTCCAGCTGCTCTTGACGCTACCAAACTTTTAACCACAACCCAAAAAAGTGAAGCAGTAAACAGGTCGTACCAAGCTGTCAATCCTAAAACTGTGACTTTCTCACGCAACTGTGTAGGTCGAATTCACGGGCAGGTTCACAAATTAAACAATGGCTATGCTGACTCTGTAATTGCAAAAACCACTGAACTAAATGCTAACCTTACCCAGGGGTCAAAGATTATTAAGCAGATAGCATATGAGGACCGCAACGACCTTAACCGAAAGCAAACATCCGCTACCAACAAAGCACGAGCTTTACGTGCCAGGACGCGGAATTATCGATACAAACTGCATGAGGAATTACACTACGGCAAGGGCATGAGTGACCCCAAACCTGATTATGACAGTCTTCCACACCTTAAGCATCATAAATATGCTTAGTTGATTGTGTACCTGATAATAAATTGTTATTATTACCTGTTTTGGCATAAGAGACCTCTAATAAGTGGCCCTCGCGTCAGCATCAGGCGTTCCTCTACCTGAAAAAGGCAAAAATACCCAATAGAAATAGATATAAAATGAAAAAAAACATGCATTTATGTATTTTAAGTGTATTTCTATGAATAAAAGGAAGTGATAAAGCTTGTTGTATTCATGTTTTTACCAAATATGCAGGCTGGCTCAGTTCCATGCCCGCTGCACTGTCCGAACTGTAAACATGTCCGCCGTTCCATGTTGGTGGAATGGGGCTCTATGTTTAAATGTTCAGGCTTAACACACAAGCTAGTGTTGCATAAGTGGCTCACAGAGTCCCTGGCGTTCAATTCTGACTTCATGTAGCACATTAACGCTACACGGTGAACCAAGCATGTCTCTGATTTTATGTCCGAAGGCAATTTAGCCCTCATTCGGCCATAATAGGGTAAGGAACTATTTGAAATACAACCATTCCAGATCAAACAGTCTGAATTGATGCATTTAATGCACTTATTTTCTACTCTTTTGCTCAGAAATGACCAAAAATCTGCTTTCTCATCCATATTTTGCACTTGCAGACGATATTTTATTTTAACCCAAAGTCAGTTTAGGTCACAATATACTAAAAGATTTCCTTAACAAATTCAATGTAAAAGCAATAAATTCAACAAAAAATAAACTCAACATTTTGCGCGTAGAGACCCTCATAACCATACCTTTTCTTAAAGAGCATTCCGAGCCGAATTGATTTAGACAATAAAAAAGATAGGTCATGTGATATGTAAGAAAGAACTCGACGCGAATCAAAGTTCACTGTTTTACGGCCATCTTTTTACCGGCTACTCTCCAGTTGAAGGTATACTGCCAACTGTCAAAGTCTCGTCATGTAGTCTCCAACCTTCAAGCGAAACAGTGAATTTTTAGTACACAACAATGTTTTTCCTACCACACGTACAAAGAAATATTCAAAAATAAAGTCATGGCAAGTGACTATACAGAAAATTGTGTCTTCAAATAAATGGTGTTGATTTATTTAGAGAGTATAGCATTGCACACCTGAAATATTTAGTATACTGTAACCTATAAGAGAAATTTGTTCTCATTAAAATTAGTTTTTCTTGCATATAATTATCTTCCCATGCATATTGCACCAATATATTAAGTTTGGCTTGTATATCTGTCCATTTGGCCATTTTATTTCATATTTTCAAACACAGGTGATTTTGGTCGGAAGCCGGTGATTTCAAGCGTCTTGAAGCTTAAATGTCCCTCTAACAATTAAAGCTGATATTTGCAATATTTGTGACAAAATACCCAAACAAACCAAACAAACATGTATGGGGGGCTTATGTGGGGTGAGGAGAGAATGACTTTGTTAGATATTTTTACTCTAAGCCATTTTGATAATGTATTTTTTGTGTATTTTTTTTTTAAAATCACCCCAAAAATGTAAATTTAATAGAAAAAAAATTCCAATTTCATCCAATACAATTAACAAATTAGTCAAAATGGGAGATCAAAGATACTTTGAAGTGTAGAAATCAATCAGCTTCCAGTAATTGCTTGTTTCAAACCAATAAAGTGTAAAATCTTTAAAGCACCTTGTTTGTCGCAGCCTCTTTAATTACAGGCCACCAATTATATATTCTAGTATATAATGTCATGAGTGCCTTTAAACTGCAGCAGGTGGTCAATTTGCATTGCCTGCTCACATTTAGAGGTTTAAGGGAATACAAAATTGCATATTTTGGGCACAAAATAAGTACTTTGACTTTTTTTAAGGTGGCAATCTGGTCAAAATGGGGTTCATAACCAAGCAAAAGAAAAAGTTGCTCAATGTTGGTTTTAAACGAGGTGGGACTAGTCCGGTGAAGGGGAAAAAACATAATTATGAAAGAAGGTCAAATTCCAACACAACCTATGTAAGGTTAGAAAGGTCATCCTTTGAAGCACGGGTAGCTTACAATGACAAGGTTCTTACTTTTCGGGATGTAGACGGCTCTCAAACCCCAGCTAAGCCCTTGCGTCCGACAGCGAACAAGATTCGCCATGTAGACCTGTTACGGGTTCCTGCTCCATCAAAAGTCCATCCCGACTTACTTACGAACAAGGTCTATGTCCCCGCCCTACTCCAGTCTATGATGTCCTCTGAAAATAGAAAGCATAGGTTAAGAAGTGATAAATGTAGGGGCAACTTGGTAATTGACGGCAGTGCTTCCATAAAGTGGGGCTTAGGCTGGGTTAAAATAGAAAGCATAGGTTAAGAAGTGATAAATGTAGGGGCAACTTGGTAATTGACGGCAGTGCTTCCATAAAGTGGGGCTTAGGCTGGGAGGAAAGGTTAAAATGTACAAGATGCAGATATGTAGGCAAGCATTATAAGCTTTACAATGAGGTTCCATCAAGTACCAGGGGCAGAAAGGCAGCTCAGATCAATGTAGGCTTCCAAATAGGTGTTGCAAGTACTTCTATTGGGAACACAGGTTCCCGCAGAATTCTCAACACAACCAATATCATTGCTCCCTCTCCACTCGCTATGCAAAAACAAGCAAATAAGGTCAATACTGCCCTTAAATCCCTAAATGAGAGAAGCATGTACCAGATTAGAGAAAACTTAGTTGCTGAAAATGCCAAAATTGGTAAAAAAGATCCCTCTAAGGTAAATGTTCAAGGGGACACTTGCTACAACAATCCAATTTTTAACTCTGACGCGACACCCTTTCAAGCCGGAACTATTGCCATAAGTACTATGTGTGAAAACAATACCAGAAACAAGCAAATTGTAGGGGTACAAGTAGCAAATAAACTATGCAGGACTGCATCAATGCTTAGGAATAAGGGTAAACCTGTTCAGTGCCCCAATCATAGGGGGCATTGTTCTGCAAATGTTTCAGAGAGGGAACCAATAGGTGATGAAGGCAAATGGAATAGGTTGTTAGGTGACCAGATCTCTAAGGACATCAAAATAGCAAATTTCACTTGTGATGGGGACAGTAGGGCATTCCAAGGTGTTCGTAACTCTCACGGTCACAATGTGGGTCATCTTAAGGATCTGAGGCACCTAGGCAACTCGCTGAAGCGCGAGCTCAACAAAGCGCCTTTCTCAAAGGGCATGCTCAAGGGTCATTCCAAGTCTAATATCAGGAGTCGGTTCGCTCTCTCGGTCAAAGCTAGGGGTATGGCTGAGCTTAAAGCTGCCCACAATAAACACCAGGGTGACATCAAGGTTCTAAAGAAGGTCATGGTTGATGTAATCGCAACCATTGTTCTATGCTTCAGTGGTTACTGCGGTACTCATTGTGCAAAGTACAGTTATGTCTGTGCTGGTACAAATAGGCAAGCTAAGAATTTCATGCCAGACAATGTCAAGGTTAAAATGGTTGACAGTGACCAACAAGTCCTTAAAAAATGCATTGAAATGGTTTTAGGTCCAGCTGCTCTTGACGCTACCAAACTTTTAACCACAACCCAAAAAAGTGAAGCAGTAAACAGGTCGTACCAAGCTGTCAATCCTAAAACTGTGACTTTCTCACGCAACTGTGTAGGTCGAATTCACGGGCAGGTTCACAAATTAAACAATGGCTATGCTGACTCTGTAATTGCAAAAACCACTGAACTAAATGCTAACCTTACCCAGGGGTCAAAGATTATTAAGCAGATAGCATATGAGGACCGCAACGACCTTAACCGAAAGCAAACATCCGCTACCAACAAAGCAGGAGCTTTACGTGCCAGGACGCGGAATTATCGATACAAACTGCATGAGGAATTACACTACGGCAAGGGCATGAGTGACCCCAAACCTGATTATGACAGTCTTCCACACCTTAAGCATCATAAATATGCTTAGTTGATTGTGTACCTGATAATAAATTGTTATTATTACCTGTTTTGGCATAAGAGACCTCTAATAAGTGGCCCTCGCGTCAGCATCAGGCGTTCCTCTACCTGAAAAAGGCAAAAATACCCAATAGAAATAGATATAAAATGAAAAAAAACATGCATTTATGTATTTTAAGTGTATTTCTATGAATAAAAGGAAGTGATAAAGCTTGTTGTATTCATGTTTTTACCAAATATGCAGGCTGGCTCAGTTCCATGCCCGCTGCACTGTCCGAACTGTAAACATGTCCGCCGTTCCATGTTGGTGGAATGGGGCTCTATGTTTAAATGTTCAGGCTTAACACACAAGCTAGTGTTGCATAAGTGGCTCACAGAGTCCCTGGCGTTCAATTCTGACTTCATGTAGCACATTAACGCTACACGGTGAACCAAGCATGTCTCTGATTTTATGTCCGAAGGCAATTTAGCCCTCATTCGGCCATAATAGGGTAAGGAACTATTTGAAATACAACCATTCCAGATCAAACAGTCTGAATTGATGCATTTAATGCACTTATTTTCTACTCTTTTGCTCAGAAATGACCAAAAATCTGCTTTCTCATCCATATTTTGCACTTGCAGACGATATTTTATTTTAACCCAAAGTCAGTTTAGGTCACAATATACTAAAAGATTTCCTTAACAAATTCAATGTAAAAGCAATAAATTCAACAAAAAATAAACTCAACATTTTGCGCGTAGAGACCCTCATAACCATACCTTTTCTTAAAGAGCATTCCGAGCCGAATTGATTTAGACAATAAAAAAGATAGGTCATGTGATATGTAAGAAAGAACTCGACGCGAATCAAAGTTCACTGTTTTACGGCCATCTTTTTACCGGCTACTCTCCAGTTGAAGGTATACTGCCAACTGTCAAAGTCTCGTCATGTAGTCTCCAACCTTCAAGCGAAACAGTGAATTTTTAGTACACAACAATGTTTTTCCTACCACACGTACAAAGAAATATTCAAAAATAAAGTCATGGCAAGTGACTATACAGAAAATTGTGTCTTCAAATAAATGGTGTTGATTTATTTAGAGAGTATAGCATTGCACACCTGAAATATTTAGTATACTGTAACCTATAAGAGAAATTTGTTCTCATTAAAATTAGTTTTTCTTGCATATAATTATCTTCCCATGCATATTGCACCAATATATTAAGTTTGGCTTGTATATCTGTCCATTTGGCCATTTTATTTCATATTTTCAAACACAGGTGATTTTGGTCGGAAGCCGGTGATTTCAAGCGTCTTGAAGCTTAAATGTCCCTCTAACAATTAAAGCTGATATTTGCAATATTTGTGACAAAATACCCAAACAAACCAAACAAACATGTATGGGGGGCTTATGTGGGGTGAGGAGAGAATGACTTTGTTAGATATTTTTACTCTAAGCCATTTTGATAATGTATTTTTTGTGTATTTTTTTTTAAAAATCACCCCAAAAATGTAAATTTAATAGAAAAAAAATTCCAATTTCATCCAATACAATTAACAAATTAGTCAAAATGGGAGATCAAAGATACTTTGAAGTGTAGAAATCAATCAGCTTCCAGTAATTGCTTGTTTCAAACCAATAAAGTGTAAAATCTTTAAAGCACCTTGTTTGTCGCAGCCTCTTTAATTACAGGCCACCAATTATATATTCTAGTATATAATGTCATGAGTGCCTTTAAACTGCAGCAGGTGGTCAATTTGCATTGCCTGCTCACATTTAGAGGTTTAAGGGAATACAAAATTGCATATTTTGGGCACAAAATAAGTACTTTGACTTTTTTTAAGGTGGCAATCTGGTCAAAATGGGGTTCATAACCAAGCAAAAGAAAAAGTTGCTCAATGTTGGTTTTAAACGAGGTGGGACTAGTCCGGTGAAGGGGAAAAAACATAATTATGAAAGAAGGTCAAATTCCAACACAACCTATGTAAGGTTAGAAAGGTCATCCTTTGAAGCACGGGTAGCTTACAATGACAAGGTTCTTACTTTTCGGGATGTAGACGGCTCTCAAACCCCAGCTAAGCCCTTGCGTCCGACAGCGAACAAGATTCGCCATGTAGACCTGTTACGGGTTCCTGCTCCATCAAAAGTCCATCCCGACTTACTTACGAACAAGGTCTATGTCCCCGCCCTACTCCAGTCTATGATGTCCTCTGAAAATAGAAAGCATAGGTTAAGAAGTGATAAATGTAGGGGCAACTTGGTAATTGACGGCAGTGCTTCCATAAAGTGGGGCTTAGGCTGGGAGGAAAGGTTAAAATGTACAAGATGCAGATATGTAGGCAAGCATTATAAGCTTTACAATGAGGTTCCATCAAGTACCAGGGGCAGAAAGGCAGCTCAGATCAATGTAGGCTTCCAAATAGGTGTTGCAAGTACTTCTATTGGGAACACAGGTTCCCGCAGAATTCTCAACACAACCAATATCATTGCTCCCTCTCCACTCGCTATGCAAAAACAAGCAAATAAGGTCAATACTGCCCTTAAATCCCTAAATGAGAGAAGCATGTACCAGATTAGAGAAAACTTAGTTGCTGAAAATGCCAAAATTGGTCAAAAAGATCCCTCTAAGGTAAATGTTGAAGGGGACACTTGCTACAACAATCCAATTTTTAACTCTGACGCGACACCCTTTCAAGCCGGAACTATTGCCATAAGTACTATGTGTGAAAACAATACCAGAAACAAGCAAATTGTAGGGGTACAAGTAGCAAATAAACTATGCAGGACTGCATCAATGCTTAGGAATAAGGGTAAACCTGTTCAGTGCCCCAATCATAGGGGGCATTGTTCTGCAAATGTTTCAGAGAGGGAACCAATAGGTGATGAAGGCAAATGGAATAGGTTGTTAGGTGACCAGATCTCTAAGGACATCAAAATAGCAAATTTCACTTGTGATGGGGACAGTAGGGCATTCCAAGGTGTTCGTAACTCTCACGGTCACAATGTGGGTCATCTTAAGGATCTGAGGCACCTAGGCAACTCGCTGAAGCGCGAGCTCAACAAAGCGCCTTTCTCAAAGGGCATGCTCAAGGGTCATTCCAAGTCTAATATCAGGAGTCGGTTCGCTCTCTCGGTCAAAGCTAGGGGTATGGCTGAGCTTAAAGCTGCCCACAATAAACACCAGGGTGACATCAAGGTTCTAAAGAAGGTCATGGTTGATGTAATCGCAACCATTGTTCTATGCTTCAGTGGTTACTGCGGTACTCATTGTGCAAAGTACAGTTATGTCTGTGCTGGTACAAATAGGCAAGCTAAGAATTTCATGCCAGACAATGTCAAGGTTAAAATGGTTGACAGTGACCAACAAGTCCTTAAAAAATGCATTGAAATGGTTTTAGGTCCAGCTGCTCTTGACGCTACCAAACTTTTAACCACAACCCAAAAAAGTGAAGCAGTAAACAGGTCGTACCAAGCTGTCAATCCTAAAACTGTGACTTTCTCACGCAACTGTGTAGGTCGAATTCACGGGCAGGTTCACAAATTAAACAATGGCTATGCTGACTCTGTAATTGCAAAAACCACTGAACTAAATGCTAACCTTACCCAGGGGTCAAAGATTATTAAGCAGATAGCATATGAGGACCGCAACGACCTTAACCGAAAGCAAACATCCGCTACCAACAAAGCAGGAGCTTTACGTGCCAGGACGCGGAATTATCGATACAAACTGCATGAGGAATTACACTACGGCAAGGGCATGAGTGACCCCAAACCTGATTATGACAGTCTTCCACACCTTAAGCATCATAAATATGCTTAGTTGATTGTGTACCTGATAATAAATTGTTATTATTACCTGTTTTGGCATAAGAGACCTCTAATAAGTGGCCCTCGCGTCAGCATCAGGCGTTCCTCTACCTGAAAAAGGCAAAAATACCCAATAGAAATAGATATAAAATGAAAAAAAACATGCATTTATGTATTTTAAGTGTATTTCTATGAATAAAAGGAAGTGATAAAGCTTGTTGTATTCATGTTTTTACCAAATATGCAGGCTGGCTCAGTTCCATGCCCGCTGCACTGTCCGAACTGTAAACATGTCCGCCGTTCCATGTTGGTGGAATGGGGCTCTATGTTTAAATGTTCAGGCTTAACACACAAGCTAGTGTTGCATAAGTGGCTCACAGAGTCCCTGGCGTTCAATTCTGACTTCATGTAGCACATTAACGCTACACGGTGAACCAAGCATGTCTCTGATTTTATGTCCGAAGGCAATTTAGCCCTCATTCGGCCATAATAGGGTAAGGAACTATTTGAAATACAACCATTCCAGATCAAACAGTCTGAATTGATGCATTTAATGCACTTATTTTCTACTCTTTTGCTCAGAAATGACCAAAAATCTGCTTTCTCATCCATATTTTGCACTTGCAGACGATATTTTATTTTAACCCAAAGTCAGTTTAGGTCACAATATACTAAAAGATTTCCTTAACAAATTCAATGTAAAAGCAATAAATTCAACAAAAAATAAACTCAACATTTTGCGCGTAGAGACCCTCATAACCATACCTTTTCTTAAAGAGCATTCCGAGCCGAATTGATTTAGACAATAAAAAAGATAGGTCATGTGATATGTAAGAAAGAACTCGACGCGAATCAAAGTTCACTGTTTTACGGCCATCTTTTTACCGGCTACTCTCCAGTTGAAGGTATACTGCCAACTGTCAAAGTCTCGTCATGTAGTCTCCAACCTTCAAGCGAAACAGTGAATTTTTAGTACACAACAATGTTTTTCCTACCACACGTACAAAGAAATATTCAAAAATAAAGTCATGGCAAGTGACTATACAGAAAATTGTGTCTTCAAATAAATGGTGTTGATTTATTTAGAGAGTATAGCATTGCACACCTGAAATATTTAGTATACTGTAACCTATAAGAGAAATTTGTTCTCATTAAAATTAGTTTTTCTTGCATATAATTATCTTCCCATGCATATTGCACCAATATATTAAGTTTGGCTTGTATATCTGTCCATTTGGCCATTTTATTTCATATTTTCAAACACAGGTGATTTTGGTCGGAAGCCGGTGATTTCAAGCGTCTTGAAGCTTAAATGTCCCTCTAACAATTAAAGCTGATATTTGCAATATTTGTGACAAAATACCCAAACAAACCAAACAAACATGTATGGGGGGCTTATGTGGGGTGAGGAGAGAATGACTTTGTTAGATATTTTTACTCTAAGCCATTTTGATAATGTATTTTTTGTGTATTTTTTTTTAAAAATCACCCCAAAAATGTAAATTTAATAGAAAAAAAATTCCAATTTCATCCAAGACAATTAACAAATTAGTCAAAATGGGAGATCAAAGATACTTTGAAGTGTAGAAATCAATCAGCTTCCAGTAATTGCTTGTTTCAAACCAATAAAGTGTAAAATCTTTAAAGCACCTTGTTTGTCGCAGCCTCTTTAATTACAGGCCACCAATTATATATTCTAGTATATAATGTCATGAGTGCCTTTAAACTGCAGCAGGTGGTCAATTTGCATTGCCTGCTCACATTTAGAGGTTTAAGGGAATACAAAATTGCATATTTTGGGCACAAAATAAGTACTTTGACTTTTTTTAAGGTGGCAATCTGGTCAAAATGGGGTTCATAACCAAGCAAAAGAAAAAGTTGCTCAATGTTGGTTTTAAACGAGGTGGGACTAGTCCGGTGAAGGGGAAAAAACATAATTATGAAAGAAGGTCAAATTCCAACACAACCTATGTAAGGTTAGAAAGGTCATCCTTTGAAGCACGGGTAGCTTACAATGACAAGGTTCTTACTTTTCGGGATGTAGACGGCTCTCAAACCCCAGCTAAGCCCTTGCGTCCGACAGCGAACAAGATTCGCCATGTAGACCTGTTACGGGTTCCTGCTCCATCAAAAGTCCATCCCGACTTACTTACGAACAAGGTCTATGTCCCCGCCCTACTCCAGTCTATGATGTCCTCTGAAAATAGAAAGCATAGGTTAAGAAGTGATAAATGTAGGGGCGACTTGGTAATTGACGGCAGTGCTTCCATAAAGTGGTGCTGAGGCTGGGAGGAAAGGTTAAAATGTACAAGATGCAGATATGTAGGCAAGCATTATAAGCTTTACAATGAGGTTCCATCAAGTACCAGGGGCAGAAAGGCAGCTCAGATCAATGTAGGCTTCCAAATAGGTGTTGCAAGTACTTCTATTGGGAACACAGGTTCCCGCAGAATTCTCAACACAACCAATATCATTGCTCCCTCTCCACTCGCTATGCAAAAACAAGCAAATAAGGTCAATACTGCCCTTAAATCCCTAAATGAGAGAAGCATGTACCAGATTAGAGAAAACTTAGTTGCTGAAAATGCCAAAATTGGTAAAAAAGATCCCTCTAAGGTAAATGTTCAAGGGGACACTTGCTACAACAATCCAATTTTTAACTCTGACGCGACACCCTTTCAAGCCGGAACTATTGCCATAAGTACTATGTGTGAAAACAATACCAGAAACAAGCAAATTGTAGGGGTACAAGTAGCAAATAAACTATGCAGGACTGCATCAATGCTTAGGAATAAGGGTAAACCTGTTCAGTGCCCCAATCATAGGGGGCATTGTTCTGCAAATGTTTCAGAGAGGGAACCAATAGGTGATGAAGGCAAATGGAATAGGTTGTTAGGTGACCAGATCTCTAAGGACATCAAAATAGCAAATTTCACTTGTGATGGGGACAGTAGGGCATTCCAAGGTGTTCGTAACTCTCACGGTCACAATGTGGGTCATCTTAAGGATCTGAGGCACCTAGGCAACTCGCTGAAGCGCGAGCTCAACAAAGCGCCTTTCTCAAAGGGCATGCTCAAGGGTCATTCCAAGTCTAATATCAGGAGTCGGTTCGCTCTCTCGGTCAAAGCTAGGGGTATGGCTGAGCTTAAAGCTGCCCACAATAAACACCAGGGTGACATCAAGGTTCTAAAGAAGGTCATGGTTGATGTAATCGCAACCATTGTTCTATGCTTCAGTGGTTACTGCGGTACTCATTGTGCAAAGTACAGTTATGTCTGTGCTGGTACAAATAGGCAAGCTAAGAATTTCATGCCAGACAATGTCAAGGTTAAAATGGTTGACAGTGACCAACAAGTCCTTAAAAAATGCATTGAAATGGTTTTAGGTCCAGCTGCTCTTGACGCTACCAAACTTTTAACCACAACCCAAAAAAGTGAAGCAGTAAACAGGTCGTACCAAGCTGTCAATCCTAAAACTGTGACTTTCTCACGCAACTGTGTAGGTCGAATTCACGGGCAGGTTCACAAATTAAACAATGGCTATGCTGACTCTGTAATTGCAAAAACCACTGAACTAAATGCTAACCTTACCCAGGGGTCAAAGATTATTAAGCAGATAGCATATGAGGACCGCAACGACCTTAACCGAAAGCAAACATCCGCTACCAACAAAGCAGGAGCTTTACGTGCCAGGACGCGGAATTATCGATACAAACTGCATGAGGAATTACACTACGGCAAGGGCATGAGTGACCCCAAACCTGATTATGACAGTCTTCCACACCTTAAGCATCATAAATATGCTTAGTTGATTGTGTACCTGATAATAAATTGTTATTATTACCTGTTTTGGCATAAGAGACCTCTAATAAGTGGCCCTCGCGTCAGCATCAGGCGTTCCTCTACCTGAAAAAGGCAAAAATACCCAATAGAAATAGATATAAAATGAAAAAAAACATGCATTTATGTATTTTAAGTGTATTTCTATGAATAAAAGGAAGTGATAAAGCTTGTTGTATTCATGTTTTTACCAAATATGCAGGCTGGCTCAGTTCCATGCCCGCTGCACTGTCCGAACTGTAAACATGTCCGCCGTTCCATGTTGGTGGAATGGGGCTCTATGTTTAAATGTTCAGGCTTAACACACAAGCTAGTGTTGCATAAGTGGCTCACAGAGTCCCTGGCGTTCAATTCTGACTTCATGTAGCACATTAACGCTACACGGTGAACCAAGCATGTCTCTGATTTTATGTCCGAAGGCAATTTAGCCCTCATTCGGCCATAATAGGGTAAGGAACTATTTGAAATACAACCATTCCAGATCAAACAGTCTGAATTGATGCATTTAATGCACTTATTTTCTACTCTTTTGCTCAGAAATGACCAAAAATCTGCTTTCTCATCCATATTTTGCACTTGCAGACGATATTTTATTTTAACCCAAAGTCAGTTTAGGTCACAATATACTAAAAGATTTCCTTAACAAATTCAATGTAAAAGCAATAAATTCAACAAAAAATAAACTCAACATTTTGCGCGTAGAGACCCTCATAACCATACCTTTTCTTAAAGAGCATTCCGAGCCGAATTGATTTAGACAATAAAAAAGATAGGTCATGTGATATGTAAGAAAGAACTCGACGCGAATCAAAGTTCACTGTTTTACGGCCATCTTTTTACCGGCTACTCTCCAGTTGAAGGTATACTGCCAACTGTCAAAGTCTCGTCATGTAGTCTCCAACCTTCAAGCGAAACAGTGAATTTTTAGTACACAACAATGTTTTTCCTACCACACGTACAAAGAAATATTCAAAAATAAAGTCATGGCAAGTGACTATACAGAAAATTGTGTCTTCAAATAAATGGTGTTGATTTATTTAGAGAGTATAGCATTGCACACCTGAAATATTTAGTATACTGTAACCTATAAGAGAAATTTGTTCTCATTAAAATTAGTTTTTCTTGCATATAATTATCTTCCCATGCATATTGCACCAATATATTAAGTTTGGCTTGTATATCTGTCCATTTGGCCATTTTATTTCATATTTTCAAACACAGGTGATTTTGGTCGGAAGCCGGTGATTTCAAGCGTCTTGAAGCTTAAATGTCCCTCTAACAATTAAAGCTGATATTTGCAATATTTGTGACAAAATACCCAAACAAACCAAACAAACATGTATGGGGGGCTTATGTGGGGTGAGGAGAGAATGACTTTGTTAGATATTTTTACTCTAAGCCATTTTGATAATGTATTTTTTGTGTATTTTTTTTAAAAAATCACCCCAAAAATGTAAATTTAATAGAAAAAAAATTCCAATTTCATCCAAGACAATTAACAAATTAGTCAAAATGGGAGATCAAAGATACTTTGAAGTGTAGAAATCAATCAGCTTCCAGTAATTGCTTGTTTCAAACCAATAAAGTGTAAAATCTTTAAAGCACCTTGTTTGTCGCAGCCTCTTTAATTACAGGCCACCAATTATATATTCTAGTATATAATGTCATGAGTGCCTTTAAACTGCAGCAGGTGGTCAATTTGCATTGCCTGCTCACATTTAGAGGTTTAAGGGAATACAAAATTGCATATTTTGGGCACAAAATAAGTACTTTGACTTTTTTTAAGGTGGCAATCTGGTCAAAATGGGGTTCATAACCAAGCAAAAGAAAAAGTTGCTCAATGTTGGTTTTAAACGAGGTGGGACTAGTCCGGTGAAGGGGAAAAAACATAATTATGAAAGAAGGTCAAATTCCAACACAACCTATGTAAGGTTAGAAAGGTCATCCTTTGAAGCACGGGTAGCTTACAATGACAAGGTTCTTACTTTTCGGGATGTAGACGGCTCTCAAACCCCAGCTAAGCCCTTGCGTCCGACAGCGAACAAGATTCGCCATGTAGACCTGTTACGGGTTCCTGCTCCATCAAAAGTCCATCCCGACTTACTTACGAACAAGGTCTATGTCCCCGCCCTACTCCAGTCTATGATGTCCTCTGAAAATAGAAAGCATAGGTTAAGAAGTGATAAATGTAGGGGCGACTTGGTAATTGACGGCAGTGCTTCCATAAAGTGGTGCTGAGGCTGGGAGGAAAGGTTAAAATGTACAAGATGCAGATATGTAGGCAAGCATTATAAGCTTTACAATGAGGTTCCATCAAGTACCAGGGGCAGAAAGGCAGCTCAGATCAATGTAGGCTTCCAAATAGGTGTTGCAAGTACTTCTATTGGGAACACAGGTTCCCGCAGAATTCTCAACACAACCAATATCATTGCTCCCTCTCCACTCGCTATGCAAAAACAAGAAAATAAGGTCAATACTGCCCTTAAATCCCTAAATGAGAGAAGCATGTACCAGATTAGAGAAAACTTAGTTGCTGAAAATGCCAAAATTGGTAAAAAAGATCCCTCTAAGGTAAATGTTCAAGGGGACACTTGCTACAACAATCCAATTTTTAACTCTGACGCGACACCCTTTCAAGCCGGAACTATTGCCATAAGTACTATGTGTGAAAACAATACCAGAAACAAGCAAATTGTAGGGGTACAAGTAGCAAATAAACTATGCAGGACTGCATCAATGCTTAGGAATAAGGGTAAACCTGTTCAGTGCCCCAATCATAGGGGGCATTGTTCTGCAAATGTTTCAGAGAGGGAACCAATAGGTGATGAAGGCAAATGGAATAGGTTGTTAGGTGACCAGATCTCTAAGGACATCAAAATAGCAAATTTCACTTGTGATGGGGACAGTAGGGCATTCCAAGGTGTTCGTAACTCTCACGGTCACAATGTGGGTCATCTTAAGGATCTGAGGCACCTAGGCAACTCGCTGAAGCGCGAGCTCAACAAAGCGCCTTTCTCAAAGGGCATGCTCAAGGGTCATTCCAAGTCTAATATCAGGAGTCGGTTCGCTCTCTCGGTCAAAGCTAGGGGTATGGCTGAGCTTAAAGCTGCCCACAATAAACACCAGGGTGACATCAAGGTTCTAAAGAAGGTCATGGTTGATGTAATCGCAACCATTGTTCTATGCTTCAGTGGTTACTGCGGTACTCATTGTGCAAAGTACAGTTATGTCTGTGCTGGTACAAATAGGCAAGCTAAGAATTTCATGCCAGACAATGTCAAGGTTAAAATGGTTGACAGTGACCAACAAGTCCTTAAAAAATGCATTGAAATGGTTTTAGGTCCAGCTGCTCTTGACGCTACCAAACTTTTAACCACAACCCAAAAAAGTGAAGCAGTAAACAGGTCGTACCAAGCTGTCAATCCTAAAACTGTGACTTTCTCACGCAACTGTGTAGGTCGAATTCACGGGCAGGTTCACAAATTAAACAATGGCTATGCTGACTCTGTAATTGCAAAAACCACTGAACTAAATGCTAACCTTACCCAGGGGTCAAAGATTATTAAGCAGATAGCATATGAGGACCGCAACGACCTTAACCGAAAGCAAACATCCGCTACCAACAAAGCACGAGCTTTACGTGCCAGGACGCGGAATTATCGATACAAACTGCATGAGGAATTACACTACGGCAAGGGCATGAGTGACCCCAAACCTGATTATGACAGTCTTCCACACCTTAAGCATCATAAATATGCTTAGTTGATTGTGTACCTGATAATAAATTGTTATTATTACCTGTTTTGGCATAAGAGACCTCTAATAAGTGGCCCTCGCGTCAGCATCAGGCGTTCCTCTACCTGAAAAAGGCAAAAATACCCAATAGAAATAGATATAAAATGAAAAAAAACATGCATTTATGTATTTTAAGTGTATTTCTATGAATAAAAGGAAGTGATAAAGCTTGTTGTATTCATGTTTTTACCAAATATGCAGGCTGGCTCAGTTCCATGCCCGCTGCACTGTCCGAACTGTAAACATGTCCGCCGTTCCATGTTGGTGGAATGGGGCTCTATGTTTAAATGTTCAGGCTTAACACACAAGCTAGTGTTGCATAAGTGGCTCACAGAGTCCCTGGCGTTCAATTCTGACTTCATGTAGCACATTAACGCTACACGGTGAACCAAGCATGTCTCTGATTTTATGTCCGAAGGCAATTTAGCCCTCATTCGGCCATAATAGGGTAAGGAACTATTTGAAATACAACCATTCCAGATCAAACAGTCTGAATTGATGCATTTAATGCACTTATTTTCTACTCTTTTGCTCAGAAATGACCAAAAATCTGCTTTCTCATCCATATTTTGCACTTGCAGACGATATTTTATTTTAACCCAAAGTCAGTTTAAGAGAAATTTGTTCTCATTAAAATTAGTTTTTCTTGCATATAATTATCTTCCCATGCATATTGCACCAATATATTAAGTTTGGCTTGTATATCTGTCCATTTGGCCATTTTATTTCATATTTTCAAACACAGGTGATTTTGGTCGGAAGCCGGTGATTTCAAGCGTCTTGAAGCTTAAATGTCCCTCTAACAATTAAAGCTGATATTTGCAATATTTGTGACAAAATACCCAAACAAACCAAACAAACATGTATGGGGGGCTTATGTGGGGTGAGGAGAGAATGACTTTGTTAGATATTTTTACTCTAAGCCATTTTGATAATGTATTTTTTGTGTATTTTTTTTAAAAAATCACCCCAAAAATGTAAATTTAATAGAAAAAAAATTCCAATTTCATCCAAGACAATTAACAAATTAGTCAAAATGGGAGATCAAAGATACTTTGAAGTGTAGAAATCAATCAGCTTCCAGTAATTGCTTGTTTCAAACCAATAAAGTGTAAAATCTTTAAAGCACCTTGTTTGTCGCAGCCTCTTTAATTACAGGCCACCAATTATATATTCTAGTATATAATGTCATGAGTGCCTTTAAACTGCAGCAGGTGGTCAATTTGCATTGCCTGCTCACATTTAGAGGTTTAAGGGAATACAAAATTGCATATTTTGGGCACAAAATAAGTACTTTGACTTTTTTTAAGGTGGCAATCTGGTCAAAATGGGGTTCATAACCAAGCAAAAGAAAAAGTTGCTCAATGTTGGTTTTAAACGAGGTGGGACTAGTCCGGTGAAGGGGAAAAAACATAATTATGAAAGAAGGTCAAATTCCAACACAACCTATGTAAGGTTAGAAAGGTCATCCTTTGAAGCACGGGTAGCTTACAATGACAAGGTTCTTACTTTTCGGGATGTAGACGGCTCTCAAACCCCAGCTAAGCCCTTGCGTCCGACAGCGAACAAGATTCGCCATGTAGACCTGTTACGGGTTCCTGCTCCATCAAAAGTCCATCCCGACTTACTTACGAACAAGGTCTATGTCCCCGCCCTACTCCAGTCTATGATGTCCTCTGAAAATAGAAAGCATAGGTTAAGAAGTGATAAATGTAGGGGCGACTTGGTAATTGACGGCAGTGCTTCCATAAAGTGGGGCTTAGGCTGGGAGGAAAGGTTAAAATGTACAAGATGCAGATATGTAGGCAAGCATTATAAGCTTTACAATGAGGTTCCATCAAGTACCAGGGGCAGAAAGGCAGCTCAGATCAATGTAGGCTTCCAAATAGGTGTTGCAAGTACTTCTATTGGGAACACAGGTTCCCGCAGAATTCTCAACACAACCAATATCATTGCTCCCTCTCCACTCGCTATGCAAAAACAAGCAAATAAGGTCAATACTGCCCTTAAATCCCTAAATGAGAGAAGCATGTACCAGATTAGAGAAAACTTAGTTGCTGAAAATGCCAAAATTGGTCAAAAAGATCCCTCTAAGGTAAATGTTGAAGGGGACACTTGCTACAACAATCCAATTTTTAACTCTGACGCGACACCCTTTCAAGCCGGAACTATTGCCATAAGTACTATGTGTGAAAACAATACCAGAAACAAGCAAATTGTAGGGGTACAAGTAGCAAATAAACTATGCAGGACTGCATCAATGCTTAGGAATAAGGGTAAACCTGTTCAGTGCCCCAATCATAGGGGGCATTGTTCTGCAAATGTTTCAGAGAGGGAACCAATAGGTGATGAAGGCAAATGGAATAGGTTGTTAGGTGACCAGATCTCTAAGGACATCAAAATAGCAAATTTCACTTGTGATGGGGACAGTAGGGCATTCCAAGGTGTTCGTAACTCTCACGGTCACAATGTGGGTCATCTTAAGGATCTGAGGCACCTAGGCAACTCGCTGAAGCGCGAGCTCAACAAAGCGCCTTTCTCAAAGGGCATGCTCAAGGGTCATTCCAAGTCTAATATCAGGAGTCGGTTCGCTCTCTCGGTCAAAGCTAGGGGTATGGCTGAGCTTAAAGCTGCCCACAATAAACACCAGGGTGACATCAAGGTTCTAAAGAAGGTCATGGTTGATGTAATCGCAACCATTGTTCTATGCTTCAGTGGTTACTGCGGTACTCATTGTGCAAAGTACAGTTATGTCTGTGCTGGTACAAATAGGCAAGCTAAGAATTTCATGCCAGACAATGTCAAGGTTAAAATGGTTGACAGTGACCAACAAGTCCTTAAAAAATGCATTGAAATGGTTTTAGGTCCAGCTGCTCTTGACGCTACCAAACTTTTAACCACAACCCAAAAAAGTGAAGCAGTAAACAGGTCGTACCAAGCTGTCAATCCTAAAACTGTGACTTTCTCACGCAACTGTGTAGGTCGAATTCACGGGCAGGTTCACAAATTAAACAATGGCTATGCTGACTCTGTAATTGCAAAAACCACTGAACTAAATGCTAACCTTACCCAGGGGTCAAAGATTATTAAGCAGATAGCATATGAGGACCGCAACGACCTTAACCGAAAGCAAACATCCGCTACCAACAAAGCACGAGCTTTACGTGCCAGGACGCGGAATTATCGATACAAACTGCATGAGGAATTACACTACGGCAAGGGCATGAGTGACCCCAAACCTGATTATGACAGTCTTCCACACCTTAAGCATCATAAATATGCTTAGTTGATTGTGTACCTGATAATAAATTGTTATTATTACCTGTTTTGGCATAAGAGACCTCTAACAAGTGGCCCTCGCGTCAGCATCAGGCGTTCCTCTACCTGAAAAAGGCAAAAATACCCAATAGAAATAGATATAAAATGAAAAAAAACATGCATTTATGTATTTTAAGTGTATTTCTATGAATAAAAGGAAGTGATAAAGCTTGTTGTATTCATGTTTTTACCAAATATGCAGGCTGGCTCAGTTCCATGCCCGCTGCACTGTCCGAACTGTAAACATGTCCGCCGTTCCATGTTGGTGGAATGGGGCTCTATGTTTAAATGTTCAGGCTTAACACACAAGCTAGTGTTGCACAAGTGGCTCACAGAGTCCCTGGCGTTCAATTCTGACTTCATGTAGCACATTAACGCTACACGGTGAACCAAGTATGTCTCTGATTTTATGTCCGAAGGCAATTTAGCCCTCATTCGGCCATAATAGGGTAAGGAACTATTTGAAATACAACCATTCCAGATCAAACAATCTGAATTGATGCATTTAATGCACTTATTTTCTACTCTTTTGCTCAGAAATGACCAAAAATCTGCTTTCTCATCCATATTTTGCACTTGCAGACGATATTTTATTTTAACCCAAAGTCAGTATAAGAGAAATTTGTTCTCATTAAAATTAGTTTTTCTTGCATATAATTATCTTCCCATGCATATTGCACCAATATATTAAGTTTGGCTTGTATATCTGTCCATTTGGCCATTTTATTTCATATTTTCAAACACAGGTGATTTTGGTCGGAAGCCGGTGATTTCAAGCGTCTTGAAGCTTAAATGTCCCTCTAACAATTAAAGCTGATATTTGCAATATTTGTGACAAAATACCCAAACAAACCAAACAAACATGTATGGGGGGCTTATGTGGGGTGAAGAGAGAATGACTTTGTTAGATATTTTTACTCTAAGCCATTTTGATAATGTATTTTTTGTGTATTTTTTTTAAAAAATCACCCCAAAAATGTAAATTTAATAGAAAAAAAATTCCAATTTCATCCAAGACAATTAACAAATTAGTCAAAATGGGAGATCAAAGATACTTTGAAGTGTAGAAATCAATCAGCTTCCAGTAATTGCTTGTTTCAAACCAATAAAGTGTAAAATCTTTAAAGCACCTTGTTTGTCGCAGCCTCTTTAATTAAAGGCCACCAATTATATATTATAGTATATAATGTCATGAGTGCCTTTAAACTGCAGCAGGTGGTCAATTTGCATTGCCTGCTCACATTTAGAGGTTTAAGGGAATACAAAATTGCATATTTTGGGCACAAAATAAGTACTTTGACTTTTTTTAAGGTGGCAATCTGGTCAAAATGGGGTTCATAACCAAGCAAAAGAAAAAGTTGCTCAATGTTGGTTTTAAACGAGGTGGGACTAGTCCGGTGAAGGGGAAAAAACATAATTATGAAAGAAGGTCAAATTCCAACACAACCTATGTAAGGTTAGAAAGGTCATCCTTTGAAGCACGGGTAGCTTACAATGACAAGGTTCTTACTTTTCGGGATGTAGACGGCTCTCAAACCCCAGCTAAGCCCTTGCGTCCGACAGCGAACAAGATTCGCCATGTAGACCTGTTACGGGTTCCTGCTCCATCAAAAGTCCATCCCGACTTACTTACGAACAAGGTCTATGTCCCCGCCCTACTCCAGTCTATGATGTCCTCTGAAAATAGAAAGCATAGGTTAAGAAGTGATAAATGTAGGGGCGACTTGGTAATTGACGGAAGTGCTTCCATAAAGTGGGGCTTAGGCTGGGAGGAAAGGTTAAAATGTACAAGATGCAGATATGTAGGCAAGCATTATAAGCTTTACAATGAGGTTCCATCAAGTACCAGGGGCAGAAAGGCAGCTCAGATCAATGTAGGCTTCCAAATAGGTGTTGCAAGTACTTCTATTGGGAACACAGGTTCCCGCAGAATTCTCAACACAACCAATATCATTGCTCCCTCTCCACTCGCTATGCAAAAACAAGCAAATAAGGTCAATACTGCCCTTAAATCCCTAAATGAGAGAAGCATGTACCAGATTAGAGAAAACTTAGTTGCTGAAAATGCCAAAATTGGTCAAAAAGATCCCTCTAAGGTAAATGTTCAAGGGGACACTTGCTACAACAATCCAATTTTTAACTCTGACGCGACACCCTTTCAAGCCGGAACTATTGCCATAAGTACTATGTGTGAAAACAATACCAGAAACAAGCAAATTGTAGGGGTACAAGTAGCAAATAAACTATGCAGGACTGCATCAATGCTTAGGAATAAGGGTAAACCTGTTCAGTGCCCCAATCATAGGGGGCATTGTTCTGCAAATGTTTCAGAGAGGGAACCAATAGGTGATGAAGGCAAATGGAATAGGTTGTTAGGTGACCAGATCTCTAAGGACATCAAAATAGCAAATTTCACTTGTGATGGGGACAGTAGGGCATTCCAAGGTGTTCGTAACTCTCACGGTCACAATGTGGGTCATCTTAAGGATCTGAGGCACCTAGGCAACTCGCTGAAGCGCGAGCTCAACAAAGCGCCTTTCTCAAAGGGCATGCTCAAGGGTCATTCCAAGTCTAATATCAGGAGTCGGTTCGCTCTCTCGGTCAAAGCTAGGGGTATGGCTGAGCTTAAAGCTGCCCACAATAAACACCAGGGTGACATCAAGGTTCTAAAGAAGGTCATGGTTGATGTAATCGCAACCATTGTTCTATGCTTCAGTGGTTACTGCGGTACTCATTGTGCAAAGTACAGTTATGTCTGTGCTGGTACAAATAGGCAAGCTAAGAATTTCATGCCAGACAATGTCAAGGTTAAAATGGTTGACAGTGACCAACAAGTCCTTAAAAAATGCATTGAAATGGTTTTAGGTCCAGCTGCTCTTGACGCTACCAAACTTTTAACCACAACCCAAAAAAGTGAAGCAGTAAACAGGTCGTACCAAGCTGTCAATCCTAAAACTGTGACTTTCTCACGCAACTGTGTAGGTCGAATTCACGGGCAGGTTCACAAATTAAACAATGGCTATGCTGACTCTGTAATTGCAAAAACCACTGAACTAAATGCTAACCTTACCCAGGGGTCAAAGATTATTAAGCAGATAGCATATGAGGACCGCAACGACCTTAACCGAAAGCAAACATCCGCTACCAACAAAGCACGAGCTTTACGTGCCAGGACGCGGAATTATCGATACAAACTGCATGAGGAATTACACTACGGCAAGGGCATGAGTGACCCCAAACCTGATTATGACAGTCTTCCACACCTTAAGCATCATAAATATGCTTAGTTGATTGTGTACCTGATAATAAATTGTTATTATTACCTGTTTTGGCATAAGAGACCTCTAACAAGTGGCCCTCGCGTCAGCATCAGGCGTTCCTCTACCTGAAAAAGGCAAAAATACCCAATAGAAATAGATATAAAATGAAAAAAAACATGCATTTATGTATTTTAAGTGTATTTCTATGAATAAAAGGAAGTGATAAAGCTTGTTGTATTCATGTTTTTACCAAATATGCAGGCTGGCTCAGTTCCATGCCCGCTGCACTGTCCGAACTGTAAACATGTCCGCCGTTCCATGTTGGTGGAATGGGGCTCTATGTTTAAATGTTCAGGCTTAACACACAAGCTAGTGTTGCATAAGTGGCTCACAGAGTCCCTGGCGTTCAATTCTGACTTCATGTAGCACATTAACGCTACACGGTGAACCAAGGATGTCTCTGATTTTATGTCCGAAGGCAATTTAGCCCTCATTCGGCCATAATAGGGTAAGGAACTATTTGAAATACAACCATTCCAGATCAAACAATCTGAATTGATGCATTTAATGCACTTATTTTCTACTCTTTTGCTCAGAAATGACCAAAAATCTGCTTTCTCATCCATATTTTGCACTTGCAGACGATATTTTATTTTAACCCAAAGTCAGTTTAGGTCACAATATACTAAAAGATTTCCTTAACAAATTCAATGTAAAAGCAATAAATTCAACAAAAAATAAACTCAACATTTTGCGCGTAGAGACCCTCATAACCATACCTTTTCTTAAAGAGCATTCCGAGCCGAATTGATTTAGACAATAAAAAAGATAGGTCATGTGATATGTAAGAAAGAACTCGACGCGAATCAAAGTTCACTGTTTTACGGCCATCTTTTTACCGGCTACTCTCCAGTTGAAGGTATACTGCCAACTGTCAAAGTCTCGTCATGTAGTCTCCAACCTTCAAGCGAAACAGTGAATTTTTAGTACACAACAATGTTTTTCCTACCACACGTACAAAGAAATATTCAAAAATAAAGTCATGGCAAGTGACTATACAGAAAATTGTGTCTTCAAATAAATGGTGTTGATTTATTTAGAGAGTATAGCATTGCACACCTGAAATATTTAGTATACTGTAACCTATAAGAGAAATTTGTTCTCATTAAAATTAGTTTTTCTTGCATATAATTATCTTCCCATGCATATTGCACCAATATATTAAGTTTGGCTTGTATATCTGTCCATTTGGCCATTTTATTTCATATTTTCAAACACAGGTGATTTTGGTCGGAAGCCGGTGATTTCAAGCGTCTTGAAGCTTAAATGTCCCTCTAACAATTAAAGCTGATATTTGCAATATTTGTGACAAAATACCCAAACAAACCAAACAAACATGTATGGGGGGCTTATGTGGGGTGAGGAGAGAATGACTTTGTTAGATATTTTTACTCTAAGCCATTTTGATAATGTATTTTTTGTGTATTTTTTTAAAAAAATCACCCCAAAAATGTAAATTTAATAGAAAAAAAATTCCAATTTCATCCAAGACAATTAACAAATTAGTCAAAATGGGAGATCAAAGATACTTTGAAGTGTAGAAATCAATCAGCTTCCAGTAATTGCTTGTTTCAAACCAATAAAGTGTAAAATCTTTAAAGCACCTTGTTTGTCGCAGCCTCTTTAATTACAGGCCACCAATTATATATTCTAGTATATAATGTCATGAGTGCCTTTAAACTGCAGCAGGTGGTCAATTTGCATTGCCTGCTCACATTTAGAGGTTTAAGGGAATACAAAATTGCATATTTTGGGCACAAAATAAGTACTTTGACTTTTTTTAAGGTGGCAATCTGGTCAAAATGGGGTTCATAACCAAGCAAAAGAAAAAGTTGCTCAATGTTGGTTTTAAACGAGGTGGGACTAGTCCGGTGAAGGGGAAAAAACATAATTATGAAAGAAGGTCAAATTCCAACACAACCTATGTAAGGTTAGAAAGGTCATCCTTTGAAGCACGGGTAGCTTACAATGACAAGGTTCTTACTTTTCGGGATGTAGACGGCTCTCAAACCCCAGCTAAGCCCTTGCGTCCGACAGCGAACAAGATTCGCCATGTAGACCTGTTACGGGTTCCTGCTCCATCAAAAGTCCATCCCGACTTACTTACGAACAAGGTCTATGTCCCCGCCCTACTCCAGTCTATGATGTCCTCTGAAAATAGAAAGCATAGGTTAAGAAGTGATAAATGTAGGGGCGACTTGGTAATTGACGGCAGTGCTTCCATAAAGTGGGGCTTAGGCTGGGAGGAAAGGTTAAAATGTACAAGATGCAGATATGTAGGCAAGCATTATAAGCTTTACAATGAGGTTCCATCAAGTACCAGGGGCAGAAAGGCAGCTCAGATCAATGTAGGCTTCCAAATAGGTGTTGCAAGTACTTCTATTGGGAACACAGGTTCCCGCAGAATTCTCAACACAACCAATATCATTGCTCCCTCTCCACTCGCTATGCAAAAACAAGCAAATAAGGTCAATACTGCCCTTAAATCCCTAAATGAGAGAAGCATGTACCAGATTAGAGAAAACTTAGTTGCTGAAAATGCCAAAATTGGTCAAAAAGATCCCTCTAAGGTAAATGTTGAAGGGGACACTTGCTACAACAATCCAATTTTTAACTCTGACGCGACACCCTTTCAAGCCGGAACTATTGCCATAAGTACTATGTGTGAAAACAATACCAGAAACAAGCAAATTGTAGGGGTACAAGTAGCAAATAAACTATGCAGGACTGCATCAATGCTTAGGAATAAGGGTAAACCTGTTCAGTGCCCCAATCATAGGGGGCATTGTTCTGCAAATGTTTCAGAGAGGGAACCAATAGGTGATGAAGGCAAATGGAATAGGTTGTTAGGTGACCAGATCTCTAAGGACATCAAAATAGCAAATTTCACTTGTGATGGGGACAGTAGGGCATTCCAAGGTGTTCGTAACTCTCACGGTCACAATGTGGGTCATCTTAAGGATCTGAGGCACCTAGGCAACTCGCTGAAGCGCGAGCTCAACAAAGCGCCTTTCTCAAAGGGCATGCTCAAGGGTCATTCCAAGTCTAATATCAGGAGTCGGTTCGCTCTCTCGGTCAAAGCTAGGGGTATGGCTGAGCTTAAAGCTGCCCACAATAAACACCAGGGTGACATCAAGGTTCTAAAGAAGGTCATGGTTGATGTAATCGCAACCATTGTTCTATGCTTCAGTGGTTACTGCGGTACTCATTGTGCAAAGTACAGTTATGTCTGTGCTGGTACAAATAGGCAAGCTAAGAATTTCATGCCAGACAATGTCAAGGTTAAAATGGTTGACAGTGACCAACAAGTCCTTAAAAAATGCATTGAAATGGTTTTAGGTCCAGCTGCTCTTGACGCTACCAAACTTTTAACCACAACCCAAAAAAGTGAAGCAGTAAACAGGTCGTACCAAGCTGTCAATCCTAAAACTGTGACTTTCTCACGCAACTGTGTAGGTCGAATTCACGGGCAGGTTCACAAATTAAACAATGGCTATGCTGACTCTGTAATTGCAAAAACCACTGAACTAAATGCTAACCTTACCCAGGGGTCAAAGATTATTAAGCAGATAGCATATGAGGACCGCAACGACCTTAACCGAAAGCAAACATCCGCTACCAACAAAGCACGAGCTTTACGTGCCAGGACGCGGAATTATCGATACAAACTGCATGAGGAATTACACTACGGCAAGGGCATGAGTGACCCCAAACCTGATTATGACAGTCTTCCACACCTTAAGCATCATAAATATGCTTAGTTGATTGTGTACCTGATAATAAATTGTTATTATTACCTGTTTTGGCATAAGAGACCTCTAACAAGTGGCCCTCGCGTCAGCATCAGGCGTTCCTCTACCTGAAAAAGGCAAAAATACCCAATAGAAATAGATATAAAATGAAAAAAAACATGCATTTATGTATTTTAAGTGTATTTCTATGAATAAAAGGAAGTGATAAAGCTTGTTGTATTCATGTTTTTACCAAATATGCAGGCTGGCTCAGTTCCATGCCCGCTGCACTGTCCGAACTGTAAACATGTCCGCCGTTCCATGTTGGTGGAATGGGGCTCTATGTTTAAATGTTCAGGCTTAACACACAAGCTAGTGTTGCATAAGTGGCTCACAGAGTCCCTGGCGTTCAATTCTGACTTCATGTAGCACATTAACGCTACACGGTGAACCAAGTATGTCTCTGATTTTATGTCCGAAGGCAATTTAGCCCTCATTCGGCCATAATAGGGTAAGGAACTATTTGAAATACAACCATTCCAGATCAAACAATCTGAATTGATGCATTTAATGCACTTATTTTCTACTCTTTTGCTCAGAAATGACCAAAAATCTGCTTTCTCATCCATATTTTGCACTTGCAGACGATATTTTATTTTAACCCAAAGTCAGTATAAGAGAAATTTGTTCTCATTAAAATTAGTTTTTCTTGCATATAATTATCTTCCCATGCATATTGCACCAATATATTAAGTTTGGCTTGTATATCTGTCCATTTGGCCATTTTATTTCATATTTTCAAACACAGGTGATTTTGGTCGGAAGCCGGTGATTTCAAGCGTCTTGAAGCTTAAATGTCCCTCTAACAATTAAAGCTGATATTTGCAATATTTGTGACAAAATACCCAAACAAACCAAACAAACATGTATGGGGGGCTTATGTGGGGTGAAGAGAGAATGACTTTGTTAGATATTTTTACTCTAAGCCATTTTGATAATGTATTTTTTGTGTATTTTTTTTAAAAAATCACCCCAAAAATGTAAATTTAATAGAAAAAAAATTCCAATTTCATCCAAGACAATTAACAAATTAGTCAAAATGGGAGATCAAAGATACTTTGAAGTGTAGAAATCAATCAGCTTCCAGTAATTGCTTGTTTCAAACCAATAAAGTGTAAAATCTTTAAAGCACCTTGTTTGTCGCAGCCTCTTTAATTACAGGCCACCAATTATATATTCTAGTATATAATGTCATGAGTGCCTTTAAACTGCAGCAGGTGGTCAATTTGCATTGCCTGCTCACATTTAGAGGTTTAAGGGAATACAAAATTGCATATTTTGGGCACAAAATAAGTACTTTGACTTTTTTTAAGGTGGCAATCTGGTCAAAATGGGGTTCATAACCAAGCAAAAGAAAAAGTTGCTCAATGTTGGTTTTAAACGAGGTGGGACTAGTCCGGTGAAGGGGAAAAAACATAATTATGAAAGAAGGTCAAATTCCAACACAACCTATGTAAGGTTAGAAAGGTCATCCTTTGAAGCACGGGTAGCTTACAATGACAAGGTTCTTACTTTTCGGGATGTAGACGGCTCTCAAACCCCAGCTAAGCCCTTGCGTCCGACAGCGAACAAGATTCGCCATGTAGACCTGTTACGGGTTCCTGCTCCATCAAAAGTCCATCCCGACTTACTTACGAACAAGGTCTATGTCCCCGCCCTACTCCAGTCTATGATGTCCTCTGAAAATAGAAAGCATAGGTTAAGAAGTGATAAATGTAGGGGCGACTTGGTAATTGACGGCAGTGCTTCCATAAAGTGGGGCTTAGGCTGGGAGGAAAGGTTAAAATGTACAAGATGCAGATATGTAGGCAAGCATTATAAGCTTTACAATGAGGTTCCATCAAGTACCAGGGGCAGAAAGGCAGCTCAGATCAATGTAGGCTTCCAAATAGGTGTTGCAAGTACTTCTATTGGGAACACAGGTTCCCGCAGAATTCTCAACACAACCAATATCATTGCTCCCTCTCCACTCGCTATGCAAAAACAAGCAAATAAGGTCAATACTGCCCTTAAATCCCTAAATGAGAGAAGCATGTACCAGATTAGAGAAAACTTAGTTGCTGAAAATGCCAAAATTGGTCAAAAAGATCCCTCTAAGGTAAATGTTGAAGGGGACACTTGCTACAACAATCCAATTTTTAACTCTGACGCGACACCCTTTCAAGCCGGAACTATTGCCATAAGTACTATGTGTGAAAACAATACCAGAAACAAGCAAATTGTAGGGGTACAAGTAGCAAATAAACTATGCAGGACTGCATCAATGCTTAGGAATAAGGGTAAACCTGTTCAGTGCCCCAATCATAGGGGGCATTGTTCTGCAAATGTTTCAGAGAGGGAACCAATAGGTGATGAAGGCAAATGGAATAGGTTGTTAGGTGACCAGATCTCTAAGGACATCAAAATAGCAAATTTCACTTGTGATGGGGACAGTAGGGCATTCCAAGGTGTTCGTAACTCTCACGGTCACAATGTGGGTCATCTTAAGGATCTGAGGCACCTAGGCAACTCGCTGAAGCGCGAGCTCAACAAAGCGCCTTTCTCAAAGGGCATGCTCAAGGGTCATTCCAAGTCTAATATCAGGAGTCGGTTCGCTCTCTCGGTCAAAGCTAGGGGTATGGCTGAGCTTAAAGCTGCCCACAATAAACACCAGGGTGACATCAAGGTTCTAAAGAAGGTCATGGTTGATGTAATCGCAACCATTGTTCTATGCTTCAGTGGTTACTGCGGTACTCATTGTGCAAAGTACAGTTATGTCTGTGCTGGTACAAATAGGCAAGCTAAGAATTTCATGCCAGACAATGTCAAGGTTAAAATGGTTGACAGTGACCAACAAGTCCTTAAAAAATGCATTGAAATGGTTTTAGGTCCAGCTGCTCTTGACGCTACCAAACTTTTAACCACAACCCAAAAAAGTGAAGCAGTAAACAGGTCGTACCAAGCTGTCAATCCTAAAACTGTGACTTTCTCACGCAACTGTGTAGGTCGAATTCACGGGCAGGTTCACAAATTAAACAATGGCTATGCTGACTCTGTAATTGCAAAAACCACTGAACTAAATGCTAACCTTACCCAGGGGTCAAAGATTATTAAGCAGATAGCATATGAGGACCGCAACGACCTTAACCGAAAGCAAACATCCGCTACCAACAAAGCACGAGCTTTACGTGCCAGGACGCGGAATTATCGATACAAACTGCATGAGGAATTACACTACGGCAAGGGCATGAGTGACCCCAAACCTGATTATGACAGTCTTCCACACCTTAAGCATCATAAATATGCTTAGTTGATTGTGTACCTGATAATAAATTGTTATTATTACCTGTTTTGGCATAAGAGACCTCTAATAAGTGGCCCTCGCGTCAGCATCAGGCGTTCCTCTACCTGAAAAAGGCAAAAATACCCAATAGAAATAGATATAAAATGAAAAAAAACATGCATTTATGTATTTTAAGTGTATTTCTATGAATAAAAGGAAGTGATAAAGCTTGTTGTATTCATGTTTTTACCAAATATGCAGGCTGGCTCAGTTCCATGCCCGCTGCACTGTCCGAACTGTAAACATGTCCGCCGTTCCATGTTGGTGGAATGGGGCTCTATGTTTAAATGTTCAGGCTTAACACACAAGCTAGTGTTGCATAAGTGGCTCACAGAGTCCCTGGCGTTCAATTCTGACTTCATGTAGCACATTAACGCTACACGGTGAACCAAGCATGTCTCTGATTTTATGTCCGAAGGCAATTTAGCCCTCATTCGGCCATAATAGGGTAAGGAACTATTTGAAATACAACCATTCCAGATCAAACAGTCTGAATTGATGCATTTAATGCACTTATTTTCTACTCTTTTGCTCAGAAATGACCAAAAATCTGCTTTCTCATCCATATTTTGCACTTGCAGACGATATTTTATTTTAACCCAAAGTCAGTTTAAGAGAAATTTGTTCTCATTAAAATTAGTTTTTCTTGCATATAATTATCTTCCCATGCATATTGCACCAATATATTAAGTTTGGCTTGTATATCTGTCCATTTGGCCATTTTATTTCATATTTTCAAACACAGGTGATTTTGGTCGGAAGCCGGTGATTTCAAGCGTCTTGAAGCTTAAATGTCCCTCTAACAATTAAAGCTGATATTTGCAATATTTGTGACAAAATACCCAAACAAACCAAACAAACATGTATGGGGGGCTTATGTGGGGTGAGGAGAGAATGACTTTGTTAGATATTTTTACTCTAAGCCATTTTGATAATGTATTTTTTGTGTATTTTTTTTAAAAAATCACCCCAAAAATGTAAATTTAATAGAAAAAAAATTCCAATTTCATCCAAGACAATTAACAAATTAGTCAAAATGGGAGATCAAAGATACTTTGAAGTGTAGAAATCAATCAGCTTCCAGTAATTGCTTGTTTCAAACCAATAAAGTGTAAAATCTTTAAAGCACCTTGTTTGTCGCAGCCTCTTTAATTACAGGCCACCAATTATATATTCTAGTATATAATGTCATGAGTGCCTTTAAACTGCAGCAGGTGGTCAATTTGCATTGCCTGCTCACATTTAGAGGTTTAAGGGAATACAAAATTGCATATTTTGGGCACAAAATAAGTACTTTGACTTTTTTTAAGGTGGCAATCTGGTCAAAATGGGGTTCATAACCAAGCAAAAGAAAAAGTTGCTCAATGTTGGTTTTAAACGAGGTGGGACTAGTCCGGTGAAGGGGAAAAAACATAATTATGAAAGAAGGTCAAATTCCAACACAACCTATGTAAGGTTAGAAAGGTCATCCTTTGAAGCACGGGTAGCTTACAATGACAAGGTTCTTACTTTTCGGGATGTAGACGGCTCTCAAACCCCAGCTAAGCCCTTGCGTCCGACAGCGAACAAGATTCGCCATGTAGACCTGTTACGGGTTCCTGCTCCATCAAAAGTCCATCCCGACTTACTTACGAACAAGGTCTATGTCCCCGCCCTACTCCAGTCTATGATGTCCTCTGAAAATAGAAAGCATAGGTTAAGAAGTGATAAATGTAGGGGCGACTTGGTAATTGACGGCAGTGCTTCCATAAAGTGGGGCTTAGGCTGGGAGGAAAGGTTAAAATGTACAAGATGCAGATATGTAGGCAAGCATTATAAGCTTTACAATGAGGTTCCATCAAGTACCAGGGGCAGAAAGGCAGCTCAGATCAATGTAGGCTTCCAAATAGGTGTTGCAAGTACTTCTATTGGGAACACAGGTTCCCGCAGAATTCTCAACACAACCAATATCATTGCTCCCTCTCCACTCGCTATGCAAAAACAAGCAAATAAGGTCAATACTGCCCTTAAATCCCTAAATGAGAGAAGCATGTACCAGATTAGAGAAAACTTAGTTGCTGAAAATGCCAAAATTGGTCAAAAAGATCCCTCTAAGGTAAATGTTGAAGGGGACACTTGCTACAACAATCCAATTTTTAACTCTGACGCGACACCCTTTCAAGCCGGAACTATTGCCATAAGTACTATGTGTGAAAACAATACCAGAAACAAGCAAATTGTAGGGGTACAAGTAGCAAATAAACTATGCAGGACTGCATCAATGCTTAGGAATAAGGGTAAACCTGTTCAGTGCCCCAATCATAGGGGGCATTGTTCTGCAAATGTTTCAGAGAGGGAACCAATAGGTGATGAAGGCAAATGGAATAGGTTGTTAGGTGACCAGATCTCTAAGGACATCAAAATAGCAAATTTCACTTGTGATGGGGACAGTAGGGCATTCCAAGGTGTTCGTAACTCTCACGGTCACAATGTGGGTCATCTTAAGGATCTGAGGCACCTAGGCAACTCGCTGAAGCGCGAGCTCAACAAAGCGCCTTTCTCAAAGGGCATGCTCAAGGGTCATTCCAAGTCTAATATCAGGAGTCGGTTCGCTCTCTCGGTCAAAGCTAGGGGTATGGCTGAGCTTAAAGCTGCCCACAATAAACACCAGGGTGACATCAAGGTTCTAAAGAAGGTCATGGTTGATGTAATCGCAACCATTGTTCTATGCTTCAGTGGTTACTGCGGTACTCATTGTGCAAAGTACAGTTATGTCTGTGCTGGTACAAATAGGCAAGCTAAGAATTTCATGCCAGACAATGTCAAGGTTAAAATGGTTGACAGTGACCAACAAGTCCTTAAAAAATGCATTGAAATGGTTTTAGGTCCAGCTGCTCTTGACGCTACCAAACTTTTAACCACAACCCAAAAAAGTGAAGCAGTAAACAGGTCGTACCAAGCTGTCAATCCTAAAACTGTGACTTTCTCACGCAACTGTGTAGGTCGAATTCACGGGCAGGTTCACAAATTAAACAATGGCTATGCTGACTCTGTAATTGCAAAAACCACTGAACTAAATGCTAACCTTACCCAGGGGTCAAAGATTATTAAGCAGATAGCATATGAGGACCGCAACGACCTTAACCGAAAGCAAACATCCGCTACCAACAAAGCACGAGCTTTACGTGCCAGGACGCGGAATTATCGATACAAACTGCATGAGGAATTACACTACGGCAAGGGCATGAGTGACCCCAAACCTGATTATGACAGTCTTCCACACCTTAAGCATCATAAATATGCTTAGTTGATTGTGTACCTGATAATAAATTGTTATTATTACCTGTTTTGGCATAAGAGACCTCTAACAAGTGGCCCTCGCGTCAGCATCAGGCGTTCCTCTACCTGAAAAAGGCAAAAATACCCAATAGAAATAGATATAAAATGAAAAAAAACATGCATTTATGTATTTTAAGTGTATTTCTATGAATAAAAGGAAGTGATAAAGCTTGTTGTATTCATGTTTTTACCAAATATGCAGGCTGGCTCAGTTCCATGCCCGCTGCACTGTCCGAACTGTAAACATGTCCGCCGTTCCATGTTGGTGGAATGGGGCTCTATGTTTAAATGTTCAGGCTTAACACACAAGCTAGTGTTGCACAAGTGGCTCACAGAGTCCCTGGCGTTCAATTCTGACTTCATGTAGCACATTAACGCTACACGGTGAACCAAGTATGTCTCTGATTTTATGTCCGAAGGCAATTTAGCCCTCATTCGGCCATAATAGGGTAAGGAACTATTTGAAATACAACCATTCCAGATCAAACAATCTGAATTGATGCATTTAATGCACTTATTTTCTACTCTTTTGCTCAGAAATGACCAAAAATCTGCTTTCTCATCCATATTTTGCACTTGCAGACGATATTTTATTTTAACCCAAAGTCAGTATAAGAGAAATTTGTTCTCATTAAAATTAGTTTTTCTTGCATATAATTATCTTCCCATGCATATTGCACCAATATATTAAGTTTGGCTTGTATATCTGTCCATTTGGCCATTTTATTTCATATTTTCAAACACAGGTGATTTTGGTCGGAAGCCGGTGATTTCAAGCGTCTTGAAGCTTAAATGTCCCTCTAACAATTAAAGCTGATATTTGCAATATTTGTGACAAAATACCCAAACAAACCAAACAAACATGTATGGGGGGCTTATGTGGGGTGAAGAGAGAATGACTTTGTTAGATATTTTTACTCTAAGCCATTTTGATAATGTATTTTTTGTGTATTTTTTTTAAAAAATCACCCCAAAAATGTAAATTTAATAGAAAAAAAATTCCAATTTCATCCAAGACAATTAACAAATTAGTCAAAATGGGAGATCAAAGATACTTTGAAGTGTAGAAATCAATCAGCTTCCAGTAATTGCTTGTTTCAAACCAATAAAGTGTAAAATCTTTAAAGCACCTTGTTTGTCGCAGCCTCTTTAATTAAAGGCCACCAATTATATATTATAGTATATAATGTCATGAGTGCCTTTAAACTGCAGCAGGTGGTCAATTTGCATTGCCTGCTCACATTTAGAGGTTTAAGGGAATACAAAATTGCATATTTTGGGCACAAAATAAGTACTTTGACTTTTTTTAAGGTGGCAATCTGGTCAAAATGGGGTTCATAACCAAGCAAAAGAAAAAGTTGCTCAATGTTGGTTTTAAACGAGGTGGGACTAGTCCGGTGAAGGGGAAAAAACATAATTATGAAAGAAGGTCAAATTCCAACACAACCTATGTAAGGTTAGAAAGGTCATCCTTTGAAGCACGGGTAGCTTACAATGACAAGGTTCTTACTTTTCGGGATGTAGACGGCTCTCAAACCCCAGCTAAGCCCTTGCGTCCGACAGCGAACAAGATTCGCCATGTAGACCTGTTACGGGTTCCTGCTCCATCAAAAGTCCATCCCGACTTACTTACGAACAAGGTCTATGTCCCCGCCCTACTCCAGTCTATGATGTCCTCTGAAAATAGAAAGCATAGGTTAAGAAGTGATAAATGTAGGGGCGACTTGGTAATTGACGGAAGTGCTTCCATAAAGTGGGGCTTAGGCTGGGAGGAAAGGTTAAAATGTACAAGATGCAGATATGTAGGCAAGCATTATAAGCTTTACAATGAGGTTCCATCAAGTACCAGGGGCAGAAAGGCAGCTCAGATCAATGTAGGCTTCCAAATAGGTGTTGCAAGTACTTCTATTGGGAACACAGGTTCCCGCAGAATTCTCAACACAACCAATATCATTGCTCCCTCTCCACTCGCTATGCAAAAACAAGCAAATAAGGTCAATACTGCCCTTAAATCCCTAAATGAGAGAAGCATGTACCAGATTAGAGAAAACTTAGTTGCTGAAAATGCCAAAATTGGTCAAAAAGATCCCTCTAAGGTAAATGTTCAAGGGGACACTTGCTACAACAATCCAATTTTTAACTCTGACGCGACACCCTTTCAAGCCGGAACTATTGCCATAAGTACTATGTGTGAAAACAATACCAGAAACAAGCAAATTGTAGGGGTACAAGTAGCAAATAAACTATGCAGGACTGCATCAATGCTTAGGAATAAGGGTAAACCTGTTCAGTGCCCCAATCATAGGGGGCATTGTTCTGCAAATGTTTCAGAGAGGGAACCAATAGGTGATGAAGGCAAATGGAATAGGTTGTTAGGTGACCAGATCTCTAAGGACATCAAAATAGCAAATTTCACTTGTGATGGGGACAGTAGGGCATTCCAAGGTGTTCGTAACTCTCACGGTCACAATGTGGGTCATCTTAAGGATCTGAGGCACCTAGGCAACTCGCTGAAGCGCGAGCTCAACAAAGCGCCTTTCTCAAAGGGCATGCTCAAGGGTCATTCCAAGTCTAATATCAGGAGTCGGTTCGCTCTCTCGGTCAAAGCTAGGGGTATGGCTGAGCTTAAAGCTGCCCACAATAAACACCAGGGTGACATCAAGGTTCTAAAGAAGGTCATGGTTGATGTAATCGCAACCATTGTTCTATGCTTCAGTGGTTACTGCGGTACTCATTGTGCAAAGTACAGTTATGTCTGTGCTGGTACAAATAGGCAAGCTAAGAATTTCATGCCAGACAATGTCAAGGTTAAAATGGTTGACAGTGACCAACAAGTCCTTAAAAAATGCATTGAAATGGTTTTAGGTCCAGCTGCTCTTGACGCTACCAAACTTTTAACCACAACCCAAAAAAGTGAAGCAGTAAACAGGTCGTACCAAGCTGTCAATCCTAAAACTGTGACTTTCTCACGCAACTGTGTAGGTCGAATTCACGGGCAGGTTCACAAATTAAACAATGGCTATGCTGACTCTGTAATTGCAAAAACCACTGAACTAAATGCTAACCTTACCCAGGGGTCAAAGATTATTAAGCAGATAGCATATGAGGACCGCAACGACCTTAACCGAAAGCAAACATCCGCTACCAACAAAGCACGAGCTTTACGTGCCAGGACGCGGAATTATCGATACAAACTGCATGAGGAATTACACTACGGCAAGGGCATGAGTGACCCCAAACCTGATTATGACAGTCTTCCACACCTTAAGCATCATAAATATGCTTAGTTGATTGTGTACCTGATAATAAATTGTTATTATTACCTGTTTTGGCATAAGAGACCTCTAACAAGTGGCCCTCGCGTCAGCATCAGGCGTTCCTCTACCTGAAAAAGGCAAAAATACCCAATAGAAATAGATATAAAATGAAAAAAAACATGCATTTATGTATTTTAAGTGTATTTCTATGAATAAAAGGAAGTGATAAAGCTTGTTGTATTCATGTTTTTACCAAATATGCAGGCTGGCTCAGTTCCATGCCCGCTGCACTGTCCGAACTGTAAACATGTCCGCCGTTCCATGTTGGTGGAATGGGGCTCTATGTTTAAATGTTCAGGCTTAACACACAAGCTAGTGTTGCATAAGTGGCTCACAGAGTCCCTGGCGTTCAATTCTGACTTCATGTAGCACATTAACGCTACACGGTGAACCAAGGATGTCTCTGATTTTATGTCCGAAGGCAATTTAGCCCTCATTCGGCCATAATAGGGTAAGGAACTATTTGAAATACAACCATTCCAGATCAAACAATCTGAATTGATGCATTTAATGCACTTATTTTCTACTCTTTTGCTCAGAAATGACCAAAAATCTGCTTTCTCATCCATATTTTGCACTTGCAGACGATATTTTATTTTAACCCAAAGTCAGTTTAGGTCACAATATACTAAAAGATTTCCTTAACAAATTCAATGTAAAAGCAATAAATTCAACAAAAAATAAACTCAACATTTTGCGCGTAGAGACCCTCATAACCATACCTTTTCTTAAAGAGCATTCCGAGCCGAATTGATTTAGACAATAAAAAAGATAGGTCATGTGATATGTAAGAAAGAACTCGACGCGAATCAAAGTTCACTGTTTTACGGCCATCTTTTTACCGGCTACTCTCCAGTTGAAGGTATACTGCCAACTGTCAAAGTCTCGTCATGTAGTCTCCAACCTTCAAGCGAAACAGTGAATTTTTAGTACACAACAATGTTTTTCCTACCACACGTACAAAGAAATATTCAAAAATAAAGTCATGGCAAGTGACTATACAGAAAATTGTGTCTTCAAATAAATGGTGTTGATTTATTTAGAGAGTATAGCATTGCACACCTGAAATATTTAGTATACTGTAACCTATAAGAGAAATTTGTTCTCATTAAAATTAGTTTTTCTTGCATATAATTATCTTCCCATGCATATTGCACCAATATATTAAGTTTGGCTTGTATATCTGTCCATTTGGCCATTTTATTTCATATTTTCAAACACAGGTGATTTTGGTCGGAAGCCGGTGATTTCAAGCGTCTTGAAGCTTAAATGTCCCTCTAACAATTAAAGCTGATATTTGCAATATTTGTGACAAAATACCCAAACAAACCAAACAAACATGTATGGGGGGCTTATGTGGGGTGAGGAGAGAATGACTTTGTTAGATATTTTTACTCTAAGCCATTTTGATAATGTATTTTTTGTGTATTTTTTTAAAAAAATCACCCCAAAAATGTAAATTTAATAGAAAAAAAATTCCAATTTCATCCAAGACAATTAACAAATTAGTCAAAATGGGAGATCAAAGATACTTTGAAGTGTAGAAATCAATCAGCTTCCAGTAATTGCTTGTTTCAAACCAATAAAGTGTAAAATCTTTAAAGCACCTTGTTTGTCGCAGCCTCTTTAATTACAGGCCACCAATTATATATTCTAGTATATAATGTCATGAGTGCCTTTAAACTGCAGCAGGTGGTCAATTTGCATTGCCTGCTCACATTTAGAGGTTTAAGGGAATACAAAATTGCATATTTTGGGCACAAAATAAGTACTTTGACTTTTTTTAAGGTGGCAATCTGGTCAAAATGGGGTTCATAACCAAGCAAAAGAAAAAGTTGCTCAATGTTGGTTTTAAACGAGGTGGGACTAGTCCGGTGAAGGGGAAAAAACATAATTATGAAAGAAGGTCAAATTCCAACACAACCTATGTAAGGTTAGAAAGGTCATCCTTTGAAGCACGGGTAGCTTACAATGACAAGGTTCTTACTTTTCGGGATGTAGACGGCTCTCAAACCCCAGCTAAGCCCTTGCGTCCGACAGCGAACAAGATTCGCCATGTAGACCTGTTACGGGTTCCTGCTCCATCAAAAGTCCATCCCGACTTACTTACGAACAAGGTCTATGTCCCCGCCCTACTCCAGTCTATGATGTCCTCTGAAAATAGAAAGCATAGGTTAAGAAGTGATAAATGTAGGGGCGACTTGGTAATTGACGGCAGTGCTTCCATAAAGTGGGGCTTAGGCTGGGAGGAAAGGTTAAAATGTACAAGATGCAGATATGTAGGCAAGCATTATAAGCTTTACAATGAGGTTCCATCAAGTACCAGGGGCAGAAAGGCAGCTCAGATCAATGTAGGCTTCCAAATAGGTGTTGCAAGTACTTCTATTGGGAACACAGGTTCCCGCAGAATTCTCAACACAACCAATATCATTGCTCCCTCTCCACTCGCTATGCAAAAACAAGCAAATAAGGTCAATACTGCCCTTAAATCCCTAAATGAGAGAAGCATGTACCAGATTAGAGAAAACTTAGTTGCTGAAAATGCCAAAATTGGTCAAAAAGATCCCTCTAAGGTAAATGTTGAAGGGGACACTTGCTACAACAATCCAATTTTTAACTCTGACGCGACACCCTTTCAAGCCGGAACTATTGCCATAAGTACTATGTGTGAAAACAATACCAGAAACAAGCAAATTGTAGGGGTACAAGTAGCAAATAAACTATGCAGGACTGCATCAATGCTTAGGAATAAGGGTAAACCTGTTCAGTGCCCCAATCATAGGGGGCATTGTTCTGCAAATGTTTCAGAGAGGGAACCAATAGGTGATGAAGGCAAATGGAATAGGTTGTTAGGTGACCAGATCTCTAAGGACATCAAAATAGCAAATTTCACTTGTGATGGGGACAGTAGGGCATTCCAAGGTGTTCGTAACTCTCACGGTCACAATGTGGGTCATCTTAAGGATCTGAGGCACCTAGGCAACTCGCTGAAGCGCGAGCTCAACAAAGCGCCTTTCTCAAAGGGCATGCTCAAGGGTCATTCCAAGTCTAATATCAGGAGTCGGTTCGCTCTCTCGGTCAAAGCTAGGGGTATGGCTGAGCTTAAAGCTGCCCACAATAAACACCAGGGTGACATCAAGGTTCTAAAGAAGGTCATGGTTGATGTAATCGCAACCATTGTTCTATGCTTCAGTGGTTACTGCGGTACTCATTGTGCAAAGTACAGTTATGTCTGTGCTGGTACAAATAGGCAAGCTAAGAATTTCATGCCAGACAATGTCAAGGTTAAAATGGTTGACAGTGACCAACAAGTCCTTAAAAAATGCATTGAAATGGTTTTAGGTCCAGCTGCTCTTGACGCTACCAAACTTTTAACCACAACCCAAAAAAGTGAAGCAGTAAACAGGTCGTACCAAGCTGTCAATCCTAAAACTGTGACTTTCTCACGCAACTGTGTAGGTCGAATTCACGGGCAGGTTCACAAATTAAACAATGGCTATGCTGACTCTGTAATTGCAAAAACCACTGAACTAAATGCTAACCTTACCCAGGGGTCAAAGATTATTAAGCAGATAGCATATGAGGACCGCAACGACCTTAACCGAAAGCAAACATCCGCTACCAACAAAGCACGAGCTTTACGTGCCAGGACGCGGAATTATCGATACAAACTGCATGAGGAATTACACTACGGCAAGGGCATGAGTGACCCCAAACCTGATTATGACAGTCTTCCACACCTTAAGCATCATAAATATGCTTAGTTGATTGTGTACCTGATAATAAATTGTTATTATTACCTGTTTTGGCATAAGAGACCTCTAACAAGTGGCCCTCGCGTCAGCATCAGGCGTTCCTCTACCTGAAAAAGGCAAAAATACCCAATAGAAATAGATATAAAATGAAAAAAAACATGCATTTATGTATTTTAAGTGTATTTCTATGAATAAAAGGAAGTGATAAAGCTTGTTGTATTCATGTTTTTACCAAATATGCAGGCTGGCTCAGTTCCATGCCCGCTGCACTGTCCGAACTGTAAACATGTCCGCCGTTCCATGTTGGTGGAATGGGGCTCTATGTTTAAATGTTCAGGCTTAACACACAAGCTAGTGTTGCATAAGTGGCTCACAGAGTCCCTGGCGTTCAATTCTGACTTCATGTAGCACATTAACGCTACACGGTGAACCAAGTATGTCTCTGATTTTATGTCCGAAGGCAATTTAGCCCTCATTCGGCCATAATAGGGTAAGGAACTATTTGAAATACAACCATTCCAGATCAAACAATCTGAATTGATGCATTTAATGCACTTATTTTCTACTCTTTTGCTCAGAAATGACCAAAAATCTGCTTTCTCATCCATATTTTGCACTTGCAGACGATATTTTATTTTAACCCAAAGTCAGTATAAGAGAAATTTGTTCTCATTAAAATTAGTTTTTCTTGCATATAATTATCTTCCCATGCATATTGCACCAATATATTAAGTTTGGCTTGTATATCTGTCCATTTGGCCATTTTATTTCATATTTTCAAACACAGGTGATTTTGGTCGGAAGCCGGTGATTTCAAGCGTCTTGAAGCTTAAATGTCCCTCTAACAATTAAAGCTGATATTTGCAATATTTGTGACAAAATACCCAAACAAACCAAACAAACATGTATGGGGGGCTTATGTGGGGTGAAGAGAGAATGACTTTGTTAGATATTTTTACTCTAAGCCATTTTGATAATGTATTTTTTGTGTATTTTTTTAAAAAAATCACCCCAAAAATGTAAATTTAATAGAAAAAAAATTCCAATTTCATCCAAGACAATTAACAAATTAGTCAAAATGGGAGATCAAAGATACTTTGAAGTGTAGAAATCAATCAGCTTCCAGTAATTGCTTGTTTCAAACCAATAAAGTGTAAAATCTTTAAAGCACCTTGTTTGTCGCAGCCTCTTTAATTACAGGCCACCAATTATATATTCTAGTATATAATGTCATGAGTGCCTTTAAACTGCAGCAGGTGGTCAATTTGCATTGCCTGCTCACATTTAGAGGTTTAAGGGAATACAAAATTGCATATTTTGGGCACAAAATAAGTACTTTGACTTTTTTTAAGGTGGCAATCTGGTCAAAATGGGGTTCATAACCAAGCAAAAGAAAAAGTTGCTCAATGTTGGTTTTAAACGAGGTGGGACTAGTCCGGTGAAGGGGAAAAAACATAATTATGAAAGAAGGTCAAATTCCAACACAACCTATGTAAGGTTAGAAAGGTCATCCTTTGAAGCACGGGTAGCTTACAATGACAAGGTTCTTACTTTTCGGGATGTAGACGGCTCTCAAACCCCAGCTAAGCCCTTGCGTCCGACAGCGAACAAGATTCGCCATGTAGACCTGTTACGGGTTCCTGCTCCATCAAAAGTCCATCCCGACTTACTTACGAACAAGGTCTATGTCCCCGCCCTACTCCAGTCTATGATGTCCTCTGAAAATAGAAAGCATAGGTTAAGAAGTGATAAATGTAGGGGCGACTTGGTAATTGACGGCAGTGCTTCCATAAAGTGGGGCTTAGGCTGGGAGGAAAGGTTAAAATGTACAAGATGCAGATATGTAGGCAAGCATTATAAGCTTTACAATGAGGTTCCATCAAGTACCAGGGGCAGAAAGGCAGCTCAGATCAATGTAGGCTTCCAAATAGGTGTTGCAAGTACTTCTATTGGGAACACAGGTTCCCGCAGAATTCTCAACACAACCAATATCATTGCTCCCTCTCCACTCGCTATGCAAAAACAAGCAAATAAGGTCAATACTGCCCTTAAATCCCTAAATGAGAGAAGCATGTACCAGATTAGAGAAAACTTAGTTGCTGAAAATGCCAAAATTGGTCAAAAAGATCCCTCTAAGGTAAATGTTGAAGGGGACACTTGCTACAACAATCCAATTTTTAACTCTGACGCGACACCCTTTCAAGCCGGAACTATTGCCATAAGTACTATGTGTGAAAACAATACCAGAAACAAGCAAATTGTAGGGGTACAAGTAGCAAATAAACTATGCAGGACTGCATCAATGCTTAGGAATAAGGGTAAACCTGTTCAGTGCCCCAATCATAGGGGGCATTGTTCTGCAAATGTTTCAGAGAGGGAACCAATAGGTGATGAAGGCAAATGGAATAGGTTGTTAGGTGACCAGATCTCTAAGGACATCAAAATAGCAAATTTCACTTGTGATGGGGACAGTAGGGCATTCCAAGGTGTTCGTAACTCTCACGGTCACAATGTGGGTCATCTTAAGGATCTGAGGCACCTAGGCAACTCGCTGAAGCGCGAGCTCAACAAAGCGCCTTTCTCAAAGGGCATGCTCAAGGGTCATTCCAAGTCTAATATCAGGAGTCGGTTCGCTCTCTCGGTCAAAGCTAGGGGTATGGCTGAGCTTAAAGCTGCCCACAATAAACACCAGGGTGACATCAAGGTTCTAAAGAAGGTCATGGTTGATGTAATCGCAACCATTGTTCTATGCTTCAGTGGTTACTGCGGTACTCATTGTGCAAAGTACAGTTATGTCTGTGCTGGTACAAATAGGCAAGCTAAGAATTTCATGCCAGACAATGTCAAGGTTAAAATGGTTGACAGTGACCAACAAGTCCTTAAAAAATGCATTGAAATGGTTTTAGGTCCAGCTGCTCTTGACGCTACCAAACTTTTAACCACAACCCAAAAAAGTGAAGCAGTAAACAGGTCGTACCAAGCTGTCAATCCTAAAACTGTGACTTTCTCACGCAACTGTGTAGGTCGAATTCACGGGCAGGTTCACAAATTAAACAATGGCTATGCTGACTCTGTAATTGCAAAAACCACTGAACTAAATGCTAACCTTACCCAGGGATCAAAGATTATTAAGCAGATAGCATATGAGGACCGCAACGACCTTAACCGAAAGCAAACATCCGCTACCAACAAAGCACGAGCTTTACGTGCCAGGACGCGGAATTATCGATACAAACTGCATGAGGAATTACACTACGGCAAGGGCATGAGTGACCCCAAACCTGATTATGACAGTCTTCCACACCTTAAGCATCATAAATATGCTTAGTTGATTGTGTACCTGATAATAAATTGTTATTATTACCTGTTTTGGCATAAGAGACCTCTAACAAGTGGCCCTCGCGTCAGCATCAGGCGTTCCTCTACCTGAAAAAGGCAAAAATACCCAATAGAAATAGATATAAAATGAAAAAAAACATGCATTTATGTATTTTAAGTGTATTTCTATGAATAAAAGGAAGTGATAAAGCTTGTTGTATTCATGTTTTTACCAAATATGCAGGCTGGCTCAGTTCCATGCCCGCTGCACTGTCCGAACTGTAAACATGTCCGCCGTTCCATGTTGGTGGAATGGGGCTCTATGTTTAAATGTTCAGGCTTAACACACAAGCTAGTGTTGCATAAGTGGCTCACAGAGTCCCTGGCGTTCAATTCTGACTTCATGTAGCACATTAACGCTACACGGTGAACCAAGTATGTCTCTGATTTTATGTCCGAAGGCAATTTAGCCCTCATTCGGCCATAATAGGGTAAGGAACTATTTGAAATACAACCATTCCAGATCAAACAATCTGAATTGATGCATTTAATGCACTTATTTTCTACTCTTTTGCTCAGAAATGACCAAAAATCTGCTTTCTCATCCATATTTTGCACTTGCAGACGATATTTTATTTTAACCCAAAGTCAGTTTAGGTCACAATATACTAAAAGATTTCCTTAACAAATTCAATGTAAAAGCAATAAATTCAACAAAAAATAAACTCAACATTTTGCGCGTAGAGACCCTCATAACCATACCTTTTCTTAAAGAGCATTCCGAGCCGAATTGATTTAGACAATAAAAAAGATAGGTCATGTGATATGTAAGAAAGAACTCGACGCGAATCAAAGTTCACTGTTTTACGGCCATCTTTTTACCGGCTACTCTCCAGTTGAAGGTATACTGCCAACTGTCAAAGTCTCGTCATGTAGTCTCCAACCTTCAAGCGAAACAGTGAATTTTTAGTACACAACAATGTTTTTCCTACCACACGTACAAAGAAATATTCAAAAATAAAGTCATGGCAAGTGACTATACAGAAAATTGTGTCTTCAAATAAATGGTGTTGATTTATTTAGAGAGTATAGCATTGCACACCTGAAATATTTAGTATACTGTAACCTATAAGAGAAATTTGTTCTCATTAAAATTAGTTTTTCTTGCATATAATTATCTTCCCATGCATATTGCACCAATATATTAAGTTTGGCTTGTATATCTGTCCATTTGGCCATTTTATTTCATATTTTCAAACACAGGTGATTTTGGTCGGAAGCCGGTGATTTCAAGCGTCTTGAAGCTTAAATGTCCCTCTAACAATTAAAGCTGATATTTGCAATATTTGTGACAAAATACCCAAACAAACCAAACAAACATGTATGGGGGGCTTATGTGGGGTGAGGAGAGAATGACTTTGTTAGATATTTTTACTCTAAGCCATTTTGATAATGTATTTTTTGTGTATTTTTTTAAAAAAATCACCCCAAAAATGTAAATTTAATAGAAAAAAAATTCCAATTTCATCCAAGACAATTAACAAATTAGTCAAAATGGGAGATCAAAGATACTTTGAAGTGTAGAAATCAATCAGCTTCCAGTAATTGCTTGTTTCAAACCAATAAAGTGTAAAATCTTTAAAGCACCTTGTTTGTCGCAGCCTCTTTAATTACAGGCCACCAATTATATATTCTAGTATATAATGTCATGAGTGCCTTTAAACTGCAGCAGGTGGTCAATTTGCATTGCCTGCTCACATTTAGAGGTTTAAGGGAATACAAAATTGCATATTTTGGGCACAAAATAAGTACTTTGACTTTTTTTAAGGTGGCAATCTGGTCAAAATGGGGTTCATAACCAAGCAAAAGAAAAAGTTGCTCAATGTTGGTTTTAAACGAGGTGGGACTAGTCCGGTGAAGGGGAAAAAACATAATTATGAAAGAAGGTCAAATTCCAACACAACCTATGTAAGGTTAGAAAGGTCATCCTTTGAAGCACGGGTAGCTTACAATGACAAGGTTCTTACTTTTCGGGATGTAGACGGCTCTCAAACCCCAGCTAAGCCCTTGCGTCCGACAGCGAACAAGATTCGCCATGTAGACCTGTTACGGGTTCCTGCTCCATCAAAAGTCCATCCCGACTTACTTACGAACAAGGTCTATGTCCCCGCCCTACTCCAGTCTATGATGTCCTCTGAAAATAGAAAGCATAGGTTAAGAAGTGATAAATGTAGGGGCGACTTGGTAATTGACGGCAGTGCTTCCATAAAGTGGGGCTTAGGCTGGGAGGAAAGGTTAAAATGTACAAGATGCAGATATGTAGGCAAGCATTATAAGCTTTACAATGAGGTTCCATCAAGTACCAGGGGCAGAAAGGCAGCTCAGATCAATGTAGGCTTCCAAATAGGTGTTGCAAGTACTTCTATTGGGAACACAGGTTCCCGCAGAATTCTCAACACAACCAATATCATTGCTCCCTCTCCACTCGCTATGCAAAAACAAGCAAATAAGGTCAATACTGCCCTTAAATCCCTAAATGAGAGAAGCATGTACCAGATTAGAGAAAACTTAGTTGCTGAAAATGCCAAAATTGGTCAAAAAGATCCCTCTAAGGTAAATGTTGAAGGGGACACTTGCTACAACAATCCAATTTTTAACTCTGACGCGACACCCTTTCAAGCCGGAACTATTGCCATAAGTACTATGTGTGAAAACAATACCAGAAACAAGCAAATTGTAGGGGTACAAGTAGCAAATAAACTATGCAGGACTGCATCAATGCTTAGGAATAAGGGTAAACCTGTTCAGTGCCCCAATCATAGGGGGCATTGTTCTGCAAATGTTTCAGAGAGGGAACCAATAGGTGATGAAGGCAAATGGAATAGGTTGTTAGGTGACCAGATCTCTAAGGACATCAAAATAGCAAATTTCACTTGTGATGGGGACAGTAGGGCATTCCAAGGTGTTCGTAACTCTCACGGTCACAATGTGGGTCATCTTAAGGATCTGAGGCACCTAGGCAACTCGCTGAAGCGCGAGCTCAACAAAGCGCCTTTCTCAAAGGGCATGCTCAAGGGTCATTCCAAGTCTAATATCAGGAGTCGGTTCGCTCTCTCGGTCAAAGCTAGGGGCATGGCTGAGCTTAAAGCTGCCCACAATAAACACCAGGGTGACATCAAGGTTCTAAAGAAGGTCATGGTTGATGTAATCGCAACCATTGTTCTATGCTTCAGTGGTTACTGCGGTACTCATTGTGCAAAGTACAGTTATGTCTGTGCTGGTACAAATAGGCAAGCTAAGAATTTCATGCCAGACAATGTCAAGGTTAAAATGGTTGACAGTGACCAACAAGTCCTTAAAAAATGCATTGAAATGGTTTTAGGTCCAGCTGCTCTTGACGCTACCAAACTTTTAACCACAACCCAAAAAAGTGAAGCAGTAAACAGGTCGTACCAAGCTGTCAATCCTAAAACTGTGACTTTCTCACGCAACTGTGTAGGTCGAATTCACGGGCAGGTTCACAAATTAAACAATGGCTATGCTGACTCTGTAATTGCAAAAACCACTGAACTAAATGCTAACCTTACCCAGGGGTCAAAGATTATTAAGCAGATAGCATATGAGGACCGCAACGACCTTAACCGAAAGCAAACATCCGCTACCAACAAAGCACGAGCTTTACGTGCCAGGACGCGGAATTATCGATACAAACTGCATGAGGAATTACACTACGGCAAGGGCATGAGTGACCCCAAACCTGATTATGACAGTCTTCCACACCTTAAGCATCATAAATATGCTTAGTTGATTGTGTACCTGATAATAAATTGTTATTATTACCTGTTTTGGCATAAGAGACCTCTAACAAGTGGCCCTCGCGTCAGCATCAGGCGTTCCTCTACCTGAAAAAGGCAAAAATACCCAATAGAAATAGATATAAAATGAAAAAAAACATGCATTTATGTATTTTAAGTGTATTTCTATGAATAAAAGGAAGTGATAAAGCTTGTTGTATTCATGTTTTTACCAAATATGCAGGCTGGCTCAGTTCCATGCCCGCTGCACTGTCCGAACTGTAAACATGTCCGCCGTTCCATGTTGGTGGAATGGGGCTCTATGTTTAAATGTTCAGGCTTAACACACAAGCTAGTGTTGCATAAGTGGCTCACAGAGTCCCTGGCGTTCAATTCTGACTTCATGTAGCACATTAACGCTACACGGTGAACCAAGTATGTCTCTGATTTTATGTCCGAAGGCAATTTAGCCCTCATTCGGCCATAATAGGGTAAGGAACTATTTGAAATACAACCATTCCAGATCAAACAATCTGAATTGATGCATTTAATGCACTTATTTTCTACTCTTTTGCTCAGAAATGACCAAAAATCTGCTTTCTCATCCATATTTTGCACTTGCAGACGATATTTTATTTTAACCCAAAGTCAGTATAAGAGAAATTTGTTCTCATTAAAATTAGTTTTTCTTGCATATAATTATCTTCCCATGCATATTGCACCAATATATTAAGTTTGGCTTGTATATCTGTCCATTTGGCCATTTTATTTCATATTTTCAAACACAGGTGATTTTGGTCGGAAGCCGGTGATTTCAAGCGTCTTGAAGCTTAAATGTCCCTCTAACAATTAAAGCTGATATTTGCAATATTTGTGACAAAATACCCAAACAAACCAAACAAACATGTATGGGGGGCTTATGTGGGGTGAAGAGAGAATGACTTTGTTAGATATTTTTACTCTAAGCCATTTTGATAATGTATTTTTTGTGTATTTTTTTTTTAAAATCACCCCAAAAATGTAAATTTAATAGAAAAAAAATTCCAATTTCATCCAAGACAATTAACAAATTAGTCAAAATGGGAGATCAAAGATACTTTGAAGTGTAGAAATCAATCAGCTTCCAGTAATTGCTTGTTTCAAACCAATAAAGTGTAAAATCTTTAAAGCACCTTGTTTGTCGCAGCCTCTTTAATTACAGGCCACCAATTATATATTCTAGTATATAATGTCATGAGTGCCTTTAAACTGCAGCAGGTGGTCAATTTGCATTGCCTGCTCACATTTAGAGGTTTAAGGGAATACAAAATTGCATATTTTGGGCACAAAATAAGTACTTTGACTTTTTTTAAGGTGGCAATCTGGTCAAAATGGGGTTCATAACCAAGCAAAAGAAAAAGTTGCTCAATGTTGGTTTTAAACGAGGTGGGACTAGTCCGGTGAAGGGGAAAAAACATAATTATGAAAGAAGGTCAAATTCCAACACAACCTATGTAAGGTTAGAAAGGTCATCCTTTGAAGCACGGGTAGCTTACAATGACAAGGTTCTTACTTTTCGGGATGTAGACGGCTCTCAAACCCCAGCTAAGCCCTTGCGTCCGACAGCGAACAAGATTCGCCATGTAGACCTGTTACGGGTTCCTGCTCCATCAAAAGTCCATCCCGACTTACTTACGAACAAGGTCTATGTCCTCGCCCTACTTCAGTCTATGATATCCTCTGAAAATAGAAAGCATAGGTTAAGAAGTGATAAATGTAGGGGCGACTTGGTAATTGACGGCAGTGCTTCCATAAAGTGGGGCTTAGGCTGGGAGGAAAGGTTAAAATGTACAAGATGCAGATATGTAGGCAAGCATTATAAGCTTTACAATGAGGTTCCATCAAGTACCAGGGGCAGAAAGGCAGCTCAGATCAATGTAGGCTTCCAAATAGGTGTTGCAAGTACTTCTATTGGGAACACAGGTTCCCGCAGAATTCTCAACACAACCAATATCATTGCTCCCTCTCCACTCGCTATGCAAAAACAAGCAAATAAGGTCAATACTGCCCTTAAATCCCTAAATGAGAGAAGCATGTACCAGATTAGAGAAAACTTAGTTGCTGAAAATGCCAAAATTGGTCAAAAAGATCCCTCTAAGGTAAATGTTCAAGGGGACACTTGCTACAACAATCCAATTTTTAACTCTGACGCGACACCCTTTCAAGCCGGAACTATTGCCATAAGTACTATGTGTGAAAACAATACCAGAAACAAGCAAATTGTAGGGGTACAAGTAGCAAATAAACTATGCAGGACTGCATCAATGCTTAGGAATAAGGGTAAACCTGTTCAGTGCCCCAATCATAGGGGGCATTGTTCTGCAAATGTTTCAGAGAGGGAACCAATAGGTGATGAAGGCAAATGGAATAGGTTGTTAGGTGACCAGATCTCTAAGGACATCAAAATAGCAAATTTCACTTGTGATGGGGACAGTAGGGCATTCCAAGGTGTTCGTAACTCTCACGGTCACAATGTGGGTCATCTTAAGGATCTGAGGCACCTAGGCAACTCGCTGAAGCGCGAGCTCAACAAAGCGCCTTTCTCAAAGGGCATGCTCAAGGGTCATTCCAAGTCTAATTTCAGGAGTCGGTTCGCTCTCTCGGTCAAAGCTAGGGGTATGGCTGAGCTTAAAGCTGCCCACAATAAACACCAGGGTGACATCAAGGTTCTAAAGAAGGTCATGGTTGATGTAATCGCAACCATTGTTCTATGCTTCAGTGGTTACTGCGGTACTCATTGTGCAAAGTACAGTTATGTCTGTGCTGGTACAAATAGGCAAGCTAAGAATTTCATGCCAGACAATGTCAAGGTTAAAATGGTTGACAGTGACCAACAAGTCCTTAAAAAATGCATTGAAATGGTTTTAGGTCCAGCTGCTCTTGACGCTACCAAACTTTTAACCACAACCCAAAAAAGTGAAGCAGTAAACAGGTCGTACCAAGCTGTCAATCCTAAAACTGTGACTTTCTCACGCAACTGTGTAGGTCGAATTCACGGGCAGGTTCACAAATTAAACAATGGCTATGCTGACTCTGTAATTGCAAAAACCACTGAACTAAATGCTAACCTTACCCAGGGGTCAAAGATTATTAAGCAGATAGCATATGAGGACCGCAACGACCTTAACCGAAAGCAAACATCCGCTACCAACAAAGCACGAGCTTTACGTGCCAGGACGCGGAATTATCGATACAAACTGCATGAGGAATTACACTACGGCAAGGGCATGAGTGACCCCAAACCTGATTATGACAGTCTTCCACACCTTAAGCATCATAAATATGCTTAGTTGATTGTGTACCTGATAATAAATTGTTATTATTACCTGTTTTGGCATAAGAGACCTCTAACAAGTGGCCCTCGCGTCAGCATCAGGCGTTCCTCTACCTGAAAAAGGCAAAAATACCCAATAGAAATAGATATAAAATGAAAAAAAACATGCATTTATGTATTTTAAGTGTATTTCTATGAATAAAAGGAAGTGATAAAGCTTGTTGTATTCATGTTTTTACCAAATATGCAGGCTGGCTCAGTTCCATGCCCGCTGCACTGTCCGAACTGTAAACATGTCCGCCGTTCCATGTTGGTGGAATGGGGCTCTATGTTTAAATGTTCAGGCTTAACACACAAGCTAGTGTTGCATAAGTGGCTCACAGAGTCCCTGGCGTTCAATTCTGACTTCATGTAGCACATTAACGCTACACGGTGAACCAAGTATGTCTCTGATTTTATGTCCGAAGGCAATTTAGCCCTCATTCGGCCATAATAGGGTAAGGAACTATTTGAAATACAACCATTCCAGATCAAACAATCTGAATTGATGCATTTAATGCACTTATTTTCTACTCTTTTGCTCAGAAATGACCAAAAATCTGCTTTCTCATCCATATTTTGCACTTGCAGACGATATTTTATTTTAACCCAAAGTCAGTTTAGGTCACAATATACTAAAAGATTTCCTTAACAAATTCAATGTAAAAGCAATAAATTCAACAAAAAATAAACTCAACATTTTGCGCGTAGAGACCCTCATAACCATACCTTTTCTTAAAGAGCATTCCGAGCCGAATTGATTTAGACAATAAAAAAGATAGGTCATGTGATATGTAAGAAAGAACTCGACGCGAATCAAAGTTCACTGTTTTACGGCCATCTTTTTACCGGCTACTCTCCAGTTGAAGGTATACTGCCAACTGTCAAAGTCTCGTCATGTAGTCTCCAACCTTCAAGCGAAACAGTGAATTTTTAGTACACAACAATGTTTTTCCTACCACACGTACAAAGAAATATTCAAAAATAAAGTCATGGCAAGTGACTATACAGAAAATTGTGTCTTCAAATAAATGGTGTTGATTTATTTAGAGAGTATAGCATTGCACACCTGAAATATTTAGTATACTGTAACCTATAAGAGAAATTTGTTCTCATTAAAATTAGTTTTTCTTGCATATAATTATCTTCCCATGCATATTGCACCAATATATTAAGTTTGGCTTGTATATCTGTCCATTTGGCCATTTTATTTCATATTTTCAAACACAGGTGATTTTGGTCGGAAGCCGGTGATTTCAAGCGTCTTGAAGCTTAAATGTCCCTCTAACAATTAAAGCTGATATTTGCAATATTTGTGACAAAATACCCAAACAAACCAAACAAACATGTATGGGGGGCTTATGTGGGGTGAGGAGAGAATGACTTTGTTAGATATTTTTACTCTAAGCCATTTTGATAATGTATTTTTTGTGTATTTTTTTAAAAAAATCACCCCAAAAATGTAAATTTAATAGAAAAAAAATTCCAATTTCATCCAAGACAATTAACAAATTAGTCAAAATGGGAGATCAAAGATACTTTGAAGTGTAGAAATCAATCAGCTTCCAGTAATTGCTTGTTTCAAACCAATAAAGTGTAAAATCTTTAAAGCACCTTGTTTGTCGCAGCCTCTTTAATTACAGGCCACCAATTATATATTCTAGTATATAATGTCATGAGTGCCTTTAAACTGCAGCAGGTGGTCAATTTGCATTGCCTGCTCACATTTAGAGGTTTAAGGGAATACAAAATTGCATATTTTGGGCACAAAATAAGTACTTTGACTTTTTTTAAGGTGGCAATCTGGTCAAAATGGGGTTCATAACCAAGCAAAAGAAAAAGTTGCTCAATGTTGGTTTTAAACGAGGTGGGACTAGTCCGGTGAAGGGGAAAAAACATAATTATGAAAGAAGGTCAAATTCCAACACAACCTATGTAAGGTTAGAAAGGTCATCCTTTGAAGCACGGGTAGCTTACAATGACAAGGTTCTTACTTTTCGGGATGTAGACGGCTCTCAAACCCCAGCTAAGCCCTTGCGTCCGACAGCGAACAAGATTCGCCATGTAGACCTGTTACGGGTTCCTGCTCCATCAAAAGTCCATCCCGACTTACTTACGAACAAGGTCTATGTCCCCGCCCTACTCCAGTCTATGATGTCCTCTGAAAATAGAAAGCATAGGTTAAGAAGTGATAAATGTAGGGGCGACTTGGTAATTGACGGCAGTGCTTCCATAAAGTGGTGCTGAGGCTGGGAGGAAAGGTTAAAATGTACAAGATGCAGATATGTAGGCAAGCATTATAAGCTTTACAATGAGGTTCCATCAAGTACCAGGGGCAGAAAGGCAGCTCAGATCAATGTAGGCTTCCAAATAGGTGTTGCAAGTACTTCTATTGGGAACACAGGTTCCCGCAGAATTCTCAACACAACCAATATCATTGCTCCCTCTCCACTCGCTATGCAAAAACAAGCAAATAAGGTCAATACTGCCCTTAAATCCCTAAATGAGAGAAGCATGTACCAGATTAGAGAAAACTTAGTTGCTGAAAATGCCAAAATTGGTCAAAAAGATCCCTCTAAGGTAAATGTTCAAGGGGACACTTGCTACAACAATCCAATTTTTAACTCTGACGCGACACCCTTTCAAGCCGGAACTATTGCCATAAGTACTATGTGTGAAAACAATACCAGAAACAAGCAAATTGTAGGGGTACAAGTAGCAAATAAACTATGCAGGACTGCATCAATGCTTAGGAATAAGGGTAAACCTGTTCAGTGCCCCAATCATAGGGGGCATTGTTCTGCAAATGTTTCAGAGAGGGAACCAATAGGTGATGAAGGCAAATGGAATAGGTTGTTAGGTGACCAGATCTCTAAGGACATCAAAATAGCAAATTTCACTTGTGATGGGGACAGTAGGGCATTCCAAGGTGTTCGTAACTCTCACGGTCACAATGTGGGTCATCTTAAGGATCTGAGGCACCTAGGCAACTCGCTGAAGCGCGAGCTCAACAAAGCGCCTTTCTCAAAGGGCATGCTCAAGGGTCATTCCAAGTCTAATTTCAGGAGTCGGTTCGCTCTCTCGGTCAAAGCTAGGGGTATGGCTGAGCTTAAAGCTGCCCACAATAAACACCAGGGTGACATCAAGGTTCTAAAGAAGGTCATGGTTGATGTAATCGCAACCATTGTTCTATGCTTCAGTGGTTACTGCGGTACTCATTGTGCAAAGTACAGTTATGTCTGTGCTGGTACAAATAGGCAAGCTAAGAATTTCATGCCAGACAATGTCAAGGTTAAAATGGTTGACAGTGACCAACAAGTCCTTAAAAAATGCATTGAAATGGTTTTAGGTCCAGCTGCTCTTGACGCTACCAAACTTTTAACCACAACCCAAAAAAGTGAAGCAGTAAACAGGTCGTACCAAGCTGTCAATCCTAAAACTGTGACTTTCTCACGCAACTGTGTAGGTCGAATTCACGGGCAGGTTCACAAATTAAACAATGGCTATGCTGACTCTGTAATTGCAAAAACCACTGAACTAAATGCTAACCTTACCCAGGGGTCAAAGATTATTAAGCAGATAGCATATGAGGACCGCAACGACCTTAACCGAAAGCAAACATCCGCTACCAACAAAGCACGAGCTTTACGTGCCAGGACGCGGAATTATCGATACAAACTGCATGAGGAATTACACTACGGCAAGGGCATGAGTGACCCCAAACCTGATTATGACAGTCTTCCACACCTTAAGCATCATAAATATGCTTAGTTGATTGTGTACCTGATAATAAATTGTTATTATTACCTGTTTTGGCATAAGAGACCTCTAACAAGTGGCCCTCGCGTCAGCATCAGGCGTTCCTCTACCTGAAAAAGGCAAAAATACCCAATAGAAATAGATATAAAATGAAAAAAAACATGCATTTATGTATTTTAAGTGTATTTCTATGAATAAAAGGAAGTGATAAAGCTTGTTGTATTCATGTTTTTACCAAATATGCAGGCTGGCTCAGTTCCATGCCCGCTGCACTGTCCGAACTGTAAACATGTCCGCCGTTCCATGTTGGTGGAATGGGGCTCTATGTTTAAATGTTCAGGCTTAACACACAAGCTAGTGTTGCATAAGTGGCTCACAGAGTCCCTGGCGTTCAATTCTGACTTCATGTAGCACATTAACGCTACACGGTGAACCAAGTATGTCTCTGATTTTATGTCCGAAGGCAATTTAGCCCTCATTCGGCCATAATAGGGTAAGGAACTATTTGAAATACAACCATTCCAGATCAAACAATCTGAATTGATGCATTTAATGCACTTATTTTCTACTCTTTTGCTCAGAAATGACCAAAAATCTGCTTTCTCATCCATATTTTGCACTTGCAGACGATATTTTATTTTAACCCAAAGTCAGTTTAGGTCACAATATACTAAAAGATTTCCTTAACAAATTCAATGTAAAAGCAATAAATTCAACAAAAAATAAACTCAACATTTTGCGCGTAGAGACCCTCATAACCATACCTTTTCTTAAAGAGCATTCCGAGCCGAATTGATTTAGACAATAAAAAAGATAGGTCATGTGATATGTAAGAAAGAACTCGACGCGAATCAAAGTTCACTGTTTTACGGCCATCTTTTTACCGGCTACTCTCCAGTTGAAGGTATACTGCCAACTGTCAAAGTCTCGTCATGTAGTCTCCAACCTTCAAGCGAAACAGTGAATTTTTAGTACACAACAATGTTTTTCCTACCACACGTACAAAGAAATATTCAAAAATAAAGTCATGGCAAGTGACTATACAGAAAATTGTGTCTTCAAATAAATGGTGTTGATTTATTTAGAGAGTATAGCATTGCACACCTGAAATATTTAGTATACTGTAACCTATAAGAGAAATTTGTTCTCATTAAAATTAGTTTTTCTTGCATATAATTATCTTCCCATGCATATTGCACCAATATATTAAGTTTGGCTTGTATATCTGTCCATTTGGCCATTTTATTTCATATTTTCAAACACAGGTGATTTTGGTCGGAAGCCGGTGATTTCAAGCGTCTTGAAGCTTAAATGTCCCTCTAACAATTAAAGCTGATATTTGCAATATTTGTGACAAAATACCCAAACAAACCAAACAAACATGTATGGGGGGCTTATGTGGGGTGAGGAGAGAATGACTTTGTTAGATATTTTTACTCTAAGCCATTTTGATAATGTATTTTTTGTGTATTTTTTTAAAAAAATCACCCCAAAAATGTAAATTTAATAGAAAAAAAATTCCAATTTCATCCAAGACAATTAACAAATTAGTCAAAATGGGAGATCAAAGATACTTTGAAGTGTAGAAATCAATCAGCTTCCAGTAATTGCTTGTTTCAAACCAATAAAGTGTAAAATCTTTAAAGCACCTTGTTTGTCGCAGCCTCTTTAATTACAGGCCACCAATTATATATTCTAGTATATAATGTCATGAGTGCCTTTAAACTGCAGCAGGTGGTCAATTTGCATTGCCTGCTCACATTTAGAGGTTTAAGGGAATACAAAATTGCATATTTTGGGCACAAAATAAGTACTTTGACTTTTTTTAAGGTGGCAATCTGGTCAAAATGGGGTTCATAACCAAGCAAAAGAAAAAGTTGCTCAATGTTGGTTTTAAACGAGGTGGGACTAGTCCGGTGAAGGGGAAAAAACATAATTATGAAAGAAGGTCAAATTCCAACACAACCTATGTAAGGTTAGAAAGGTCATCCTTTGAAGCACGGGTAGCTTACAATGACAAGGTTCTTACTTTTCGGGATGTAGACGGCTCTCAAACCCCAGCTAAGCCCTTGCGTCCGACAGCGAACAAGATTCGCCATGTAGACCTGTTACGGGTTCCTGCTCCATCAAAAGTCCATCCCGACTTACTTACGAACAAGGTCTATGTCCCCGCCCTACTCCAGTCTATGATGTCCTCTGAAAATAGAAAGCATAGGTTAAGAAGTGATAAATGTAGGGGCGACTTGGTAATTGACGGCAGTGCTTCCATAAAGTGGTGCTGAGGCTGGGAGGAAAGGTTAAAATGTACAAGATGCAGATATGTAGGCAAGCATTATAAGCTTTACAATGAGGTTCCATCAAGTACCAGGGGCAGAAAGGCAGCTCAGATCAATGTAGGCTTCCAAATAGGTGTTGCAAGTACTTCTATTGGGAACACAGGTTCCCGCAGAATTCTCAACACAACCAATATCATTGCTCCCTCTCCACTCGCTATGCAAAAACAAGCAAATAAGGTCAATACTGCCCTTAAATCCCTAAATGAGAGAAGCATGTACCAGATTAGAGAAAACTTAGTTGCTGAAAATGCCAAAATTGGTCAAAAAGATCCCTCTAAGGTAAATGTTCAAGGGGACACTTGCTACAACAATCCAATTTTTAACTCTGACGCGACACCCTTTCAAGCCGGAACTATTGCCATAAGTACTATGTGTGAAAACAATACCAGAAACAAGCAAATTGTAGGGGTACAAGTAGCAAATAAACTATGCAGGACTGCATCAATGCTTAGGAATAAGGGTAAACCTGTTCAGTGCCCCAATCATAGGGGGCATTGTTCTGCAAATGTTTCAGAGAGGGAACCAATAGGTGATGAAGGCAAATGGAATAGGTTGTTAGGTGACCAGATCTCTAAGGACATCAAAATAGCAAATTTCACTTGTGATGGGGACAGTAGGGCATTCCAAGGTGTTCGTAACTCTCACGGTCACAATGTGGGTCATCTTAAGGATCTGAGGCACCTAGGCAACTCGCTGAAGCGCGAGCTCAACAAAGCGCCTTTCTCAAAGGGCATGCTCAAGGGTCATTCCAAGTCTAATATCAGGAGTCGGTTCGCTCTCTCGGTCAAAGCTAGGGGTATGGCTGAGCTTAAAGCTGCCCACAATAAACACCAGGGTGACATCAAGGTTCTAAAGAAGGTCATGGTTGATGTAATCGCAACCATTGTTCTATGCTTCAGTGGTTACTGCGGTACTCATTGTGCAAAGTACAGTTATGTCTGTGCTGGTACAAATAGGCAAGCTAAGAATTTCATGCCAGACAATGTCAAGGTTAAAATGGTTGACAGTGACCAACAAGTCCTTAAAAAATGCATTGAAATGGTTTTAGGTCCAGCTGCTCTTGACGCTACCAAACTTTTAACCACAACCCAAAAAAGTGAAGCAGTAAACAGGTCGTACCAAGCTGTCAATCCTAAAACTGTGACTTTCTCACGCAACTGTGTAGGTCGAATTCACGGGCAGGTTCACAAATTAAACAATGGCTATGCTGACTCTGTAATTGCAAAAACCACTGAACTAAATGCTAACCTTACCCAGGGGTCAAAGATTATTAAGCAGATAGCATATGAGGACCGCAACGACCTTAACCGAAAGCAAACATCCGCTACCAACAAAGCACGAGCTTTACGTGCCAGGACGCGGAATTATCGATACAAACTGCATGAGGAATTACACTACGGCAAGGGCATGAGTGACCCCAAACCTGATTATGACAGTCTTCCACACCTTAAGCATCATAAATATGCTTAGTTGATTGTGTACCTGATAATAAATTGTTATTATTACCTGTTTTGGCATAAGAGACCTCTAACAAGTGGCCCTCGCGTCAGCATCAGGCGTTCCTCTACCTGAAAAAGGCAAAAATACCCAATAGAAATAGATATAAAATGAAAAAAAACATGCATTTATGTATTTTAAGTGTATTTCTATGAATAAAAGGAAGTGATAAAGCTTGTTGTATTCATGTTTTTACCAAATATGCAGGCTGGCTCAGTTCCATGCCCGCTGCACTGTCCGAACTGTAAACATGTCCGCCGTTCCATGTTGGTGGAATGGGGCTCTATGTTTAAATGTTCAGGCTTAACACACAAGCTAGTGTTGCATAAGTGGCTCACAGAGTCCCTGGCGTTCAATTCTGACTTCATGTAGCACATTAACGCTACACGGTGAACCAAGTATGTCTCTGATTTTATGTCCGAAGGCAATTTAGCCCTCATTCGGCCATAATAGGGTAAGGAACTATTTGAAATACAACCATTCCAGATCAAACAATCTGAATTGATGCATTTAATGCACTTATTTTCTACTCTTTTGCTCAGAAATGACCAAAAATCTGCTTTCTCATCCATATTTTGCACTTGCAGACGATATTTTATTTTAACCCAAAGTCAGTATAAGAGAAATTTGTTCTCATTAAAATTAGTTTTTCTTGCATATAATTATCTTCCCATGCATATTGCACCAATATATTAAGTTTGGCTTGTATATCTGTCCATTTGGCCATTTTATTTCATATTTTCAAACACAGGTGATTTTGGTCGGAAGCCGGTGATTTCAAGCGTCTTGAAGCTTAAATGTCCCTCTAACAATTAAAGCTGATATTTGCAATATTTGTGACAAAATACCCAAACAAACCAAACAAACATGTATGGGGGGCTTATGTGGGGTGAGGAGAGAATGACTTTGTTAGATATTTTTACTCTAAGCCATTTTGATAATGTATTTTTTGTGTATTTTTTTAAAAAAATCACCCCAAAAATGTAAATTTAATAGAAAAAAAATTCCAATTTCATCCAAGACAATTAACAAATTAGTCAAAATGGGAGATCAAAGATACTTTGAAGTGTAGAAATCAATCAGCTTCCAGTAATTGCTTGTTTCAAACCAATAAAGTGTAAAATCTTTAAAGCACCTTGTTTGTCGCAGCCTCTTTAATTACAGGCCACCAATTATATATTCTAGTATATAATGTCATGAGTGCCTTTAAACTGCAGCAGGTGGTCAATTTGCATTGCCTGCTCACATTTAGAGGTTTAAGGGAATACAAAATTGCATATTTTGGGCACAAAATAAGTACTTTGACTTTTTTTAAGGTGGCAATCTGGTCAAAATGGGGTTCATAACCAAGCAAAAGAAAAAGTTGCTCAATGTTGGTTTTAAACGAGGTGGGACTAGTCCGGTGAAGGGGAAAAAACATAATTATGAAAGAAGGTCAAATTCCAACACAACCTATGTAAGGTTAGAAAGGTCATCCTTTGAAGCACGGGTAGCTTACAATGACAAGGTTCTTACTTTTCGGGATGTAGACGGCTCTCAAACCCCAGCTAAGCCCTTGCGTCCGACAGCGAACAAGATTCGCCATGTAGACCTGTTACGGGTTCCTGCTCCATCAAAAGTCCATCCCGACTTACTTACGAACAAGGTCTATGTCCCCGCCCTACTCCAGTCTATGATGTCCTCTGAAAATAGAAAGCATAGGTTAAGAAGTGATAAATGTAGGGGCGACTTGGTAATTGACGGCAGTGCTTCCATAAAGTGGGGCTTAGGCTGGGAGGAAAGGTTAAAATGTACAAGATGCAGATATGTAGGCAAGCATTATAAGCTTTACAATGAGGTTCCATCAAGTACCAGGGGCAGAAAGGCAGCTCAGATCAATGTAGGCTTCCAAATAGGTGTTGCAAGTACTTCTATTGGGAACACAGGTTCCCGCAGAATTCTCAACACAACCAATATCATTGCTCCCTCTCCACTCGCTATGCAAAAACAAGCAAATAAGGTCAATACTGCCCTTAAATCCCTAAATGAGAGAAGCATGTACCAGATTAGAGAAAACTTAGTTGCTGAAAATGCCAAAATTGGTCAAAAAGATCCCTCTAAGGTAAATGTTGAAGGGGACACTTGCTACAACAATCCAATTTTTAACTCTGACGCGACACCCTTTCAAGCCGGAACTATTGCCATAAGTACTATGTGTGAAAACAATACCAGAAACAAGCAAATTGTAGGGGTACAAGTAGCAAATAAACTATGCAGGACTGCATCAATGCTTAGGAATAAGGGTAAACCTGTTCAGTGCCCCAATCATAGGGGGCATTGTTCTGCAAATGTTTCAGAGAGGGAACCAATAGGTGATGAAGGCAAATGGAATAGGTTGTTAGGTGACCAGATCTCTAAGGACATCAAAATAGCAAATTTCACTTGTGATGGGGACAGTAGGGCATTCCAAGGTGTTCGTAACTCTCACGGTCACAATGTGGGTCATCTTAAGGATCTGAGGCACCTAGGCAACTCGCTGAAGCGCGAGCTCAACAAAGCGCCTTTCTCAAAGGGCATGCTCAAGGGTCATTCCAAGTCTAATTTCAGGAGTCGGTTCGCTCTCTCGGTCAAAGCTAGGGGTATGGCTGAGCTTAAAGCTGCCCACAATAAACACCAGGGTGACATCAAGGTTCTAAAGAAGGTCATGGTTGATGTAATCGCAACCATTGTTCTATGCTTCAGTGGTTACTGCGGTACTCATTGTGCAAAGTACAGTTATGTCTGTGCTGGTACAAATAGGCAAGCTAAGAATTTCATGCCAGACAATGTCAAGGTTAAAATGGTTGACAGTGACCAACAAGTCCTTAAAAAATGCATTGAAATGGTTTTAGGTCCAGCTGCTCTTGACGCTACCAAACTTTTAACCACAACCCAAAAAAGTGAAGCAGTAAACAGGTCGTACCAAGCTGTCAATCCTAAAACTGTGACTTTCTCACGCAACTGTGTAGGTCGAATTCATGGGCAGGTTCACAAATTAAACAATGGCTATGCTGACTCTGTAATTGCAAAAACCACTGAACTAAATGCTAACCTTACCCAGGGGTCAAAGATTATTAAGCAGATAGCATATGAGGACCGCAACGACCTTAACCGAAAGCAAACATCCTCTACCAACAAAGCACGAGCTTTACGTGCCAGGACGCGGAATTATCGATACAAACTGCATGAGGAATTACACTACGGCAAGGGCATGAGTGACCCCAAACCTGATTATGACAGTCTTCCACACCTTAAGCATCATAAATATGCTTAGTTGATTGTGTACCTGATAATAAATTGTTATTATTACCTGTTTTGGCATAAGAGACCTCTAACAAGTGGCCCTCGCGTCAGCATCAGGCGTTCCTCTACCTGAAAAAGGCAAAAATACCCAATAGAAATAGATATAAAATGAAAAAAAACATGCATTTATGTATTTTAAGTGTATTTCTATGAATAAAAGGAAGTGATAAAGCTTGTTGTATTCATGTTTTTACCAAATATGCAGGCTGGCTCAGTTCCATGCCCGCTGCACTGTCCGAACTGTAAACATGTCCGCCGTTCCATGTTGGTGGAATGGGGCTCTATGTTTAAATGTTCAGGCTTAACACACAAGCTAGTGTTGCATAAGTGGCTCACAGAGTCCCTGGCGTTCAATTCTGACTTCATGTAGCACATTAACGCTACACGGTGAACCAAGTATGTCTCTGATTTTATGTCCGAAGGCAATTTAGCCCTCATTCGGCCATAATAGGGTAAGGAACTATTTGAAATACAACCATTCCAGATCAAACAATCTGAATTGATGCATTTAATGCACTTATTTTCTACTCTTTTGCTCAGAAATGACCAAAAATCTGCTTTCTCATCCATATTTTGCACTTGCAGACGATATTTTATTTTAACCCAAAGTCAGTTTATAAGAGAAATTTGATCTCATTAAAATTAGTTTTTCTTGCATATAATTATCTTCCCATGCATATTGCACCAATATATTAAGTTTGGCTTGTATATCTGTCCATTTGGCCATTTTATTTCATATTTTCAAACACAGGTGATTTTGGTCGGAAGCCGGTGATTTCAAGCGTCTTGAAGCTTAAATGTCCCTCTAACAATTAAAGCTGATATTTGCAATATTTGTGACAAAATACCCAAACAAACCAAACAAACATGTATGGGGGGCTTATGTGGGGTGAGGAGAGAATGACTTTGTTAGATATTTTTACTCTAAGCCATTTTGATAATGTATTTTTTGTGTATTTTTTTTAAAAAATCACCCCAAAAATGTAAATTTAATAGAAAAAAAATTCCAATTTCATCCAAGACAATTAACAAATTAGTCAAAATGGGAGATCAAAGATACTTTGAAGTGTAGAAATCAATCAGCTTCCAGTAATTGCTTGTTTCAAACCAATAAAGTGTAAAATCTTTAAAGCACCTTGTTTGTCGCAGCCTCTTTAATTACAGGCCACCAATTATATATTCTAGTATATAATGTCATGAGTGCCTTTAAACTGCAGCAGGTGGTCAATTTGCATTGCCTGCTCACATTTAGAGGTTTAAGGGAATACAAAATTGCATATTTTGGGCACAAAATAAGTACTTTGACTTTTTTTAAGGTGGCAATCTGGTCAAAATGGGGTTCATAACCAAGCAAAAGAAAAAGTTGCTCAATGTTGGTTTTAAACGAGGTGGGACTAGTCCGGTGAAGGGGAAAAAACATAATTATGAAAGAAGGTCAAATTCCAACACAACCTATGTAAGGTTAGAAAGGTCATCCTTTGAAGCACGGGTAGCTTACAATGACAAGGTTCTTACTTTTCGGGATGTAGACGGCTCTCAAACCCCAGCTAAGCCCTTGCGTCCGACAGCGAACAAGATTCGCCATGTAGACCTGTTACGGGTTCCTGCTCCATCAAAAGTCCATCCCGACTTACTTACGAACAAGGTCTATGTCCCCGCCCTACTTCAGTCTATGATATCCTCTGAAAATAGAAAGCATAGGTTAAGAAGTGATAAATGTAGGGGCGACTTGGTAATTGACGGCAGTGCTTCCATAAAGTGGGGCTTAGGCTGGGAGGAAAGGTTAAAATGTACAAGATGCAGATATGTAGGCAAGCATTATAAGCTTTACAATGAGGTTCCATCAAGTACCAGGGGCAGAAAGGCAGCTCAGATCAATGTAGGCTTCCAAATAGGTGTTGCAAGTACTTCTATTGGGAACACAGGTTCCCGCAGAATTCTCAACACAACCAATATCATTGCTCCCTCTCCACTCGCTATGCAAAAACAAGCAAATAAGGTCAATACTGCCCTTAAATCCCTAAATGTGAGAAGCATGTACCAGATTAGAGAAAACTTAGTTGCTGAAAATGCCAAAATTGGTCAAAAAGATCCCTCTAAGGTAAATGTTCAAGGGGACACTTGCTACAACAATCCAATTTTTAACTCTGACGCGACACCCTTTCAAGCCGGAACTATTGCCATAAGTACTATGTGTGAAAACAATACCAGAAACAAGCAAATTGTAGGGGTACAAGTAGCAAATAAACTATGCAGGACTGCATCAATGCTTAGGAATAAGGGTAAACCTGTTCAGTGCCCCAATCATAGGGGGCATTGTTCTGCAAATGTTTCAGAGAGGGAACCAATAGGTGATGAAGGCAAATGGAATAGGTTGTTAGGTGACCAGATCTCTAAGGACATCAAAATAGCAAATTTCACTTGTGATGGGGACAGTAGGGCATTCCAAGGTGTTCGTAACTCTCACGGTCACAATGTGGGTCATCTTAAGGATCTGAGGCACCTAGGCAACTCGCTGAAGCGCGAGCTCAACAAAGCGCCTTTCTCAAAGGGCATGCTCAAGGGTCATTCCAAGTCTAATATCAGGAGTCGGTTCGCTCTCTCGGTCAAAGCTAGGGGTATGGCTGAGCTTAAAGCTGCCCACAATAAACACCAGGGTGACATCAAGGTTCTAAAGAAGGTCATGGTTGATGTAATCGCAACCATTGTTCTATGCTTCAGTGGTTACTGCGGTACTCATTGTGCAAAGTACAGTTATGTCTGTGCTGGTACAAATAGGCAAGCTAAGAATTTCATGCCAGACAATGTCAAGGTTAAAATGGTTGACAGTGACCAACAAGTCCTTAAAAAATGCATTGAAATGGTTTTAGGTCCAGCTGCTCTTGACGCTACCAAACTTTTAACCACAACCCAAAAAAGTGAAGCAGTAAACAGGTCGTACTAAGCTGTCAATCCTAAAACTGTGACTTTCTCACGCAACTGTGTAGGTCGAATTCACGGGCAGGTTCACAAATTAAACAATGGCTATGCTGACTCTGTAATTGCAAAAACCACTGAACTAAATGCTAACCTTACCCAGGGGTCAAAGATTATTAAGCAGATAGCATATGAGGACCGCAACGACCTTAACCGAAAGCAAACATCCGCTACCAACAAAGCACGAGCTTTACGTGCCAGGACGCGGAATTATCGATACAAACTGCATGAGGAATTACACTACGGCAAGGGCATGAGTGACCCCAAACCTGATTATGACAGTCTTCCACACCTTAAGCATCATAAATATGCTTAGTTGATTGTGTACCTGATAATAAATTGTTATTATTACCTGTTTTGGCATAAGAGACCTCTAACAAGTGGCCCTCACGTCAGCATCAGGCGTTCCTCTACCTGAAAAAGGCAAAAATACCCAATAGAAATAGATATAAAATGAAAAAAAACATGCATTTATGTATTTTAAGTGTATTTCTATGAATAAAAGGAAGTGATAAAGCTTGTTGTATTCATGTTTTTACCAAATATGCAGGCTGGCTCAGTTCCATGCCCGCTGCACTGTCCGAACTGTAAACATGTCCGCCGTTCCATGTTGGTGGAATGGGGCTCTATGTTTAAATGTTCAGGCTTAACACACAAGCTAGTGTTGCATAAGTGGCTCACAGAGTCCCTGGCGTTCAATTCTGACTTCATGTAGCACATTAACGCTACACGGTGAACCAAGTATGTCTCTGATTTTATGTCCGAAGGCAATTTAGCCCTCATTCGGCCATAATAGGGTAAGGAACTATTTGAAATACAACCATTCCAGATCAAACAATCTGAATTGATGCATTTAATGCACTTATTTTCTACTCTTTTGCTCAGAAATGACCAAAAATCTGCTTTCTCATCCATATTTTGCACTTGCAGACGATATTTTATTTTAACCCAAAGTCAGTTTATAAGAGAAATTTGTTCTCATTAAAATTAGTTTTTCTTGCATATAATTATCTTCCCATGCATATTGCACCAATATATTAAGTTTGGCTTGTATATCTGTCCATTTGGCCATTTTATTTCATATTTTCAAACACAGGTGATTTTGGTCGGAAGCCGGTGATTTCAAGCGTCTTGAAGCTTAAATGTCCCTCTAACAATTAAAGCTGATATTTGCAATATTTGTGACAAAATACCCAAACAAACCAAACAAACATGTATGGGGGGCTTATGTGGGGTGAGGAGAGAATGACTTTGTTAGATATTTTTACTCTAAGCCATTTTGATAATGTATTTTTTGTGTATTTTTTTTTAAAAATCACCCCAAAAATGTAAATTTAATAGAAAAAAAATTCCAATTTCATCCAAGACAATTAACAAATTAGTCAAAATGGGAGATCAAAGATACTTTGAAGTGTAGAAATCAATCAGCTTCCAGTAATTGCTTGTTTCAAACCAATAAAGTGTAAAATCTTTAAAGCACCTTGTTTGTCGCAGCCTCTTTAATTACAGGCCACCAATTATATATTCTAGTATATAATGTCATGAGTGCCTTTAAACTGCAGCAGGTGGTCAATTTGCATTGCCTGCTCACATTTAGAGGTTTAAGGGAATACAAAATTGCATATTTTGGGCACAAAATAAGTACTTTGACTTTTTTTAAGGTGGCAATCTGGTCAAAATGGGGTTCATAACCAAGCAAAAGAAAAAGTTGCTCAATGTTGGTTTTAAACGAGGTGGGACTAGTCCGGTGAAGGGGAAAAAACATAATTATGAAAGAAGGTCAAATTCCAACACAACCTATGTAAGGTTAGAAAGGTCATCCTTTGAAGCACGGGTAGCTTACAATGACAAGGTTCTTACTTTTCGGGATGTAGACGGCTCTCAAACCCCAGCTAAGCCCTTGCGTCCGACAGCGAACAAGATTCGCCATGTAGACCTGTTACGGGTTCCTGCTCCATCAAAAGTCCATCCCGACTTACTTACGAACAAGGTCTATGTCCCCGCCCTACTCCAGTCTATGATGTCCTCTGAAAATAGAAAGCATAGGTTAAGAAGTGATAAATGTAGGGGCGACTTGGTAATTGACGGCAGTGCTTCCATAAAGTGGGGCTTAGGCTGGGAGGAAAGGTTAAAATGTACAAGATGCAGATATGTAGGCAAGCATTATAAGCTTTACAATGAGGTTCCATCAAGTACCAGGGGCAGAAAGGCAGCTCAGATCAATGTAGGCTTCCAAATAGGTGTTGCAAGTACTTCTATTGGGAACACAGGTTCCCGCAGAATTCTCAACACAACCAATATCATTGCTCCCTCTCCACTCGCTATGCAAAAACAAGCAAATAAGGTCAATACTGCCCTTAAATCCCTAAATGAGAGAAGCATGTACCAGATTAGAGAAAACTTAGTTGCTGAAAATGCCAAAATTGGTCAAAAAGATCCCTCTAAGGTAAATGTTGAAGGGGACACTTGCTACAACAATCCAATTTTTAACTCTGACGCGACACCCTTTCAAGCCGGAACTATTGCCATAAGTACTATGTGTGAAAACAATACCAGAAACAAGCAAATTGTAGGGGTACAAGTAGCAAATAAACTATGCAGGACTGCATCAATGCTTAGGAATAAGGGTAAACCTGTTCAGTGCCCCAATCATAGGGGGCATTGTTCTGCAAATGTTTCAGAGAGGGAACCAATAGGTGATGAAGGCAAATGGAATAGGTTGTTAGGTGACCAGATCTCTAAGGACATCAAAATAGCAAATTTCACTTGTGATGGGGACAGTAGGGCATTCCAAGGTGTTCGTAACTCTCACGGTCACAATGTGGGTCATCTTAAGGATCTGAGGCACCTAGGCAACTCGCTGAAGCGCGAGCTCAACAAAGCGCCTTTCTCAAAGGGCATGCTCAAGGGTCATTCCAAGTCTAATTTCAGGAGTCGGTTCGCTCTCTCGGTCAAAGCTAGGGGTATGGCTGAGCTTAAAGCTGCCCACAATAAACACCAGGGTGACATCAAGGTTCTAAAGAAGGTCATGGTTGATGTAATCGCAACCATTGTTCTATGCTTCAGTGGTTACTGCGGTACTCATTGTGCAAAGTACAGTTATGTCTGTGCTGGTACAAATAGGCAAGCTAAGAATTTCATGCCAGACAATGTCAAGGTTAAAATGGTTGACAGTGACCAACAAGTCCTTAAAAAATGCATTGAAATGGTTTTAGGTCCAGCTGCTCTTGACGCTACCAAACTTTTAACCACAACCCAAAAAAGTGAAGCAGTAAACAGGTCGTACCAAGCTGTCAATCCTAAAACTGTGACTTTCTCACGCAACTGTGTAGGTCGAATTCACGGGCAGGTTCACAAATTAAACAATGGCTATGCTGACTCTGTAATTGCAAAAACCACTGAACTAAATGCTAACCTTACCCAGGGGTCAAAGATTATTAAGCAGATAGCATATGAGGACCGCAACGACCTTAACCGAAAGCAAACATCCTCTACCAACAAAGCACGAGCTTTACGTGCCAGGACGCGGAATTATCGATACAAACTGCATGAGGAATTACACTACGGCAAGGGCATGAGTGACCCCAAACCTGATTATGACAGTCTTCCACACCTTAAGCATCATAAATATGCTTAGTTGATTGTGTACCTGATAATAAATTGTTATTATTACCTGTTTTGGCATAAGAGACCTCTAACAAGTGGCCCTCGCGTCAGCATCAGGCATTCCTCTACCTGAAAAAGGCAAAAATACCCAATAGAAATAGATATAAAATGAAAAAAAACATGCATTTATGTATTTTAAGTGTATTTCTATGAATAAAAGGAAGTGATAAAGCTTGTTGTATTCATGTTTTTACCAAATATGCAGGCTGGCTCAGTTCCATGCCCGCTGCACTGTCCGAACTGTAAACATGTCCGCCGTTCCATGTTGGTGGAATGGGGCTCTATGTTTAAATGTTCAGGCTTAACACACAAGCTAGTGTTGCATAAGTGGCTCACAGAGTCCCTGGCGTTCAATTCTGACTTCATGTAGCACATTAACGCTACACGGTGAACCAAGTATGTCTCTGATTTTATGTCCGAAGGCAATTTAGCCCTCATTCGGCCATAATAGGGTAAGGAACTATTTGAAATACAACCATTCCAGATCAAACAATCTGAATTGATGCATTTAATGCACTTATTTTCTACTCTTTTGCTCAGAAATGACCAAAAATCTGCTTTCTCATCCATATTTTGCACTTGCAGACGATATTTTATTTTAACCCAAAGTCAGTTTATAAGAGAAATTTGATCTCATTAAAATTAGTTTTTCTTGCATATAATTATCTTCCCATGCATATTGCACCAATATATTAAGTTTGGCTTGTATATCTGTCCATTTGGCCATTTTATTTCATATTTTCAAACACAGGTGATTTTGGTCGGAAGCCGGTGATTTCAAGCGTCTTGAAGCTTAAATGTCCCTCTAACAATTAAAGCTGATATTTGCAATATTTGTGACAAAATACCCAAACAAACCAAACAAACATGTATGGGGGGCTTATGTGGGGTGAGGAGAGAATGACTTTGTTAGATATTTTTACTCTAAGCCATTTTGATAATGTATTTTTTGTGTATTTTTTTTTAAAAATCACCCCAAAAATGTAAATTTAATAGAAAAAAAATTCCAATTTCATCCAAGACAATTAACAAATTAGTCAAAATGGGAGATCAAAGATACTTTGAAGTGTAGAAATCAATCAGCTTCCAGTAATTGCTTGTTTCAAACCAATAAAGTGTAAAATCTTTAAAGCACCTTGTTTGTCGCAGCCTCTTTAATTACAGGCCACCAATTATATATTCTAGTATATAATGTCATGAGTGCCTTTAAACTGCAGCAGGTGGTCAATTTGCATTGCCTGCTCACATTTAGAGGTTTAAGGGAATACAAAATTGCATATTTTGGGCACAAAATAAGTACTTTGACTTTTTTTAAGGTGGCAATCTGGTCAAAATGGGGTTCATAACCAAGCAAAAGAAAAAGTTGCTCAATGTTGGTTTTAAACGAGGTGGGACTAGTCCGGTGAAGGGGAAAAAACATAATTATGAAAGAAGGTCAAATTCCAACACAACCTATGTAAGGTTAGAAAGGTCATCCTTTGAAGCACGGGTAGCTTACAATGACAAGGTTCTTACTTTTCGGGATGTAGACGGCTCTCAAACCCCAGCTAAGCCCTTGCGTCCGACAGCGAACAAGATTCGCCATGTAGACCTGTTACGGGTTCCTGCTCCATCAAAAGTCCATCCCGACTTACTTACGAACAAGGTCTATGTCCCCGCCCTACTCCAGTCTATGATGTCCTCTGAAAATAGAAAGCATAGGTTAAGAAGTGATAAATGTAGGGGCGACTTGGTAATTGACGGCAGTGCTTCCATAAAGTGGTGCTGAGGCTGGGAGGAAAGGTTAAAATGTACAAGATGCAGATATGTAGGCAAGCATTATAAGCTTTACAATGAGGTTCCATCAAGTACCAGGGGCAGAAAGGCAGCTCAGATCAATGTAGGCTTCCAAATAGGTGTTGCAAGTACTTCTATTGGGAACACAGGTTCCCGCAGAATTCTCAACACAACCAATATCATTGCTCCCTCTCCACTCGCTATGCAAAAACAAGCAAATAAGGTCAATACTGCCCTTAAATCCCTAAATGAGAGAAGCATGTACCAGATTAGAGAAAACTTAGTTGCTGAAAATGCCAAAATTGGTCAAAAAGATCCCTCTAAGGTAAATGTTCAAGGGGACACTTGCTACAACAATCCAATTTTTAACTCTGACGCGACACCCTTTCAAGCCGGAACTATTGCCATAAGTACTATGTGTGAAAACAATACCAGAAACAAGCAAATTGTAGGGGTACAAGTAGCAAATAAACTATGCAGGACTGCATCAATGCTTAGGAATAAGGGTAAACCTGTTCAGTGCCCCAATCATAGGGGGCATTGTTCTGCAAATGTTTCAGAGAGGGAACCAATAGGTGATGAAGGCAAATGGAATAGGTTGTTAGGTGACCAGATCTCTAAGGACATCAAAATAGCAAATTTCACTTGTGATGGGGACAGTAGGGCATTCCAAGGTGTTCGTAACTCTCACGTTCACAATGTGGGTCATCTTAAGGATCTGAGGCACCTAGGCAACTCGCTGAAGCGCGAGCTCAACAAAGCGCCTTTCTCAAAGGGCATGCTCAAGGGTCATTCCAAGTCTAATTTCAGGAGTCGGTTCGCTCTCTCGGTCAAAGCTAGGGGTATGGCTGAGCTTAAAGCTGCCCACAATAAACACCAGGGTGACATCAAGGTTCTAAAGAAGGTCATGGTTGATGTAATCGCAACCATTGTTCTATGCTTCAGTGGTTACTGCGGTACTCATTGTGCAAAGTACAGTTATGTCTGTGCTGGTACAAATAGGCAAGCTAAGAATTTCATGCCAGACAATGTCAAGGTTAAAATGGTTGACAGTGACCAACAAGTCCTTAAAAAATGCATTGAAATGGTTTTAGGTCCAGCTGCTCTTGACGCTACCAACTTTTAACCACAACCCAAAAAAGTGAAGCAGTAAACAGGTCGTACCAAGCTGTCAATCCTAAAACTGTGACTTTCTCACGCAACTGTGTAGGTCGAATTCACGGGCAGGTTCACAAATTAAACAATGGCTATGCTGACTCTGTAATTGCAAAAACCACTGAACTAAATGCTAACCTTACCCAGGGGTCAAAGATTATTAAGCAGATAGCATATGAGGACCGCAACGACCTTAACCGAAAGCAAACATCCGCTACCAACAAAGCACGAGCTTTACGTGCCAGGACGCGGAATTATCGATACAAACTGCATGAGGAATTACACTACGGCAAGGGCATGAGTGACCCCAAACCTGATTATGACAGTCTTCCACACCTTAAGCATCATAAATATGCTTAGTTGATTGTGTACCTGATAATAAATTGTTATTATTACCTGTTTTGGCATAAGAGACCTCTAACAAGTGGCCCTCGCGTCAGCATCAGGCGTTCCTCTACCTGAAAAAGGCAAAAATACCCAATAGAAATAGATATAAAATGAAAAAAAACATGCATTTATGTATTTTTTTAAGTGTATTTCTATGAATAAAAGGAAGTGATAAAGCTTGTTGTATTCATGTTTTTACCAAATATGCAGGCTGGCTCAGTTCCATGCCCGCTGCACTGTCCGAACTGTAAACATGTCCGCCGTTCCATGTTGGTGGAATGGGGCTCTATGTTTAAATGTTCAGGCTTAACACACAAGCTAGTGTTGCATAAGTGGCTCACAGAGTCCCTGGCGTTCAATTCTGACTTCATGTAGCACATTAACGCTACACGGTGAACCAAGTATGTCTCTGATTTTATGTCCGAAGGCAATTTAGCCCTCATTCGGCCATAATAGGGTAAGGAACTATTTGAAATACAACCATTCCAGATCAAACAATCTGAATTGATGCATTTAATGCACTTATTTTCTACTCTTTTGCTCAGAAATGACCAAAAATCTGCTTTCTCATCCATATTTTGCACTTGCAGACGATATTTTATTTTAACCCAAAGTCAGTTTAGGTCACAATATACTAAAAGATTTCCTTAACAAATTCAATGTAAAAGCAATAAATTCAACAAAAAATAAACTCAACATTTTGCGCGTAGAGACCCTCATAACCATACCTTTTCTTAAAGAGCATTCCGAGCCGAATTGATTTAGACAATAAAAAAGATAGGTCATGTGATATGTAAGAAAGAACTCGACGCGAATCAAAGTTCACTGTTTTACGGCCATCTTTTTACCGGCTACTCTCCAGTTGAAGGTATACTGCCAACTGTCAAAGTCTCGTCATGTAGTCTCCAACCTTCAAGCGAAACAGTGAATTTTTAGTACACAACAATGTTTTTCCTACCACACGTACAAAGAAATATTCAAAAATAAAGTCATGGCAAGTGACTATACAGAAAATTGTGTCTTCAAATAAATGGTGTTGATTTATTTAGAGAGTATAGCATTGCACACCTGAAATATTTAGTATACTGTAACCTATAAGAGAAATTTGTTCTCATTAAAATTAGTTTTTCTTGCATATAATTATCTTCCCATGCATATTGCACCAATATATTAAGTTTGGCTTGTATATCTGTCCATTTGGCCATTTTATTTCATATTTTCAAACACAGGTGATTTTGGTCGGAAGCCGGTGATTTCAAGCGTCTTGAAGCTTAAATGTCCCTCTAACAATTAAAGCTGATATTTGCAATATTTGTGACAAAATACCCAAACAAACCAAACAAACATGTATGGGGGGCTTATGTGGGGTGAGGAGAGAATGACTTTGTTAGATATTTTTACTCTAAGCCATTTTGATAATGTATTTTTTGTGTATTTTTTTAAAAAAATCACCCCAAAAATGTAAATTTAATAGAAAAAAAATTCCAATTTCATCCAAGACAATTAACAAATTAGTCAAAATGGGAGATCAAAGATACTTTGAAGTGTAGAAATCAATCAGCTTCCAGTAATTGCTTGTTTCAAACCAATAAAGTGTAAAATCTTTAAAGCACCTTGTTTGTCGCAGCCTCTTTAATTACAGGCCACCAATTATATATTCTAGTATATAATGTCATGAGTGCCTTTAAACTGCAGCAGGTGGTCAATTTGCATTGCCTGCTCACATTTAGAGGTTTAAGGGAATACAAAATTGCATATTTTGGGCACAAAATAAGTACTTTGACTTTTTTTAAGGTGGCAATCTGGTCAAAATGGGGTTCATAACCAAGCAAAAGAAAAAGTTGCTCAATGTTGGTTTTAAACGAGGTGGGACTAGTCCGGTGAAGGGGAAAAAACATAATTATGAAAGAAGGTCAAATTCCAACACAACCTATGTAAGGTTAGAAAGGTCATCCTTTGAAGCACGGGTAGCTTACAATGACAAGGTTCTTACTTTTCGGGATGTAGACGGCTCTCAAACCCCAGCTAAGCCCTTGCGTCCGACAGCGAACAAGATTCGCCATGTAGACCTGTTACGGGTTCCTGCTCCATCAAAAGTCCATCCCGACTTACTTACGAACAAGGTCTATGTCCCCGCCCTACTCCAGTCTATGATGTCCTCTGAAAATAGAAAGCATAGGTTAAGAAGTGATAAATGTAGGGGCGACTTGGTAATTGACGGCAGTGCTTCCATAAAGTGGGGCTTAGGCTGGGAGGAAAGGTTAAAATGTACAAGATGCAGATATGTAGGCAAGCATTATAAGCTTTACAATGAGGTTCCATCAAGTACCAGGGGCAGAAAGGCAGCTCAGATCAATGTAGGCTTCCAAATAGGTGTTGCAAGTACTTCTATTGGGAACACAGGTTCCCGCAGAATTCTCAACACAACCAATATCATTGCTCCCTCTCCACTCGCTATGCAAAAACAAGCAAATAAGGTCAATACTGCCCTTAAATCCCTAAATGAGAGAAGCATGTACCAGATTAGAGAAAACTTAGTTGCTGAAAATGCCAAAATTGGTCAAAAAGATCCCTCTAAGGTAAATGTTCAAGGGGACACTTGCTACAACAATCCAATTTTTAACTCTGACGCAACACCCTTTCAAGCCGGAACTATTGCCATAAGTACTATGTGTGAAAACAATACCAGAAACAAGCAAATTGTAGGGGTACAAGTAGCAAATAAACTATGCAGGACTGCATCAATGCTTAGGAATAAGGGTAAACCTGTTCAGTGCCCCAATCATAGGGGGCATTGTTCTGCAAATGTTTCAGAGAGGGAACCAATAGGTGATGAAGGCAAATGGAATAGGTTGTTAGGTGACCAGATCTCTAAGGACATCAAAATAGCAAATTTCACTTGTGATGGGGACAGTAGGGCATTCCAAGGTGTTCGTAACTCTCACGGTCACAATGTGGGTCATCTTAAGGATCTGAGGCACCTAGGCAACTCGCTGAAGCGCGAGCTCAACAAAGCGCCTTTCTCAAAGGGCATGCTCAAGGGTAATTCCAAGTCTAATATCAGGAGTCGGTTCGCTCTCTCGGTCAAAGCTAGGGGTATGGCTGAGCTTAAAGCTGCCCACAATAAACACCAGGGTGACATCAAGGGTCTAAAGAAGGTCATGGTTGATGTAATCGCAACCATTGTTCTATGCTTCAGTGGTTACTGCGGTACTCATTGTGCAAAGTACAGTTATGTCTGTGCTGGTACAAATAGGCAAGCTAAGAATTTCATGCCAGACAATGTCAAGGTTAAAATGGTTGACAGTGACCAACAAGTCCTTAAAAAATGCATTGAAATGGTTTTAGGTCCAGCTGCTCTTGACGCTACCAAACTTTTAACCACAACCCAAAAAAGTGAAGCAGTAAACAGGTCGTACCAAGCTGTCAATCCTAAAACTGTGACTTTCTCACGCAACTGTGTAGGTCGAATTCACGGGCAGGTTCACAAATTAAACAATGGCTATGCTGACTCTGTAATTGCAAAAACCACTGAACTAAATGCTAACCTTACCCAGGGGTCAAAGATTATTAAGCAGATAGCATATGAGGACCGCAACGACCTTAACCGAAAGCAAACATCCGCTACCAACAAAGCACGAGCTTTACGTGCCAGGACGCGGAATTATCGATACAAACTGCATGAGGAATTACACTACGGCAAGGGCATGAGTGACCCCAAACCTGATTATGACAGTCTTCCACACCTTAAGCATCATTAATATGCTTAGTTGATTGTGTACCTGATAATAAATTGTTATTATTACCTGTTTTGGCATAAGAGACCTCTAACAAGTGGCCCTCGCGTCAGCATCAGGCGTTCCTCTACCTGAAACAGGCAAAAATACCCAATAGAAATAGATATAAAATGAAAAAAAACATGCATTTATGTATTTTAAGTGTATTTCTATGAATAAAAGGAAGTGATAAAGCTTGTTGTATTCATGTTTTTACCAAATATGCAGGCTGGCTCAGTTCCATGCCCGCTGCACTGTCCGAACTGTAAACATGTCCGCCGTTCCATGTTGGTGGAATGGGGCTCTATGTTTAAATGTTCAGGCTTAACACACAAGCTAGTGTTGCATAAGTGGCTCACAGAGTCCCTGGCGTTCAATTCTGACTTCATGTAGCACATTAACGCTACACGGTGAACCAAGTATGTCTCTGATTTTATGTCCGAAGGCAATTTAGCCCTCATTCGGCCATAATAGGGTAAGGAACTATTTCAAATACAACCATTCCAGATCAAACAATCTGAATTGATGCATTTAATGCACTTATTTTCTACTCTTTTGCTCAGAAATGACCAAAAATCTGCTTTCTCATCCATATTTTGCACTTGCAGACGATATTTTATTTTAACCCAAAGTCAGTTTAAGAGAAATTTGTTCTCATTAAAATTAGTTTTTCTTGCATATAATTATCTTCCCATGCATATTGCACCAATATATTAAGTTTGGCTTGTATATCTGTCCATTTGGCCATTTTATTTCATATTTTCAAACACAGGTGATTTTGGTCGGAAGCCGGTGATTTCAAGCGTCTTGAAGCTTAAATGTCCCTCTAACAATTAAAGCTGATATATGCAATATTTGTGACAAAATACCCAAACAAACCAAACAAACATGTATGGGGGGCTTATGTGGGGTGAGGAGAGAATGACTTTGTTAGATATTTTTACTCTAAGCCATTTTGATAATGTATTTTTTGTGTATTTTTTTAAAAAAATCACCCCAAAAATGTAAATTTAATAGAAAAAAAATTCCAATTTCATCCAAGACAATTAACAAATTAGTCAAAATGGGAGATCAAAGATACTTTGAAGTGTAGAAATCAATCAGCTTCCAGTAATTGCTTGTTTCAAACCAATAAAGTGTAAAATCTTTAAAGCACCTTGTTTGTCGCAGCCTCTTTAATTACAGGCCACCAATTATATATTCTAGTATATAATGTCATGAGTGCCTTTAAACTGCAGCAGGTGGTCAATTTGCATTGCCTGCTCACATTTAGAGGTTTAAGGGAATACAAAATTGCATATTTTGGGCACAAAATAAGTACTTTGACTTTTTTTAAGGTGGCAATCTGGTCAAAATGGGGTTCATAACCAAGCAAAAGAAAAAGTTGCTCAATGTTGGTTTTAAACGAGGTGGGACTAGTCCGGTGAAGGGGAAAAAACATAATTATGAAAGAAGGTCAAATTCCAACACAACCTATGTAAGGTTAGAAAGGTCATCCTTTGAAGCACGGGTAGCTTACAATGACAAGGTTCTTACTTTTCGGGATGTAGACGGCTCTCAAACCCCAGCTAAGCCCTTGCGTCCGACAGCGAACAAGATTCGCCATGTAGACCTGTTACGGGTTCCTGCTCCATCAAAAGTCCATCCCGACTTACTTACGAACAAGGTCTATGTCCCCGCCCTACTCCAGTCTATGATGTCCTCTGAAAATAGAAAGCATAGGTTAAGAAGTGATAAATGTAGGGGCGACTTGGTAATTGACGGCAGTGCTTCCATAAAGTGGGGCTTAGGCTGGGAGGAAAGGTTAAAATGTACAAGATGCAGATATGTAGGCAAGCATTATAAGCTTTACAATGAGGTTCCATCAAGTACCAGGGGCAGAAAGGCAGCTCAGATCAATGTAGGCTTCCAAATAGGTGTTGCAAGTACTTCTATTGGGAACACAGGTTCCCGCAGAATTCTCAACACAACCAATATCATTGCTCCCTCTCCACTCGCTATGCAAAAACAAGCAAATAAGGTCAATACTGCCCTTAAATCCCTAAATGAGAGAAGCATGTACCAGATTAGAGAAAACTTAGTTGCTGAAAATGCCAAAATTGGTCAAAAAGATCCCTCTAAGGTAAATGTTGAAGGGGACACTTGCTACAACAATCCAATTTTTAACTCTGACGCGACACCCTTTCAAGCCGGAACTATTGCCATAAGTACTATGTGTGAAAACAATACCAGAAACAAGCAAATTGTAGGGGTACAAGTAGCAAATAAACTATGCAGGACTGCATCAATGCTTAGGAATAAGGGTAAACCTGTTCAGTGCCCCAATCATAGGGGGCATTGTTCTGCAAATGTTTCAGAGAGGGAACCAATAGGTGATGAAGGCAAATGGAATAGGTTGTTAGGTGACCAGATCTCTAAGGACATCAAAATAGCAAATTTCACTTGTGATGGGGACAGTAGGGCATTCCAAGGTGTTCGTAACTCTCACGGTCACAATGTGGGTCATCTTAAGGATCTGAGGCACCTAGGCAACGCGCTGAAGCGCGAGCTCAACAAAGCGCCTTTCTCAAAGGGCATGCTCAAGGGTAATTCCAAGTCTAATATCAGGAGTCGGTTCGCTCTCTCGGTCAAAGCTAGGGGTATGGCTGAGCTTAAAGCTGCCCACAATAAACACCAGGGTGACATCAAGGGTCTAAAGAAGGTCATGGTTGATGTAATCGCAACCATTGTTCTATGCTTCAGTGGTTACTGCGGTACTCATTGTGCAAAGTACAGTTATGTCTGTGCTGGTACAAATAGGCAAGCTAAGAATTTCATGCCAGACAATGTCAAGGTTAAAATGGTTGACAGTGACCAACAAGTCCTTAAAAAATGCATTGAAATGGTTTTAGGTCCAGCTGCTCTTGACGCTACCAAACTTTTAACCACAACCCAAAAAAGTGAAGCAGTAAACAGGTCGTACCAAGCTGTCAATCCTAAAACTGTGACTTTCTCACGCAACTGTGTAGGTCGAATTCACGGGCAGGTTCACAAATTAAACAATGGCTATGCTGACTCTGTAATTGCAAAAACCACTGAACTAAATGCTAACCTTACCCAGGGGTCAAAGATTATTAAGCAGATAGCATATGAGGACCGCAACGACCTTAACCGAAAGCAAACATCCGCTACCAACAAAGCACGAGCTTTACGTGCCAGGACGCGGAATTATCGATACAAACTGCATGAGGAATTACACTACGGCAAGGGCATGAGTGACCCCAAACCTGATTATGACAGTCTTCCACACCTTAAGCATCATTAATATGCTTAGTTGATTGTGTACCTGATAATAAATTGTTATTATTACCTGTTTTGGCATAAGAGACCTCTAACAAGTGGCCCTCGCGTCAGCATCAGGCGTTCCTCTACCTGAAAAAGGCAAAAATACCCAATAGAAATAGATATAAAATGAAAAAAAACATGCATTTATGTATTTTAAGTGTATTTCTATGAATAAAAGGAAGTGATAAAGCTTGTTGTATTCATGTTTTTACCAAATATGCAGGCTGGCTCAGTTCCATGCCCGCTGCACTGTCCGAACTGTAAACATGTCCGCCGTTCCATGTTGGTGGAATGGGGCTCTATGTTTAAATGTTCAGGCTTAACACACAAGCTAGTGTTGCATAAGTGGCTCACAGAGTCCCTGGCGTTCAATTCTGACTTCATGTAGCACATTAACGCTACACGGTGAACCAAGTATGTCTCTGATTTTATGTCCGAAGGCAATTTAGCCCTCATTCGGCCATAATAGGGTAAGGAACTATTTGAAATACAACCATTCCAGATCAAACAATCTGAATTGATGCATTTAATGCACTTATTTTCTACTCTTTTGCTCAGAAATGACCAAAAATCTGCTTTCTCATCCATATTTTGCACTTGCAGACGATATTTTATTTTAACCCAAAGTCAGTTTATAAGAGAAATTTGTTCTCATTAAAATTAGTTTTTCTTGCATATAATTATCTTCCCATGCATATTGCACCAATATATTAAGTTTGGCTTGTATATCTGTCCATTTGGCCATTTTATTTCATATTTTCAAACACAGGTGATTTTGGTCGGAAGCCGGTGATTTCAAGCGTCTTGAAGCTTAAATGTCCCTCTAACAATTAAAGCTGATATATGCAATATTTGTGACAAAATACCCAAACAAACCAAACAAACATGTATGGGGGGCTTATGTGGGGTGAGGAGAGAATGACTTTGTTAGATATTTTTACTCTAAGCCATTTTGATAATGTATTTTTTGTGTATTTTTTTAAAAAAATCACCCCAAAAATGTAAATTTAATAGAAAAAAAATTCCAATTTCATCCAAGACAATTAACAAATTAGTCAAAATGGGAGATCAAAGATACTTTGAAGTGTAGAAATCAATCAGCTTCCAGTAATTGCTTGTTTCAAACCAATAAAGTGTAAAATCTTTAAAGCACCTTGTTTGTCGCAGCCTCTTTAATTACAGGCCACCAATTATATATTCTAGTATATAATGTCATGAGTGCCTTTAAACTGCAGCAGGTGGTCAATTTGCATTGCCTGCTCACATTTAGAGGTTTAAGGGAATACAAAATTGCATATTTTGGGCACAAAATAAGTACTTTGACTTTTTTTAAGGTGGCAATCTGGTCAAAATGGGGTTCATAACCAAGCAAAAGAAAAAGTTGCTCAATGTTGGTTTTAAACGAGGTGGGACTAGTCCGGTGAAGGGGAAAAAACATAATTATGAAAGAAGGTCAAATTCCAACACAACCTATGTAAGGTTAGAAAGGTCATCCTTTGAAGCACGGGTAGCTTACAATGACAAGGTTCTTACTTTTCGGGATGTAGACGGCTCTCAAACCCCAGCTAAGCCCTTGCGTCCGACAGCGAACAAGATTCGCCATGTAGACCTGTTACGGGTTCCTGCTCCATCAAAAGTCCATCCCGACTTACTTACGAACAAGGTCTATGTCCCCGCCCTACTCCAGTCTATGATGTCCTCTGAAAATAGAAAGCATAGGTTAAGAAGTGATAAATGTAGGGGCGACTTGGTAATTGACGGCAGTGCTTCCATAAAGTGGTGCTGAGGCTGGGAGGAAAGGTTAAAATGTACAAGATGCAGATATGTAGGCAAGCATTATAAGCTTTACAATGAGGTTCCATCAAGTACCAGGGGCAGAAAGGCAGCTCAGATCAATGTAGGCTTCCAAATAGGTGTTGCAAGTACTTCTATTGGGAACACAGGTTCCCGCAGAATTCTCAACACAACCAATATCATTGCTCCCTCTCCACTCGCTATGCAAAAACAAGCAAATAAGGTCAATACTGCCCTTAAATCCCTAAATGAGAGAAGCATGTACCAGATTAGAGAAAACTTAGTTGCTGAAAATGCCAAAATTGGTCAAAAAGATCCCTCTAAGGTAAATGTTGAAGGGGACACTTGCTACAACAATCCAATTTTTAACTCTGACGCGACACCCTTTCAAGCCGGAACTATTGCCATAAGTACTATGTGTGAAAACAATACCAGAAACAAGCAAATTGTAGGGGTACAAGTAGCAAATAAACTATGCAGGACTGCATCAATGCTTAGGAATAAGGGTAAACCTGTTCAGTGCCCCAATCATAGGGGGCATTGTTCTGCAAATGTTTCAGAGAGGGAACCAATAGGTGATGAAGGCAAATGGAATAGGTTGTTAGGTGACCAGATCTCTAAGGACATCAAAATAGCAAATTTCACTTGTGATGGGGACAGTAGGGCATTCCAAGGTGTTCGTAACTCTCACGGTCACAATGTGGGTCATCTTAAGGATCTGAGGCACCTAGGCAACTCGCTGAAGCGCGAGCTCAACAAAGCGCCTTTCTCAAAGGGCATGCTCAAGGGTCATTCCAAGTCTAATATCAGGAGTCGGTTCGCTCTCTCGGTCAAAGCTAGGGGTATGGCTGAGCTTAAAGCTGCCCACAATAAACACCAGGGTGACATCAAGGTTCTAAAGAAGGTCATGGTTGATGTAATCGCAACCATTGTTCTATGCTTCAGTGGTTACTGCGGTACTCATTGTGCAAAGTACAGTTATGTCTGTGCTGGTACAAATAGGCAAGCTAAGAATTTCATGCCAGACAATGTCAAGGTTAAAATGGTTGACAGTGACCAACAAGTCCTTAAAAAATGCATTGAAATGGTTTTAGGTCCAGCTGCTCTTGACGCTACCAAACTTTTAACCACAACCCAAAAAAGTGAAGCAGTAAACAGGTCGTACCAAGCTGTCAATCCTAAAACTGTGACTTTCTCACGCAACTGTGTAGGTCGAATTCACGGGCAGGTTCACAAATTAAACAATGGCTATGCTGACTCTGTAATTGCAAAAACCACTGAACTAAATGCTAACCTTACCCAGGGGTCAAAGATTATTAAGCAGATAGCATATGAGGACCGCAACGACCTTAACCGAAAGCAAACATCCGCTACCAACAAAGCACGAGCTTTACGTGCCAGGACGCGGAATTATCGATACAAACTGCATGAGGAATTACACTACGGCAAGGGCATGAGTGACCCCAAACCTGATTATGACAGTCTTCCACACCTTAAGCATCATAAATATGCTTAGTTGATTGTGTACCTGATAATAAATTGTTATTACCTGTTTTGGCATAAGAGACCTCTAACAAGTGGCCCTCGCGTCAGCATCAGGCGTTCCTCTACCTGAAAAAGGCAAAAATACCCAATAGAAATAGATATAAAATGAAAAAAAACATGCATTTATGTATTTTAAGTGTATTTCTATGAATAAAAGGAAGTGATAAAGCTTGTTGTATTCATGTTTCTACCAAATATGCAGGCTGGCTCAGTTCCATGCCCGCTGCACTGTCCGAACTGTAAACATGTCCGCCGTTCCATGTTGGTGGAATGGGGCTCTATGTTTAAATGTTCAGGCTTAACACACAAGCTAGTGTTGCATAAGTGGCTCACGGAGTCCCTGGCGTTCAATTCTGACTTCATGTAGCACATTAACGCTACACGGTGAACCAAGTATGTCTCTGATTTTATGTCCGAAGGCAATTTAGCCCTCATTCGGCCATAATAGGGTAAGGAACTATTTCAAATACAACCATTCCAGATCAAACAATCTGAATTGATGCATTTAATGCACTTATTTTCTACTCTTTTGCTCAGAAATGACCAAAAATCTGCTTTCTCATCCATATTTTGCACTTGCAGACGATATTTTATTTTAACCCAAAGTCAGTTTAGGTCACAATATACTAAAAGATTTCCTTAACAAATTCAATGTAAAAGCAATAAATTCAACAAAAAATAAACTCAACATTTTGCGCGTAGAGACCCTCATAACCATACCTTTTCTTAAAGAGCATTCCGAGCCGAATTGATTTAGACAATAAAAAAGATAGGTCATGTGATATGTAAGAAAGAACTCGACGCGAATCAAAGTTCACTGTTTTACGGCCATCTTTTTACCGGCTACTCTCCAGTTGAAGGTATACTGCCAACTGTCAAAGTCTCGTCATGTAGTCTCCAACCTTCAAGCGAAACAGTGAATTTTTAGTACACAACAATGTTTTTCCTACCACACGTACAAAGAAATATTCAAAAATAAAGTCATGGCAAGTGACTATACAGAAAATTGTGTCTTCAAATAAATGGTGTTGATTTATTTAGAGAGTATAGCATTGCACACCTGAAATATTTAGTATACTGTAACCTATAAGAGAAATTTGTTCTCATTAAAATTAGTTTTTCTTGCATATAATTATCTTCCCATGCATATTGCACCAATATATTAAGTTTGGCTTGTATATCTGTCCATTTGGCCATTTTATTTCATATTTTCAAACACAGGTGATTTTGGTCGGAAGCCGGTGATTTCAAGCGTCTTGAAGCTTAAATGTCCCTCTAACAATTAAAGCTGATATTTGCAATATTTGTGACAAAATACCCAAACAAACCAAACAAACATGTATGGGGGGCTTATGTGGGGTGAGGAGAGAATGACTTTGTTAGATATTTTTACTCTAAGCCATTTTGATAATGTATTTTTTGTGTATTTTTTTTAAAAAATCACCCCAAAAATGTAAATTTAATAGAAAAAAAATTCCAATTTCATCCAAGACAATTAACAAATTAGTCAAAATGGGAGATCAAAGATACTTTGAAGTGTAGAAATCAATCAGCTTCCAGTAATTGCTTGTTTCAAACCAATAAAGTGTAAAATCTTTAAAGCACCTTGTTTGTCGCAGCCTCTTTAATTACAGGCCACCAATTATATATTCTAGTATATAATGTCATGAGTGCCTTTAAACTGCAGCAGGTGGTCAATTTGCATTGCCTGCTCACATTTAGAGGTTTAAGGGAATACAAAATTGCATATTTTGGGCACAAAATAAGTACTTTGACTTTTTTTAAGGTGGCAATCTGGTCAAAATGGGGTTCATAACCAAGCAAAAGAAAAAGTTGCTCAATGTTGGTTTTAAACGAGGTGGGACTAGTCCGGTGAAGGGGAAAAAACATAATTATGAAAGAAGGTCAAATTCCAACACAACCTATGTAAGGTTAGAAAGGTCATCCTTTGAAGCACGGGTAGCTTACAATGACAAGGTTCTTACTTTTCGGGATGTAGACGGCTCTCAAACCCCAGCTAAGCCCTTGCGTCCGACAGCGAACAAGATTCGCCATGTAGACCTGTTACGGGTTCCTGCTCCATCAAAAGTCCATCCCGACTTACTTACGAACAAGGTCTATGTCCCCGCCCTACTCCAGTCTATGATGTCCTCTGAAAATAGAAAGCATAGGTTAAGAAGTGATAAATGTAGGGGCGACTTGGTAATTGACGGCAGTGCTTCCATAAAGTGGTGCTGAGGCTGGGAGGAAAGGTTAAAATGTACAAGATGCAGATATGTAGGCAAGCATTATAAGCTTTACAATGAGGTTCCATCAAGTACCAGGGGCAGAAAGGCAGCTCAGATCAATGTAGGCTTCCAAATAGGTGTTGCAAGTACTTCTATTGGGAACACAGGTTCCCGCAGAATTCTCAACACAACCAATATCATTGCTCCCTCTCCACTCGCTATGCAAAAACAAGCAAATAAGGTCAATACTGCCCTTAAATCCCTAAATGAGAGAAGCATGTACCAGATTAGAGAAAACTTAGTTGCTGAAAATGCCAAAATTGGTCAAAAAGATCCCTCTAAGGTAAATGTTGAAGGGGACACTTGCTACAACAATCCAATTTTTAACTCTGACGCGACACCCTTTCAAGCCGGAACTATTGCCATAAGTACTATGTGTGAAAACAATACCAGAAACAAGCAAATTGTAGGGGTACAAGTAGCAAATAAACTATGCAGGACTGCATCAATGCTTAGGAATAAGGGTAAACCTGTTCAGTGCCCCAATCATAGGGGGCATTGTTCTGCAAATGTTTCAGAGAGGGAACCAATAGGTGATGAAGGCAAATGGAATAGGTTGTTAGGTGACCAGATCTCTAAGGACATCAAAATAGCAAATTTCACTTGTGATGGGGACAGTAGGGCATTCCAAGGTGTTCGTAACTCTCACGGTCACAATGTGGGTCATCTTAAGGATCTGAGGCACCTAGGCAACTCGCTGAAGCGCGAGCTCAACAAAGCGCCTTTCTCAAAGGGCATGCTCAAGGGTCATTCCAAGTCTAATATCAGGAGTCGGTTCGCTCTCTCGGTCAAAGCTAGGGGTATGGCTGAGCTTAAAGCTGCCCACAATAAACACCAGGGTGACATCAAGGTTCTAAAGAAGGTCATGGTTGATGTAATCGCAACCATTGTTCTATGCTTCAGTGGTTACTGCGGTACTCATTGTGCAAAGTACAGTTATGTCTGTGCTGGTACAAATAGGCAAGCTAAGAATTTCATGCCAGACAATGTCAAGGTTAAAATGGTTGACAGTGACCAACAAGTCCTTAAAAAATGCATTGAAATGGTTTTAGGTCCAGCTGCTCTTGACGCTACCAAACTTTTAACCACAACCCAAAAAAGTGAAGCAGTAAACAGGTCGTACCAAGCTGTCAATCCTAAAACTGTGACTTTCTCACGCAACTGTGTAGGTCGAATTCACGGGCAGGTTCACAAATTAAACAATGGCTATGCTGACTCTGTAATTGCAAAAACCACTGAACTAAATGCTAACCTTACCCAGGGGTCAAAGATTATTAAGCAGATAGCATATGAGGACCGCAACGACCTTAACCGAAAGCAAACATCCGCTACCAACAAAGCACGAGCTTTACGTGCCAGGACGCGGAATTATCGATACAAACTGCATGAGGAATTACACTACGGCAAGGGCATGAGTGACCCCAAACCTGATTATGACAGTCTTCCACACCTTAAGCATCATAAATATGCTTAGTTGATTGTGTACCTGATAATAAATTGTTATTACCTGTTTTGGCATAAGAGACCTCTAACAAGTGGCCCTCGCGTCAGCATCAGGCGTTCCTCTACCTGAAAAAGGCAAAAATACCCAATAGAAATAGATATAAAATGAAAAAAAACATGCATTTATGTATTTTAAGTGTATTTCTATGAATAAAAGGAAGTGATAAAGCTTGTTGTATTCATGTTTCTACCAAATATGCAGGCTGGCTCAGTTCCATGCCCGCTGCACTGTCCGAACTGTAAACATGTCCGCCGTTCCATGTTGGTGGAATGGGGCTCTATGTTTAAATGTTCAGGCTTAACACACAAGCTAGTGTTGCATAAGTGGCTCACGGAGTCCCTGGCGTTCAATTCTGACTTCATGTAGCACATTAACGCTACACGGTGAACCAAGTATGTCTCTGATTTTATGTCCGAAGGCAATTTAGCCCTCATTCGGCCATAATAGGGTAAGGAACTATTTCAAATACAACCATTCCAGATCAAACAATCTGAATTGATGCATTTAATGCACTTATTTTCTACTCTTTTGCTCAGAAATGACCAAAAATCTGCTTTCTCATCCATATTTTGCACTTGCAGACGATATTTTATTTTAACCCAAAGTCAGTTTATAAGAGAAATTTGTTCTCATTAAAATTAGTTTTTCTTGCATATAATTATCTTCCCATGCATATTGCACCAATATATTAAGTTTGGCTTGTATATCTGTCCATTTGGCCATTTTATTTCATATTTTCAAACACAGGTGATTTTGGTCGGAAGCCGGTGATTTCAAGCGTCTTGAAGCTTAAATGTCCCTCTAACAATTAAAGCTGATATTTGCAATATTTGTGACAAAATACCCAAACAAACCAAACAAACATGTATGGGGGGCTTATGTGGGGTGAGGAGAGAATGACTTTGTTAGATATTTTTACTCTAAGCCATTTTGATAATGTATTTTTTGTGTATTTTTTTAAAAAAATCACCCCAAAAATGTAAATTTAATAGAAAAAAAATTCCAATTTCATCCAAGACAATTAACAAATTAGTCAAAATGGGAGATCAAAGATACTTTGAAGTGTAGAAATCAATCAGCTTCCAGTAATTGCTTGTTTCAAACCAATAAAGTGTAAAATCTTTAAAGCACCTTGTTTGTCGCAGCCTCTTTAATTACAGGCCACCAATTATATATTCTAGTATATAATGTCATGAGTGCCTTTAAACTGCAGCAGGTGGTCAATTTGCATTGCCTGCTCACATTTAGAGGTTTAAGGGAATACAAAATTGCATATTTTGGGCACAAAATAAGTACTTTGACTTTTTTTAAGGTGGCAATCTGGTCAAAATGGGGTTCATAACCAAGCAAAAGAAAAAGTTGCTCAATGTTGGTTTTAAACGAGGTGGGACTAGTCCGGTGAAGGGGAAAAAACATAATTATGAAAGAAGGTCAAATTCCAACACAACCTATGTAAGGTTAGAAAGGTCATCCTTTGAAGCACGGGTAGCTTACAATGACAAGGTTCTTACTTTTCGGGATGTAGACGGCTCTCAAACCCCAGCTAAGCCCTTGCGTCCGACAGCGAACAAGATTCGCCATGTAGACCTGTTACGGGTTCCTGCTCCATCAAAAGTCCATCCCGACTTACTTACGAACAAGGTCTATGTCCCCGCCCTACTCCAGTCTATGATGTCCTCTGAAAATAGAAAGCATAGGTTAAGAAGTGATAAATGTAGGGGCGACTTGGTAATTGACGGCAGTGCTTCCATAAAGTGGGGCTTAGGCTGGGAGGAAAGGTTAAAATGTACAAGATGCAGATATGTAGGCAAGCATTATAAGCTTTACAATGAGGTTCCATCAAGTACCAGGGGCAGAAAGGCAGCTCAGATCAATGTAGGCTTCCAAATAGGTGTTGCAAGTACTTCTATTGGGAACACAGGTTCCCGCAGAATTCTCAACACAACCAATATCATTGCTCCCTCTCCACTCGCTATGCAAAAACAAGCAAATAAGGTCAATACTGCCCTTAAATCCCTAAATGAGAGAAGCATGTACCAGATTAGAGAAAACTTAGTTGCTGAAAATGCCAAAATTGGTCAAAAAGATCCCTCTAAGGTAAATGTTGAAGGGGACACTTGCTACAACAATCCAATTTTTAACTCTGACGCGACACCCTTTCAAGCCGGAACTATTGCCATAAGTACTATGTGTGAAAACAATACCAGAAACAAGCAAATTGTAGGGGTACAAGTAGCAAATAAACTATGCAGGACTGCATCAATGCTTAGGAATAAGGGTAAACCTGTTCAGTGCCCCAATCATAGGGGGCATTGTTCTGCAAATGTTTCAGAGAGGGAACCAATAGGTGATGAAGGCAAATGGAATAGGTTGTTAGGTGACCAGATCTCTAAGGACATCAAAATAGCAAATTTCACTTGTGATGGGGACAGTAGGGCATTCCAAGGTGTTCGTAACTCTCACGGTCACAATGTGGGTCATCTTAAGGATCTGAGGCACCTAGGCAACTCGCTGAAGCGCGAGCTCAACAAAGCGCCTTTCTCAAAGGGCATGCTCAAGGGTCATTCCAAGTCTGATATCAGGAGTCGGTTCGCTCTCTCGGTCAAAGCTAGGGGTATGGCTGAGCTTAAAGCTGCCCACAATAAACACCAGGGTGACATCAAGGTTCTAAAGAAGGTCATGGTTGATGTAATCGCAACCATTGTTCTATGCTTCAGTGGTTACTGCGGTACTCATTGTGCAAAGTACAGTTATGTCTGTGCTGGTACAAATAGGCAAGCTAAGAATTTCATGCCAGACAATGTCAAGGTTAAAATGGTTGACAGTGACCAACAAGTCCTTAAAAAATGCATTGAAATGGTTTTAGGTCCAGCTGCTCTTGACGCTACCAAACTTTTAACCACAACCCAAAAAAGTGAAGCAGTAAACAGGTCGTACCAAGCTGTCAATCCTAAAACTGTGACTTTCTCACGCAACTGTGTAGGTCGATTTCACGGGCAGGTTCACAAATTAAACAATGGCTATGCTGACTCTGTAATTGCAAAAACCACTGAACTAAATGCTAACCTTACCCAGGGGTCAAAGATTATTAAGCAGATAGCATATGAGGACCGCAACGACCTTAACCGAAAGCAAACATCCGCTACCAACAAAGCACGAGCTTTACGTGCCAGGACGCGGAATTATCGATACAAACTGCATGAGGAATTACACTACGGCAAGGGCATGAGTGACCCCAAACCTGATTATGACAGTCTTCCACACCTTAAGCATCATAAATATGCTTAGTTGATTGTGTACCTGATAATAAATTGTTATTATTACCTGTTTTGGCATAAGAGACCTCTAACAAGTGGCCCTCGCGTCAGCATCAGGCGTTCCTCTACCTGAAAAAGGCAAAAATACCCAATAGAAATAGATATAAAATGAAAAAAAACATGCATTTATGTATTTTAAGTGTATTTCTATGAATAAAAGGAAGTGATAAAGCTTGTTGTATTCATGTTTTTACCAAATATGCAGGCTGGCTCAGTTCCATGCCCGCTGCACTGTCCGAACTGTAAACATGTCCGCCGTTCCATGTTGGTGGAATGGGGCTCTATGTTTAAATGTTCAGGCTTAACACACAAGCTAGTGTTGCATAAGTGGCTCACAGAGTCCCTGGCGTTCAATTCTGACTTCATGTAGCACATTAACGCTACACGGTGAACCAAGTATGTCTCTGATTTTATGTCCGAAGGCAATTTAGCCCTCATTCGGCCATAATAGGGTAAGGAACTATTTGAAATACAACCATTCCAGATCAAACAATCTGAATTGATGCATTTAATGCACTTATTTTCTACTCTTTTGCTCAGAAATGACCAAAAATCTGCTTTCTCATCCATATTTTGCACTTGCAGACGATATTTTATTTTAACCCAAAGTCAGTTTATAAGAGAAATTTGTTCTCATTAAAATTAGTTTTTCTTGCATATAATTATCTTCCCATGCATATTGCACCAATATATTAAGTTTGGCTTGTATATCTGTCCATTTGGCCATTTTATTTCATATTTTCAAACACAGGTGATTTTGGTCGGAAGCCGGTGATTTCAAGCGTCTTGAAGCTTAAATGTCCCTCTAACAATTAAAGCTGATATTTGCAATATTTGTGACAAAATACCCAAACAAACCAAACAAACATGTATGGGGGGCTTATGTGGGGTGAGGAGAGAATGACTTTGTTAGATATTTTTACTCTAAGCCATTTTGATAATGTATTTTTTGTGTATTTTTTTTAAAAAATCACCCCAAAAATGTAAATTTAATAGAAAAAAAATTCCAATTTCATCCAAGACAATTAACAAATTAGTCAAAATGGGAGATCAAAGATACTTTGAAGTGTAGAAATCAATCAGCTTCCAGTAATTGCTTGTTTCAAACCAATAAAGTGTAAAATCTTTAAAGCACCTTGTTTGTCGCAGCCTCTTTAATTACAGGCCACCAATTATATATTCTAGTATATAATGTCATGAGTGCCTTTAAACTGCAGCAGGTGGTCAATTTGCATTGCCTGCTCACATTTAGAGGTTTAAGGGAATACAAAATTGCATATTTTGGGCACAAAATAAGTACTTTGACTTTTTTTAAGGTGGCAATCTGGTCAAAATGGGGTTCATAACCAAGCAAAAGAAAAAGTTGCTCAATGTTGGTTTTAAACGAGGTGGGACTAGTCCGGTGAAGGGGAAAAAACATAATTATGAAAGAAGGTCAAATTCCAACACAACCTATGTAAGGTTAGAAAGGTCATCCTTTGAAGCACGGGTAGCTTACAATGACAAGGTTCTTACTTTTCGGGATGTAGACGGCTCTCAAACCCCAGCTAAGCCCTTGCGTCCGACAGCGAACAAGATTCGCCATGTAGACCTGTTACGGGTTCCTGCTCCATCAAAAGTCCATCCCGACTTACTTACGAACAAGGTCTATGTCCCCGCCCTACTCCCTCCAGTCTATGATGTCCTCTGAAAATAGAAAGCATAGGTTAAGAAGTGATAAATGTAGGGGCGACTTGGTAATTGACGGCAGTGCTTCCATAAAGTGGGGCTTAGGCTGGGAGGAAAGGTTAAAATGTACAAGATGCAGATATGTAGGCAAGCATTATAAGCTTTACAATGAGGTTCCATCAAGTACCAGGGGCAGAAAGGCAGCTCAGATCAATGTAGGCTTCCAAATAGGTGTTGCAAGTACTTCTATTGGGAACACAGGTTCCCGCAGAATTCTCAACACAACCAATATCATTGCTCCCTCTCCACTCGCTATGCAAAAACAAGCAAATAAGGTCAATACTGCCCTTAAATCCCTAAATGAGAGAAGCATGTACCAGATTAGAGAAAACTTAGTTGCTGAAAATGCCAAAATTGGTCAAAAAGATCCCTCTAAGGTAAATGTTGAAGGGGACACTTGCTACAACAATCCAATTTTTAACTCTGACGCGACACCCTTTCAAGCCGGAACTATTGCCATAAGTACTATGTGTGAAAACAATACCAGAAACAAGCAAATTGTAGGGGTACAAGTAGCAAATAAACTATGCAGGACTGCATCAATGCTTAGGAATAAGGGTAAACCTGTTCAGTGCCCCAATCATAGGGGGCATTGTTCTGCAAATGTTTCAGAGAGGGAACCAATAGGTGATGAAGGCAAATGGAATAGGTTGTTAGGTGACCAGATCTCTAAGGACATCAAAATAGCAAATTTCACTTGTGATGGGGACAGTAGGGCATTCCAAGGTGTTCGTAACTCTCACGGTCACAATGTGGGTCATCTTAAGGATCTGAGGCACCTAGGCAACTCGCTGAAGCGCGAGCTCAACAAAGCGCCTTTCTCAAAGGGCATGCTCAAGGGTCATTCCAAGTCTAATATCAGGAGTCGGTTCGCTCTCTCGGTCAAAGCTAGGGGTATGGCTGAGCTTAAAGCTGCCCACAATAAACACCAGGGTGACATCAAGGTTCTAAAGAAGGTCATGGTTGATGTAATCGCAACCATTGTTCTATGCTTCAGTGGTTACTGCGGTACTCATTGTGCAAAGTACAGTTATGTCTGTGCTGGTACAAATAGGCAAGCTAAGAATTTCATGCCAGACAATGTCAAGGTTAAAATGGTTGACAGTGACCAACAAGTCCTTAAAAAATGCATTGAAATGGTTTTAGGTCCAGCTGCTCTTGACGCTACCAAACTTTTAACCACAACCCAAAAAAGTGAAGCAGTAAACAGGTCGTACCAAGCTGTCAATCCTAAAACTGTGACTTTCTCACGCAACTGTGTAGGTCGAATTCACGGGCAGGTTCACAAATTAAACAATGGCTATGCTGACTCTGTAATTGCAAAAACCACTGAATTAAATGCTAACCTTACCCAGGGGTCAAAGATTATTAAGCAGATAGCATATGAGGACCGCAACGACCTTAACCGAAAGCAAACATCCGCTACCAACAAAGCACGAGCTTTACGTGCCAGGACGCGGAATTATCGATACAAACTGCATGAGGAATTACACTACGGCAAGGGCATGAGTGACCCCAAACCCGATTATGACAGTCTTCCACACCTTAAGCATCATAAATATGCTTAGTTGATTGTGTACCTGATAATAAATTGTTATTATTACCTGTTTTGGCATAAGAGACCTCTAACAAGTGGCCCTCGCGTCAGCATCAGGCGTTCCTCTACCTGAAAAAGGCAAAAATACCCAATAGAAATAGATATAAAATGAAAAAAAACATGCATTTATGTATTTTAAGTGTATTTCTATGAATAAAAGGAAGTGATAAAGCTTGTTGTATTCATGTTTTTACCAAATATGCAGGCTGGCTCAGTTCCATGCCCGCTGCACTGTCCGAACTGTAAACATGTCCGCCGTTCCATGTTGGTGGAATGGGGCTCTATGTTTAAATGTTCAGGCTTAACACACAAGCTAGTGTTGCATAAGTGGCTCACAGAGTCCCTGGCGTTCAATTCTGACTTCATGTAGCACATTAACGCTACACGGTGAACCAAGTATGTCTCTGATTTTATGTCCGAAAGCAATTTAGCCCTCATTCGGCCATAATAGGGTAAGGAACTATTTGAAATACAACCATTCCAGATCAAACAATCTGAATTGATGCATTTAATGCACTTATTTTCTACTCTTTTGCTCAGAAATGACCAAAAATCTGCTTTCTCATCCATATTTTGCACTTGCAGACGATATTTTATTTTAACCCAAAGTCAGTATAAGAGAAATTTGTTCTCATTAAAATTAGTTTTTCTTGCATATAATTATCTTCCCATGCATATTGCACCAATATATTAAGTTTGGCTTGTATATCTGTCCATTTGGCCATTTTATTTCATATTTTCAAACACAGGTGATTTTGGTCGGAAGCCGGTGATTTCAAGCGTCTTGAAGCTTAAATGTCCCTCTAACAATTAAAGCTGATATTTGCAATATTTGTGACAAAATACCCAAACAAACCAAACAAACATGTATGGGGGGCTTATGTGGGGTGAGGAGAGAATGACTTTGTTAGATATTTTTACTCTAAGCCATTTTGATAATGTATTTTTTGTGTATTTTTTTTTAAAAATCAACCCAAAAATGTAAATTTAATAGAAAAAAAATTCCAATTTCATCCAAGACAATTAACAAATTAGTCAAAATGGGAGATCAAAGATACTTTGAAGTGTAGAAATCAATCAGCTTCCAGTAATTGCTTGTTTCAAACCAATAAAGTGTAAAATCTTTAAAGCACCTTGTTTGTCGCAGCCTCTTTAATTACAGGCCACCAATTATATATTCTAGTATATAATGTCATGAGTGCCTTTAAACTGCAGCAGGTGGTCAATTTGCATTGCCTGCTCACATTTAGAGGTTTAAGGGAATACAAAATTGCATATTTTGGGCACAAAATAAGTACTTTGACTTTTTTTAAGGTGGCAATCTGGTCAAAATGGGGTTCATAACCAAGCAAAAGAAAAAGTTGCTCAATGTTGGTTTTAAACGAGGTGGGACTAGTCCGGTGAAGGGGAAAAAACATAATTATGAAAGAAGGTCAAATTCCAACACAACCTATGTAAGGTTAGAAAGGTCATCCTTTGAAGCACGGGTAGCTTACAATGACAAGGTTCTTACTTTTCGGGATGTAGACGGCTCTCAAACCCCAGCTAAGCCCTTGCGTCCGACAGCGAACAAGATTCGCCATGTAGACCTGTTACGGGTTCCTGCTCCATCAAAAGTCCATCCCGACTTACTTACGAACAAGGTCTATGTCCCCGCCCTACTCCAGTCTATGATGTCCTCTGAAAATAGAAAGCATAGGTTAAGAAGTGATAAATGTAGGGGCGACTTGGTAATTGACGGCAGTGCTTCCATAAAGTGGGGCTTAGGCTGGGAGGAAAGGTTAAAATGTACAAGATGCAGATATGTAGGCAAGCATTATAAGCTTTACAATGAGGTTCCATCAAGTACCAGGGGCAGAAAGGCAGCTCAGATCAATGTAGGCTTCCAAATAGGTGTTGCAAGTACTTCTATTGGGAACACAGGTTCCCGCAGAATTCTCAACACAACCAATATCATTGCTCCCTCTCCACTCGCTATGCAAAAACAAGCAAATAAGGTCAATACTGCCCTTAAATCCCTAAATGAGAGAAGCATGTACCAGATTAGAGAAAACTTAGTTGCTGAAAATGCCAAAATTGGTCAAAAAGATCCCTCTAAGGTAAATGTTGAAGGGGACACTTGCTACAACAATCCAATTTTTAACTCTGACGCGACACCCTTTCAAGCCGGAACTATTGCCATAAGTACTATGTGTGAAAACAATACCAGAAACAAGCAAATTGTAGGGGTACAAGTAGCAAATAAACTATGCAGGACTGCATCAATGCTTAGGAATAAGGGTAAACCTGTTCAGTGCCCCAATCATAGGGGGCATTGTTCTGCAAATGTTTCAGAGAGGGAACCAATAGGTGATGAAGGCAAATGGAATAGGTTGTTAGGTGACCAGATCTCTAAGGACATCAAAATAGCAAATTTCACTTGTGATGGGGACAGTAGGGCATTCCAAGGTGTTCGTAACTCTCACGGTCACAATGTGGGTCATCTTAAGGATCTGAGGCACCTAGGCAACTCGCTGAAGCGCGAGCTCAACAAAGCGCCTTTCTCAAAGGGCATGCTCAAGGGTCATTCCAAGTCTAATATCAGGAGTCGGTTCGCTCTCTCGGTCAAAGCTAGGGGTATGGCTGAGCTTAAAGCTGCCCACAATAAACACCAGGGTGACATCAAGGTTCTAAAGAAGGTCATGGTTGATGTAATCGCAACCATTGTTCTATGCTTCAGTGGTTACTGCGGTACTCATTGTGCAAAGTACAGTTATGTCTGTGCTGGTACAAATAGGCAAGCTAAGAATTTCATGCCAGACAATGTCAAGGTTAAAATGGTTGACAGTGACCAACAAGTCCTTAAAAAATGCATTGAAATGGTTTTAGGTCCAGCTGCTCTTGACGTTACCAAACTTTTAACCACAACCCAAAAAAGTGAAGCAGTAAACAGGTCGTACCAAGCTGTCAATCCTAAAACTGTGACTTTCTCACGCAACTGTGTAGGTCGAATTCACGGGCAGGTTCACAAATTAAACAATGGCTATGCTGACTCTGTAATTGCAAAAACCACTGAATTAAATGCTAACCTTACCCAGGGGTCAAAGATTATTAAGCAGATAGCATATGAGGACCGCAACGACCTTAACCGAAAGCAAACATCCGCTACCAACAAAGCACGAGCTTTACGTGCCAGGACGCGGAATTATCGATACAAACTGCATGAGGAATTACACTACGGCAAGGGCATGAGTGACCCCAAACCCGATTATGACAGTCTTCCACACCTTAAGCATCATAAATATGCTTAGTTGATTGTGTACCTGATAATAAATTGTTATTATTACCTGTTTTGGCATAAGAGACCTCTAACAAGTGGCCCTCGCGTCAGCATCAGGCGTTCCTCTACCTGAAAAAGGCAAAAATACCCAATAGAAATAGATATAAAATGAAAAAAAACATGCATTTATGTATTTTAAGTGTATTTCTATGAATAAAAGGAAGTGATAAAGCTTGTTGTATTCATGTTTTTACCAAATATGCAGGCTGGCTCAGTTCCATGCCCGCTGCACTGTCCGAACTGTAAACATGTCCGCCGTTCCATGTTGGTGGAATGGGGCTCTATGTTTAAATGTTCAGGCTTAACACACAAGCTAGTGTTGCATAAGTGGCTCACAGAGTCCCTGGCGTTCAATTCTGACTTCATGTAGCACATTAACGCTACACGGTGAACCAAGTATGTCTCTGATTTTATGTCCGAAGGCAATTTAGCCCTCATTCGGCCATAATAGGGTAAGGAACTATTTGAAATACAACCATTCCAGATCAAACAATCTGAATTGATGCATTTAATGCACTTATTTTCTACTCTTTTGCTCAGAAATGACCAAAAATCTGCTTTCTCATCCATATTTTGCACTTGCAGACGATATTTTATTTTAACCCAAAGTCAGTATAAGAGAAATTTGTTCTCATTAAAATTAGTTTTTCTTGCATATAATTATCTTCCCATGCATATTGCACCAATATATTAAGTTTGGCTTGTATATCTGTCCATTTGGCCATTTTATTTCATATTTTCAAACACAGGTGATTTTGGTCGGAAGCCGGTGATTTCAAGCGTCTTGAAGCTTAAATGTCCCTCTAACAATTAAAGCTGATATTTGCAATATTTGTGACAAAATACCCAAACAAACCAAACAAACATGTATGGGGGGCTTATGTGGGGTGAGGAGAGAATGACTTTGTTAGATATTTTTACTCTAAGCCATTTTGATAATGTATTTTTTGTGTATTTTTTTTAAAAAATCACCCCAAAAATGTAAATTTAATAGAAAAAAAATTCCAATTTCATCCAAGACAATTAACAAATTAGTCAAAATGGGAGATCAAAGATACTTTGAAGTGTAGAAATCAATCAGCTTCCAGTAATTGCTTGTTTCAAACCAATAAAGTGTAAAATCTTTAAAGCACCTTGTGTGTCGCAGCCTCTTTAATTACAGGCCACCAATTATATATTCTAGTATATAATGTCATGAGTGCCTTTAAACTGCAGCAGGTGGTCAATTTGCATTGCCTGCTCACATTTAGAGGTTTAAGGGAATACAAAATTGCATATTTTGGGCACAAAATAAGTACTTTGACTTTTTTTAAGGTGGCAATCTGGTCAAAATGGGGTTCATAACCAAGCAAAAGAAAAAGTTGCTCAATGTTGGTTTTAAACGAGGTGGGACTAGTCCGGTGAAGGGGAAAAAACATAATTATGAAAGAAGGTCAAATTCCAACACAACCTATGTAAGGTTAGAAAGGTCATCCTTTGAAGCACGGGTAGCTTACAATGACAAGGTTCTTACTTTTCGGGATGTAGACGGCTCTCAAACCCCAGCTAAGCCCTTGCGTCCGACAGCGAACAAGATTCGCCATGTAGACCTGTTACGGGTTCCTGCTCCATCAAAAGTCCATCCCGACTTACTTACGAACAAGGTCTATGTCCCCGCCCTACTCCAGTCTATGATGTCCTCTGAAAATAGAAAGCATAGGTTAAGAAGTGATAAATGTAGGGGCGACTTGGTAATTGACGGCAGTGCTTCCATAAAGTGGGGCTTAGGCTGGGAGGAAAGGTTAAAATGTACAAGATGCAGATATGTAGGCAAGCATTATAAGCTTTACAATGAGGTTCCATCAAGTACCAGGGGCAGAAAGGCAGCTCAGATCAATGTAGGCTTCCAAATAGGTGTTGCAAGTACTTCTATTGGGAACACAGGTTCCCGCAGAATTCTCAACACAACCAATATCATTGCTCCCTCTCCACTCGCTATGCAAAAACAAGCAAATAAGGTCAATACTGCCCTTAAATCCCTAAATGAGAGAAGCATGTACCAGATTAGAGAAAACTTAGTTGCTGAAAATGCCAAAATTGGTCAAAAAGATCCCTCTAAGGTAAATGTTGAAGGGGACACTTGCTACAACAATCCAATTTTTAACTCTGACGCGACACCCTTTCAAGCCGGAACTATTGCCATAAGTACTATGTGTGAAAACAATACCAGAAACAAGCAAATTGTAGGGGTACAAGTAGCAAATAAACTATGCAGGACTGCATCAATGCTTAGGAATAAGGGTAAACCTGTTCAGTGCCCCAATCATAGGGGGCATTGTTCTGCAAATGTTTCAGAGAGGGAACCAATAGGTGATGAAGGCAAATGGAATAGGTTGTTAGGTGACCAGATCTCTAAGGACATCAAAATAGCAAATTTCACTTGTGATGGGGACAGTAGGGCATTCCAAGGTGTTCGTAACTCTCACGGTCACAATGTGGGTCATCTTAAGGATCTGAGGCACCTAGGCAACTCGCTGAAGCGTGAGCTCAACAAAGCGCCTTTCTCAAAGGGCATGCTCAAGGGTCATTCCAAGTCTAATATCAGGAGTCGGTTCGCTCTCTCGGTCAAAGCTAGGGGTATGGCTGAGCTTAAAGCTGCCCACAATAAACACCAGGGTGACATCAAGGTTCTAAAGAAGGTCATGGTTGATGTAATCGCAACCATTGTTCTATGCTTCAGTGGTTACTGCGGTACTCATTGTGCAAAGTACAGTTATGTCTGTGCTGGTACAAATAGGCAAGCTAAGAATTTCATGCCAGACAATGTCAAGGTTAAAATGGTTGACAGTGACCAACAAGTCCTTAAAAAATGCATTGAAATGGTTTTAGGTCCAGCTGCTCTTGACGCTACCAAACTTTTAACCACAACCCAAAAAAGTGAAGCAGTAAACAGGTCGTACCAAGCTGTCAATCCTAAAACTGTGACTTTCTCACGCAACTGTGTAGGTCGAATTCACGGGCAGGTTCACAAATTAAACAATGGCTATGCTGACTCTGTAATTGCAAAAACCACTGAACTAAATGCTAACCTTACCCAGGGGTCAAAGATTATTAAGCAGATAGCATATGAGGACCGCAACGACCTTAACCGAAAGCAAACATCCGCTACCAACAAAGCACGAGCTTTACGTGCCAGGACGCGGAATTATCGATACAAACTGCATGAGGAATTACACTACGGCAAGGGCATGAGTGACCCCAAACCTGATTATGACAGTCTTCCACACCTTAAGCATCATAAATATGCTTAGTTGATTGTGTACCTGATAATAAATTGTTATTATTACCTGTTTTGGCATAAGAGACCTCTAACAAGTGGCCCTCGCGTCAGCATCAGGCGTTCCTCTACCTGAAAAAGGCAAAAATACCCAATAGAAATAGATATAAAATGAAAAAAAACATGCATTTATGTATTTTAAGTGTATTTCTATGAATAAAAGGAAGTGATAAAGCTTGTTGTATTCATGTTTTTACCAAATATGCAGGCTGGCTCAGTTCCATGCCCGCTGCACTGTCCGAACTGTAAACATGTCCGCCGTTCCATGTTGGTGGAATGGGGCTCTATGTTTAAATGTTCAGGCTTAACACACAAGCTAGTGTTGCATAAGTGGCTCACAGAGTCCCTGGCGTTCAATTCTGACTTCATGTAGCACATTAACGCTACACGGTGAACCAAGTATGTCTCTGATTTTATGTCCGAAGGCAATTTAGCCCTCATTCGGCCATAATAGGGTAAGGAACTATTTGAAATACAACCATTCCAGATCAAACAATCTGAATTGATGCATTTAATGCACTTATTTTCTACTCTTTTGCTCAGAAATGACCAAAAATCTGCTTTCTCATCCATATTTTGCACTTGCAGACGATATTTTATTTTAACCCAGTCAGTATAAGAGAAATTTGTTCTCATTAAAATTAGTTTTTCTTGCATATAATTATCTTCCCATGCATATTGCACCAATATATTAAGTTTGGCTTGTATATCTGTCCATTTGGCCATTTTATTTCATATTTTCAAACACAGGTGATTTTGGTCGGAAGCCGGTGATTTCAAGCGTCTTGAAGCTTAAATGTCCCTCTAACAATTAAAGCTGATATTTGCAATATTTGTGACAAAATACCCAAACAAACCAAACAAACATGTATGGGGGGCTTATGTGGGGTGAGGAGAGAATGACTTTGTTAGATATTTTTACTCTAAGCCATTTTGATAATGTATTTTTTGTGTATTTTTTTTTAAAAATCACCCCAAAAATGTAAATTTAATAGAAAAAAAATTCCAATTTCATCCAAGACAATTAACAAATTAGTCAAAATGGGAGATCAAAGATACTTTGAAGTGTAGAAATCAATCAGCTTCCAGTAATTGCTTGTTTCAAACCAATAAAGTGTAAAATCTTTAAAGCACCTTGTTTGTCGCAGCCTCTTTAATTACAGGCCACCAATTATATATTCTAGTATATAATGTCATGAGTGCCTTTAAACTGCAGCAGGTGGTCAATTTGCATTGCCTGCTCACATTTAGAGGTTTAAGGGAATACAAAATTGCATATTTTGGGCACAAAATAAGTACTTTGACTTTTTTTAAGGTGGCAATCTGGTCAAAATGGGGTTCATAACCAAGCAAAAGAAAAAGTTGCTCAATGTTGGTTTTAAACGAGGTGGGACTAGTCCGGTGAAGGGGAAAAAACATAATTATGAAAGAAGGTCAAATTCCAACACAACCTATGTAAGGTTAGAAAGGTCATCCTTTGAAGCACGGGTAGCTTACAATGACAAGGTTCTTACTTTTCGGGATGTAGACGGCTCTCAAACCCCAGCTAAGCCCTTGCGTCCGACAGCGAACAAGATTCGCCATGTAGACCTGTTACGGGTTCCTGCTCCATCAAAAGTCCATCCCGACTTACTTACGAACAAGGTCTATGTCCCCGCCCTACTCCAGTCTATGATGTCCTCTGAAAATAGAAAGCATAGGTTAAGAAGTGATAAATGTAGGGGCGACTTGGTAATTGACGGCAGTGCTTCCATAAAGTGGGGCTTAGGCTGGGAGGAAAGGTTAAAATGTACAAGATGCAGATATGTAGGCAAGCATTATAAGCTTTACAATGAGGTTCCATCAAGTACCAGGGGCAGAAAGGCAGCTCAGATCAATGTAGGCTTCCAAATAGGTGTTGCAAGTACTTCTATTGGGAACACAGGTTCCCGCAGAATTCTCAACACAACCAATATCATTGCTCCCTCTCCACTCGCTATGCAAAAACAAGCAAATAAGGTCAATACTGCCCTTAAATCCCTAAATGAGAGAAGCATGTACCAGATTAGAGAAAACTTAGTTGCTGAAAATGCCAAAATTGGTCAAAAAGATCCCTCTAAGGTAAATGTTGAAGGGGACACTTGCTACAACAATCCAATTTTTAACTCTGACGCGACACCCTTTCAAGCCGGAACTATTGCCATAAGTACTATGTGTGAAAACAATACCAGAAACAAGCAAATTGTAGGGGTACAAGTAGCAAATAAACTATGCAGGACTGCATCAATGCTTAGGAATAAGGGTAAACCTGTTCAGTGCCCCAATCATAGGGGGCATTGTTCTGCAAATGTTTCAGAGAGGGAACCAATAGGTGATGAAGGCAAATGGAATAGGTTGTTAGGTGACCAGATCTCTAAGGACATCAAAATAGCAAATTTCACTTGTGATGGGGACAGTAGGGCATTCCAAGGTGTTCGTAACTCTCACGGTCACAATGTGGGTCATCTTAAGGATCTGAGGCACCTAGGCAACTCGCTGAAGCGCGAGCTCAACAAAGCGCCTTTCTCAAAGGGCATGCTCAAGGGTCATTCCAAGTCTAATATCAGGAGTCGGTTCGCTCTCTCGGTCAAAGCTAGGGGTATGGCTGAGCTTAAAGCTGCCCACAATAAACACCAGGGTGACATCAAGGTTCTAAAGAAGGTCATGGTTGATGTAATCGCAACCATTGTTCTATGCTTCAGTGGTTACTGCGGTACTCATTGTGCAAAGTACAGTTATGTCTGTGCTGGTACAAATAGGCAAGCTAAGAATTTCATGCCAGACAATGTCAAGGTTAAAATGGTTGACAGTGACCAACAAGTCCTTAAAAAATGCATTGAAATGGTTTTAGGTCCAGCTGCTCTTGACGCTACCAAACTTTTAACCACAACCCAAAAAAGTGAAGCAGTAAACAGGTCGTACCAAGCTGTCAATCCTAAAACTGTGACTTTCTCACGCAACTGTGTAGGTCGAATTCACGGGCAGGTTCACAAATTAAACAATGGCTATGCTGACTCTGTAATTGCAAAAACCACTGAACTAAATGCTAACCTTACCCAGGGGTCAAAGATTATTAAGCAGATAGCATATGAGGACCGCAACGACCTTAACCGAAAGCAAACATCCGCTACCAACAAAGCACGAGCTTTACGTGCCAGGACGCAGAATTATCTATACAAACTGCATGAGGAATTACACTACGGCAAGGGCATGAGTGACCCCAAACCTGATTATGACAGTCTTCCACACCTTAAGCATCATAAATATGCTTAGTTGATTGTGTACCTGATAATAAATTGTTATTATTACCTGTTTTGGCATAAGAGACCTCTAATAAGTGGCCCTCGCGTCAGCATCAGGCATTCCTCTACCTGAAAAAGGCAAAAATACCCAATAGAAATAGATATAAAATGAAAAAAAACATGCATTTATGTATTTTAAGTGTATTTCTATGAATAAAAGGAAGTGATAAAGCTTGTTGTATTCATGTTTTTACCAAATATGCAGGCTGGCTCAGTTCCATGCCCGCTGCACTGTCCGAACTGTAAACATGTCCGCCGTTCCATGTTGGTGGAATGGGGCTCTATGTTTAAATGTTCAGGCTTAACACACAAGCTAGTGTTGCATAAGTGGCTCACAGAGTCCCTGGCGTTCAATTCTGACTTCATGTAGCACATTAACGCTACACGGTGAACCAAGCATGTCTCTGATTTTATGTCCGAAGGCAATTTAGCCCTCATTCGGCCATAATAGGGTAAGGAACTATTTGAAATACAACCATTCCAGATCAAACAGTCTGAATTGATGCATTTAATGCACTTATTTTCTACTCTTTTGCTCAGAAATGACCAAAAATCTGCTTTCTCATCCATATTTTGCACTTGCAGACGATATTTTATTTTAACCCAAAGTCAGTTTAGGTCACAATATACTAAAAGATTTCCTTAACAAATTCAATGTAAAAGCAATAAATTCAACAAAAAATAAACTCAACATTTTGCGCGTAGAGACCCTCATAACCATACCTTTTCTTAAAGAGCATTCCGAGCCGAATTGATTTAGACAATAAAAAAGATAGGTCATGTGATATGTAAGAAAGAACTCGACGCGAATCAAAGTTCACTGTTTTACGGCCATCTTTTTACCGGCTACTCTCCAGTTGAAGGTATACTGCCAACTGTCAAAGTCTCGTCATGTAGTCTCCAACCTTCAAGCGAAACAGTGAATTTTTAGTACACAACAATGTTTTTCCTACCACACGTACAAAGAAATATTCAAAAATAAAGTCATGGCAAGTGACTATACAGAAAATTGTGTCTTCAAATAAATGGTGTTGATTTATTTAGAGAGTATAGCATTGCACACCTGAAATATTTAGTATACTGTAACCTATAAGAGAAATTTGTTCTCATTAAAATTAGTTTTTCTTGCATATAATTATCTTCCCATGCATATTGCACCAATATATTAAGTTTGGCTTGTATATCTGTCCATTTGGCCATTTTATTTCATATTTTCAAACACAGGTGATTTTGGTCGGAAGCCGGTGATTTCAAGCGTCTTGAAGCTTAAATGTCCCTCTAACAATTAAAGCTGATATTTGCAATATTTGTGACAAAATACCCAAACAAACCAAACAAACATGTATGGGGGGCTTATGTGGGGTGAGGAGAGAATGACTTTGTTAGATATTTTTACTCTAAGCCATTTTGATAATGTATTTTTTGTGTATTTTTTTTTAAAAATCACCCCAAAAATGTAAATTTAATAGAAAAAAAATTCCAATTTCATCCAATACAATTAACAAATTAGTCAAAATGGGAGATCAAAGATACTTTGAAGTGTAGAAATCAATCAGCTTCCAGTAATTGCTTGTTTCAAACCAATAAAGTGTAAAATCTTTAAAGCACCTTGTTTGTCGCAGCCTCTTTAATTACAGGCCACCAATTATATATTCTAGTATATAATGTCATGAGTGCCTTTAAACTGCAGCAGGTGGTCAATTTGCATTGCCTGCTCACATTTAGAGGTTTAAGGGAATACAAAATTGCATATTTTGGGCACAAAATAAGTACTTTGACTTTTTTTAAGGTGGCAATCTGGTCAAAATGGGGTTCATAACCAAGCAAAAGAAAAAGTTGCTCAATGTTGGTTTTAAACGAGGTGGGACTAGTCCGGTGAAGGGGAAAAAACATAATTATGAAAGAAGGTCAAATTCCAACACAACCTATGTAAGGTTAGAAAGGTCATCCTTTGAAGCACGGGTAGCTTACAATGACAAGGTTCTTACTTTTCGGGATGTAGACGGCTCTCAAACCCCAGCTAAGCCCTTGCGTCCGACAGCGAACAAGATTCGCCATGTAGACCTGTTACGGGTTCCTGCTCCATCAAAAGTCCATCCCGACTTACTTACGAACAAGGTCTATGTCCCCGCCCTACTCCAGTCTATGATGTCCTCTGAAAATAGAAAGCATAGGTTAAGAAGTGATAAATGTAGGGGCAACTTGGTAATTGACGGCAGTGCTTCCATAAAGTGGGGCTTAGGCTGGGAGGAAAGGTTAAAATGTACAAGATGCAGATATGTAGGCAAGCATTATAAGCTTTACAATGAGGTTCCATCAAGTACCAGGGGCAGAAAGGCAGCTCAGATCAATGTAGGCTTCCAAATAGGTGTTGCAAGTACTTCTATTGGGAACACAGGTTCCCGCAGAATTCTCAACACAACCAATATCATTGCTCCCTCTCCACTCGCTATGCAAAAACAAGCAAATAAGGTCAATACTGCCCTTAAATCCCTAAATGAGAGAAGCATGTACCAGATTAGAGAAAACTTAGTTGCTGAAAATGCCAAAATTGGTCAAAAAGATCCCTCTAAGGTAAATGTTGAAGGGGACACTTGCTACAACAATCCAATTTTTAACTCTGACGCGACACCCTTTCAAGCCGGAACTATTGCCATAAGTACTATGTGTGAAAACAATACCAGAAACAAGCAAATTGTAGGGGTACAAGTAGCAAATAAACTATGCAGGACTGCATCAATGCTTAGGAATAAGGGTAAACCTGTTCAGTGCCCCAATCATAGGGGGCATTGTTCTGCAAATGTTTCAGAGAGGGAACCAATAGGTGATGAAGGCAAATGGAATAGGTTGTTAGGTGACCAGATCTCTAAGGACATCAAAATAGCAAATTTCACTTGTGATGGGGACAGTAGGGCATTCCAAGGTGTTCGTAACTCTCACGGTCACAATGTGGGTCATCTTAAGGATCTGAGGCACCTAGGCAACTCGCTGAAGCGCGAGCTCAACAAAGCGCCTTTCTCAAAGGGCATGCTCAAGGGTCATTCCAAGTCTAATTTCAGGAGTCGGTTCGCTCTCTCGGTCAAAGCTAGGGGTATGGCTGAGCTTAAAGCTGCCCACAATAAACACCAGGGTGACATCAAGGTTCTAAAGAAGGTCATGGTTGATGTAATCGCAACCATTGTTCGATGCTTCAGTGGTTACTGCGGTACTCATTGTGCAAAGTACAGTTATGTCTGTGCTGGTACAAATAGGCAAGCTAAGAATTTCATGCCAGACAATGTCAAGGTTAAAATGGTTGACAGTGACCAACAAGTCCTTAAAAAATGCATTGAAATGGTTTTAGGTCCAGCTGCTCTTGACGCTACCAAACTTTTAACCACAACCCAAAAAAGTGAAGCAGTAAACAGGTCGTACCAAGCTGTCAATCCTAAAACTGTGACTTTCTCACGCAACTGTGTAGGTCGAATTCACGGGCAGGTTCACAAATTAAACAATGGCTATGCTGACTCTGTAATTGCAAAAACCACTGAACTAAATGCTAACCTTACCCAGGGGTCAAAGATTATTAAGCAGATAGCATATGAGGACCGCAACGACCTTAACCGAAAGCAAACATCCGCTACCAACAAAGCACGAGCTTTACGTGCCAGGACGCGGAATTATCGATACAAACTGCATGAGGAATTACACTACGGCAAGGGCATGAGTGACCCCAAACCTGATTATGACAGTCTTCCACACCTTAAGCATCATAAATATGCTTAGTTGATTGTGTACCTGATAATAAATTGTTATTATTACCTGTTTTGGCATAAGAGACCTCTAACAAGTGGCCCTCGCGTCAGCATCAGGCGTTCCTCTACCTGAAAAAGGCAAAAATACCCAATAGAAATAGATATAAAATGAAAAAAAACATGCATTTATGTATTTTAAGTGTATTTCTATGAATAAAAGGAAGTGATAAAGCTTGTTGTATTCATGTTTTTACCAAATATGCAGGCTGGCTCAGTTCCATGCCCGCTGCACTGTCCGAACTGTAAACATGTCCGCCGTTCCATGTTGGTGGAATGGGGCTCTATGTTTAAATGTTCAGGCTTAACACACAAGCTAGTGTTGCATAAGTGGCTCACAGAGTCCCTGGCGTTCAATTCTGACTTCATGTAGCACATTAACGCTACACGGTGAACCAAGTATGTCTCTGATTTTATGTCCGAAGGCAATTTAGCCCTCATTCGGCCATAATAGGGTAAGGAACTATTTGAAATACAACCATTCCAGATCAAACAATCTGAATTGATGCATTTAATGCACTTATTTTCTACTCTTTTGCTCAGAAATGACCAAAAATCTGCTTTCTCATCCATATTTTGCACTTGCAGACGATATTTTATTTTAACCCAAAGTCAGTTTATAAGAGAAATTTGTTCTCATTAAAATTAGTTTTTCTTGCATATAATTATCTTCCCATGCATATTGCACCAATATATTAAGTTTGGCTTGTATATCTGTCCATTTGGCCATTTTATTTCATATTTTCAAACACAGGTGATTTTGGTCGGAAGCCGGTGATTTCAAGCGTCTTGAAGCTTAAATGTCCCTCTAACAATTAAAGCTGATATTTGCAATATTTGTGACAAAATACCCAAACAAACCAAACAAACATGTATGGGGGGCTTATGTGGGGTGAGGAGAGAATGACTTTGTTAGATATTTTTACTCTAAGCCATTTTGATAATGTATTTTTTGTGTATTTTTTTTTAAAAATCACCCCAAAAATGTAAATTTAATAGAAAAAAAATTCCAATTTCATCCAAGACAATTAACAAATTAGTCAAAATGGGAGATCAAAGATACTTTGAAGTGTAGAAATCAATCAGCTTCCAGTAATTGCTTGTTTCAAACCAATAAAGTGTAAAATCTTTAAAGCACCTTGTTTGTCGCAGCCTCTTTAATTACAGGCCACCAATTATATATTCTAGTATATAATGTCATGAGTGCCTTTAAACTGCAGCAGGTGGTCAATTTGCATTGCCTGCTCACATTTAGAGGTTTAAGGGAATACAAAATTGCATATTTTGGGCACAAAATAAGTACTTTGACTTTTTTTAAGGTGGCAATCTGGTCAAAATGGGGTTCATAACCAAGCAAAAGAAAAAGTTGCTCAATGTTGGTTTTAAACGAGGTGGGACTAGTCCGGTGAAGGGGAAAAAACATAATTATGAAAGAAGGTCAAATTCCAACACAACCTATGTAAGGTTAGAAAGGTCATCCTTTGAAGCACGGGTAGCTTACAATGACAAGGTTCTTACTTTTCGGGATGTAGACGTCTCTCAAACCCCAGCTAAGCCCTTGCGTCCGACAGCGAACAAGATTCGCCATGTAGACCTGTTACGGGTTCCTGCTCCATCAAAAGTCCATCCCGACTTACTTACGAACAAGGTCTATGTCCCCGCCCTACTCCAGTCTATGATGTCCTCTGAAAATAGAAAGCATAGGTTAAGAAGTGATAAATGTAGGGGCGACTTGGTAATTGACGGCAGTGCTTCCATAAAGTGGTGCTGAGGCTGGGAGGAAAGGTTAAAATGTACAAGATGCAGATATGTAGGCAAGCATTATAAGCTTTACAATGAGGTTCCATCAAGTACCAGGGGCAGAAAGGCAGCTCAGATCAATGTAGGCTTCCAAATAGGTGTTGCAAGTACTTCTATTGGGAACACAGGTTCCCGCAGAATTCTCAACACAACCAATATCATTGCTCCCTCTCCACTCGCTATGCAAAAACAAGCAAATAAGGTCAATACTGCCCTTAAATCCCTAAATGAGAGAAGCATGTACCAGATTAGAGAAAACTTAGTTGCTGAAAATGCCAAAATTGGTCAAAAAGATCCCTCTAAGGTAAATGTTGAAGGGGACACTTGCTACAACAATCCAATTTTTAACTCTGACGCGACACCCTTTCAAGCCGGAACTATTGCCATAAGTACTATGTGTGAAAACAATACCAGAAACAAGCAAATTGTAGGGGTACAAGTAGCAAATAAACTATGCAGGACTGCATCAATGCTTAGGAATAAGGGTAAACCTGTTCAGTGCCCCAATCATAGGGGGCATTGTTCTGCAAATGTTTCAGAGAGGGAACCAATAGGTGATGAAGGCAAATGGAATAGGTTGTTAGGTGACCAGATCTCTAAGGACATCAAAATAGCAAATTTCACTTGTGATGGGGACAGTAGGGCATTCCAAGGTGTTCGTAACTCTCACGGTCACAATGTGGGTCATCTTAAGGATCTGAGGCACCTAGGCAACTCGCTGAAGCGCGAGCTCAACAAAGCGCCTTTCTCAAAGGGCATGCTCAAGGGTCATTCCAAGTCTAATTTCAGGAGTCGGTTCGCTCTCTCGGTCAAAGCTAGGGGTATGGCTGAGCTTAAAGCTGCCCACAATAAACACCAGGGTGACATCAAGGTTCTAAAGAAGGTCATGGTTGATGTAATCGCAACCATTGTTCGATGCTTCAGTGGTTACTGCGGTACTCATTGTGCAAAGTACAGTTATGTCTGTGCTGGTACAAATAGGCAAGCTAAGAATTTCATGCCAGACAATGTCAAGGTTAAAATGGTTGACAGTGACCAACAAGTCCTTAAAAAATGCATTGAAATGGTTTTAGGTCCAGCTGCTCTTGACGCTACCAAACTTTTAACCACAACCCAAAAAAGTGAAGCAGTAAACAGGTCGTACCAAGCTGTCAATCCTAAAACTGTGACTTTCTCACGCAACTGTGTAGGTCGAATTCACGGGCAGGTTCACAAATTAAACAATGGCTATGCTGACTCTGTAATTGCAAAAACCACTGAACTAAATGCTAACCTTACCCAGGGGTCAAAGATTATTAAGCAGATAGCATATGAGGACCGCAACGACCTTAACCGAAAGCAAACATCCGCTACCAACAAAGCACGAGCTTTACGTGCCAGGACGCGGAATTATCGATACAAACTGCATGAGGAATTACACTACGGCAAGGGCATGAGTGACCCCAAACCTGATTATGACAGTCTTCCACACCTTAAGCATCATAAATATGCTTAGTTGATTGTGTACCTGATAATAAATTGTTATTATTACCTGTTTTGGCATAAGAGACCTCTAACAAGTGGCCCTCGCGTCAGCATCAGGCGTTCCTCTACCTGAAAAAGGCAAAAATACCCAATAGAAATAGATATAAAATGAAAAAAAACATGCATTTATGTATTTTAAGTGTATTTCTATGAATAAAAGGAAGTGATAAAGCTTGTTGTATTCATGTTTTTACCAAATATGCAGGCTGGCTCAGTTCCATGCCCGCTGCACTGTCCGAACTGTAAACATGTCCGCCGTTCCATGTTGGTGGAATGGGGCTCTATGTTTAAATGTTCAGGCTTAACACACAAGCTAGTGTTGCATAAGTGGCTCACAGAGTCCCTGGCGTTCAATTCTGACTTCATGTAGCACATTAACGCTACACGGTGAACCAAGTATGTCTCTGATTTTATGTCCGAAGGCAATTTAGCCCTCATTCGGCCATAATAGGGTAAGGAACTATTTGAAATACAACCATTCCAGATCAAACAATCTGAATTGATGCATTTAATGCACTTATTTTCTACTCTTTTGCTCAGAAATGACCAAAAATCTGCTTTCTCATCCATATTTTGCACTTGCAGACGATATTTTATTTTAACCCAAAGTCAGTTTATAAGAGAAATTTGTTCTCATTAAAATTAGTTTTTCTTGCATATAATTATCTTCCCATGCATATTGCACCAATATATTAAGTTTGGCTTGTATATCTGTCCATTTGGCCATTTTATTTCATATTTTCAAACACAGGTGATTTTGGTCGGAAGCCGGTGATTTCAAGCGTCTTGAAGCTTAAATGTCCCTCTAACAATTAAAGCTGATATTTGCAATATTTGTGACAAAATACCCAAACAAACCAAACAAACATGTATGGGGGGCTTATGTGGGGTGAGGAGAGAATGACTTTGTTAGATATTTTTACTCTAAGCCATTTTGATAATGTATTTTTTGTGTATTTTTTTTAAAAAATCACCCCAAAAATGTAAATTTAATAGAAAAAAAATTCCAATTTCATCCAAGACAATTAACAAATTAGTCAAAATGGGAGATCAAAGATACTTTGAAGTGTAGAAATCAATCAGCTTCCAGTAATTGCTTGTTTCAAACCAATAAAGTGTAAAATCTTTAAAGCACCTTGTTTGTCGCAGCCTCTTTAATTACAGGCCACCAATTATATATTCTAGTATATAATGTCATGAGTGCCTTTAAACTGCAGCAGGTGGTCAATTTGCATTGCCTGCTCACATTTAGAGGTTTAAGGGAATACAAAATTGCATATTTTGGGCACAAAATAAGTACTTTGACTTTTTTTAAGGTGGCAATCTGGTCAAAATGGGGTTCATAACCAAGCAAAAGAAAAAGTTGCTCAATGTTGGTTTTAAACTAGGTGGGACTAGTCCGGTGAAGGGGAAAAAACATAATTATGAAAGAAGGTCAAATTCCAACACAACCTATGTAAGGTTAGAAAGGTCATCCTTTGAAGCACGGGTAGCTTACAATGACAAGGTTCTTACTTTTCGGGATGTAGACGGCTCTCAAACCCCAGCTAAGCCCTTGCGTCCGACAGCGAACAAGATTCGCCATGTAGACCTGTTACGGGTTCCTGCTCCATCAAAAGTCCATCCCGACTTACTTACGAACAAGGTCTATGTCCCCGCCCTACTCCAGTCTATGATGTCCTCTGAAAATAGAAAGCATAGGTTAAGAAGTGATAAATGTAGGGGCGACTTGGTAATTGACGGCAGTGCTTCCATAAAGTGGTGCTGAGGCTGGGAGGAAAGGTTAAAATGTACAAGATGCAGATATGTAGGCAAGCATTATAAGCTTTACAATGAGGTTCCATCAAGTACCAGGGGCAGAAAGGCAGCTCAGATCAATGTAGGCTTCCAAATAGGTGTTGCAAGTACTTCTATTGGGAACACAGGTTCCCGCAGAATTCTCAACACAACCAATATCATTGCTCCCTCTCCACTCGCTATGCAAAAACAAGCAAATAAGGTCAATACTGCCCTTAAATCCCTAAATGAGAGAAGCATGTACCAGATTAGAGAAAACTTAGTTGCTGAAAATGCCAAAATTGGTCAAAAAGATCCCTCTAAGGTAAATGTTGAAGGGGACACTTGCTACAACAATCCAATTTTTAACTCTGACGCGACACCCTTTCAAGCCGGAACTATTGCCATAAGTACTATGTGTGAAAACAATACCAGAAACAAGCAAATTGTAGGGGTACAAGTAGCAAATAAACTATGCAGGACTGCATCAATGCTTAGGAATAAGGGTAAACCTGTTCAGTGCCCCAATCATAGGGGGCATTGTTCTGCAAATGTTTCAGAGAGGGAACCAATAGGTGATGAAGGCAAATGGAATAGGTTGTTAGGTGACCAGATCTCTAAGGACATCAAAATAGCAAATTTCACTTGTGATGGGGACAGTAGGGCATTCCAAGGTGTTCGTAACTCTCACGGTCACAATGTGGGTCATCTTAAGGATCTGAGGCACCTAGGCAACTCGCTGAAGCGCGAGCTCAACAAAGCGCCTTTCTCAAAGGGCATGCTCAAGGGTCATTCCAAGTCTAATTTCAGGAGTCGGTTCGCTCTCTCGGTCAAAGCTAGGGGTATGGCTGAGCTTAAAGCTGCCCACAATAAACACCAGGGTGACATCAAGGTTCTAAAGAAGGTCATGGTTGATGTAATCGCAACCATTGTTCTATGCTTCAGTGGTTACTGCGGTACTCATTGTGCAAAGTACAGTTATGTCTGTGCTGGTACAAATAGGCAAGCTAAGAATTTCATGCCAGACAATGTCAAGGTTAAAATGGTTGACAGTGACCAACAAGTCCTTAAAAAATGCATTGAAATGGTTTTAGGTCCAGCTGCTCTTGACGCTACCAAACTTTTAACCACAACCCAAAAAAGTGAAGCAGTAAACAGGTCGTACCAAGCTGTCAATCCTAAAACTGTGACTTTCTCACGCAACTGTGTAGGTCGAATTCACGGGCAGGTTCACAAATTAAACAATGGCTATGCTGACTCTGTAATTGCAAAAACCACTGAACTAAATGCTAACCTTACCCAGGGGTCAAAGATTATTAAGCAGATAGCATATGAGGACCGCAACGACCTTAACCGAAAGCAAACATCCGCTACCAACAAAGCACGAGCTTTACGTGCCAGGACGCGGAATTATCGATACAAACTGCATGAGGAATTACACTACGGCAAGGGCATGAGTGACCCCAAACCTGATTATGACAGTCTTCCACACCTTAAGCATCATAAATATGCTTAGTTGATTGTGTACCTGATAATAAATTGTTATTATTACCTGTTTTGGCATAAGAGACCTCTAACAAGTGGCCCTCGCGTCAGCATCAGGCGTTCCTCTACCTGAAAAAGGCAAAAATACCCAATAGAAATAGATATAAAATGAAAAAAAACATGCATTTATGTATTTTAAGTGTATTTCTATGAATAAAAGGAAGTGATAAAGCTTGTTGTATTCATGTTTCTACCAAATATGCAGGCTGGCTCAGTTCCATGCCCGCTGCACTGTCCGAACTGTAAACATGTCCGCCGTTCCATGTTGGTGGAATGGGGCTCTATGTTTAAATGTTCAGGCTTAACACACAAGCTAGTGTTGCATAAGTGGCTCACTGAGTCCCTGGCGTTCAATTCTGACTTCATGTAGCACATTAACGCTACACGGTGAACCAAGTATGTCTCTGATTTTATGTCCGAAGGCAATTTAGCCCTCATTCGGCCATAATAGGGTAAGGAACTATTTGAAATACAACCATTCCAGATCAAACAATCTGAATTGATGCATTTAATGCACTTATTTTCTACTCTTTTGCTCAGAAATGACCAAAAATCTGCTTTCTCATCCATATTTTGCACTTGCAGACGATATTTTATTTTAACCCAAAGTCAGTTTATAAGAGAAATTTGTTCTCATTAAAATTAGTTTTTCTTGCATATAATTATCTTCCCATGCATATTGCACCAATATATTAAGTTTGGCTTGTATATCTGTCCATTTGGCCATTTTATTTCATATTTTCAAACACAGGTGATTTTGGTCGGAAGCCGGTGATTTCAAGCGTCTTGAAGCTTAAATGTCCCTCTAACAATTAAAGCTGATATTTGCAATATTTGTGACAAAATACCCAAACAAACCAAACAAACATGTATGGGGGGCTTATGTGGGGTGAGGAGAGAATGACTTTGTTAGATATTTTTACTCTAAGCCATTTTGATAATGTATTTTTTGTGTATTTTTTTAAAAAAATCACCCCAAAAATGTAAATTTAATAGAAAAAAAATTCCAATTTCATCCAAGACAATTAACAAATTAGTCAAAATGGGAGATCAAAGATACTTTGAAGTGTAGAAATCAATCAGCTTCCAGTAATTGCTTGTTTCAAACCAATAAAGTGTAAAATCTTTAAAGCACCTTGTTTGTCGCAGCCTCTTTAATTACAGGCCACCAATTATATATTCTAGTATATAATGTCATGAGTGCCTTTAAACTGCAGCAGGTGGTCAATTTGCATTGCCTGCTCACATTTAGAGGTTTAAGGGAATACAAAATTGCATACTTTGGGCACAAAATAAGTACTTTGACTTTTTTTAAGGTGGCAATCTGGTCAAAATGGGGTTCATAACCAAGCAAAAGAAAAAGTTGCTCAATGTTGGTTTTAAACGAGGTGGGACTAGTCCGGTGAAGGGGAAAAAACATAATTATGAAAGAAGGTCAAATTCCAACACAACCTATGTAAGGTTAGAAAGGTCATCCTTTGAAGCACGGGTAGCTTACAATGACAAGGTTCTTACTTTTCGGGATGTAGACGTCTCTCAAACCCCAGCTAAGCCCTTGCGTCCGACAGCGAACAAGATTCGCCATGTAGACCTGTTACGGGTTCCTGCTCCATCAAAAGTCCATCCCGACTTACTTACGAACAAGGTCTATGTCCCCGCCCTACTCCAGTCTATGATGTCCTCTGAAAATAGAAAGCATAGGTTAAGAAGTGATAAATGTAGGGGCGACTTGGTAATTGACGGCAGTGCTTCCATAAAGTGGTGCTGAGGCTGGGAGGAAAGGTTAAAATGTACAAGATGCAGATATGTAGGCAAGCATTATAAGCTTTACAATGAGGTTCCATCAAGTACCAGGGGCAGAAAGGCAGCTCAGATCAATGTAGGCTTCCAAATAGGTGTTGCAAGTACTTCTATTGGGAACACAGGTTCCCGCAGAATTCTCAACACAACCAATATCATTGCTCCCTCTCCACTCGCTATGCAAAAACAAGCAAATAAGGTCAATACTGCCCTTAAATCCCTAAATGAGAGAAGCATGTACCAGATTAGAGAAAACTTAGTTGCTGAAAATGCCAAAATTGGTCAAAAAGATCCCTCTAAGGTAAATGTTGAAGGGGACACTTGCTACAACAATCCAATTTTTAACTCTGACGCGACACCCTTTCAAGCCGGAACTATTGCCATAAGTACTATGTGTGAAAACAATACCAGAAACAAGCAAATTGTAGGGGTACAAGTAGCAAATAAACTATGCAGGACTGCATCAATGCTTAGGAATAAGGGTAAACCTGTTCAGTGCCCCAATCATAGGGGGCATTGTTCTGCAAATGTTTCAGAGAGGGAACCAATAGGTGATGAAGGCAAATGGAATAGGTTGTTAGGTGACCAGATCTCTAAGGACATCAAAATAGCAAATTTCACTTGTGATGGGGACAGTAGGGCATTCCAAGGTGTTCGTAACTCTCACGGTCACAATGTGGGTCATCTTAAGGATCTGAGGCACCTAGGCAACTCGCTGAAGCGCGAGCTCAACAAAGCGCCTTTCTCAAAGGGCATGCTCAAGGGTCATTCCAAGTCTAATTTCAGGAGTCGGTTCGCTCTCTCGGTCAAAGCTAGGGGTATGGCTGAGCTTAAAGCTGCCCACAATAAACACCAGGGTGACATCAAGGTTCTAAAGAAGGTCATGGTTGATGTAATCGCAACCATTGTTCTATGCTTCAGTGGTTACTGCGGTACTCATTGTGCAAAGTACAGTTATGTCTGTGCTGGTACAAATAGGCAAGCTAAGAATTTCATGCCAGACAATGTCAAGGTTAAAATGGTTGACAGTGACCAACAAGTCCTTAAAAAATGCATTGAAATGGTTTTAGGTCCAGCTGCTCTTGACGCTACCAAACTTTTAACCACAACCCAAAAAAGTGAAGCAGTAAACAGGTCGTACCAAGCTGTCAATCCTAAAACTGTGACTTTCTCACGCAACTGTGTAGGTCGAATTCACGGGCAGGTTCACAAATTAAACAATGGCTATGCTGACTCTGTAATTGCAAAAACCACTGAACTAAATGCTAACCTTACCCAGGGGTCAAAGATTATTAAGCAGATAGCATATGAGGACCGCAACGACCTTAACCGAAAGCAAACATCCGCTACCAACAAAGCACGAGCTTTACGTGCCAGGACGCGGAATTATCGATACAAACTGCATGAGGAATTACACTACGGCAAGGGCATGAGTGACCCCAAACCTGATTATGACAGTCTTCCACACCTTAAGCATCATAAATATGCTTAGTTGATTGTGTACCTGATAATAAATTGTTATTATTACCTGTTTTGGCATAAGAGACCTCTAACAAGTGGCCCTCGCGTCAGCATCAGGCGTTCCTCTACCTGAAAAAGGCAAAAATACCCAATAGAAATAGATATAAAATGAAAAAAAACATGCATTTATGTATTTTAAGTGTATTTCTATGAATAAAAGGAAGTGATAAAGCTTGTTGTATTCATGTTTCTACCAAATATGCAGGCTGGCTCAGTTCCATGCCCGCTGCACTGTCCGAACTGTAAACATGTCCGCCGTTCCATGTTGGTGGAATGGGGCTCTATGTTTAAATGTTCAGGCTTAACACACAAGCTAGTGTTGCATAAGTGGCTCACTGAGTCCCTGGCGTTCAATTCTGACTTCATGTAGCACATTAACGCTACACGGTGAACCAAGTATGTCTCTGATTTTATGTCCGAAGGCAATTTAGCCCTCATTCGGCCATAATAGGGTAAGGAACTATTTGAAATACAACCATTCCAGATCAAACAATCTGAATTGATGCATTTAATGCACTTATTTTCTACTCTTTTGCTCAGAAATGACCAAAAATCTGCTTTCTCATCCATATTTTGCACTTGCAGACGATATTTTATTTTAACCCAAAGTCAGTTTATAAGAGAAATTTGTTCTCATTAAAATTAGTTTTTCTTGCATATAATTATCTTCCCATGCATATTGCACCAATATATTAAGTTTGGCTTGTATATCTGTCCATTTGGCCATTTTATTTCATATTTTCAAACACAGGTGATTTTGGTCGGAAGCCGGTGATTTCAAGCGTCTTGAAGCTTAAATGTCCCTCTAACAATTAAAGCTGATATTTGCAATATTTGTGACAAAATACCCAAACAAACCAAACAAACATGTATGGGGGGCTTATGTGGGGTGAGGAGAGAATGACTTTGTTAGATATTTTTACTCTAAGCCATTTTGATAATGTATTTTTTGTGTATTTTTTTAAAAAAATCACCCCAAAAATGTAAATTTAATAGAAAAAAAAATTCCAATTTCATCCAAGACAATTAACAAATTAGTCAAAATGGGAGATCAAAGATACTTTGAAGTGTAGAAATCAATCAGCTTCCAGTAATTGCTTGTTTCAAACCAATAAAGTGTAAAATCTTTAAAGCACCTTGTTTGTCGCAGCCTCTTTAATTACAGGCCACCAATTATATATTCTAGTATATAATGTCATGAGTGCCTTTAAACTGCAGCAGGTGGTCAATTTGCATTGCCTGCTCACATTTAGAGGTTTAAGGGAATACAAAATTGCATATTTTGGGCACAAAATAAGTACTTTGACTTTTTTTAAGGTGGCAATCTGGTCAAAATGGGGTTCATAACCAAGCAAAAGAAAAAGTTGCTCAATGTTGGTTTTAAACGAGGTGGGACTAGTCCGGTGAAGGGGAAAAAACATAATTATGAAAGAAGGTCAAATTCCAACACAACCTATGTAAGGTTAGAAAGGTCATCCTTTGAAGCACGGGTAGCTTACAATGACAAGGTTCTTACTTTTCGGGATGTAGACGGCTCTCAAACCCCAGCTAAGCCCTTGCGTCCGACAGCGAACAAGATTCGCCATGTAGACCTGTTACGGGTTCCTGCTCCATCAAAAGTCCATCCCGACTTACTTACGAACAAGGTCTATGTCCCCGCCCTACTCCAGTCTATGATGTCCTCTGAAAATAGAAAGCATAGGTTAAGAAGTGATAAATGTAGGGGCGACTTGGTAATTGACGGCAGTGCTTCCATAAAGTGGTGCTGAGGCTGGGAGGAAAGGTTAAAATGTACAAGATGCAGATATGTAGGCAAGCATTATAAGCTTTACAATGAGGTTCCATCAAGTACCAGGGGCAGAAAGGCAGCTCAGATCAATGTAGGCTTCCAAATAGGTGTTGCAAGTACTTCTATTGGGAACACAGGTTCCCGCAGAATTCTCAACACAACCAATATCATTGCTCCCTCTCCACTCGCTATGCAAAAACAAGCAAATAAGGTCAATACTGCCCTTAAATCCCTAAATGAGAGAAGCATGTACCAGATTAGAGAAAACTTAGTTGCTGAAAATGCCAAAATTGGTCAAAAAGATCCCTCTAAGGTAAATGTTGAAGGGGACACTTGCTACAACAATCCAATTTTTAACTCTGACGCGACACCCTTTCAAGCCGGAACTATTGCCATAAGTACTATGTGTGAAAACAATACCAGAAACAAGCAAATTGTAGGGGTACAAGTAGCAAATAAACTATGCAGGACTGCATCAATGCTTAGGAATAAGGGTAAACCTGTTCAGTGCCCCAATCATAGGGGGCATTGTTCTGCAAATGTTTCAGAGAGGGAACCAATAGGTGATGAAGGCAAATGGAATAGGTTGTTAGGTGACCAGATCTCTAAGGACATCAAAATAGCAAATTTCACTTGTGATGGGGACAGTAGGGCATTCCAAGGTGTTCGTAACTCTCACGGTCACAATGTGGGTCATCTTAAGGATCTGAGGCACCTAGGCAACTCGCTGAAGCGCGAGCTCAACAAAGCGCCTTTCTCAAAGGGCATGCTCAAGGGTCATTCCAAGTCTAATTTCAGGAGTCGGTTCGCTCTCTCGGTCAAAGCTAGGGGTATGGCTGAGCTTAAAGCTGCCCACAATAAACACCAGGGTGACATCAAGGTTCTAAAGAAGGTCATGGTTGATGTAATCGCAACCATTGTTCTATGCTTCAGTGGTTACTGCGGTACTCATTGTGCAAAGTACAGTTATGTCTGTGCTGGTACAAATAGGCAAGCTAAGAATTTCATGCCAGACAATGTCAAGGTTAAAATGGTTGACAGTGACCAACAAGTCCTTAAAAAATGCATTGAAATGGTTTTAGGTCCAGCTGCTCTTGACGCTACCAAACTTTTAACCACAACCCAAAAAAGTGAAGCAGTAAACAGGTCGTACCAAGCTGTCAATCCTAAAACTGTGACTTTCTCACGCAACTGTGTAGGTCGAATTCACGGGCAGGTTCACAAATTAAACAATGGCTATGCTGACTCTGTAATTGCAAAAACCACTGAACTAAATGCTAACCTTACCCAGGGGTCAAAGATTATTAAGCAGATAGCATATGAGGACCGCAACGACCTTAACCGAAAGCAAACATCCGCTACCAACAAAGCACGAGCTTTACGTGCCAGGACGCGGAATTATCGATACAAACTGCATGAGGAATTACACTACGGCAAGGGCATGAGTGACCCCAAACCTGATTATGACAGTCTTCCACACCTTAAGCATCATAAATATGCTTAGTTGATTGTGTACCTGATAATAAATTGTTATTATTACCTGTTTTGGCATAAGAGACCTCTAACAAGTGGCCCTCGCGTCAGCATCAGGCGTTCCTCTACCTGAAAAAGGCAAAAATACCCAATAGAAATAGATATAAAATGAAAAAAAACATGCATTTATGTATTTTAAGTGTATTTCTATGAATAAAAGGAAGTGATAAAGCTTGTTGTATTCATGTTTCTACCAAATATGCAGGCTGGCTCAGTTCCATGCCCGCTGCACTGTCCGAACTGTAAACATGTCCGCCGTTCCATGTTGGTGGAATGGGGCTCTATGTTTAAATGTTCAGGCTTAACACACAAGCTAGTGTTGCATAAGTGGCTCACTGAGTCCCTGGCGTTCAATTCTGACTTCATGTAGCACATTAACGCTACACGGTGAACCAAGTATGTCTCTGATTTTATGTCCGAAGGCAATTTAGCCCTCATTCGGCCATAATAGGGTAAGGAACTATTTGAAATACAACCATTCCAGATCAAACAATCTGAATTGATGCATTTAATGCACTTATTTTCTACTCTTTTGCTCAGAAATGACCAAAAATCTGCTTTCTCATCCATATTTTGCACTTGCAGACGATATTTTATTTTAACCCAAAGTCAGTTTATAAGAGAAATTTGTTCTCATTAAAATTAGTTTTTCTTGCATATAATTATCTTCCCATGCATATTGCACCAATATATTAAGTTTGGCTTGTATATCTGTCCATTTGGCCATTTTATTTCATATTTTCAAACACAGGTGATTTTGGTCGGAAGCCGGTGATTTCAAGCGTCTTGAAGCTTAAATGTCCCTCTAACAATTAAAGCTGATATTTGCAATATTTGTGACAAAATACCCAAACAAACCAAACAAACATGTATGGGGGGCTTATGTGGGGTGAGGAGAGAATGACTTTGTTAGATATTTTTACTCTAAGCCATTTTGATAATGTATTTTTTGTGTATTTTTTTAAAAAAATCACCCCAAAAATGTAAATTTAATAGAAAAAAAAATTCCAATTTCATCCAAGACAATTAACAAATTAGTCAAAATGGGAGATCAAAGATACTTTGAAGTGTAGAAATCAATCAGCTTCCAGTAATTGCTTGTTTCAAACCAATAAAGTGTAAAATCTTTAAAGCACCTTGTTTGTCGCAGCCTCTTTAATTACAGGCCACCAATTATATATTCTAGTATATAATGTCATGAGTGCCTTTAAACTGCAGCAGGTGGTCAATTTGCATTGCCTGCTCACATTTAGAGGTTTAAGGGAATACAAAATTGCATATTTTGGGCACAAAATAAGTACTTTGACTTTTTTTAAGGTGGCAATCTGGTCAAAATGGGGTTCATAACCAAGCAAAAGAAAAAGTTGCTCAATGTTGGTTTTAAACGAGGTGGGACTAGTCCGGTGAAGGGGAAAAAACATAATTATGAAAGAAGGTCAAATTCCAACACAACCTATGTAAGGTTAGAAAGGTCATCCTTTGAAGCACGGGTAGCTTACAATGACAAGGTTCTTACTTTTCGGGATGTAGACGGCTCTCAAACCCCAGCTAAGCCCTTGCGTCCGACAGCGAACAAGATTCGCCATGTAGACCTGTTACGGGTTCCTGCTCCATCAAAAGTCCATCCCGACTTACTTACGAACAAGGTCTATGTCCCCGCCCTACTCCAGTCTATGATGTCCTCTGAAAATAGAAAGCATAGGTTAAGAAGTGATAAATGTAGGGGCGACTTGGTAATTGACGGCAGTGCTTCCATAAAGTGGTGCTGAGGCTGGGAGGAAAGGTTAAAATGTACAAGATGCAGATATGTAGGCAAGCATTATAAGCTTTACAATGAGGTTCCATCAAGTACCAGGGGCAGAAAGGCAGCTCAGATCAATGTAGGCTTCCAAATAGGTGTTGCAAGTACTTCTATTGGGAACACAGGTTCCCGCAGAATTCTCAACACAACCAATATCATTGCTCCCTCTCCACTCGCTATGCAAAAACAAGCAAATAAGGTCAATACTGCCCTTAAATCCCTAAATGAGAGAAGCATGTACCAGATTAGAGAAAACTTAGTTGCTGAAAATGCCAAAATTGGTCAAAAAGATCCCTCTAAGGTAAATGTTGAAGGGGACACTTGCTACAACAATCCAATTTTTAACTCTGACGCGACACCCTTTCAAGCCGGAACTATTGCCATAAGTACTATGTGTGAAAACAATACCAGAAACAAGCAAATTGTAGGGGTACAAGTAGCAAATAAACTATGCAGGACTGCATCAATGCTTAGGAATAAGGGTAAACCTGTTCAGTGCCCCAATCATAGGGGGCATTGTTCTGCAAATGTTTCAGAGAGGGAACCAATAGGTGATGAAGGCAAATGGAATAGGTTGTTAGGTGACCAGATCTCTAAGGACATCAAAATAGCAAATTTCACTTGTGATGGGGACAGTAGGGCATTCCAAGGTGTTCGTAACTCTCACGGTCACAATGTGGGTCATCTTAAGGATCTGAGGCACCTAGGCAACTCGCTGAAGCGCGAGCTCAACAAAGCGCCTTTCTCAAAGGGCATGCTCAAGGGTCATTCCAAGTCTAATATCAGGAGTCGGTTCGCTCTCTCGGTCAAAGCTAGGGGTATGGCTGAGCTTAAAGCTGCCCACAATAAACACCAGGGTGACATCAAGGTTCTAAAGAAGGTCATGGTTGATGTAATCGCAACCATTGTTCTATGCTTCAGTGGTTACTGCGGTACTCATTGTGCAAAGTACAGTTATGTCTGTGCTGGTACAAATAGGCAAGCTAAGAATTTCATGCCAGACAATGTCAAGGTTAAAATGGTTGACAGTGACCAACAAGTCCTTAAAAAATGCATTGAAATGGTTTTAGGTCCAGCTGCTCTTGACGCTACCAAACTTTTAACCACAACCCAAAAAAGTGAAGCAGTAAACAGGTCGTACCAAGCTGTCAATCCTAAAACTGTGACTTTCTCACGCAACTGTGTAGGTCGAATTCACGGGCAGGTTCACAAATTAAACAATGGCTATGCTGACTCTGTAATTGCAAAAACCACTGAACTAAATGCTAACCTTACCCAGGGGTCAAAGATTATTAAGCAGATAGCATATGAGGACCGCAACGACCTTAACCGAAAGCAAACATCCGCTACCAACAAAGCACGAGCTTTACGTGCCAGGACGCGGAATTATCGATACAAACTGCATGAGGAATTACACTACGGCAAGGGCATGAGTGACCCCAAACCTGATTATGACAGTCTTCCACACCTTAAGCATCATAAATATGCTTAGTTGATTGTGTACCTGATAATAAATTGTTATTACCTGTTTTGGCATAAGAGACCTCTAACAAGTGGCCCTCGCGTCAGCATCAGGCGTTCCTCTACCTGAAAAAGGCAAAAATACCCAATAGAAATAGATATAAAATGAAAAAAAACATGCATTTATGTATTTTAAGTGTATTTCTATGAATAAAAGGAAGTGATAAAGCTTGTTGTATTCATGTTTCTACCAAATATGCAGGCTGGCTCAGTTCCATGCCCGCTGCACTGTCCGAACTGTAAACATGTCCGCCGTTCCATGTTGGTGGAATGGGGCTCTATGTTTAAATGTTCAGGCTTAACACACAAGCTAGTGTTGCATAAGTGGCTCACGGAGTCCCTGGCGTTCAATTCTGACTTCATGTAGCACATTAACGCTACACGGTGAACCAAGTATGTCTCTGATTTTATGTCCGAAGGCAATTTAGCCCTCATTCGGCCATAATAGGGTAAGGAACTATTTGAAATACAACCATTCCAGATCAAACAATCTGAATTGATGCATTTAATGCACTTATTTTCTACTCTTTTGCTCAGAAATGACCAAAAATCTGCTTTCTCATCCATATTTTGCACTTGCAGACGATATTTTATTTTAACCCAAAGTCAGTTTATAAGAGAAATTTGTTCTCATTAAAATTAGTTTTTCTTGCATATAATTATCTTCCCATGCATATTGCACCAATATATTAAGTTTGGCTTGTATATCTGTCCATTTGGCCATTTTATTTCATATTTTCAAACACAGGTGATTTTGGTCGGAAGCCGGTGATTTCAAGCGTCTTGAAGCTTAAATGTCCCTCTAACAATTAAAGCTGATATTTGCAATATTTGTGACAAAATACCCAAACAAACCAAACAAACATGTATGGGGGGCTTATGTGGGGTGAGGAGAGAATGACTTTGTTAGATATTTTTACTCTAAGCCATTTTGATAATGTATTTTTTGTGTATTTTTTTAAAAAAATCACCCCAAAAATGTAAATTTAATAGAAAAAAAATTCCAATTTCATCCAAGACAATTAACAAATTAGTCAAAATGGGAGATCAAAGATACTTTGAAGTGTAGAAATCAATCAGCTTCCAGTAATTGCTTGTTTCAAACCAATAAAGTGTAAAATCTTTAAAGCACCTTGTTTGTCGCAGCCTCTTTAATTACAGGCCACCAATTATATATTCTAGTATATAATGTCATGAGTGCCTTTAAACTGCAGCAGGTGGTCAATTTGCATTGCCTGCTCACATTTAGAGGTTTAAGGGAATACAAAATTGCATATTTTGGGCACAAAATAAGTACTTTGACTTTTTTTAAGGTGGCAATCTGGTCAAAATGGGGTTCATAACCAAGCAAAAGAAAAAGTTGCTCAATGTTGGTTTTAAACGAGGTGGGACTAGTCCGGTGAAGGGGAAAAAACATAATTATGAAAGAAGGTCAAATTCCAACACAACCTATGTAAGGTTAGAAAGGTCATCCTTTGAAGCACGGGTAGCTTACAATGACAAGGTTCTTACTTTTCGGGATGTAGACGGCTCTCAAACCCCAGCTAAGCCCTTGCGTCCGACAGCGAACAAGATTCGCCATGTAGACCTGTTACGGGTTCCTGCTCCATCAAAAGTCCATCCCGACTTACTTACGAACAAGGTCTATGTCCCCGCCCTACTCCAGTCTATGATGTCCTCTGAAAATAGAAAGCATAGGTTAAGAAGTGATAAATGTAGGGGCGACTTGGTAATTGACGGCAGTGCTTCCATAAAGTGGTGCTGAGGCTGGGAGGAAAGGTTAAAATGTACAAGATGCAGATATGTAGGCAAGCATTATAAGCTTTACAATGAGGTTCCATCAAGTACCAGGGGCAGAAAGGCAGCTCAGATCAATGTAGGCTTCCAAATAGGTGTTGCAAGTACTTCTATTGGGAACACAGGTTCCCGCAGAATTCTCAACACAACCAATATCATTGCTCCCTCTCCACTCGCTATGCAAAAACAAGCAAATAAGGTCAATACTGCCCTTAAATCCCTAAATGAGAGAAGCATGTACCAGATTAGAGAAAACTTAGTTGCTGAAAATGCCAAAATTGGTCAAAAAGATCCCTCTAAGGTAAATGTTGAAGGGGACACTTGCTACAACAATCCAATTTTTAACTCTGACGCGACACCCTTTCAAGCCGGAACTATTGCCATAAGTACTATGTGTGAAAACAATACCAGAAACAAGCAAATTGTAGGGGTACAAGTAGCAAATAAACTATGCAGGACTGCATCAATGCTTAGGAATAAGGGTAAACCTGTTCAGTGCCCCAATCATAGGGGGCATTGTTCTGCAAATGTTTCAGAGAGGGAACCAATAGGTGATGAAGGCAAATGGAATAGGTTGTTAGGTGACCAGATCTCTAAGGACATCAAAATAGCAAATTTCACTTGTGATGGGGACAGTAGGGCATTCCAAGGTGTTCGTAACTCTCACGGTCACAATGTGGGTCATCTTAAGGATCTGAGGCACCTAGGCAACTCGCTGAAGCGCGAGCTCAACAAAGCGCCTTTCTCAAAGGGCATGCTCAAGGGTCATTCCAAGTCTAATATCAGGAGTCGGTTCGCTCTCTCGGTCAAAGCTAGGGGTATGGCTGAGCTTAAAGCTGCCCACAATAAACACCAGGGTGACATCAAGGTTCTAAAGAAGGTCATGGTTGATGTAATCGCAACCATTGTTCTATGCTTCAGTGGTTACTGCGGTACTCATTGTGCAAAGTACAGTTATGTCTGTGCTGGTACAAATAGGCAAGCTAAGAATTTCATGCCAGACAATGTCAAGGTTAAAATGGTTGACAGTGACCAACAAGTCCTTAAAAAATGCATTGAAATGGTTTTAGGTCCAGCTGCTCTTGACGCTACCAAACTTTTAACCACAACCCAAAAAAGTGAAGCAGTAAACAGGTCGTACCAAGCTGTCAATCCTAAAACTGTGACTTTCTCACGCAACTGTGTAGGTCGAATTCACGGGCAGGTTCACAAATTAAACAATGGCTATGCTGACTCTGTAATTGCAAAAACCACTGAACTAAATGCTAACCTTATCCAGGGGTCAAAGATTATTAAGCAGATAGCATATGAGGACCGCAACGACCTTAACCGAAAGCAAACATCCGCTACCAACAAAGCACGAGCTTTACGTGCCAGGACGCGGAATTATCGATACAAACTGCATGAGGAATTACACTACGGCAAGGGCATGAGTGACCCCAAACCTGATTATGACAGTCTTCCACACCTTAAGCATCATAAATATGCTTAGTTGATTGTGTACCTGATAATAAATTGTTATTACCTGTTTTGGCATAAGAGACCTCTAACAAGTGGCCCTCGCGTCAGCATCAGGCGTTCCTCTACCTGAAAAAGGCAAAAATACCCAATAGAAATAGATATAAAATGAAAAAAAACATGCATTTATGTATTTTAAGTGTATTTCTATGAATAAAAGGAAGTGATAAAGCTTGTTGTATTCATGTTTCTACCAAATATGCAGGCTGGCTCAGTTCCATGCCCGCTGCACTGTCCGAACTGTAAACATGTCCGCCGTTCCATGTTGGTGGAATGGGGCTCTATGTTTAAATGTTCAGGCTTAACACACAAGCTAGTGTTGCATAAGTGGCTCACGGAGTCCCTGGCGTTCAATTCTGACTTCATGTAGCACATTAACGCTACACGGTGAACCAAGTATGTCTCTGATTTTATGTCCGAAGGCAATTTAGCCCTCATTCGGCCATAATAGGGTAAGGAACTATTTGAAATACAACCATTCCAGATCAAACAATCTGAATTGATGCATTTAATGCACTTATTTTCTACTCTTTTGCTCAGAAATGACCAAAAATCTGCTTTCTCATCCATATTTTGCACTTGCAGACGATATTTTATTTTAACCCAAAGTCAGTTTATAAGAGAAATTTGTTCTCATTAAAATTAGTTTTTCTTGCATATAATTATCTTCCCATGCATATTGCACCAATATATTAAGTTTGGCTTGTATATCTGTCCATTTGGCCATTTTATTTCATATTTTCAAACACAGGTGATTTTGGTCGGAAGCCGGTGATTTCAAGCGTCTTGAAGCTTAAATGTCCCTCTAACAATTAAAGCTGATATTTGCAATATTTGTGACAAAATACCCAAACAAACCAAACAAACATGTATGGGGGGCTTATGTGGGGTGAGGAGAGAATGACTTTGTTAGATATTTTTACTCTAAGCCATTTTGATAATGTATTTTTTGTGTATTTTTTTAAAAAAATCACCCCAAAAATGTAAATTTAATAGAAAAAAAATTCCAATTTCATCCAAGACAATTAACAAATTAGTCAAAATGGGAGATCAAAGATACTTTGAAGTGTAGAAATCAATCAGCTTCCAGTAATTGCTTGTTTCAAACCAATAAAGTGTAAAATCTTTAAAGCACCTTGTTTGTCGCAGCCTCTTTAATTACAGGCCACCAATTATATATTCTAGTATATAATGTCATGAGTGCCTTTAAACTGCAGCAGGTGGTCAATTTGCATTGCCTGCTCACATTTAGAGGTTTAAGGGAATACAAAATTGCATATTTTGGGCACAAAATAAGTACTTTGACTTTTTTTAAGGTGGCAATCTGGTCAAAATGGGGTTCATAACCAAGCAAAAGAAAAAGTTGCTCAATGTTGGTTTTAAACGAGGTGGGACTAGTCCGGTGAAGGGGAAAAAACATAATTATGAAAGAAGGTCAAATTCCAACACAACCTATGTAAGGTTAGAAAGGTCATCCTTTGAAGCACGGGTAGCTTACAATGACAAGGTTCTTACTTTTCGGGATGTAGACGGCTCTCAAACCCCAGCTAAGCCCTTGCGTCCGACAGCGAACAAGATTCGCCATGTAGACCTGTTACGGGTTCCTGCTCCATCAAAAGTCCATCCCGACTTACTTACGAACAAGGTCTATGTCCCCGCCCTACTCCAGTCTATGATGTCCTCTGAAAATAGAAAGCATAGGTTAAGAAGTGATAAATGTAGGGGCGACTTGGTAATTGACGGCAGTGCTTCCATAAAGTGGTGCTGAGGCTGGGAGGAAAGGTTAAAATGTACAAGATGCAGATATGTAGGCAAGCATTATAAGCTTTACAATGAGGTTCCATCAAGTACCAGGGGCAGAAAGGCAGCTCAGATCAATGTAGGCTTCCAAATAGGTGTTGCAAGTACTTCTATTGGGAACACAGGTTCCCGCAGAATTCTCAACACAACCAATATCATTGCTCCCTCTCCACTCGCTATGCAAAAACAAGCAAATAAGGTCAATACTGCCCTTAAATCCCTAAATGAGAGAAGCATGTACCAGATTAGAGAAAACTTAGTTGCTGAAAATGCCAAAATTGGTCAAAAAGATCCCTCTAAGGTAAATGTTGAAGGGGACACTTGCTACAACAATCCAATTTTTAACTCTGACGCGACACCCTTTCAAGCCGGAACTATTGCCATAAGTACTATGTGTGAAAACAATACCAGAAACAAGCAAATTGTAGGGGTACAAGTAGCAAATAAACTATGCAGGACTGCATCAATGCTTAGGAATAAGGGTAAACCTGTTCAGTGCCCCAATCATAGGGGGCATTGTTCTGCAAATGTTTCAGAGAGGGAACCAATAGGTGATGAAGGCAAATGGAATAGGTTGTTAGGTGACCAGATCTCTAAGGACATCAAAATAGCAAATTTCACTTGTGATGGGGACAGTAGGGCATTCCAAGGTGTTCGTAACTCTCACGGTCACAATGTGGGTCATCTTAAGGATCTGAGGCACCTAGGCAACTCGCTGAAGCGCGAGCTCAACAAAGCGCCTTTCTCAAAGGGCATGCTCAAGGGTCATTCCAAGTCTAATATCAGGAGTCGGTTCGCTCTCTCGGTCAAAGCTAGGGGTATGGCTGAGCTTAAAGCTGCCCACAATAAACACCAGGGTGACATCAAGGTTCTAAAGAAGGTCATGGTTGATGTAATCGCAACCATTGTTCTATGCTTCAGTGGTTACTGCGGTACTCATTGTGCAAAGTACAGTTATGTCTGTGCTGGTACAAATAGGCAAGCTAAGAATTTCATGCCAGACAATGTCAAGGTTAAAATGGTTGACAGTGACCAACAAGTCCTTAAAAAATGCATTGAAATGGTTTTAGGTCCAGCTGCTCTTGACGCTACCAAACTTTTAACCACAACCCAAAAAAGTGAAGCAGTAAACAGGTCGTACCAAGCTGTCAATCCTAAAACTGTGACTTTCTCACGCAACTGTGTAGGTCGAATTCACGGGCAGGTTCACAAATTAAACAATGGCTATGCTGACTCTGTAATTGCAAAAACCACTGAACTAAATGCTAACCTTACCCAGGGGTCAAAGATTATTAAGCAGATAGCATATGAGGACCTCAACGACCTTAACCGAAAGCAAACATCCGCTACCAACAAAGCACGAGCTTTACGTGCCAGGACGCGGAATTATCGATACAAACTGCATGAGGAATTACACTACGGCAAGGGCATGAGTGACCCCAAACCTGATTATGACAGTCTTCCACACCTTAAGCATCATAAATATGCTTAGTTGATTGTGTACCTGATAATAAATTGTTATTACCTGTTTTGGCATAAGAGACCTCTAACAAGTGGCCCTCGCGTCAGCATCAGGCGTTCCTCTACCTGAAAAAGGCAAAAATACCCAATAGAAATAGATATAAAATGAAAAAAAACATGCATTTATGTATTTTAAGTGTATTTCTATGAATAAAAGGAAGTGATAAAGCTTGTTGTATTCATGTTTCTACCAAATATGCAGGCTGGCTCAGTTCCATGCCCGCTGCACTGTCCGAACTGTAAACATGTCCGCCGTTCCATGTTGGTGGAATGGGGCTCTATGTTTAAATGTTCAGGCTTAACACACAAGCTAGTGTTGCATAAGTGGCTCACGGAGTCCCTGGCGTTCAATTCTGACTTCATGTAGCACATTAACGCTACACGGTGAACCAAGTATGTCTCTGATTTTATGTCCGAAGGCAATTTAGCCCTCATTCGGCCATAATAGGGTAAGGAACTATTTCAAATACAACCATTCCAGATCAAACAATCTGAATTGATGCATTTAATGCACTTATTTTCTACTCTTTTGCTCAGAAATGACCAAAAATCTGCTTTCTCATCCATATTTTGCACTTGCAGACGATATTTTATTTTAACCCAAAGTCAGTTTATAAGAGAAATTTGTTCTCATTAAAATTAGTTTTTCTTGCATATAATTATCTTCCCATGCATATTGCACCAATATATTAAGTTTGGCTTGTATATCTGTCCATTTGGCCATTTTATTTCATATTTTCAAACACAGGTGATTTTGGTCGGAAGCCGGTGATTTCAAGCGTCTTGAAGCTTAAATGTCCCTCTAACAATTAAAGCTGATATTTGCAATATTTGTGACAAAATACCCAAACAAACCAAACAAACATGTATGGGGGGCTTATGTGGGGTGAGGAGAGAATGACTTTGTTAGATATTTTTACTCTAAGCCATTTTGATAATGTATTTTTTGTGTATTTTTTTAAAAAAATCACCCCAAAAATGTAAATTTAATAGAAAAAAAATTCCAATTTCATCCAAGACAATTAACAAATTAGTCAAAATGGGAGATCAAAGATACTTTGAAGTGTAGAAATCAATCAGCTTCCAGTAATTGCTTGTTTCAAACCAATAAAGTGTAAAATCTTTAAAGCACCTTGTTTGTCGCAGCCTCTTTAATTACAGGCCACCAATTATATATTCTAGTATATAATGTCATGAGTGCCTTTAAACTGCAGCAGGTGGTCAATTTGCATTGCCTGCTCACATTTAGAGGTTTAAGGGAATACAAAATTGCATACTTTGGGCACAAAATAAGTACTTTGACTTTTTTTAAGGTGGCAATCTGGTCAAAATGGGGTTCATAACCAAGCAAAAGAAAAAGTTGCTCAATGTTGGTTTTAAACGAGGTGGGACTAGTCCGGTGAAGGGGAAAAAACATAATTATGAAAGAAGGTCAAATTCCAACACAACCTATGTAAGGTTAGAAAGGTCATCCTTTGAAGCACGGGTAGCTTACAATGACAAGGTTCTTACTTTTCGGGATGTAGACGGCTCTCAAACCCCAGCTAAGCCCTTGCGTCCGACAGCGAACAAGATTCGCCATGTAGACCTGTTACGGGTTCCTGCTCCATCAAAAGTCCATCCCGACTTACTTACGAACAAGGTCTATGTCCCCGCCCTACTCCAGTCTATGATGTCCTCTGAAAATAGAAAGCATAGGTTAAGAAGTGATAAATGTAGGGGCGACTTGGTAATTGACGGCAGTGCTTCCATAAAGTGGTGCTGAGGCTGGGAGGAAAGGTTAAAATGTACAAGATGCAGATATGTAGGCAAGCATTATAAGCTTTACAATGAGGTTCCATCAAGTACCAGGGGCAGAAAGGCAGCTCAGATCAATGTAGGCTTCCAAATAGGTGTTGCAAGTACTTCTATTGGGAACACAGGTTCCCGCAGAATTCTCAACACAACCAATATCATTGCTCCCTCTCCACTCGCTATGCAAAAACAAGCAAATAAGGTCAATACTGCCCTTAAATCCCTAAATGAGAGAAGCATGTACCAGATTAGAGAAAACTTAGTTGCTGAAAATGCCAAAATTGGTCAAAAAGATCCCTCTAAGGTAAATGTTGAAGGGGACACTTGCTACAACAATCCAATTTTTAACTCTGACGCGACACCCTTTCAAGCCGGAACTATTGCCATAAGTACTATGTGTGAAAACAATACCAGAAACAAGCAAATTGTAGGGGTACAAGTAGCAAATAAACTATGCAGGACTGCATCAATGCTTAGGAATAAGGGTAAACCTGTTCAGTGCCCCAATCATAGGGGGCATTGTTCTGCAAATGTTTCAGAGAGGGAACCAATAGGTGATGAAGGCAAATGGAATAGGTTGTTAGGTGACCAGATCTCTAAGGACATCAAAATAGCAAATTTCACTTGTGATGGGGACAGTAGGGCATTCCAAGGTGTTCGTAACTCTCACGGTCACAATGTGGGTCATCTTAAGGATCTGAGGCACCTAGGCAACTCGCTGAAGCGCGAGCTCAACAAAGCGCCTTTCTCAAAGGGCATGCTCAAGGGTCATTCCAAGTCTAATATCAGGAGTCGGTTCGCTCTCTCGGTCAAAGCTAGGGGTATGGCTGAGCTTAAAGCTGCCCACAATAAACACCAGGGTGACATCAAGGTTCTAAAGAAGGTCATGGTTGATGTAATCGCAACCATTGTTCTATGCTTCAGTGGTTACTGCGGTACTCATTGTGCAAAGTACAGTTATGTCTGTGCTGGTACAAATAGGCAAGCTAAGAATTTCATGCCAGACAATGTCAAGGTTAAAATGGTTGACAGTGACCAACAAGTCCTTAAAAAATGCATTGAAATGGTTTTAGGTCCAGCTGCTCTTGACGCTACCAAACTTTTAACCACAACCCAAAAAAGTGAAGCAGTAAACAGGTCGTACCAAGCTGTCAATCCTAAAACTGTGACTTTCTCACGCAACTGTGTAGGTCGAATTCACGGGCAGGTTCACAAATTAAACAATGGCTATGCTGACTCTGTAATTGCAAAAACCACTGAACTAAATGCTAACCTTACCCAGGGGTCAAAGATTATTAAGCAGATAGCATATGAGGACCGCAACGACCTTAACCGAAAGCAAACATCCGCTACCAACAAAGCACGAGCTTTACGTGCCAGGACGCGGAATTATCGATACAAACTGCATGAGGAATTACACTACGGCAAGGGCATGAGTGACCCCAAACCTGATTATGACAGTCTTCCACACCTTAAGCATCATAAATATGCTTAGTTGATTGTGTACCTGATAATAAATTGTTATTACCTGTTTTGGCATAAGAGACCTCTAACAAGTGGCCCTCGCGTCAGCATCAGGCGTTCCTCTACCTGAAAAAGGCAAAAATACCCAATAGAAATAGATATAAAATGAAAAAAAACATGCATTTATGTATTTTAAGTGTATTTCTATGAATAAAAGGAAGTGATAAAGCTTGTTGTATTCATGTTTCTACCAAATATGCAGGCTGGCTCAGTTCCATGCCCGCTGCACTGTCCGAACTGTAAACATGTCCGCCGTTCCATGTTGGTGGAATGGGGCTCTATGTTTAAATGTTCAGGCTTAACACACAAGCTAGTGTTGCATAAGTGGCTCACGGAGTCCCTGGCGTTCAATTCTGACTTCATGTAGCACATTAACGCTACACGGTGAACCAAGTATGTCTCTGATTTTATGTCCGAAGGCAATTTAGCCCTCATTCGGCCATAATAGGGTAAGGAACTATTTCAAATACAACCATTCCAGATCAAACAATCTGAATTGATGCATTTAATGCACTTATTTTCTACTCTTTTGCTCAGAAATGACCAAAAATCTGCTTTCTCATCCATATTTTGCACTTGCAGACGATATTTTATTTTAACCCAAAGTCAGTTTATAAGAGAAATTTGTTCTCATTAAAATTAGTTTTTCTTGCATATAATTATCTTCCCATGCATATTGCACCAATATATTAAGTTTGGCTTGTATATCTGTCCATTTGGCCATTTTATTTCATATTTTCAAACACAGGTGATTTTGGTCGGAAGCCGGTGATTTCAAGCGTCTTGAAGCTTAAATGTCCCTCTAACAATTAAAGCTGATATTTGCAATATTTGTGACAAAATACCCAAACAAACCAAACAAACATGTATGGGGGGCTTATGTGGGGTGAGGAGAGAATGACTTTGTTAGATATTTTTACTCTAAGCCATTTTGATAATGTATTTTTTGTGTATTTTTTTAAAAAAATCACCCCAAAAATGTAAATTTAATAGAAAAAAAATTCCAATTTCATCCAAGACAATTAACAAATTAGTCAAAATGGGAGATCAAAGATACTTTGAAGTGTAGAAATCAATCAGCTTCCAGTAATTGCTTGTTTCAAACCAATAAAGTGTAAAATCTTTAAAGCACCTTGTTTGTCGCAGCCTCTTTAATTACAGGCCACCAATTATATATTCTAGTATATAATGTCATGAGTGCCTTTAAACTGCAGCAGGTGGTCAATTTGCATTGCCTGCTCACATTTAGAGGTTTAAGGGAATACAAAATTGCATACTTTGGGCACAAAATAAGTACTTTGACTTTTTTTAAGGTGGCAATCTGGTCAAAATGGGGTTCATAACCAAGCAAAAGAAAAAGTTGCTCAATGTTGGTTTTAAACGAGGTGGGACTAGTCCGGTGAAGGGGAAAAAACATAATTATGAAAGAAGGTCAAATTCCAACACAACCTATGTAAGGTTAGAAAGGTCATCCTTTGAAGCACGGGTAGCTTACAATGACAAGGTTCTTACTTTTCGGGATGTAGACGGCTCTCAAACCCCAGCTAAGCCCTTGCGTCCGACAGCGAACAAGATTCGCCATGTAGACCTGTTACGGGTTCCTGCTCCATCAAAAGTCCATCCCGACTTACTTACGAACAAGGTCTATGTCCCCGCCCTACTCCAGTCTATGATGTCCTCTGAAAATAGAAAGCATAGGTTAAGAAGTGATAAATGTAGGGGCGACTTGGTAATTGACGGCAGTGCTTCCATAAAGTGGTGCTGAGGCTGGGAGGAAAGGTTAAAATGTACAAGATGCAGATATGTAGGCAAGCATTATAAGCTTTACAATGAGGTTCCATCAAGTACCAGGGGCAGAAAGGCAGCTCAGATCAATGTAGGCTTCCAAATAGGTGTTGCAAGTACTTCTATTGGGAACACAGGTTCCCGCAGAATTCTCAACACAACCAATATCATTGCTCCCTCTCCACTCGCTATGCAAAAACAAGCAAATAAGGTCAATACTGCCCTTAAATCCCTAAATGAGAGAAGCATGTACCAGATTAGAGAAAACTTAGTTGCTGAAAATGCCAAAATTGGTCAAAAAGATCCCTCTAAGGTAAATGTTGAAGGGGACACTTGCTACAACAATCCAATTTTTAACTCTGACGCGACACCCTTTCAAGCCGGAACTATTGCCATAAGTACTATGTGTGAAAACAATACCAGAAACAAGCAAATTGTAGGGGTACAAGTAGCAAATAAACTATGCAGGACTGCATCAATGCTAAGGAATAAGGGTAAACCTGTTCAGTGCCCCAATCATAGGGGGCATTGTTCTGCAAATGTTTCAGAGAGGGAACCAATAGGTGATGAAGGCAAATGGAATAGGTTGTTAGGTGACCAGATCTCTAAGGACATCAAAATAGCAAATTTCACTTGTGATGGGGACAGTAGGGCATTCCAAGGTGTTCGTAACTCTCACGGTCACAATGTGGGTCATCTTAAGGATCTGAGGCACCTAGGCAACTCGCTGAAGCGCGAGCTCAACAAAGCGCCTTTCTCAAAGGGCATGCTCAAGGGTCATTCCAAGTCTAATATCAGGAGTCGGTTCGCTCTCTCGGTCAAAGCTAGGGGTATGGCTGAGCTTAAAGCTGCCCACAATAAACACCAGGGTGACATCAAGGTTCTAAAGAAGGTCATGGTTGATGTAATCGCAACCATTGTTCTATGCTTCAGTGGTTACTGCGGTACTCATTGTGCAAAGTACAGTTATGTCTGTGCTGGTACAAATAGGCAAGCTAAGAATTTCATGCCAGACAATGTCAAGGTTAAAATGGTTGACAGTGACCAACAAGTCCTTAAAAAATGCATTGAAATGGTTTTAGGTCCAGCTGCTCTTGACGCTACCAAACTTTTAACCACAACCCAAAAAAGTGAAGCAGTAAACAGGTCGTACCAAGCTGTCAATCCTAAAACTGTGACTTTCTCACGCAACTGTGTAGGTCGAATTCACGGGCAGGTTCACAAATTAAACAATGGCTATGCTGACTCTGTAATTGCAAAAACCACTGAACTAAATGCTAACCTTACCCAGGGGTCAAAGATTATTAAGCAGATAGCATATGAGGACCGCAACGACCTTAACCGAAAGCAAACATCCGCTACCAACAAAGCACGAGCTTTACGTGCCAGGACGCGGAATTATCGATACAAACTGCATGAGGAATTACACTACGGCAAGGGCATGAGTGACCCCAAACCTGATTATGACAGTCTTCCACACCTTAAGCATCATAAATATGCTTAGTTGATTGTGTACCTGATAATAAATTGTTATTACCTGTTTTGGCATAAGAGACCTCTAACAAGTGGCCCTCGCGTCAGCATCAGGCGTTCCTCTACCTGAAAAAGGCAAAAATACCCAATAGAAATAGATATAAAATGAAAAAAAACATGCATTTATGTATTTTAAGTGTATTTCTATGAATAAAAGGAAGTGATAAAGCTTGTTGTATTCATGTTTCTACCAAATATGCAGGCTGGCTCAGTTCCATGCCCGCTGCACTGTCCGAACTGTAAACATGTCCGCCGTTCCATGTTGGTGGAATGGGGCTCTATGTTTAAATGTTCAGGCTTAACACACAAGCTAGTGTTGCATAAGTGGCTCACGGAGTCCCTGGCGTTCAATTCTGACTTCATGTAGCACATTAACGCTACACGGTGAACCAAGTATGTCTCTGATTTTATGTCCGAAGGCAATTTAGCCCTCATTCGGCCATAATAGGGTAAGGAACTATTTCAAATACAACCATTCCAGATCAAACAATCTGAATTGATGCATTTAATGCACTTATTTTCTACTCTTTTGCTCAGAAATGACCAAAAATCTGCTTTCTCATCCATATTTTGCACTTGCAGACGATATTTTATTTTAACCCAAAGTCAGTTTAAGAGAAATTTGTTCTCATTAAAATTAGTTTTTCTTGCATATAATTATCTTCCCATGCATATTGCACCAATATATTAAGTTTGGCTTGTATATCTGTCCATTTGGCCATTTTATTTCATATTTTCAAACACAGGTGATTTTGGTCGGAAGCCGGTGATTTCAAGCGTCTTGAAGCTTAAATGTCCCTCTAACAATTAAAGCTGATATTTGCAATATTTGTGACAAAATACCCAAACAAACCAAACAAACATGTATGGGGGGCTTATGTGGGGTGAGGAGAGAATGACTTTGTTAGATATTTTTACTCTAAGCCATTTTGATAATGTATTTTTTGTGTATTTTTTAAAAAAAATCACCCCAAAAATGTAAATTTAATAGAAAAAAAATTCCAATTTCATCCAAGACAATTAACAAATTAGTCAAAATGGGAGATCAAAGATACTTTGAAGTGTAGAAATCAATCAGCTTCCAGTAATTGCTTGTTTCAAACCAATAAAGTGTAAAATCTTTAAAGCACCTTGTTTGTCGCAGCCTCTTTAATTACAGGCCACCAATTATATATTCTAGTATATAATGTCATGAGTGCCTTTAAACTGCAGCAGGTGGTCAATTTGCATTGCCTGCTCACATTTAGAGGTTTAAGGGAATACAAAATTGCATATTTTGGGCACAAAATAAGTACTTTGACTTTTTTTAAGGTGGCAATCTGGTCAAAATGGGGTTCATAACCAAGCAAAAGAAAAAGTTGCTCAATGTTGGTTTTAAACGAGGTGGGACTAGTCCGGTGAAGGGGAAAAAACATAATTATGAAAGAAGGTCAAATTCCAACACAACCTATGTAAGGTTAGAAAGGTCATCCTTTGAAGCACGGGTAGCTTACAATGACAAGGTTCTTACTTTTCGGGATGTAGACGGCTCTCAAACCCCAGCTAAGCCCTTGCGTCCGACAGCGAACAAGATTCGCCATGTAGACCTGTTACGGGTTCCTGCTCCATCAAAAGTCCATCCCGACTTACTTACGAACAAGGTCTATGTCCCCGCCCTACTCCAGTCTATGATGTCCTCTGAAAATAGAAAGCATAGGTTAAGAAGTGATAAATGTAGGGGCGACTTGGTAATTGACGGCAGTGCTTCCATAAAGTGGTGCTGAGGCTGGGAGGAAAGGTTAAAATGTACAAGATGCAGATATGTAGGCAAGCATTATAAGCTTTACAATGAGGTTCCATCAAGTACCAGGGGCAGAAAGGCAGCTCAGATCAATGTAGGCTTCCAAATAGGTGTTGCAAGTACTTCTATTGGGAACACAGGTTCCCGCAGAATTCTCAACACAACCAATATCATTGCTCCCTCTCCACTCGCTATGCAAAAACAAGCAAATAAGGTCAATACTGCCCTTAAATCCCTAAATGAGAGAAGCATGTACCAGATTAGAGAAAACTTAGTTGCTGAAAATGCCAAAATTGGTCAAAAAGATCCCTCTAAGGTAAATGTTGAAGGGGACACTTGCTACAACAATCCAATTTTTAACTCTGACGCGACACCCTTTCAAGCCGGAACTATTGCCATAAGTACTATGTGTGAAAACAATACCAGAAACAAGCAAATTGTAGGGGTACAAGTAGCAAATAAACTATGCAGGACTGCATCAATGCTAAGGAATAAGGGTAAACCTGTTCAGTGCCCCAATCATAGGGGGCATTGTTCTGCAAATGTTTCAGAGAGGGAACCAATAGGTGATGAAGGCAAATGGAATAGGTTGTTAGGTGACCAGATCTCTAAGGACATCAAAATAGCAAATTTCACTTGTGATGGGGACAGTAGGGCATTCCAAGGTGTTCGTAACTCTCACGGTCACAATGTGGGTCATCTTAAGGATCTGAGGCACCTAGGCAACTCGCTGAAGCGCGAGCTCAACAAAGCGCCTTTCTCAAAGGGCATGCTCAAGGGTCATTCCAAGTCTAATATCAGGAGTCGGTTCGCTCTCTCGGTCAAAGCTAGGGGTATGGCTGAGCTTAAAGCTGCCCACAATAAACACCAGGGTGACATCAAGGTTCTAAAGAAGGTCATGGTTGATGTAATCGCAACCATTGTTCTATGCTTCAGTGGTTACTGCGGTACTCATTGTGCAAAGTACAGTTATGTCTGTGCTGGTACAAATAGGCAAGCTAAGAATTTCATGCCAGACAATGTCAAGGTTAAAATGGTTGACAGTGACCAACAAGTCCTTAAAAAATGCATTGAAATGGTTTTAGGTCCAGCTGCTCTTGACGCTACCAAACTTTTAACCACAACCCAAAAAAGTGAAGCAGTAAACAGGTCGTACCAAGCTGTCAATCCTAAAACTGTGACTTTCTCACGCAACTGTGTAGGTCGAATTCACGGGCAGGTTCACAAATTAAACAATGGCTATGCTGACTCTGTAATTGCAAAAACCACTGAACTAAATGCTAACCTTACCCAGGGGTCAAAGATTATTAAGCAGATAGCATATGAGGACCGCAACGACCTTAACCGAAAGCAAACATCCGCTACCAACAAAGCACGAGCTTTACGTGCCAGGACGCGGAATTATCGATACAAACTGCATGAGGAATTACACTACGGCAAGGGCATGAGTGACCCCAAACCTGATTATGACAGTCTTCCACACCTTAAGCATCATAAATATGCTTAGTTGATTGTGTACCTGATAATAAATTGTTATTACCTGTTTTGGCATAAGAGACCTCTAACAAGTGGCCCTCGCGTCAGCATCAGGCGTTCCTCTACCTGAAAAAGGCAAAAATACCCAATAGAAATAGATATAAAATGAAAAAAAACATGCATTTATGTATTTTAAGTGTATTTCTATGAATAAAAGGAAGTGATAAAGCTTGTTGTATTCATGTTTCTACCAAATATGCAGGCTGGCTCAGTTCCATGCCCGCTGCACTGTCCGAACTGTAAACATGTCCGCCGTTCCATGTTGGTGGAATGGGGCTCTATGTTTAAATGTTCAGGCTTAACACACAAGCTAGTGTTGCATAAGTGGCTCACGGAGTCCCTGGCGTTCAATTCTGACTTCATGTAGCACATTAACGCTACACGGTGAACCAAGTATGTCTCTGATTTTATGTCCGAAGGCAATTTAGCCCTCATTCGGCCATAATAGGGTAAGGAACTATTTCAAATACAACCATTCCAGATCAAACAATCTGAATTGATGCATTTAATGCACTTATTTTCTACTCTTTTGCTCAGAAATGACCAAAAATCTGCTTTCTCATCCATATTTTGCACTTGCAGACGATATTTTATTTTAACCCAAAGTCAGTTTAAGAGAAATTTGTTCTCATTAAAATTAGTTTTTCTTGCATATAATTATCTTCCCATGCATATTGCACCAATATATTAAGTTTGGCTTGTATATCTGTCCATTTGGCCATTTTATTTCATATTTTCAAACACAGGTGATTTTGGTCGGAAGCCGGTGATTTCAAGCGTCTTGAAGCTTAAATGTCCCTCTAACAATTAAAGCTGATATTTGCAATATTTGTGACAAAATACCCAAACAAACCAAACAAACATGTATGGGGGGCTTATGTGGGGTGAGGAGAGAATGACTTTGTTAGATATTTTTACTCTAAGCCATTTTGATAATGTATTTTTTGTGTATTTTTAAAAAAAAATCACCCCAAAAATGTAAATTTAATAGAAAAAAAATTCCAATTTCATCCAAGACAATTAACAAATTAGTCAAAATGGGAGATCAAAGATACTTTGAAGTGTAGAAATCAATCAGCTTCCAGTAATTGCTTGTTTCAAACCAATAAAGTGTAAAATCTTTAAAGCACCTTGTTTGTCGCAGCCTCTTTAATTACAGGCCACCAATTATATATTCTAGTATATAATGTCATGAGTGCCTTTAAACTGCAGCAGGTGGTCAATTTGCATTGCCTGCTCACATTTAGAGGTTTAAGGGAATACAAAATTGCATATTTTGGGCACAAAATAAGTACTTTGACTTTTTTTAAGGTGGCAATCTGGTCAAAATGGGGTTCATAACCAAGCAAAAGAAAAAGTTGCTCAATGTTGGTTTTAAACGAGGTGGGACTAGTCCGGTGAAGGGGAAAAAACATAATTATGAAAGAAGGTCAAATTCCAACACAACCTATGTAAGGTTAGAAAGGTCATCCTTTGAAGCACGGGTAGCTTACAATGACAAGGTTCTTACTTTTCGGGATGTAGACGGCTCTCAAACCCCAGCTAAGCCCTTGCGTCCGACAGCGAACAAGATTCGCCATGTAGACCTGTTACGGGTTCCTGCTCCATCAAAAGTCCATCCCGACTTACTTACGAACAAGGTCTATGTCCCCGCCCTACTCCAGTCTATGATGTCCTCTGAAAATAGAAAGCATAGGTTAAGAAGTGATAAATGTAGGGGCGACTTGGTAATTGACGGCAGTGCTTCCATAAAGTGGTGCTGAGGCTGGGAGGAAAGGTTAAAATGTACAAGATGCAGATATGTAGGCAAGCATTATAAGCTTTACAATGAGGTTCCATCAAGTACCAGGGGCAGAAAGGCAGCTCAGATCAATGTAGGCTTCCAAATAGGTGTTGCAAGTACTTCTATTGGGAACACAGGTTCCCGCAGAATTCTCAACACAACCAATATCATTGCTCCCTCTCCACTCGCTATGCAAAAACAAGCAAATAAGGTCAATACTGCCCTTAAATCCCTAAATGAGAGAAGCATGTACCAGATTAGAGAAAACTTAGTTGCTGAAAATGCCAAAATTGGTCAAAAAGATCCCTCTAAGGTAAATGTTGAAGGGGACACTTGCTACAACAATCCAATTTTTAACTCTGACGCGACACCCTTTCAAGCCGGAACTATTGCCATAAGTACTATGTGTGAAAACAATACCAGAAACAAGCAAATTGTAGGGGTACAAGTAGCAAATAAACTATGCAGGACTGCATCAATGCTAAGGAATAAGGGTAAACCTGTTCAGTGCCCCAATCATAGGGGGCATTGTTCTGCAAATGTTTCAGAGAGGGAACCAATAGGTGATGAAGGCAAATGGAATAGGTTGTTAGGTGACCAGATCTCTAAGGACATCAAAATAGCAAATTTCACTTGTGATGGGGACAGTAGGGCATTCCAAGGTGTTCGTAACTCTCACGGTCACAATGTGGGTCATCTTAAGGATCTGAGGCACCTAGGCAACTCGCTGAAGCGCGAGCTCAACAAAGCGCCTTTCTCAAAGGGCATGCTCAAGGGTCATTCCAAGTCTAATATCAGGAGTCGGTTCGCTCTCTCGGTCAAAGCTAGGGGTATGGCTGAGCTTAAAGCTGCCCACAATAAACACCAGGGTGACATCAAGGTTCTAAAGAAGGTCATGGTTGATGTAATCGCAACCATTGTTCTATGCTTCAGTGGTTACTGCGGTACTCATTGTGCAAAGTACAGTTATGTCTGTGCTGGTACAAATAGGCAAGCTAAGAATTTCATGCCAGACAATGTCAAGGTTAAAATGGTTGACAGTGACCAACAAGTCCTTAAAAAATGCATTGAAATGGTTTTAGGTCCAGCTGCTCTTGACGCTACCAAACTTTTAACCACAACCCAAAAAAGTGAAGCAGTAAACAGGTCGTACCAAGCTGTCAATCCTAAAACTGTGACTTTCTCACGCAACTGTGTAGGTCGAATTCACGGGCAGGTTCACAAATTAAACAATGGCTATGCTGACTCTGTAATTGCAAAAACCACTGAACTAAATGCTAACCTTACCCAGGGGTCAAAGATTATTAAGCAGATAGCATATGAGGACCGCAACGACCTTAACCGAAAGCAAACATCCGCTACCAACAAAGCACGAGCTTTACGTGCCAGGACGCGGAATTATCGATACAAACTGCATGAGGAATTACACTACGGCAAGGGCATGAGTGACCCCAAACCTGATTATGACAGTCTTCCACACCTTAAGCATCATAAATATGCTTAGTTGATTGTGTACCTGATAATAAATTGTTATTACCTGTTTTGGCATAAGAGACCTCTAACAAGTGGCCCTCGCGTCAGCATCAGGCGTTCCTCTACCTGAAAAAGGCAAAAATACCCAATAGAAATAGATATAAAATGAAAAAAAACATGCATTTATGTATTTTAAGTGTATTTCTATGAATAAAAGGAAGTGATAAAGCTTGTTGTATTCATGTTTCTACCAAATATGCAGGCTGGCTCAGTTCCATGCCCGCTGCACTGTCCGAACTGTAAACATGTCCGCCGTTCCATGTTGGTGGAATGGGGCTCTATGTTTAAATGTTCAGGCTTAACACACAAGCTAGTGTTGCATAAGTGGCTCACGGAGTCCCTGGCGTTCAATTCTGACTTCATGTAGCACATTAACGCTACACGGTGAACCAAGTATGTCTCTGATTTTATGTCCGAAGGCAATTTAGCCCTCATTCGGCCATAATAGGGTAAGGAACTATTTCAAATACAACCATTCCAGATCAAACAATCTGAATTGATGCATTTAATGCACTTATTTTCTACTCTTTTGCTCAGAAATGACCAAAAATCTGCTTTCTCATCCATATTTTGCACTTGCAGACGATATTTTATTTTAACCCAAAGTCAGTTTAAGAGAAATTTGTTCTCATTAAAATTAGTTTTTCTTGCATATAATTATCTTCCCATGCATATTGCACCAATATATTAAGTTTGGCTTGTATATCTGTCCATTTGGCCATTTTATTTCATATTTTCAAACACAGGTGATTTTGGTCGGAAGCCGGTGATTTCAAGCGTCTTGAAGCTTAAATGTCCCTCTAACAATTAAAGCTGATATTTGCAATATTTGTGACAAAATACCCAAACAAACCAAACAAACATGTATGGGGGGCTTATGTGGGGTGAGGAGAGAATGACTTTGTTAGATATTTTTACTCTAAGCCATTTTGATAATGTATTTTTTGTGTATTTTTTTAAAAAAATCACCCCAAAAATGTAAATTTAATAGAAAAAAAATTCCAATTTCATCCAAGACAATTAACAAATTAGTCAAAATGGGAGATCAAAGATACTTTGAAGTGTAGAAATCAATCAGCTTCCAGTAATTGCTTGTTTCAAACCAATAAAGTGTAAAATCTTTAAAGCACCTTGTTTGTCGCAGCCTCTTTAATTACAGGCCACCAATTATATATTCTAGTATATAATGTCATGAGTGCCTTTAAACTGCAGCAGGTGGTCAATTTGCATTGCCTGCTCACATTTAGAGGTTTAAGGGAATACAAAATTGCATATTTTGGGCACAAAATAAGTACTTTGACTTTTTTTAAGGTGGCAATCTGGTCAAAATGGGGTTCATAACCAAGCAAAAGAAAAAGTTGCTCAATGTTGGTTTTAAACGAGGTGGGACTAGTCCGGTGAAGGGGAAAAAACATAATTATGAAAGAAGGTCAAATTCCAACACAACCTATGTAAGGTTAGAAAGGTCATCCTTTGAAGCACGGGTAGCTTACAATGACAAGGTTCTTACTTTTCGGGATGTAGACGGCTCTCAAACCCCAGCTAAGCCCTTGCGTCCGACAGCGAACAAGATTCGCCATGTAGACCTGTTACGGGTTCCTGCTCCATCAAAAGTCCATCCCGACTTACTTACGAACAAGGTCTATGTCCCCGCCCTACTCCAGTCTATGATGTCCTCTGAAAATAGAAAGCATAGGTTAAGAAGTGATAAATGTAGGGGCGACTTGGTAATTGACGGCAGTGCTTCCATAAAGTGGTGCTGAGGCTGGGAGGAAAGGTTAAAATGTACAAGATGCAGATATGTAGGCAAGCATTATAAGCTTTACAATGAGGTTCCATCAAGTACCAGGGGCAGAAAGGCAGCTCAGATCAATGTAGGCTTCCAAATAGGTGTTGCAAGTACTTCTATTGGGAACACAGGTTCCCGCAGAATTCTCAACACAACCAATATCATTGCTCCCTCTCCACTCGCTATGCAAAAACAAGCAAATAAGGTCAATACTGCCCTTAAATCCCTAAATGAGAGAAGCATGTACCAGATTAGAGAAAACTTAGTTGCTGAAAATGCCAAAATTGGTCAAAAAGATCCCTCTAAGGTAAATGTTGAAGGGGACACTTGCTACAACAATCCAATTTTTAACTCTGACGCGACACCCTTTCAAGCCGGAACTATTGCCATAAGTACTATGTGTGAAAACAATACCAGAAACAAGCAAATTGTAGGGGTACAAGTAGCAAATAAACTATGCAGGACTGCATCAATGCTAAGGAATAAGGGTAAACCTGTTCAGTGCCCCAATCATAGGGGGCATTGTTCTGCAAATGTTTCAGAGAGGGAACCAATAGGTGATGAAGGCAAATGGAATAGGTTGTTAGGTGACCAGATCTCTAAGGACATCAAAATAGCAAATTTCACTTGTGATGGGGACAGTAGGGCATTCCAAGGTGTTCGTAACTCTCACGGTCACAATGTGGGTCATCTTAAGGATCTGAGGCACCTAGGCAACTCGCTGAAGCGCGAGCTCAACAAAGCGCCTTTCTCAAAGGGCATGCTCAAGGGTCATTCCAAGTCTAATATCAGGAGTCGGTTCGCTCTCTCGGTCAAAGCTAGGGGTATGGCTGAGCTTAAAGCTGCCCACAATAAACACCAGGGTGACATCAAGGTTCTAAAGAAGGTCATGGTTGATGTAATCGCAACCATTGTTCTATGCTTCAGTGGTTACTGCGGTACTCATTGTGCAAAGTACAGTTATGTCTGTGCTGGTACAAATAGGCAAGCTAAGAATTTCATGCCAGACAATGTCAAGGTTAAAATGGTTGACAGTGACCAACAAGTCCTTAAAAAATGCATTGAAATGGTTTTAGGTCCAGCTGCTCTTGACGCTACCAAACTTTTAACCACAACCCAAAAAAGTGAAGCAGTAAACAGGTCGTACCAAGCTGTCAATCCTAAAACTGTGACTTTCTCACGCAACTGTGTAGGTCGAATTCACGGGCAGGTTCACAAATTAAACAATGGCTATGCTGACTCTGTAATTGCAAAAACCACTGAACTAAATGCTAACCTTACCCAGGGGTCAAAGATTATTAAGCAGATAGCATATGAGGACCGCAACGACCTTAACCGAAAGCAAACATCCGCTACCAACAAAGCACGAGCTTTACGTGCCAGGACGCGGAATTATCGATACAAACTGCATGAGGAATTACACTACGGCAAGGGCATGAGTGACCCCAAACCTGATTATGACAGTCTTCCACACCTTAAGCATCATAAATATGCTTAGTTGATTGTGTACCTGATAATAAATTGTTATTACCTGTTTTGGCATAAGAGACCTCTAACAAGTGGCCCTCGCGTCAGCATCAGGCGTTCCTCTACCTGAAAAAGGCAAAAATACCCAATAGAAATAGATATAAAATGAAAAAAAACATGCATTTATGTATTTTAAGTGTATTTCTATGAATAAAAGGAAGTGATAAAGCTTGTTGTATTCATGTTTCTACCAAATATGCAGGCTGGCTCAGTTCCATGCCCGCTGCACTGTCCGAACTGTAAACATGTCCGCCGTTCCATGTTGGTGGAATGGGGCTCTATGTTTAAATGTTCAGGCTTAACACACAAGCTAGTGTTGCATAAGTGGCTCACGGAGTCCCTGGCGTTCAATTCTGACTTCATGTAGCACATTAACGCTACACGGTGAACCAAGTATGTCTCTGATTTTATGTCCGAAGGCAATTTAGCCCTCATTCGGCCATAATAGGGTAAGGAACTATTTCAAATACAACCATTCCAGATCAAACAATCTGAATTGATGCATTTAATGCACTTATTTTCTACTCTTTTGCTCAGAAATGACCAAAAATCTGCTTTTTCATCCATATTTTGCACTTGCAGACGATATTTTATTTTAACCCAAAGTCAGTTTATAAGAGAAATTTGTTCTCATTAAAATTAGTTTTTCTTGCATATAATTATCTTCCCATGCATATTGCACCAATATATTAAGTTTGGCTTGTATATCTGTCCATTTGGCCATTTTATTTCATATTTTCAAACACAGGTGATTTTGGTCGGAAGCCGGTGATTTCAAGCGTCTTGAAGCTTAAATGTCCCTCTAACAATTAAAGCTGATATTTGCAATATTTGTGACAAAATACCCAAACAAACCAAACAAACATGTATGGGGGGCTTATGTGGGGTGAGGAGAGAATGACTTTGTTAGATATTTTTACTCTAAGCCATTTTGATAATGTATTTTTTGTGTATTTTTTTAAAAAAATCACCCCAAAAATGTAAATTTAATAGAAAAAAAATTCCAATTTCATCCAAGACAATTAACAAATTAGTCAAAATGGGAGATCAAAGATACTTTGAAGTGTAGAAATCAATCAGCTTCCAGTAATTGCTTGTTTCAAACCAATAAAGTGTAAAATCTTTAAAGCACCTTGTTTGTCGCAGCCTCTTTAATTACAGGCCACCAATTATATATTCTAGTATATAATTTCATGAGTGCCTTTAAACTGCAGCAGGTGGTCAATTTGCATTGCCTGCTCACATTTAGAGGTTTAAGGGAATACAAAATTGCATATTTTGGGCACAAAATAAGTACTTTGACTTTTTTTAAGGTGGCAATCTGGTCAAAATGGGGTTCATAACCAAGCAAAAGAAAAAGTTGCTCAATGTTGGTTTTAAACGAGGTGGGACTAGTCCGGTGAAGGGGAAAAAACATAATTATGAAAGAAGGTCAAATTCCAACACAACCTATGTAAGGTTAGAAAGGTCATCCTTTGAAGCACGGGTAGCTTACAATGACAAGGTTCTTACTTTTCGGGATGTAGACGGCTCTCAAACCCCAGCTAAGCCCTTGCGTCCGACAGCGAACAAGATTCGCCATGTAGACCTGTTACGGGTTCCTGCTCCATCAAAAGTCCATCCCGACTTACTTACGAACAAGGTCTATGTCCCCGCCCTACTCCAGTCTATGATGTCCTCTGAAAATAGAAAGCATAGGTTAAGAAGTGATAAATGTAGGGGCGACTTGGTAATTGACGGCAGTGCTTCCATAAAGTGGTGCTGAGGCTGGGAGGAAAGGTTAAAATGTACAAGATGCAGATATGTAGGCAAGCATTATAAGCTTTACAATGAGGTTCCATCAAGTACCAGGGGCAGAAAGGCAGCTCAGATCAATGTAGGCTTCCAAATAGGTGTTGCAAGTACTTCTATTGGGAACACAGGTTCCCGCAGAATTCTCAACACAACCAATATCATTGCTCCCTCTCCACTCGCTATGCAAAAACAAGCAAATAAGGTCAATACTGCCCTTAAATCCCTAAATGAGAGAAGCATGTACCAGATTAGAGAAAACTTAGTTGCTGAAAATGCCAAAATTGGTCAAAAAGATCCCTCTAAGGTAAATGTTGAAGGGGACACTTGCTACAACAATCCAATTTTTAACTCTGACGCGACACCCTTTCAAGCCGGAACTATTGCCATAAGTACTATGTGTGAAAACAATACCAGAAACAAGCAAATTGTAGGGGTACAAGTAGCAAATAAACTATGCAGGACTGCATCAATGCTTAGGAATAAGGGTAAACCTGTTCAGTGCCCCAATCATAGGGGGCATTGTTCTGCAAATGTTTCAGAGAGGGAACCAATAGGTGATGAAGGCAAATGGAATAGGTTGTTAGGTGACCAGATCTCTAAGGACATCAAAATAGCAAATTTCACTTGTGATGGGGACAATAGGGCATTCCAAGGTGTTCGTAACTCTCACGGTCACAATGTGGGTCATCTTAAGGATCTGAGGCACCTAGGCAACTCGCTGAAGCGCGAGCTCAACAAAGCACCTTTCTCAAAGGGCATGCTCAAGGGTCATTCCAAGTCTAATATCAGGAGTCGGTTCGCTCTCTCGGTCAAAGCTAGGGGTATGGCTGAGCTTAAAGCTGCCCACAATAAACACCAGGGTGACATCAAGGTTCTAAAGAAGGTCATGGTTGATGTAATCGCAACCATTGTTCTATGCTTCAGTGGTTACTGCGGTACTCATTGTGCAAAGTACAGTTATGTCTGTGCTGGTACAAATAGGCAAGCTAAGAATTTCATGCCAGACAATGTCAAGGTTAAAATGGTTGACAGTGACCAACAAGTCCTTAAAAAATGCATTGAAATGGTTTTAGGTCCAGCTGCTCTTGACGCTACCAAACTTTTAACCACAACCCAAAAAAGTGAAGCAGTAAACAGGTCGTACCAAGCTGTCAATCCTAAAACTGTGACTTTCTCACGCAACTGTGTAGGTCGAATTCACGGGCAGGTTCACAAATTAAACAATGGCTATGCTGACTCTGTAATTGCAAAAACCACTGAACTAAATGCTAACCTTACCCAGGGGTCAAAGATTATTAAGCAGATAGCATATGAGGACCGCAACGACCTTAACCGAAAGCAAACATCCGCTACCAACAAAGCACGAGCTTTACGTGCCAGGACGCGGAATTATCGATACAAACTGCATGAGGAATTACACTACGGCAAGGGCATGAGTGACCCCAAACCTGATTATGACAGTCTTCCACACCTTAAGCATCATAAATATGCTTAGTTGATTGTGTACCTGATAATAAATTGTTATTACCTGTTTTGGCATAAGAGACCTCTAACAAGTGGCCCTCGCGTCAGCATCAGGCGTTCCTCTACCTGAAAAAGGCAAAAATACCCAATAGAAATAGATATAAAATGAAAAAAAACATGCATTTATGTATTTTAAGTGTATTTCTATGAATAAAAGGAAGTGATAAAGCTTGTTGTATTCATGTTTCTACCAAATATGCAGGCTGGCTCAGTTCCATGCCCGCTGCACTGTCCGAACTGTAAACATGTCCGCCGTTCCATGTTGGTGGAATGGGGCTCTATGTTTAAATGTTCAGGCTTAACACACAAGCTAGTGTTGCATAAGTGGCTCACGGAGTCCCTGGCGTTCAATTCTGACTTCATGTAGCACATTAACGCTACACGGTGAACCAAGTATGTCTCTGATTTTATGTCCAAAGGCAATTTAGCCCTCATTCGGCCATAATAGGGTAAGGAACTATTTCAAATACAACCATTCCAGATCAAACAATCTGAATTGATGCATTTAATGCACTTATTTTCTACTCTTTTGCTCAGAAATGACCAAAAATCTGCTTTCTCATCCATATTTTGCACTTGCAGACGATATTTTATTTTAACCCAAAGTCAGTTTATAAGAGAAATTTGTTCTCATTAAAATTAGTTTTTCTTGCATATAATTATCTTCCCATGCATATTGCACCAATATATTAAGTTTGGCTTGTATATCTGTCCATTTGGCCATTTTATTTCATATTTTCAAACACAGGTGATTTTGGTCGGAAGCCGGTGATTTCAAGCGTCTTGAAGCTTAAATGTCCCTCTAACAATTAAAGCTGATATTTGCAATATTTGTGACAAAATACCCAAACAAACCAAACAAACATGTATGGGGGGCTTATGTGGGGTGAGGAGAGAATGACTTTGTTAGATATTTTTACTCTAAGCCATTTTGATAATGTATTTTTTGTGTATTTTTTTAAAAAAATCACCCCAAAAATGTAAATTTAATAGAAAAAAAATTCCAATTTCATCCAAGACAATTAACAAATTAGTCAAAATGGGAGATCAAAGATACTTTGAAGTGTAGAAATCAATCAGCTTCCAGTAATTGCTTGTTTCAAACCAATAAAGTGTAAAATCTTTAAAGCACCTTGTTTGTCGCAGCCTCTTTAATTACAGGCCACCAATTATATATTCTAGTATATAATGTCATGAGTGCCTTTAAACTGCAGCAGGTGGTCAATTTGCATTGCCTGCTCACATTTAGAGGTTTAAGGGAATACAAAATTGCATATTTTGGGCACAAAATAAGTACTTTGACTTTTTTTAAGGTGGCAATCTGGTCAAAATGGGGTTCATAACCAAGCAAAAGAAAAAGTTGCTCAATGTTGGTTTTAAACGAGGTGGGACTAGTCCGGTGAAGGGGAAAAAACATAATTATGAAAGAAGGTCAAATTCCAACACAACCTATGTAAGGTTAGAAAGGTCATCCTTTGAAGCACGGGTAGCTTACAATGACAAGGTTCTTACTTTTCGGGATGTAGACGGCTCTCAAACCCCAGCTAAGCCCTTGTGTCCGACAGCGAACAAGATTCGCCATGTAGACCTGTTACGGGTTCCTGCTCCATCAAAAGTCCATCCCGACTTACTTACGAACAAGGTCTATGTCCCCGCCCTACTCCAGTCTATGATGTCCTCTGAAAATAGAAAGCATAGGTTAAGAAGTGATAAATGTAGGGGCGACTTGGTAATTGACGGCAGTGCTTCCATAAAGTGGTGCTGAGGCTGGGAGGAAAGGTTAAAATGTACAAGATGCAGATATGTAGGCAAGCATTATAAGCTTTACAATGAGGTTCCATCAAGTACCAGGGGCAGAAAGGCAGCTCAGATCAATGTAGGCTTCCAAATAGGTGTTGCAAGTACTTCTATTGGGAACACAGGTTCCCGCAGAATTCTCAACACAACCAATATCATTGCTCCCTCTCCACTCGCTATGCAAAAACAAGCAAATAAGGTCAATACTGCCCTTAAATCCCTAAATGAGAGAAGCATGTACCAGATTAGAGAAAACTTAGTTGCTGAAAATGCCAAAATTGGTCAAAAAGATCCCTCTAAGGTAAATGTTGAAGGGGACACTTGCTACAACAATCCAATTTTTAACTCTGACGCGACACCCTTTCAAGCCGGAACTATTGCCATAAGTACTATGTGTGAAAACAATACCAGAAACAAGCAAATTGTAGGGGTACAAGTAGCAAATAAACTATGCAGGACTGCATCAATGCTTAGGAATAAGGGTAAACCTGTTCAGTGCCCCAATCATAGGGGGCATTGTTCTGCAAATGTTTCAGAGAGGGAACCAATAGGTGATGAAGGCAAATGGAATAGGTTGTTAGGTGACCAGATCTCTAAGGACATCAAAATAGCAAATTTCACTTGTGATGGGGACAGTAGGGCATTCCAAGGTGTTCGTAACTCTCACGGTCACAATGTGGGTCATCTTAAGGATCTGAGGCACCTAGGCAACTCGCTGAAGCGCGAGCTCAACAAAGCGCCTTTCTCAAAGGGCATGCTCAAGGGTCATTCCAAGTCTAATATCAGGAGTCGGTTCGCTCTCTCGGTCAAAGCTAGGGGTATGGCTGAGCTTAAAGCTGCCCACAATAAACACCAGGGTGACATCAAGGTTCTAAAGAAGGTCATGGTTGATGTAATCGCAACCATTGTTCTATGCTTCAGTGGTTACTGCGGTACTCATTGTGCAAAGTACAGTTATGTCTGTGCTGGTACAAATAGGCAAGCTAAGAATTTCATGCCAGACAATGTCAAGGTTAAAATGGTTGACAGTGACCAACAAGTCCTTAAAAAATGCATTGAAATGGTTTTAGGTCCAGCTGCTCTTGACGCTACCAAACTTTTAACCACAACCCAAAAAAGTGAAGCAGTAAACAGGTCGTACCAAGCTGTCAATCCTAAAACTGTGACTTTCTCACGCAACTGTGTAGGTCGAATTCACGGGCAGGTTCACAAATTAAACAATGGCTATGCTGACTCTGTAATTGCAAAAACCACTGAACTAAATGCTAACCTTACCCAGGGGTCAAAGATTATTAAGCAGATAGCATATGAGGACCGCAACGACCTTAACCGAAAGCAAACATCCGCTACCAACAAAGCACGAGCTTTACGTGCCAGGACGCGGAATTATCGATACAAACTGCATGAGGAATTACACTACGGCAAGGGCATGAGTGACCCCAAACCTGATTATGACAGTCTTCCACACCTTAAGCATCATAAATATGCTTAGTTGATTGTGTACCTGATAATAAATTGTTATTACCTGTTTTGGCATAAGAGACCTCTAACAAGTGGCCCTCGCGTCAGCATCAGGCGTTCCTCTACCTGAAAAAGGCAAAAATACCCAATAGAAATAGATATAAAATGAAAAAAAACATGCATTTATGTATTTTAAGTGTATTTCTATGAATAAAAGGAAGTGATAAAGCTTGTTGTATTCATGTTTCTACCAAATATGCAGGCTGGCTCAGTTCCATGCCCGCTGCACTGTCCGAACTGTAAACATGTCCGCCGTTCCATGTTGGTGGAATGGGGCTCTATGTTTAAATGTTCAGGCTTAACACACAAGCTAGTGTTGCATAAGTGGCTCACGGAGTCCCTGGCGTTCAATTCTGACTTCATGTAGCACATTAACGCTACACGGTGAACCAAGTATGTCTCTGATTTTATGTCCGAAGGCAATTTAGCCCTCATTCGGCCATAATAGGGTAAGGAACTATTTCAAATACAACCATTCCAGATCAAACAATCTGAATTGATGCATTTAATGCACTTATTTTCTACTCTTTTGCTCAGAAATGACCAAAAATCTGCTTTCTCATCCATATTTTGCACTTGCAGACGATATTTTATTTTAACCCAAAGTCAGTTTAGGTCACAATATACTAAAAGATTTCCTTAACAAATTCAATGTAAAAGCAATAAATTCAACAAAAAATAAACTCAACATTTTGCGCGTAGAGACCCTCATAACCATACCTTTTCTTAAAGAGCATTCCGAGCCGAATTGATTTAGACAATAAAAAAGATAGGTCATGTGATATGTAAGAAAGAACTCGACGCGAATCAAAGTTCACTGTTTTACGGCCATCTTTTTACCGGCTACTCTCCAGTTGAAGGTATACTGCCAACTGTCAAAGTCTCGTCATGTAGTCTCCAACCTTCAAGCGAAACAGTGAATTTTTAGTACACAACAATGTTTTTCCTACCACACGTACAAAGAAATATTCAAAAATAAAGTCATGGCAAGTGACTATACAGAAAATTGTGTCTTCAAATAAATGGTGTTGATTTATTTAGAGAGTATAGCATTGCACACCTGAAATATTTAGTATACTGTAACCTATAAGAGAAATTTGTTCTCATTAAAATTAGTTTTTCTTGCATATAATTATCTTCCCATGCATATTGCACCAATATATTAAGTTTGGCTTGTATATCTGTCCATTTGGCCATTTTATTTCATATTTTCAAACACAGGTGATTTTGGTCGGAAGCCGGTGATTTCAAGCGTCTTGAAGCTTAAATGTCCCTCTAACAATTAAAGCTGATATTTGCAATATTTGTGACAAAATACCCAAACAAACCAAACAAACATGTATGGGGGGCTTATGTGGGGTGAGGAGAGAATGACTTTGTTAGATATTTTTACTCTAAGCCATTTTGATAATGTATTTTTTGTGTATTTTTTTAAAAAAATCACCCCAAAAATGTAAATTTAATAGAAAAAAAATTCCAATTTCATCCAAGACAATTAACAAATTAGTCAAAATGGGAGATCAAAGATACTTTGAAGTGTAGAAATCAATCAGCTTCCAGTAATTGCTTGTTTCAAACCAATAAAGTGTAAAATCTTTAAAGCACCTTGTTTGTCGCAGCCTCTTTAATTACAGGCCACCAATTATATATTCTAGTATATAATGTCATGAGTGCCTTTAAACTGCAGCAGGTGGTCAATTTGCATTGCCTGCTCACATTTAGAGGTTTAAGGGAATACAAAATTGCATATTTTGGGCACAAAATAAGTACTTTGACTTTTTTTAAGGTGGCAATCTGGTCAAAATGGGGTTCATAACCAAGCAAAAGAAAAAGTTGCTCAATGTTGGTTTTAAACGAGGTGGGACTAGTCCGGTGAAGGGGAAAAAACATAATTATGAAAGAAGGTCAAATTCCAACACAACCTATGTAAGGTTAGAAAGGTCATCCTTTGAAGCACGGGTAGCTTACAATGACAAGGTTCTTACTTTTCGGGATGTAGACGGCTCTCAAACCCCAGCTAAGCCCTTGCGTCCGACAGCGAACAAGATTCGCCATGTAGACCTGTTACGGGTTCCTGCTCCATCAAAAGTCCATCCCGACTTACTTACGAACAAGGTCTATGTCCCCGCCCTACTCCAGTCTATGATGTCCTCTGAAAATAGAAAGCATAGGTTAAGAAGTGATAAATGTAGGGGCGACTTGGTAATTGACGGCAGTGCTTCCATAAAGTGGTGCTGAGGCTGGGAGGAAAGGTTAAAATGTACAAGATGCAGATATGTAGGCAAGCATTATAAGCTTTACAATGAGGTTCCATCAAGTACCAGGGGCAGAAAGGCAGCTCAGATCAATGTAGGCTTCCAAATAGGTGTTGCAAGTACTTCTATTGGGAACACAGGTTCCCGCAGAATTCTCAACACAACCAATATCATTGCTCCCTCTCCACTCGCTATGCAAAAACAAGCAAATAAGGTCAATACTGCCCTTAAATCCCTAAATGAGAGAAGCATGTACCAGATTAGAGAAAACTTAGTTGCTGAAAATGCCAAAATTGGTCAAAAAGATCCCTCTAAGGTAAATGTTGAAGGGGACACTTGCTACAACAATCCAATTTTTAACTCTGACGCGACACCCTTTCAAGCCGGAACTATTGCCATAAGTACTATGTGTGAAAACAATACCAGAAACAAGCAAATTGTAGGGGTACAAGTAGCAAATAAACTATGCAGGACTGCATCAATGCTTAGGAATAAGGGTAAACCTGTTCAGTGCCCCACTCATAGGGGGCATTGTTCTGCAAATGTTTCAGAGAGGGAACCAATAGGTGATGAAGGCAAATGGAATAGGTTGTTAGGTGACCAGATCTCTAAGGACATCAAAATAGCAAATTTCACTTGTGATGGGGACAGTAGGGCATTCCAAGGTGTTCGTAACTCTCACGGTCACAATGTGGGTCATCTTAAGGATCTGAGGCACCTAGGCAACTCGCTGAAGCGCGAGCTCAACAAAGCGCCTTTCTCAAAGGGCATGCTCAAGGGTCATTCCAAGTCTAATATCAGGAGTCGGTTCGCTCTCTCGGTCAAAGCTAGGGGTATGGCTGAGCTTAAAGCTGCCCACAATAAACACCAGGGTGACATCAAGGTTCTAAAGAAGGTCATGGTTGATGTAATCGCAACCATTGTTCTATGCTTCAGTGGTTACTGCGGTACTCATTGTGCAAAGTACAGTTATGTCTGTGCTGGTACAAATAGGCAAGCTAAGAATTTCATGCCAGACAATGTCAAGGTTAAAATGGTTGACAGTGACCAACAAGTCCTTAAAAAATGCATTGAAATGGTTTTAGGTCCAGCTGCTCTTGACGCTACCAAACTTTTAACCACAACCCAAAAAAGTGAAGCAGTAAACAGGTCGTACCAAGCTGTCAATCCTAAAACTGTGACTTTCTCACGCAACTGTGTAGGTCGAATTCACGGGCAGGTTCACAAATTAAACAATGGCTATGCTGACTCTGTAATTGCAAAAACCACTGAACTAAATGCTAACCTTACCCAGGGGTCAAAGATTATTAAGCAGATAGCATATGAGGACCGCAACGACCTTAACCGAAAGCAAACATCCGCTACCAACAAAGCACGAGCTTTACGTGCCAGGACGCGGAATTATCGATACAAACTGCATGAGGAATTACACTACGGCAAGGGCATGAGTGACCCCAAACCTGATTATGACAGTCTTCCACACCTTAAGCATCATAAATATGCTTAGTTGATTGTGTACCTGATAATAAATTGTTATTACCTGTTTTGGCATAAGAGACCTCTAACAAGTGGCCCTCGCGTCAGCATCAGGCGTTCCTCTACCTGAAAAAGGCAAAAATACCCAATAGAAATAGATATAAAATGAAAAAAAACATGCATTTATGTATTTTAAGTGTATTTCTATGAATAAAAGGAAGTGATAAAGCTTGTTGTATTCATGTTTCTACCAAATATGCAGGCTGGCTCAGTTCCATGCCCGCTGCACTGTCCGAACTGTAAACATGTCCGCCGTTCCATGTTGGTGGAATGGGGCTCTATGTTTAAATGTTCAGGCTTAACACACAAGCTAGTGTTGCATAAGTGGCTCACGGAGTCCCTGGCGTTCAATTCTGACTTCATGTAGCACATTAACGCTACACGGTGAACCAAGTATGTCTCTGATTTTATGTCCGAAGGCAATTTAGCCCTCATTCGGCCATAATAGGGTAAGGAACTATTTCAAATACAACCATTCCAGATCAAACAATCTGAATTGATGCATTTAATGCACTTATTTTCTACTCTTTTGCTCAGAAATGACCAAAAATCTGCTTTCTCATCCATATTTTGCACTTGCAGACGATATTTTATTTTAACCCAAAGTCAGTATAAGAGAAATTTGTTCTCATTAAAATTAGTTTTTCTTGCATATAATTATCTTCCCATGCATATTGCACCAATATATTAAGTTTGGCTTGTATATCTGTCCATTTGGCCATTTTATTTCATATTTTCAAACACAGGTGATTTTGGTCGGAAGCCGGTGATTTCAAGCGTCTTGAAGCTTAAATGTCCCTCTAACAATTAAAGCTGATATTTGCAATATTTGTGACAAAATACCCAAACAAACCAAACAAACATGTATGGGGGGCTTATGTGGGGTGAGGAGAGAATGACTTTGTTAGATATTTTTACTCTAAGCCATTTTGATAATGTATTTTTTGTGTATTTTTTTAAAAAAATCACCCCAAAAATGTAAATTTAATAGAAAAAAAATTCCAATTTCATCCAAGACAATTAACAAATTAGTCAAAATGGGAGATCAAAGATACTTTGAAGTGTAGAAATCAATCAGCTTCCAGTAATTGCTTGTTTCAAACCAATAAAGTGTAAAATCTTTAAAGCACCTTGTTTGTCGCAGCCTCTTTAATTACAGGCCACCAATTATATATTCTAGTATATAATGTCATGAGTGCCTTTAAACTGCAGCAGGTGGTCAATTTGCATTGCCTGCTCACATTTAGAGGTTTAAGGGAATACAAAATTGCATATTTTGGGCACAAAATAAGTACTTTGACTTTTTTTAAGGTGGCAATCTGGTCAAAATGGGGTTCATAACCAAGCAAAAGAAAAAGTTGCTCAATGTTGGTTTTAAACGAGGTGGGACTAGTCCGGTGAAGGGGAAAAAACATAATTATGAAAGAAGGTCAAATTCCAACACAACCTATGTAAGGTTAGAAAGGTCATCCTTTGAAGCACGGGTAGCTTACAATGACAAGGTTCTTACTTTTCGGGATGTAGACGGCTCTCAAACCCCAGCTAAGCCCTTGCGTCCGACAGCGAACAAGATTCGCCATGTAGACCTGTTACGGGTTCCTGCTCCATCAAAAGTCCATCCCGACTTACTTACGAACAAGGTCTATGTCCCCGCCCTACTCCAGTCTATGATGTCCTCTGAAAATAGAAAGCATAGGTTAAGAAGTGATAAATGTAGGGGCGACTTGGTAATTGACGGCAGTGCTTCCATAAAGTGGTGCTGAGGCTGGGAGGAAAGGTTAAAATGTACAAGATGCAGATATGTAGGCAAGCATTATAAGCTTTACAATGAGGTTCCATCAAGTACCAGGGGCAGAAAGGCAGCTCAGATCAATGTAGGCTTCCAAATAGGTGTTGCAAGTACTTCTATTGGGAACACAGGTTCCCGCAGAATTCTCAACACAACCAATATCATTGCTCCCTCTCCACTCGCTATGCAAAAACAAGCAAATAAGGTCAATACTGCCCTTAAATCCCTAAATGAGAGAAGCATGTACCAGATTAGAGAAAACTTAGTTGCTGAAAATGCCAAAATTGGTCAAAAAGATCCCTCTAAGGTAAATGTTGAAGGGGACACTTGCTACAACAATCCAATTTTTAACTCTGACGCGACACCCTTTCAAGCCGGAACTATTGCCATAAGTACTATGTGTGAAAACAATACCAGAAACAAGCAAATTGTAGGGGTACAAGTAGCAAATAAACTATGCAGGACTGCATCAATGCTTAGGAATAAGGGTAAACCTGTTCAGTGCCCCAATCATAGGGGGCATTGTTCTGCAAATGTTTCAGAGAGGGAACCAATAGGTGATGAAGGCAAATGGAATAGGTTGTTAGGTGACCAGATCTCTAAGGACATCAAAATAGCAAATTTCACTTGTGATGGGGACAGTAGGGCATTCCAAGGTGTTCGTAACTCTCACGGTCACAATGTGGGTCATCTTAAGGATCTGAGGCACCTAGGCAACTCGCTGAAGCGCGAGCTCAACAAAGCGCCTTTCTCAAAGGGCATGCTCAAGGGTCATTCCAAGTCTAATATCAGGAGTCGGTTCGCTCTCTCGGTCAAAGCTAGGGGTATGGCTGAGCTTAAAGCTGCCCACAATAAACACCAGGGTGACATCAAGGTTCTAAAGAAGGTCATGGTTGATGTAATCGCAACCATTGTTCTATGCTTCAGTGGTTACTGCGGTACTCATTGTGCAAAGTACAGTTATGTCTGTGCTGGTACAAATAGGCAAGCTAAGAATTTCATGCCAGACAATGTCAAGGTTAAAATGGTTGACAGTGACCAACAAGTCCTTAAAAAATGCATTGAAATGGTTTTAGGTCCAGCTGCTCTTGACGCTACCAAACTTTTAACCACAACCCAAAAAAGTGAAGCAGTAAACAGGTCGTACCAAGCTGTCAATCCTAAAACTGTGACTTTCTCACGCAACTGTGTAGGTCGAATTCACGGGCAGGTTCACAAATTAAACAATGGCTATGCTGACTCTGTAATTGCAAAAACCACTGAACTAAATGCTAACCTTACCCAGGGGTCAAAGATTATTAAGCAGATAGCATATGAGGACCGCAACGACCTTAACCGAAAGCAAACATCCGCTACCAACAAAGCACGAGCTTTACGTGCCAGGACGCGGAATTATCGATACAAACTGCATGAGGAATTACACTACGGCAAGGGCATGAGTGACCCCAAACCTGATTATGACAGTCTTCCACACCTTAAGCATCATAAATATGCTTAGTTGATTGTGTACCTGATAATAAATTGTTATTACCTGTTTTGGCATAAGAGACCTCTAACAAGTGGCCCTCGCGTCAGCATCAGGCGTTCCTCTACCTGAAAAAGGCAAAAATACCCAATAGAAATAGATATAAAATGAAAAAAAACATGCATTTATGTATTTTAAGTGTATTTCTATGAATAAAAGGAAGTGATAAAGCTTGTTGTATTCATGTTTCTACCAAATATGCAGGCTGGCTCAGTTCCATGCCCGCTGCACTGTCCGAACTGTAAACATGTCCGCCGTTCCATGTTGGTGGAATGGGGCTCTATGTTTAAATGTTCAGGCTTAACACACAAGCTAGTGTTGCATAAGTGGCTCACGGAGTCCCTGGCGTTCAATTCTGACTTCATGTAGCACATTAACGCTACACGGTGAACCAAGTATGTCTCTGATTTTATGTCCGAAGGCAATTTAGCCCTCATTCGGCCATAATAGGGTAAGGAACTATTTCAAATACAACCATTCCAGATCAAACAATCTGAATTGATGCATTTAATGCACTTATTTTCTACTCTTTTGCTCAGAAATGACCAAAAATCTGCTTTCTCATCCATATTTTGCACTTGCAGACGATATTTTATTTTAACCCAAAGTCAGTTTAGGTCACAATATACTAAAAGATTTCCTTAACAAATTCAATGTAAAAGCAATAAATTCAACAAAAAATAAACTCAACATTTTGCGCGTAGAGACCCTCATAACCATACCTTTTCTTAAAGAGCATTCCGAGCCGAATTGATTTAGACAATAAAAAAGATAGGTCATGTGATATGTAAGAAAGAACTCGACGCGAATCAAAGTTCACTGTTTTACGGCCATCTTTTTACCGGCTACTCTCCAGTTGAAGGTATACTGCCAACTGTCAAAGTCTCGTCATGTAGTCTCCAACCTTCAAGCGAAACAGTGAATTTTTAGTACACAACAATGTTTTTCCTACCACACGTACAAAGAAATATTCAAAAATAAAGTCATGGCAAGTGACTATACAGAAAATTGTGTCTTCAAATAAATGGTGTTGATTTATTTAGAGAGAATAGCATTGCACACCTGAAATATTTAGTATACTGTAACCTATAAGAGAAATTTGTTCTCATTAAAATTAGTTTTTCTTGCATATAATTATCTTCCCATGCATATTGCACCAATATATTAAGTTTGGCTTGTATATCTGTCCATTTGGCCATTTTATTTCATATTTTCAAACACAGGTGATTTTGGTCGGAAGCCGGTGATTTCAAGCGTCTTGAAGCTTAAATGTCCCTCTAACAATTAAAGCTGATATTTGCAATATTTGTGACAAAATACCCAAACAAACCAAACAAACATGTATGGGGGGCTTATGTGGGGTGAGGAGAGAATGACTTTGTTAGATATTTTTACTCTAAGCCATTTTGATAATGTATTTTTTGTGTATTTTTTTAAAAAAATCACCCCAAAAATGTAAATTTAATAGAAAAAAAATTCCAATTTCATCCAAGACAATTAACAAATTAGTCAAAATGGGAGATCAAAGATACTTTGAAGTGTAGAAATCAATCAGCTTCCAGTAATTGCTTGTTTCAAACCAATAAAGCGTAAAATCTTTAAAGCACCTTGTTTGTCGCAGCCTCTTTAATTACAGGCCACCAATTATATATTCTAGTATATAATGTCATGAGTGCCTTTAAACTGCAGCAGGTGGTCAATTTGCATTGCCTGCTCACATTTAGAGGTTTAAGGGAATACAAAATTGCATATTTTGGGCACAAAATAAGTACTTTGACTTTTTTTAAGGTGGCAATCTGGTCAAAATGGGGTTCATAACCAAGCAAAAGAAAAAGTTGCTCAATGTTGGTTTTAAACGAGGTGGGACTAGTCCGGTGAAGGGGAAAAAACATAATTATGAAAGAAGGTCAAATTCCAACACAACCTATGTAAGGTTAGAAAGGTCATCCTTTGAAGCACGGGTAGCTTACAATGACAAGGTTCTTACTTTTCGGGATGTAGACGGCTCTCAAACCCCAGCTAAGCCCTTGCGTCCGACAGCGAACAAGATTCGCCATGTAGACCTGTTACGGGTTCCTGCTCCATCAAAAGTCCATCCCGACTTACTTACGAACAAGGTCTATGTCCCCGCCCTACTCCAGTCTATGATGTCCTCTGAAAATAGAAAGCATAGGTTAAGAAGTGATAAATGTAGGGGCGACTTGGTAATTGACGGCAGTGCTTCCATAAAGTGGGGCTTAGGCTGGGAGGAAAGGTTAAAATGTACAAGATGCAGATATGTAGGCAAGCATTATAAGCTTTACAATGAGGTTCCATCAAGTACCAGGGGCAGAAAGGCAGCTCAGATCAATGTAGGCTTCCAAATAGGTGTTGCAAGTACTTCTATTGGGAACACAGGTTCCCGCAGAATTCTCAACACAACCAATATCATTGCTCCCTCTCCACTCGCTATGCAAAAACAAGCAAATAAGGTCAATACTGCCCTTAAATCCCTAAATGAGAGAAGCATGTACCAGATTAGAGAAAACTTAGTTGCTGAAAATGCCAAAATTGGTCAAAAAGATCCCTCTAAGGTAAATGTTGAAGGGGACACTTGCTACAACAATCCAATTTTTAACTCTGACGCGACACCCTTTCAAGCCGGAACTATTGCCATAAGTACTATGTGTGAAAACAATACCAGAAACAAGCAAATTGTAGGGGTACAAGTAGCAAATAAACTATGCAGGACTGCATCAATGCTTAGGAATAAGGGTAAACCTGTTCAGTGCCCCAATCATAGGGGGCATTGTTCTGCAAATGTTTCAGAGAGGGAACCAATAGGTGATGAAGGCAAATGGAATAGGTTGTTAGGTGACCAGATCTCTAAGGACATCAAAATAGCAAATTTCACTTGTGATGGGGACAGTAGGGCATTCCAAGGTGTTCGTAACTCTCACGGTCACAATGTGGGTCATCTTAAGGATCTGAGGCACCTAGGCAACTCGCTGAAGCGCGAGCTCAACAAAGCGCCTTTCTCAAAGGGCATGCTCAAGGGTCATTCCAAGTCTAATATCAGGAGTCGGTTCGCTCTCTCGGTCAAAGCTAGGGGTATGGCTGAGCTTAAAGCTGCCCACAATAAACACCAGGGTGACATCAAGGTTCTAAAGAAGGTCATGGTTGATGTAATCGCAACCATTGTTCTATGCTTCAGTGGTTACTGCGGTACTCATTGTGCAAAGTACAGTTATGTCTGTGCTGGTACAAATAGGCAAGCTAAGAATTTCATGCCAGACAATGTCAAGGTTAAAATGGTTGACAGTGACCAACAAGTCCTTAAAAAATGCATTGAAATGGTTTTAGGTCCAGCTGCTCTTGACGCTACCAAACTTTTAACCACAACCCAAAAAAGTGAAGCAGTAAACAGGTCGTACCAAGCTGTCAATCCTAAAACTGTGACTTTCTCACGCAACTGTGTAGGTCGAATTCACGGGCAGGTTCACAAATTAAACAATGGCTATGCTGACTCTGTAATTGCAAAAACCACTGAACTAAATGCTAACCTTACCCAGGGGTCAAAGATTATTAAGCAGATAGCATATGAGGACCGCAACGACCTTAACCGAAAGCAAACATCCGCTACCAACAAAGCACGAGCTTTACGTGCCAGGACGCGGAATTATCGATACAAACTGCATGAGGAATTACACTACGGCAAGGGCATGAGTGACCCCAAACCTGATTATGACAGTCTTCCACACCTTAAGCATCATAAATATGCTTAGTTGATTGTGTACCTGATAATAAATTGTTATTACCTGTTTTGGCATAAGAGACCTCTAACAAGTGGCCCTCGCGTCAGCATCAGGCGTTCCTCTACCTGAAAAAGGCAAAAATACCCAATAGAAATAGATATAAAATGAAAAAAAACATGCATTTATGTATTTTAAGTGTATTTCTATGAATAAAAGGAAGTGATAAAGCTTGTTGTATTCATGTTTCTACCAAATATGCAGGCTGGCTCAGTTCCATGCCCGCTGCACTGTCCGAACTGTAAACATGTCCGCCGTTCCATGTTGGTGGAATGGGGCTCTATGTTTAAATGTTCAGGCTTAACACACAAGCTAGTGTTGCATAAGTGGCTCACGGAGTCCCTGGCGTTCAATTCTGACTTCATGTAGCACATTAACGCTACACGGTGAACCAAGTATGTCTCTGATTTTATGTCCGAAGGCAATTTAGCCCTCATTCGGCCATAATAGGGTAAGGAACTATTTCAAATACAACCATTCCAGATCAAACAATCTGAATTGATGCATTTAATGCACTTATTTTCTACTCTTTTGCTCAGAAATGACCAAAAATCTGCTTTCTCATCCATATTTTGCACTTGCAGACGATATTTTATTTTAACCCAAAGTCAGTTTAGGTCACAATATACTAAAAGATTTCCTTAACAAATTCAATGTAAAAGCAATAAATTCAACAAAAAATAAACTCAACATTTTGCGCGTAGAGACCCTCATAACCATACCTTTTCTTAAAGAGCATTCCGAGCCGAATTGATTTAGACAATAAAAAAGATAGGTCATGTGATATGTAAGAAAGAACTCGACGCGAATCAAAGTTCACTGTTTTACGGCCATCTTTTTACCGGCTACTCTCCAGTTGAAGGTATACTGCCAACTGTCAAAGTCTCGTCATGTAGTCTCCAACCTTCAAGCGAAACAGTGAATTTTTAGTACACAACAATGTTTTTCCTACCACACGTACAAAGAAATATTCAAAAATAAAGTCATGGCAAGTGACTATACAGAAAATTGTGTCTTCAAATAAATGGTGTTGATTTATTTAGAGAGTATAGCATTGCACACCTGAAATATTTAGTATACTGTAACCATAAACACCAAAACAATATTTCACGCAGCTACACAAACCTGTTTGAGATGATTGCGAATGAGATTTGAGCCTCGACTGCGCTACAATAGCAGGTGTCCACTGTTTATATACCGTTTGCTGGGCTCCACAAGCGCGCGCTGCCTGACCGATGTGACGTCACACGCCTGCGTTGCCCAGCTGTCGACGTCCACCAAAACAGAAGTACGCAGCGCTGTTTGACAGATCGAGGAATAATAGCCCGTAGCAGTAGCAGTTGTTGCCACCACGTGGGATGATGCTACCTGATGGTTGCACATCTGGCATCATGGTAATATGTGGCACTTCCATGCGCACACCTTTGGTTCCGTGAGGCAGCAATATCTGTCCTTGCATAAAGCCTGTCACCCATTAAACGCGTTGTATCAGCTTCGTTGGTTGTATTCAGTCGCTGGGAATGTTGCTTTTGGCCTACGTTTGTGTGTGAATCTCTACGGTGTGAGGGCCTGTTCCAGTGTCACAATATTGTGTTTGCGTCCGTTTGTTACAAAGGGTGCGGACACTTTAATGTGTTGTTTGTGGCGTAGATTGGTTACGTTGAACCATCGTACCAATAACGCCCGCAAAATAGTTCTGGGCCCGTATTCACTAACCGATTCTTTGACTTAGGACTTAAAAACAAAATAATATCCTTAAACCTTGTGTTTCCTAAAAAGGCCATTATTTTGTATTTACTTGGTATTCACTTTCTTATATAACAACGTTCTTATTTAATGAAATTAGCAGCACTAGTATCAGCATATTTGAGACAAGCTTTGTTTCTTGGGTCTACGTCTAGTATTTATTCTTAAGTCTAATAATTGGTTGGTGAATACGTGCCCTGACCAGCGTCAGTTAAGCTCATTAATTTAAGGTAACAAATGGCACAGTTGACGGTATACAGTGAAGGAGGTCCCGGTGGTTCAAGCCGAGGCCAGATTACTAGAATGCCATATTCATTTTGATGGTTTAAATAATGTGGGTGCTAAAGATGGTAAGGCGTAAAAAATATATGTTTGTTTCAGGTAACCCGACCTACCCTAAAAAATGCCCCTACCCTAGAACATTTTATTGGGTTTGTCAGTTTGATTTTTGTTTTATTTACCTTTTTCAATAATTAAATGTGTTTTGGATAAATAAGTGTTTTGTTTTAATAGTATCCACGTATAAACAATGTTCAAGGATATTACTGATATGTTTTGAATATTTATTCAGTTTTAGAATCTTCAAGTTGACCATTTACCCCCCCCCCCCAAAAAAAAAAAAATCCCGACCAACCTACCCTAATGTTTTTGGGCATGTTACCTGAAACAAATACACGCGTGTGTTGTTATTTTGTACCTGCAATGTCAAAGAAGTTGACACATACCGAGTGGAATCAATTCGGCATTGCTACACTATAAAATACTTTAATAGATTAAGATATATACAGTTATGTACAGATACATAAAGTATAAATGTTACTGCCATGGTAGAATTAATTGCAAGTCTTTAAATACTGCAGCTCAGAGTACCGGTTAAAGGTAAACGGCCTTAACAAATAAACGAGTGTAAAATTTTACAGGTTTCAATGCACTCAACCGCATTCCATGGACACATATTGCATTTAATATGACTGCTGCCATCTGTTGCAAATGGTGTCCAGCTGTCATATATATGACCATACCTAACTACAATGTTCTTCAACTACGACCTATATTACAAATGCAAACGACATGAAATACCAGTAAACATACTTTGTACATGTATTTGTTTTCAAAATCAAGAGTATCATATTCATTTGTAAGACAATGCTTGTTACAGCATGTGACGTATACTTCCGAAACATGCATATCAGAGGAAGGCAACACAATGTCAGGAAGAGAACACTATATGCCCTAGATAAATACTGTGACACTGAAGTGTGACCTTGACCTTTCAGCTACAGACCTGGTCCTTGCATGTCACACACCGTCTTATAATGAATATAATTCCAGCCAAGTTATTAAAAAAATATGAGATGTTGGACAAAGTTATGCTTCTTACAAAATTATAATCGAGCTTTGAGTGTGACCTTGGACCCACAGATCTTGTTATTGCCTGGGGCATATCCTTTCATGATGGTGATCAATTTGTTCCACGTTATAGCAGAATCCCTCTTTGTATGTATAATACACGGTAAGACACAAATATTAAATCTTATACTTGATCTGTGACCTCTAAGCGTGACCTTGACCTTTTAACTAAAGGCTTGTTTCTTTCTCGCAACATACCATCTGATGATGGTGATGATTTGTTATTAGAAAATCCCTCGATGCCAGAAAAGTTATGCTCCAAACAAATATTTGACCTTGACCTTTGACAGACAACCATGGGTGACGTATGTGACATGAAAAATAATTTGAAGTAATATTAAAATCCTTCTAAGCATTTAGAAGTTATGGAGCGAAAACGAAAATCCATGACCTTTGATCGTGAATTGTGAACTTGACCTTTGACATATTAGCATGAATGATGTAGGCGATACACCATCTGGTCATGGGGAATACTTTGTAATAATCTGAAGTACTATTAAATCCTTCCAGCCACTTAGAAGTTATGGAGTGATAACAAACATCCTTAAACTTTGACAGACAAGCGTGGGTGATATACGCGACACATCATTTGGTTATTGGGAAAAATAGTCTGAAGTAATATTAAAATCATTCCAGGCATTTAAATTATGGAGCGGAAACGAAAATCGTTGAATTGTAACATTGACATTATGGAGCGGAAACGAAAATCGTTGAATTGTAACATTGACATTAACTTCTTACAAACAAGCATGGGCGGTGTACAGGACACATCTGGTAATAGCGAATAATTATCTGAAGTAACATGAAAATCATTTCTGGAATTTCCAGGTGTTTAGAAGTTATGGAGCGGAAACGACGTTCCGGACGTTGAGACCCACTAACAACAGTGCATCGACTATATGCCCTCCTTCAGGAAGCGCACATGTGTAATAATTTGCTGACATAAACAATTAGTTCCCATAACGTTTTCAAATTGCTCACCATGAAATAACGCAGCAATATATTTGATTCTGCTTTTATTAATCTGTCTGTGCAAATATATATTTTCTACTTGCACACTTTGTTATAAAACAACACAATTAAAGTGTAGGAGTAAATATCACAATATTTTATACTTTTAACACAAAGAATTGTGAATATATGTTTACCCTTAAATGCAATTATGTAACCCATGGTTAACATATAGAGAATAACAGGTTACTGCCAGGTCTTGTGTAATATATCAGGTGAATAATATAACGGCTAGGCTTGCCGAGCCGTTATTTTATTCGTGCCGAACCTGATATATTACACAAGACCAGACAGTAACCTGTTTTTCTATTTATCATACCACATTTTTCGTAAAATATCACCAAACGAGCAGATTTTTATATATTTAAAAACTAAGGGCGGCGCTGATTTTGCTGAGCCGACTTTTACACGTTCACGTACATGTAGTTATGGATTTCTAAAAGTTGACTGAATAATACATTATTATTAACATTTCGTAATGATAAGTGAATTGTTTTCACTACGAATACATAGATTACACGCATGCTCATTCCTAAAATACTGAAAATGCGAACTGAAATGGATTGCAACGATCAATTTTATTGGAGAACACACAACGCCGAATTGTTTGGAGATGCCATTTTGGAGTTGTGTATTGAAATTGACATTTCCAAGATCGTGTCAATATTGACAGTATTTGACTAGAGTGTGTTCAATTTTTGGTAATAATGTTTTTGGTTCAACATAAACTGATGCTGTGTATTGACTTTTAGTGCATTTATTATGAATGTATTGAAATAAATTTGTATGGATGATGTATTGTGTTCCATAGATGACGTCATATCACTAACAAAGTGCGGGTTTATGTGAATATTTAAAAAAATAACGTTTTTGTGATTTATGACGATTAAAATAATAAACTATCTACCTTCTTGGTATCAAATTGTTTGTTTTGTTGAATCTGATATATTTTTACTGAAACTGTTGACTTTATAGTGTTTCCGAATAATATGACGTACCTCAAAACATTGACGGATATAAACGCTACTGACCTGATATAAAAAAATATATCAGGCACCTTTGTATCTGGCCGATATCAGCATAGTGGTATGATAAATAACACGGAAAAGCTATTTATTCAGTTTTCAATAGTCAAAGGTTAAACAGTAATGTTTACTTTAAAACCTATACTGAACATATGACCGTCCATTGACTTGGCCTTAGGGATTTTAACACGCCATGTGGAAAATAATTGATTCGCTTAAATTTTACTCATAATAAACTTCATCTATCCACCCAAAACAATATTTTACAAACACATTTTGTAAAATTGTTATAAATTATTAAACATAACTATTAACATACTATATAGAAAGACAAAAGCTTTTATACAGGAATCCGCATAATTAAGAATGCTTGTTTGAAGAGTTTTGGAGTTTCTAAATCTAGTTACCTGGGTAGTCCAACATTCCCTTTGAGTAATTGATTAAATAATAAAATTAATATAAAAAACAGGGAACAATTTACATTATAAATAAGTTTCTATAATGTCAAATTTACAATATAAAAATCATACAATAAGTATGTCAATGTATCACAGACAAAATAAATCAGTGTACAAATGTTATTTTAAAAAAAACCTGCCTAATACATAAGCAAAGCATATACAATAAAATATGTATAAAACTTGACTAGTCTACAATAATCCAACAATGTTATAGTGCCTGTATTTTCCTCAGTTTAATCATCAACATGTTCACATATTATCTCTTATCTAAAATGACATTGATAATGTAGAAAGGAACAAAGAGTAGCTTGGAAAAAAGCTTCAGTTCAGTTTGGCACCTCTTTTTAAAAGCGCATTTTATTCCACAAGCTAAAGTCATGACCTTCCACTTCACAACACTAATCAATTAAGATCTAATGGCTCAATATACAATGTACAAAATATATGAACGAATGCATGTCTTCAGTATATATGTATATCTATATGCACAATAAAATCCCAATTCAGTATCAGTGGTGCATCAGGAAGTCTATATGGCCTCTGGCTGTGCATTCCACAATTACATTTCACCATACATCTACAGCCGTTCAGTCACTTTATTCATTTTTTTGGCTTACCAACCACGAAAACTGGCTTACCTGAAATATATAGAAATATACATTTATTAATACATTATGCAGACAATAAGTTGCAGAAGTTAATAGATATTTACAATATATATGAAATTCATTAATTAATGTCTGTCTGTTTATCCGTCTGTGGATGTCTATAACCATACTTGTAATGGCAAAAACAAGACAAAGAGGCTTGTATAGATCTGTGATTACTCAAAACTTTAGTTATCTGGACATTGAAAATTCAATGAAATTGAAAATACAATTAAATTTGGGTCATGTAGAAAAGTGTCAGAGAAAGAACATGGTCTTACTTTGTGTAGTATCTGACCCTTCGGGAGCTGGGGACGAGGATGACTTCGATTTATAGAGAGCTCTGGAAATAAACATGATGACATGCAATTACACCTTTGTATGGAAATTGTGACTGACATTTTAAGCACGTGGACATTCTGTATTAAGAAATTGTATAATGTCTGGCAAACTTGTTAAGAGTTTAACAGATATGTCAATAAGTTAAAGTCTTTTAAGTTTACAAAATTTGACTTTTATGTTTAAATGGAACACTGCTACTAATACATGGGAGAGGGTCCATATGCAAAACACTCTTAAAAGTTTATTTTATTTTTACCATAGTAGATAAACTCATAAGCCTTCATTGGTTATGGAATTGTTAGGCAATATAATCAACACAAGATTACTAGCCATATGACTATGACAATTCTCAATGTTAACTTTATACTCGAATCAACATTTTGACTAATCAAAATGCTTGATACATACAAGGTTGAAATTTATATTGGCTAATATCTGCCACGGCTGGCAAAATCTCGTATTGCCTTTCCTGTACTTGTCCGTTTTTGATAATATATGATAATGTTTGCCATTTGCCAGTACCATAGTACATTCTGGGAAAGCTCACTTGTCCGTACATGCCGTGGGACAAGCTGTGTAATAAATATGGTGAGGAAAGATCTAGAATCAAGAACGATATGGGACAAGCTGTGTAATAAATATGGCGTGGAAAGATCTAGGATCAAGAACGATATGGGACAAGCTGTGTAATAAATATGGTGAGGAAAGATCGAGGATCAAGAACGATATGGGACAAGCTGGTAATAAATATGGTAAGGAAAGATCTAGGATCAAGAACGATATGGGACAAGCTGTGTAATAAATATGATGAGGAAAGATCTAGGATCAAGAACGATATGGGACAAGCTGTGTAATAAATATGATGAGGAAAGATCTAGGATCAAGAACGATATGGGACAAGCTGTGTAATAAATATGGTGAGGAAAGATCTAGGATCAAGAACGATATGGGACAAGCTGTGTAATAAATATGGTGAGGAAAGATCTAGGATCAAGAACGATATGGGACAAGCCGTGTAATAAATATGGTGAGGAAAGATCTAGGATCAAGAACGATATGGGACAAGCAGTGTCATAAATATGGTGAGGAAAGATCTAGGATCAAGAACGATATGGGACAAGCTGTGTAATAAATATGGTGAGGAAAGATCTAGGATCAAGAACGATATGGGACAAGCCGTGTAATAAATATGGTGAGGAAAGATCTAGGATCAAGAACGATATGGGACAAGCAGTGTCATAAATATGGTGAGGAAAGATCTAGGATCAAGAACGATATGGGACAAGCCGTGTTATAAATATGGTGAGGAAAGATCTAGGATCAAGAACGATATGGGACAAGCTGTGTAATAAATATGGTGAGGAAAGATCTAGGATCAAGAACGATATGGGACAAGCTGGGTAATGAATATGGTGAGGAAAGATCTAGGATCAAGAACGATATGGGACAAGCTGGGTAATAAATATGGTGAGGAAAGATCTAGGATCAAGAACGATATGGGACAAGCTGGGTAATAAATATGGTGAGGAAAGATCTAGGATCAAGAACGATACAGGGTGGTGCTAAAAAGGAGCAGGGTAAAAGCTGGACCAGTTAACTGTTTGTTGACATTTTCTAATAGTTTGCTAAATCCTGAGTCTTTGTGAGAGTAACACTAAATATTTTTTCAAGTTTTCAAACATAGTTTATTCATTTGTCATAGAATATTTGCAAACATACATGGAACATCAAAAGATATTCAACATTTCTGTGCAGAGGGGCAGCAGAGGGGAACCAAAACACAAGCAGGGTGATTCACCCAGCTATTTCGCTCTAGATCTTTCCCTAAAATGGACACTTGACTTTGCTATCCAAACTTATGATAAAAACTAAGTTTAAAGTGTGTATGTATGATCTTACAACAGATATAGTGGCATAATACAATGAACCAAATAAAGTTAATTAACATATATTTACATTTAAAAAGGAATACAAGTTAAGAACAAACATTGCTTTTAAATGCACAATAAGCCAGTTTTTAATCACCAAATAGTTTTCGTCTGTACATATGGAAACTCAAATACATGTACTTATGTTGACTTGAAAGTTAGTTAAGGTTAGAAAACACTAATAAACGATGCAAAGACTCGACACCAGTACTTGTTGATTTATTCCATATTGAAGTGTTTCCTTCATCATTTTTATGTTTTTCTGTTTACTTTCAAGTACTATTATCACTTTTATCTGCTTTTTTGAAAATAATTGACATGAAAGATCATACATACACACTTTAAATGTAAGAACATTCATAGTCACGAGCTCAGCTGTTAACAAGGCAATGACAGTTACCTGTACTGTCTGGCCTGCTGGAGGTATTTGCGTGCCAGCGTGATTTCCTGACCAAGTTTGCGTAGGTCGTCACCTTCCAACTCCGGCAAATGTGGATACTGCAACAGCACAAACCAGATTGATGCAACACACACACACATGTTCATTACGACACGATTTTCTGGCTTAGGCAAAAAAAAAATTAGTTCTTTTTCTGGTCTCCTGCCCCCAAAAATGAGGGTCGATAGGTATTTTTTATTTTTTTTTATGATGATGGAAGAATGATGTGTGTGTACCATATATATGTTTCTATTCAGATGAGTATCGTGTATTATGGTACTTCATGTATTATGCACACATTTTAACCCTAAAGTTCGGCGCGCGTTGTACATTGCTGCACTATAAATAGTATTCAGGTAAACAAAGGTGTATAGCTAAAGGTTGTTTTGTTTATCACTTTTCATGACAATAGTTGGTCAAGCGATGTTAAAAAAAACAACATCAACACACTTTTAGCTTACTTACTGCTGTTAAAACATTTTTTTAAGTATCATCCTATCAAAAGAGTTAAACTTGGCAAGTTTTGCTGTCTGTGGAGTGAAAATTGAGAACAAAGTACATGTATACAAACTGGATAATGCAACCAATGCTGTTTGGTATAAGTAAAAGTCATCCATTTATAAACTTATGTAGTTGGCATTCAGGTAGTAAACTAAGCACAAAAGACATAACATAAGAGGTGTGTCGTGCGAAAACCGGGCTTAATGCACGTGCTTAAAATGCCGTCCCAGATTAGCCTGTGCGGACTGCACTGGCTGATAAGGGATGACACTTTACGCACATGCATTAGCCCAGTTTTCCCACGACACACCTCAAATGTAGTTCTTAGTACCTCAGCATCATTGAATCCACCCTGCAGTAGCTTATGAGCGAACAGCTGGGCATCGAAATCGCTATGGCAACGATGGTAACGGCCGGAGGTCTCTGTAGCCAGTAGCTGAAGGAAGCTGTTGGCAGTGCTGCATGTAGGTAATAAAATACAGGGAATTAATAAATAACATATACATTGAATACACAATACATGATGCAATAAAAATTTAATAACAGAATTTCTTTTACACGTAAAATGTTATCTAGTAATGGTATTTCGTAAAATGGCAAATAAAGAAATACTAAAACAAAAATGTAAACACAGCCTCAGTTGTTAATCCCAAGAATAATAAACATGACAAACCTCAAGAATGAAAAAAAAGACGACATAATTGTATTTCTGCTGTTACTAACAATTTCTAAATATAAATAAGAAAGCTCTTTGCCAACACAAGTTAATTCTTCACAAACCCAGAGACAGAGCTTACAGAATTCTTCCTGAAGGCATATGATGAGTGCCAACTATTCGATGGTTGAACAAAGAATTGAAATGACAGATAATCTGTCAGTACATTTGAAGAATAAGATGTGAAGGTGATATGGGTATCGTAAAATGCAGCTTACAGCTTCAGAGGACCAGATAGATTAAATTACACACAAAGAATTGGAAGATACGTGGAGAAAAAATTGTGTGCACATTTACACAAAGAAATTAAAATTTGAATGTATATTTACACACTTTTTCCCATGTAAGCGTATATAACATCATATGATAATGACTGGCAGACAGAAGAAGTTTCGACAGGCCTGTCTACCTGAATGTGCAGTTTATATGTTCAGTAGTTGACAATAAAAGTCTTAAACTGTTAAGAAGTCTTACTTTTAACACAATTGTATTCAAATTGTGTTGCTACATTATTAAGGATTTTCATAATAATACTACCGGGGGTTTGTTTCACATATTGAAGTGTTTTCTTGGATGTAACTTTACAACCACTTATGTACATAGAATGTTCATTTACCCCTATAAATTCTGGGGAGAGAGAGTACATTTACTCCCAAATTTTAAAAAGTACTCGTACATTTACCCCTAGTACAAAAGCTTATCTGGAGCACTGCAGCTCTATTCCGATTTTAATGTGATCAGTACCCAATGTCCAAACCAACCTATCATTGCAGTTGAAGGATATGGTGTTGATCGGTATCATGTTCTGAGTGTTCTCTGCCACTTGCCGCAGGACCAGGGACGTACTCGTGTCAGGTTTACCGTCCGTCAACAGATATACGGAATCTATTTCTAAGTCCTCAAAGGCAAGCTGAAATATATGTGACTATGTAATAAACAATGTCATCATTGTAATAATGCATTCTACTAATGGAAATATAATTATTATATATATCAATAATGTACTTTTTTTCTCATCACTGTCAGGCTATGATGAAATTGTTGCAATGAATCAGAAAATATTTTGTTAAATAATTATTACAATAATAATAATGTCTATGCAGGTATATTTAGTATTTTTGGTAATGAATACCAGTATATATGTAAAAATTTTCTTTAAAACAACAATTTCAATAATTTAAAGAGACAACAATATTAATAACACAGTAAGTTCTGCTAAATTGTAAAAGAACGGGAAAATGAGCACATGGACTACACCTGTTAGTACAGCATGACAGTATATCAGCATAACACCTCATTACAACTTGTGAGAGGACACTAAGGAATCAAGCACACCCCACCTGCAGTGCCTCTAGTGTACATGTGTTGCCACTAGCCTTCAGCGTGGAGGCCCACTTGATTGCCAAGTGACAGTTCTCCTGTGTGGCCGGTTGTATCCTGTCATTCCACTTTTCACAGTTGCCCGAAAAACGTATCAAGTTGAACCTACAAATAGAATTAATGAAATTATATATTACTATCTAATGGGCTACGGATGGAAATCCTCGTATAATGCAATTTAAGACAAGGAAAGACTTTTAACAAGAATCACCATCTGCCTCAACACTTAAGTAGTAGGTGTATTGTTTGATTAAAACAAAAAATAAACCCATGTGACCAATTTTACCCATTTTCATTTTTGGTTGCATTTTCTGTGTTGTTAACCAATACTATATAAATGATGAATTTGTGTGTACCAATGCTAAACTTTTTTAAACATATTTTCATATATATCAATGTTATTTCTTTCAGTATAGTTTGGCAGTACTAGTACTACCCTTTGTAGTATCATAAAAGAGGAGATATTTAATTTTAGACATTTTCGCAACACCCTTCCAACCCTTTTGCTCTAAAACAATCTATACAAAATATAAATGGCTTGCGGTCTGTCACCTGCAGCCCTGTCGGTAGAGCTGCTCCCAGATGAGAGAGGCGAGCTCTTTCTTGAGTTCCTCCATGTAGGGCACCATGGAGCCGGACGTGTCTATGAGGATCGCACACTTCTTGTGGACCACCGTGCCAAACACACGACGACTGCCTGCAAGGACATTGCAACATACAATTGTACAATTTATAGTACAAATACAACTGAATTTTGTTGAGTCCGGTGTCCAGAAATTTGAAATTGTGAACATTAGGAACCACAAAATTAATTTAATCAATATCTATACAGCTGTAAACATGACAATAATGCTTGTATTACAAAATTTCATTGAAGCCAGAGAAATCGAAAAGCACATTTTCACATATTTCATGTATATATGTATTAAAACCTGCTTGTGATAGGTTACATACCACTAAGAAGCCATTGCAGTCGCTTGAGATATCGCTTGAGCACTTTCTCGACTTGTTTCTCGTAGTCCTCCAGTTCGTGAGGCAACAACTGCAGGTGTTTGACGGTACCCTTGATGTTGATACTCGGGAAGATGTCACAGTACCTGGATAAAAGTACACCCGGCTTTGTTCAACTGATTCCTCACTTGACAATATACCTTACTATTGACCTATTAACATGTGTAAAACTCTTCAATTTCCTAACCAAATGAATCATACATATTCGAATTCCCACCCTTGGCCGATATTCACCAACCCATTCTTAGACTTAAGACGTAAGAATAAACAATATTCTTGTAACTGTTGTATTCCTAGGACGATGTTAATTTGAATCTTATTTGGTATTCACCAAAGCTAGTTTAAGCATTCTTTATTTAGAATGATTTAATAAGGACATATTACGCGACATTGGTACCAAGCATATTTGCAAATGCACAAGTATTTGTTCTAAAATGTAAGTGTATTCTTCATTCTTCATAAGAATTGGCCCATTTCAAAGAACTATTTTACCTGTTCTTAAAGCCCTAAGTTTATTATTTTTGAAGACAAATATGTTCTTATTTGATGTGTTTAGTATAGTATTGTTTGACTATATCTAAAACTTTGCACAACAAATAAAGTTGGCAAAATACATACAGCTTACAATGCAATGGTATTATTTCTAGTTATAAATACTAGTATTAAGTGAAACTATATACATTTTCGTATAAACCATTGGTTTTCAATTTGAAACAGTAATGACATTTGTTTCTGGTCACATCTACAAATTGATTTCCATCTCGCTTGAGAAGTATAAACATGAGAGGCATCTTTGAAAAATGAATACAGGTACACATCATATATGGAATCCACTATTGCCAACAACATTTTACAATAGTAAGTTTATCTGATTTCATGCCATTGACATGGGTAGTACATGCACATTTATTTGTAATATTAACATGTATGACAAATAATGATGCTTTATAAGAAAAATCTAATGTGACATTTAATATCAATAGTGTGTGCCGTGTATTCTCATACTTAATGTTTACACTCAGAAACATGTAATGCAATAAATTTTACACAAGTAAATATGCTTTATCATGTTGTTAAATGAATTTGCGAACATCTACATTAAAATCTGACTTTTGATATTTAAACAGTAAATGCTTAACTCTGAGTTTAAAATAAAAGACATAATAATGAAATAGGTATAAAATCCATAGTTAAAATAAATTTTAAGCAGTAATGCACAAATCAACAAATATCTCCTCTCTACAATGTAAAACTTACCTCCCCCTGGGCTTACTAGATTTTGAAGTACTAAAGGCAAAGGAAGGACAAGTGTGGTAAGACATGCAGATGACACAGGCCATGCAGAATCAAGCATGTACCAGTTACTGTAAAATCATTTTATTTCGTGGTGGTTTAATTTTCACGTAATTCACAGTCCAAACAGAGCACGAATATAAGATCCCACGTAAATTTTCATTTCACATGATTATTAGATATATCTAGATGAAAATGAAAAATGCGCGAATTAAAGACCACACGAATCGACCAATGTTGAAGAAAGCGCGAAATTTGGACAACGCAAAATAAAATGATTTTACAGTATAAACAAGTTGGAATTCATGCACATGCAACATTTAAATGAGATGATAACTCAGTAAATGTTAGTTCAATAAGCATAACATAGAAGAATTGCATAAGCCCATAATCACTTTTTGGCACGATTTGATGCCACAAACTATGGCAAAGGAGTAAATTTCTAAGTCTTGTGATTAAGTGACTCCAAAGTCTTATTCGCTAATGGAAGATATATAGAGAATACCAGGTTAGTGTTGAATAAAGCTAGCAAGGCTTAGACAACCTGAACCACGAGCCTTGGCGAATGGTTCACGTGTTTGTGCCAAGCAAATAAACTTATCTTTATTCAACACTTACCTGGTATTCTATTAATCCCATCATCTTCTGCCTTTATTTTGATAATAAACGAAAGAAAACTCACTAAATATTACGAAAAAAATAATGTCACGAAAATCAACAAGATGACGTCATTAGACTGTGCGTGTCTGCTTTATCCCTGAGTGTGTGAATAAAGCAAAGTAGATTCCTTGGGGGTTAATTTCGTCAATACATTCCTCCGCATGATACGCAGCAGAACTTACTTAGCGGACACCTGTTTGTTCAGGGTCTTCACTTTCTGCTCCACATGTTTGCAGTCCGGGCCGGACACTAGCTTGGTAAGGTCCAGCTTCAGTTTGGATAAACTGTACAACCGCAACCACTGAATAAAGCAATACAAATACATTTAATATAAATCACATAAAATAAAAATATCCTAACAATATGCCAATGTTCCATATCATACAACTACTATTGCTAATATAAATAATTATATTTAGGTTTAAAATTTGAAAACTTGTACATGTACTTTTTAATGGCAATATAATTGCTATTCAGTTAAGAATGCTAAGTTTCACATATAGACAAAAAAGTACTGGGGAAATAATGTGAAGAATGTAATATTTTTAACACTTTTAATATAAGCATGTAACATCATAGTTCTGTACGTCTTTCGAGGTCATCTGGTCCTCTGTGTCGGGCAGGGTGGGGTGGGCAACACTCTTGCGTGTGGGTTTAGGGGCGGGGTACTTTCTGAACACACTGCCCGTCCCATCCCCACCCTGGGGCTTGCCGTTGTGGTCCAAGAAGAAGCTCGACTTCACCACACGCTTCTTGTGGACCCGCTCAAGTGGGTCTCTAGTCTCCTTAGCTGAGGCCGGCCTTATTTTTGACCCTTAAATGAACAATATGTGAATAAACATGTATCCACTTGACTCTTCATTAATAAAACTTTTTATAACTACAATTTACAATAATTCTCTTCACCAACATAAATTTAAAGGTAAGATATTGATTGAAGAACTAAATATAATTAAGTAACTCTTTCTCAACAATAATATGCAAAGAAATCTCTGGTTAAGTAATGAAATTCAAGAAAAGAAAATGTATACCAAATTATAATAAGACATCAGTCACAAACAAATAAAAGAGTGCTGACATGTTTATGACATACTGACTTACATCTGTCCTATAAGTAACAGAAACTATGTTGTGATGGTCCTGGAGTACTTGCTAACACAAACCATATCCTTTGGTGATACCGAGCATTAAAAAGTATGTTCGATGGAACTGTAATGAATTACAAGAAGTCAAACATGATCATACTCATAGGAAGCATGGATTCATCAGGGGTTTTGGCACTGGAAGGTCTCTGCCGTACACGCGGTGCCTCCGCAGGGGGGCTTTCTGCATCTTCTGCTTCATACTGAAATATAAATGATACTTAGACTATGATACTGACAATGAATGGGTCAATCTCTCTGATAAACATTACTAATCTGCTAAATGGTTTCATAACCAAATTTTAATTTTGTAACTTATTTCTGTTAAAGGGATTGTCAACCAGATGAAGACTTTTTATGCACAGTTCAGGTGCTCAACGTATATCAGCATTAAAGTTAATAAAATGACATATATTTATACAATAACAACTATATGACCCCTAAAATTAAGCATTTGTGTGTTAAGTTACCCATTCAAGTTACGAATCTCATTAGTACAATGGGCTTTTCCATTTTAAAAATACCGCGGATTTCCCATTCTAACAATATAACAAGTCATGTGATATTTCCGCGCGAAAACAAACACACCAAATGCTAAAGACATTTCGTGTCCTAGTTTCCCGTAAAAAGAATGTTCCCATGCATAATGTTTGCGGGGAAAAATCATGTCATTGTGGTTAGTAAAGTATTTAATTTCGTGGGTCGTCTAATAAAGCTATGCTAGTGTGGTATCCGGATTGAATAGACATTGAACATAGGCAATTATAAACAAATAACATGGTTTCACTGTGCAAATTTACTTACTAGTAGTCAGAAACGAAACGAGTGATTTTGAGTTTGTAAATTGTTGAATGTATTATATATTTCAAACTTCAAATAACGTACAACATGTTTCACAGACAGCCCTCAAAATGACTTGTCCAGTTTATATCAATTGATAAGACTATTCGAAGTACAGTTATTCATGAAAAACATGAGACTTGTGCAAATTAATAGACTGACATTTGTCTATAATACTTACCATTTGGAATTCGACACTGAAACAACTGCGCATGCGCCAGTCAGGCGTGGGATAATCACGTGATGGTAATGATAAACATATACACGTTATTTATAGTTTTACCTGGTAGACATACCCAGGTAATTTATTTAATGGAAAATACTGGATATATGAAAATGTGTCATCATTTTTCAAGTGATGTAATGCATCAGGAATATTGTATTAATCAATATAATGTACCAATGTCGAAATTTTACAATTTTTGTAAAGTTTTATTTTTTTTGTGATACTTAGTCATCTGGTTGACAATCCCTTTAAATTTGATTTACACGACACGCTGGGTATTAAGAGTTTCCTTTATACTAAGCTTTTATGCAATGTTACACATAATACATTTAGTATATCAGTTACCAGTACCTTTATACCTAGTTGCTTTGCAGGTGTTTACATAATACACTGAGTACTACAGTTACCTTTTTAAACCTAGTTGTTTTGCAGGTGTATACATAATGCATAGAGTATTACAATAACATTTATACCTTGTTGTTCAGGTGTTTATATGATACACATAGTATTACAGCTGCCTTTATACCTAGTTGTTGTGCAGGTGTTTATTTGATACAATGAGTAATACAGTTACCTTTATACCTTGCTGTTGTGCAGCTGTTTACATGATACACCAAATACTAAAGTTACCTTTATACCTTGCTGTTGTGCAGATGTTTACATGATACACTGAATACTACAGTTAACTTTATACCTAGTTGTGGTGCAGGTGTTTACATGATATACCGAGTACTACTGTAACCTTGATACCTAGTTGTTGTGCAGGTGTTTACATGATACACCAAGTACTACAGTTACCTTGATACCTAGTTGTTGTGCAGGTGTTTACATGATACACCGAGTACTACAGTTACCTTGATACCTAGATGTTGTGCAGGTGTTTACATGATACACAGAGTACTACAGTTACCTTGATACCTAGTTGTTGTGCATGTGTTTACACGATAAACGAGTATTACAGTTACCTTGATACCTAGATGTATTACATGTGTTAACACGATTCACCGAGTACTACAGTTACCTTGATACCTAGTTGTTGTGCAGTTGTTTACAAGATACAGCGAGTACTACAGTTACCTTGATACCTAGATGTTGTGCATGTGTTAACACGATTCACAGAGTACTACAGTTACCTTGATACCTAGTTGTTGTGCAGATGTTTACATGATACACCGAGTATTACAGTTACCTTGATACCTAGATGTTGTGCAGGTGTTTACAAGATACAGCGAGTACTACAGTTACCTTTATACCTAGATGTTGTGCAGGTGTTTACATAACACACCGAGTACTACAGTTGCCTTTATACCTAGATGTTGTGCAGGTGTTTACATAATACACCGAGTACTACAGTTACCTTTATACCTAGTTGTTGTGCAGGTGTTTACATAACACACCGAGTACTACAGTCACCTTTATACCTAGTTGTTGTGCAGGTGTTTACACGATACACCGAGTATTACAGCTACCTTTATACAAAGTTGTTGTGCAGGTGTTTACATAATACACTCAGTACTATAGTTACCTTGATACCTAGTTGTTGTGCAGGTGTTTACATAGTACACTGAGTATTACAGCTACTTTTATATAATACCTATTTGTCGTGCAGGTGTTTACATAATGCACTGAGTATCATAACTACAGTTACCTTAATAGCCAGCTGCCGTGCAGGTGATGACAGTGCAGGTTTTCTACTGGGTGCAGGGAGAGCAAGGACCTCTTCTGAGTGTTGCTAAAACCAGAAGAGTGCCAGTCTATGTATCAGTGTATAGCAACTTGGACCTTTACATATTTGCCATGTTATTTATAACTGAATCAAATAGCAACTTGACTTGAATAGCAACTTGGACCTTTACATATTTATAACTGAATCAAATAGCAACTTGACTTGAATAGCAACTTGGACCTTTACATATTTGCCATGTTATTTATAACTGAATCAAATAGCAACTTGACTTGAATAGCAACTTGGACCTTTACATATTTGCCATGTTATTTATAACTGAATCAAATAGCAACTTTACTTGAATAGCAACTTGGACCTTTACATATTTGCCATGTTATATATAACTGAATCAAATAGCAACTTGACTTGAATAGCAACTTGGACCTTTACATATTTGCAATGTTATTTATGACTGAATCAAATAGCAACTTGACTTGAATAGCAACTTGGACCTTTACATATTTGCCATGTTATTTATAACTGAATCAAGAAGAAAGAACAATGAGCCCCCAAGCTTAATGCATAATGACAACAAAGTGATCTTGTACCCTTTACCCATCATAATTAGATTGGAACTGCAAGATTTTGTCAGCAATTCTTACATATTTTTCCTTGTATTTTTTCTTCACGTTGTCAATCAGCATCTGGCACTTCCTTGAGAAGTTGAGACATTTGTCAACCTCTGTTGTGATCGCTTGGATGTCATCACTTTCAATGATACCTGGGTAAAAACAGTGATATACAATATCTGCATAGGACAACAGGCAAGGATAATTTAATACATACGAGGCATTTCATGGGAAAATCTGGCTTAATGCATGTGCGTAAAGTGTCGTCCGGGATCAGCCGTGCAATCCAGGATGACACTTTCCGCTTTTATGGTATTTTCTGTTTCATGGAAGTCTCTTCTAAGCATAAATCCACAGTAGGCAGAAAGTGCAATCCTGGATTAGCCTGTGCGGATCCGGGATGACACTTTATGCACATGCATTAAGCCCAATTTTCCCACGACACACCTCATATGTAACTCTGTAATACAGAGTAAGATAGGAATGTAGGAAATCCGTTCTCTGAAAAAGTACTTATACTGTTCATCTGTATTCTCGCGGTACTTAACTTTAAGTAAATTTTTTGAGCAAAAAACAACTAACAAAACATTTTCTTTCAATAAAATGCTATAAATTGAACCTTTTCACGAAAATAACAACTGGAAATTGTGTTTAAAAGTAAAGAATTTGTCCTTAAATTATTCTGATTTTCAATGCACCATGCAGCCATCTTGAAAAATTACGTCATCGGTAATCTCGCGGTAAAACTTTAGTTTTGAAATAAGTTTGCTGTTAGTGTATAAACAAACACAAATACACTTTAAATTGTTGGATTGTAACCTTTAACAAGTATAACAAAACAATAATTTGAGTCTTCATTTATATTTACTCAAGCAGACGAAAGTGTAGACATTGACCCCTAACGTCTACCGATAGCTGCAAGCTGATAAGAAAGTTATGTATATTTATGGTTTCAAATGATATTACTTGTTTAAATTCGAATGAATTAATTTATAACTTATTATTTTCTTAAAGAAAACCAAAAATATGTTAGATGTTGACAATTAAGCATGAAAATCCGAAGATAAACAATTACCGCGAAAATAGAGATACCGCGAGCACACCGATGCTGAGTATAGATGCAATTGGGATATTTGCAGTGCTAAATTTGTTAATCTGAATAAATAAACAGCACATTATACAATAAATTTCAGTTTAATTAGTATAAAAATGGTAACTTATTGATCCTAAGTGTTTTTAAATACTTCATTTTATTTGTAATTGTTCTTGCTCTTTCAACAACCATTGGGATTGTTGTAAGAATTGGGAAAATCACCTACATGTATATTTTGCATTCGGAATGGGTTGGATAGTCTGAACCATGAGCAAGGCAGCAAAAGGCCTGCAGTAACTTTAAAAGAACTTAAGCCTCAATTTCAATATTAACCAATGAAGATGCTGTTACACTGATATTATTAATTCTACTGGATAATTTCAAAAATTACAATTACAAAATTACGATAAAATTTTGAATGAGGCCTAGAAATTGCAATACCAGTCTCCCTGATCCAGTGAAAGCGGCCCCCACTGCAGTGTGCAAGGTTCCTCAGGCTCTCTGCCGAGCTCGTGATGTTTGCATAGCGCCCAGGAATGGCCCCATTGGCATCGTAGTCGTCCACGTTGAAGAGTATCGTGTGCAGCTTGATGTTGCGACCCCCCGTGCTCTCCTCAATGAACGCCTGGCACACGTTGATGTCCTGGTCGGGAACCCCGCTAGTGAACAAGTACACGCCTTCCGCATCTGTAGAGAGAAAGCGAAAGATAACAATACAATACATGTATGTTTCCAGATTAAGCATGATGCATGACCATAGTTCTGGAAATGTGATTCCATCTTGATCTGCAACATTTGGTTGAGGACTGAAAGACCAATGTTTTTTATTTGACCCCTGCTTTCCACACACGTTAAAGATAGGCACAGAAATACATTCTTGTATCCATTCATTGTCATTGGATATAAACTGTTTAACTGTTAACCTAGATTACACAGACGAGCATGCTACAAAGCTTGTGACAAATGGTCATAATTCCATTAATGATAGCAGGGGATGCATTCAAAATGGAAGCGGCAAAAACCGGAATGGTCTACTCTAAAATATTTAAATAAATTTGTTTAACTTATCCCTAAAACCAAAATCAGTATTGAAATATATATCATAGAATTCTTAGGTTATTCTGAAAAATATTAATGCAATGAATCAGGTACAACTTTTCAATTACTAACTAATTTTGTGGGACCGTTCCTCCTCATTCTCAACACACTTTCTGAAGGCGTCCAGGAAGTTCCTACTGCCACCACACTGCAGGTCTAGAACCCATCTGAAATACAACACACCATAATAATTATTATGATACATTTACACAATCTATATAATTATGACTGTAAATTAATTATGTGTTTTATAATGCACACTAAGGATAAAAAACACTTTCAGTTACCCAATATAAGTATGAATGTAAATACTAATGTTACACTTATAAAGCTAGTTTTAGTCATAAACTTTTATCACACAAACTTTTTAATAGTGATGTGCTGATTAATCATTTCGTCAAATAATCATGACGAACAGAGCCATGACGTGACGACATCGATGGGAAAAATTAACCAACAAAATTTGTACATGTAACTGGTACTATTTGTTATATATTATGTAGTCAAAAACATATTGTTTTGTAGTTCTAAACTGCTAAATATACCGGTCTTATAAATAAAATACATTGTACTTCCAATGCAATGTACATGTACAATGCTATAAAACATATCTGCATAGGTTGTCAGTGTGTCCATTAAAGGATTTTCATAAATTTATATGCATTTTAGCACAGATGGGTAAATACTTGATTATTGATCATTTATGTAATATAAATTGTGTAAGTATATGCTTGCCTGTGGTTTTAAAATCGTAAAATATGTATAATACTCATATGTACGTGTACTTCCTTATAAACAGCTTGTACTTAGTTTAGTGTCGAGATGGCATGTCTTTTACATTACATGTGTAACCAGGGGCGTACCTAGGCCCAATTTAAGTATACGCACAACAAGAAAGTTCAAATGTAGGTGATGCTTAATTGACATTTTCCCTGAAAGACATAACATTTGTAAACTAAATTAACTAACACAATGTCGATTTTGTAAAATTTACACAAGGCTATCAATTGGACAGTGCCATCACCAAACCTATTTAGGACTCGTTTTTAATGACCTTTCCAATTCCACCATCAAGACGATTCATACCCATGGGCATATAGGGGTATGCATAGTTACGCACCTGATACACTACATATTCTCTATGCAGTACCTTTGTAGATATATGTAAATATTACCTGGTTATAAATGATTAACTTTGATGTCTAATTAAGTCAAGCAGTTAAAATTCCATTTTTACTTTTTTGTTCTAACAACAGCAAATCTGCAAAATCAATCCATTTTTGTTTAAACTAAAACCAAGTATAACAAAATTAATTGGCAAACATTTAAATTGGTGAGAAAATGATCGGATGAAATATTAGTCATGATTAATTGATTAATCAGTCACTTTTGGCTCTGATCAATCAACGAATATTTTTAGGACTGATTCCGATGACTACTTTTAAATGTATGATCACAAATTTATGTAGTATGAACATGCATTAAAATTTATTTTTATCTCATTAAAATTATCTCAAATCCTTGCTAACTTTAAGTTTTATTCGCTCAATGTTTACCTGCATTAGGCCAAAAACGTGTGTTTTTTGAAGACCTATTTCGGTGAAAAAACATTGAAAATTATCTAAAATCTGACCAATATGGTTTTCAGGGAAAACAATAGTCGCTAAAAACTTTAGGGTCGAGGTGTTGTCACTAGGCAGGGTAGGGTTGCCCGAAACACAGAAATTTTTGTTTAGGCCTTATTGTATTGTAAACTGCATAAAATAAAATGTTCATATAGGATATATATAGGATGCAGTCAGCACAAGTTAATCCAGGATGACACTTTCCGCTTGTATGGTGTTTTCTGTTTCAAAAAAGTCTTTTCTAAACAAAAATCCACTGTAGGTGAAAAGTGCCGTCCCGGATCTGCCTGTGCGGACTGCCTCATTTGTTTGTCATATATACTCTGGGACAAGCCAGGCAAACCCGACAATTTATTTTGCCAACCCCTGTGAAGACAACCACATGTACAACTGCTTACCTCCAAGCCTCTTGCAAGTTTTCATTCGTTGGTTTGCACATTGTTGGTTTCCAGGCCACAGTTACACTGCCAAATCTGCAATCAGACAGAACTTCACTTAGGTTTAGAAATTTAAGGAAAACTTGTTGTTTTTTAAACTTAGAATTTAAAACAATAATTTAAATGTACTAACTTAACATTTCAATACAAGTTTCAATAAAAGTTACATAAAAACTGTTGCATTGTGATTAGAGATTGATAGGAATACATGTTTTTTTTTCAGACATTAAATGATACCTGGTAAAATAAATATCATAAACTTTTTGTGGCAATTGTTTTTCATTCTGTATATAGCCACAAACTATAGATCCTCTCTCATTTATGTTCCTTCTCAAACTAGCAGGGCCAAGTCGCTCAAACCTTTAATGGCCAATTAAGCTAAGAGCCTGTTAACTGAAGACTTAAATAATATAAATACTCAAGCAACTTGCTTATCAAACATATTTTTAATTACATGTATTTAGCATAACAATTTATATAAAATAAACTCACAGTTTAAAATTGTTACGTTTAATTAACATGAATAACTCCATTCAAAATTTAATGGCTGATAGTTTAATTGGCAATATAATTTTCATAGTTTTAGTTAACGAATTAAAAGAAAATAAATTTCCTTTTGCATAACATATCTTCTGCTAGGTGGCGTAGTTACTTTACCTAGTACGAGTAAATTAATTGTAAGTCATTCAGCTTTGGGCGGTTGACATGACCAGTTTGAAAAAAAAACATGGATTGGTACAATGTATGATCTTGTATTTTGAATATAAAAATGATTTTGTAATTTGGTATATGAATTTAATTTATTTAAATATTATACGATTGTATAAAATGACGTTATTCTGTCAGTGACAAATATGTTAGGTATAACTGTGGGTACATGTAATTAGCAATTTGAATTTATTGAATTAAACATGTGTTTGTTATTATTGCCAGACTAGGAGTGTGTTTATGGGAAGTTACGGTTTTGAGCAACTCGCCCAAGTAAGCCCAACATGACTCTTTTTTTGGAGGGGGAAAGCAGCGTAATTTTGGATGCAAAACAGGCAGATTGAGGGCCCTGGTGACCATACCTTCTGTTCTATCGATTCTACAACTAGCAGTTCTTTTGTAAATGACCATAATTATCTACTCACGCTATGATGTTGAAGTAGTCCTTGTTGGCCATCTGTTGTTCCATCAGCAGTCGAATGGAGTGCTGGATGTGGACCAGGTAGTTCACGTTGGACACCGACAGATCCACGAGGATTACCACACTGAAATCATACAGACTTTTTGTTACCATTCGTATAATGCCTCTGATATTGCTTTTTATCATGATCAATCTAGGCCTGTATTCACAAGGCTCCTTAGGGAAAACTTATTTTTTTTTAAATCTAAAATTCCTTAAGTCTCTGGCTGTTTCATGTATTGGTCCTTTTACGTTAAAATGTTTCAAACTAGTAAATATGTGTTGCATATTTTAACCTTTTGTTTACAAAAATTATTGGATTTCACATAGAAAAATCAAATCAATATCCAATATAGAGGGTTCAGTTCTTTTTAAAAGATGGTTTTAAATTCCCCCTGTATTATTCCAGCATACAGCTATGCTACTCACTTTCGTTCACAGACGGTGCCGAAGATTCGCCTACTGCCGCTGGCGAGCCAATCAATGCGACTCTCGTACACACTGACGGTGGCAGCTAGGTGCTTCTGGTACTCAAACAGTTGCGTCATGTCCACGTGTACATTCTTCACTGTACCATCATGCCATTTAAACTGCACCATGGCTTTCTGAGGAAAAAAAGGAAATAGATAGTCATTGCTCAAAAGGAAATAGATAGTCATTGCTCAAAAGGAAATAGATAGTCATTGCTCAAAAGGAAATAGATAGTCATTGCTCAAAAGGAAATAGATAGTCATTGCTCAAAAGGAAATAGATAGTCATTGCTCAAAAGGCCTACTGTTAAGGGCATGTTCACATTTATGCAACATAATCATTGGGATCACTGACAGTATCACAATCACCATCACCACCACCACCATCATCATCATCATCATCAACACCACCATCATCATCAATATCATCCACAGAAATACAACTGTCACAATAATCACAAATTAATAATGTCGTCTCCGAACCAACTAAGAATCACCATTTTCATCATCATCTTCATCATCAATTTACTGACATTAACATCACGGCCATCTATTCATCAGCTGCACCAACATGTATGTTACCACAAATACAGAATTCATTCTAGACTAAAATTTGGAAAGTTCTTTATGTTAACTAGGGATTCAGAATTTGAACTGAAAATTAATTTTTTTATCAAATGTAATTCTGAATTGGTTTTAAAATGTTTGATAAACTAGCTGTTTGCAATATTTAATTTATCTAAAATTACCCCCCTATGAACTTAATTGGCTGTTTAAGTTTATGTACCCAGCTATTGGCTTAATTGGCCATTTAAATGTTGGTACCCGGCTATTGGCTTAAATCGCTGTTTTGAGACTCTGGGCCGTGTTGTCAGGGAGATATACCCACCTCATGGACCTGAGACTGTACAGCCTTCTTGATGACGGGGATGAACTCTTCCTTGTATGAGTACGCGTTCGGGGCAAGCACTTGGTACAGGTCCAGCTGCTTGGCTGAAACATGCAGGGAACCAGGATATAGATTATATTCCTTGAGCTGTTGTCGGCACTCACGACGTTAACTTATTTAATATTTGAAAGCTATGCAATTTCATTTTGAACAAAGTAAAGAGTACACAATATATCCTGTTTAACAAAGGCCTTCATATAGTTTCATATTAATGTTTGGCTGTACGGTTGCTTTTGTTAGTCAATCTTGTATTATTATTCTAAATTAACTGTAGCAAAGTCATGTTAATTGCTTTCACATACTTTTTTGTGTGGAAACCAATTTAAAAATCAAAATGTGAGTAATGTTGAAAAAAAAGAAGACAAAAACTCTTCATACAAAACAACCAAACAACAATTTAAACTAGATGCCCCCACGACACATGTTTGGACACAGACAAAGGGCGTGTCGCCAACACTAATTTATGCCTCCACAAATTTGGTAGCAGCCAAAGTTCCTTTCTTTACGATCATCTACATGTTAAGGTTCTTCAGCTGTGAAAGTTTGAACAAATTCGGCAAGCAGTTAAAGAGGAGTTGAGTCCACAAAACTTCAGGAAGTATATATTATATTGTGGAAATTTTTTTTAAAGGGCCATTATTTGGCCAAAATTGGTCGCAGCCAAATTCCTATCTTTACGATCACATACATGTTATGGTCCTTCAGCAGAGAAAGTTGCGGCAAAATCTGCCAAGCAGTTAAAGAGGACTTGAGTCCACAACATTTCGAAAGAATATATTATTTTGTGGAAAAAATGACACAGGGCTATAATTCTGCAAAAATTGGTCACAGAAATTCCTTCCTTCATGATAACCTAAACACTTAAGTTCTACAGTTGTGAAAGTTTGAGTGAAATCTGCCCAGCAGTTAAAGAGAAGTTGAGTCCACAACATTTCTTGAAGTATATATTTTGTAGTGGAAAAAATAATAAAGGGCCATAATTCTTCCAAAATTGATCACAGCCAAAATTCCTTACTTTACAATCACCTACACATTAAGGTTCTGCAGCTGTGAAAGTTTGAGTGAAATGCGCCCAGCAGTTAAAGAGGAGTTGAGTCCACTAAATTTCGGGACGTACGTACGTACAAACAGACGGACAAGTGCAATGCTTAATGCCTCCCACTTTGTGGGGGCATAAAAATGTCAATATGGTTACAATTTGTACCTTTCAAACCATGTTGTTTCACCCACTCCACTGAGGATTTTGGCTGGAACTTGGGAACCTCAATCCTCAGTGGCTTATCATGACCTGGAGGGCGGGGCAAAAATCTGGACTGGGGCAGCTTCAGAACTTCTGTAGAAATCTGAAGAAATAATAAAAATATGGAAAACTGAACAAACAATGCTACATTCAGAAATGCTGAACTTATACAAACGACCAACTTAATATATAACAATAATAATAATAATTAAGCCTATCATTAAATTTCTTGTCAAGAATATCCATACAGTGTGATTCATGAGAAACAAAAACATATTTCACGAAAATGGAGTTTGGGTGATTAAGTCAGAGTCAAGACAACGTGGAGTAGACTGGTGTATTGTGTGAATTCTTCCAAAGTAACAACTCCACGTTGATCAGCCATCAGTTGCACAAAACTCAGAGTGACTCTGCATTATTTCACAAAACTCAGAGTGACTCTGCATTATTTCACAAAACTCAGAGTGACTGCATTATGTCACAAAACTCAGAGTGACTGCATTATGTCACAAAACTCAGAGTGACTGCATTATTTCACAAAACTCAGAGTGACTCTGCATAATTTCTCAAAACTTAAAGTGACTCTGCATTATTTCACAAAACTCAGAGCGACTGAATTATTTCACAACACTCTGAGTGACTCTGCATTATTCACAACACTCAATAGTGAATCTGAATTATTTCACAACACTCAAGAGTGACTCTGAATTATTTCACAACACTCAGAGTGACTCTGAATCTTTTAAAACACTCAGAGTGACTCTGCATTATTCACAAATGCAGAGTAACTGAATTATTTCACAAAACTCAGAGTGACTCTGAATTATTTACAACACTCAATAGTGACTCTGCGTTATTCACAACACTCAGAGTGACTCTGCATTATTCACAACACTCAATAGTGACTCTGCATTATTCACAACACTCAAGAGTGACTCTGCATTAGTCACAACACTCAAGAGTGACTGCATAATTCCAACACTCAAAAGTGACTCTGCATTATTCACAACACTCAAGAGTCACTCTGCATTATTCACAACAATCAAAAGTGACTCTGCATTATTCACAACACTCAAGAGTGACTGCATTGTTCACAACACTCAAGAGTGACTGCATTATTCACAACACTCAATAGTGACTGCATTATTCACAACACTCAATAGTGACTCTGCATTATTCACAACACTCAAGAGTGACTCTACATTATTCACAACACTCCAGAGTCATGTTTTTAAACCTCTCGGTATTTCTAATCCTAGCCATGTTTTTAAACCTCTCGGTATTTCTAATCCTAGCCATGTTTTTAAACCTCTCAGTATTTCTTATCCTAGCCATGTTTTTAAACCTCTCGGTATTTCTAATCCTAGCCATGTTTTTAAACCTCTCTGTATTTCTATCCTAGCCATGTTTTTAAACCTCTTGGTATTTCTAACCCTAGCCATGTTTAAACCTCTCGGTATTTCTAATCCTAGCCATGTTTTTAAACCTCTCGGTATTTCTAATCCTAGCCATGTTTAAACCTCTCGGTATTTCTAATCCTAGCCATGTTTAAACCTCTCGGTATTTCTAATCCTAGCCATGTTTTTAAACCTCTCAGTATTTCTAACCCTAGCCATGTTTAAACCTCTCGGTATTTCTAATCCTAGCCATGTTTTTAAACCTCTCGGTATTTCTAATCCTAGCCATGTTTTTAAACCTCTCGGTATTTCTAATCCTAGCCATGTTTAAACCTCTCGGTATTTCTAATCCTAGCCATGTTTTTAAACCTCTCGGTATTTCTATTTGTTTATCTATTAATACTAATGAGTGGCTCTTAACAGAATCTGGTTTTATATGTTAAAAAGCACCTATGCATATCTCATCCATTATGCTAAAAAGGGGAACCAAAGCATACTTTGTTAATTACGTTCATGATGAGGGAAACCTAATGACAGGAACCAAAGAATAACTCGTTCATTATGCTAATGAGGGGAACCAAAGAGCATCTTGTTCATTATGCTAATGATGGGAACCAAAGAATATCGTGTTTATTATGCTAATGAGGGGAACCAAAGCATACCTTGCTCATTATGCTAATGAGGGGAACCAAGGCATACCTCATTCATTATGCTAATGAGGGAAACCAAATTTTACCTCCATTATTAGGCTAATTAGGGGAACTAAATCTCCATTCATTATGCTAATGAGGGGAACAAAGCTAATGAGGGGAACCAAATCTTACCCCATTCATTATGCTAATGAGGGGAACCAAAGCTAATGAGGGGAACCAAATCTTACCCCATTCATTATGCTAATGAGGGAACCAAAGCAAACGAGGGGATCCAAATCTTACCACATTCATTATGCTAATGAGGGAACCAAAGCTAACAAAGGGAGCCAAATCTTACCCCATTCATTATGCTAATGAAGGGACTAAAGCTTACTGGGTTTATTATGCTAAGTTCCTAATGCTAATGAGGGGAACCAAACAATACCTAGTTGACTATGCTAATGAAGGGAACTAAAGCATAACTTGTTCATTATGCTAAGTACACTAATGAGGGCCACTAAAGCTAATGAGGGGACCAAAGCATACCTCATTCATTATGCTAATAAGGGCACTGCCCATCATTCCCTGGCGCATTTCCTTGATCTTGTTGATGACATCCTGTGCCTTCTGGATCTCTTTCAGAATTACACTGATATCAGTGCCCGTGTATATCTGCTCCTGAATCATACAAGGAACAGAAACTACATTGTCTTGCGTGTTTACCCGTATTTGACTATTGTTAAAAATTGTCTAAACAAATGGAGTATAAAATACATTGGTTGTAATGAAAAAAATATTTTATCACACATGCTATGCTGCTTTACATCAAAAATCTATTTCAAAATCTATTTCAAGTAAATTTTATTTTATATAGATCTTCGTATTTTGTTATTGATTTGCATGTACATGTATTACTTAATTTCTTTTTTTAATATCTATAGTTGTATCCATAAATACCAGTAGTAAACTATTAAATGACTGTCTGATTCCTAGAAGGAGAAATCTTTTGACAATAATTCTTGTTTTTCCAATTATTTCCAGGCTCTATATTTGTTAAGTTACACACAAGAGGGCCATGATGGCCCAAATCGCTCACCTGAGATCTGGTAAAGTTGAAGACCATACTGTTGTGACTGGTTTGAAAATTAATTTCTATGAACAATATGCAAAGGGGGATAGGATCAATTTGATTTAAAACATCGGTTAGTGCAATAGGCTAACTAAAGTACGAGTTGGATAGTGGATGTGTGGTGTTTTTGCTAATACCGTAATCTTACGAATATAATACGCACTTTTTTACCCAAATTTTTTAATCAGAAGTAGAGGGTGCATATTACACTTGAATGTAAAGTTTACCTGAAAATTTCTATCCAAATATTTGCTTAACCATTTCCGTCATAGATACGTATAAACTCGACCATATCAATTACTGGATACATATTATTAGTTACACTGTTAGTAACTGATGGTGTGTACATACCATACGAGTGAAGCTCGAGAATGGTATGATGCCACTGAGGGTGTATATCCCATACACCATCAGTTACTAACACTGAAACAAATATATCTCACCGACTACCTTGCATTGGTTTCTTTTAATTAGATCTAGGTACGCCCATGTAAGTCATTGAGTAATAAATAATTATTGATACAAGAGGGCCACGATGGCCATAGGTCGCTCACCTGATATCTATGTATGAAGTTTCATTAAATATCTAAATAGGTTTTCAAGTTATTGAGTGAAAACTGTTTTTCTATTTTTAGTAACAGTGACCTTAACTTGACCCCACCCACAACATACGTAAAGCAAGTTCTTGATATAAGGTATCTACATATGAAGTTTCATTAAAATATCACAATGGGTTCTTAAGTTATTGAGCGTAATTTTGAGTTATTTTCTACTTTTAATAACAGTGACCTTGACCCCACCCACCCCATAAGCAAACCCAAGTGAGGTCTCAATATAAGATGTGTATTAAGTTTCAATAAAATATCGCATAAGATATGTGTATTAAGTTTCATTAAAATATCGCAATGCTTTCTCAAGTTATTGAGCTGAAACCGTTTTTCTATTTTCAGTAACTGTGACCTTGACCCCACCCGCACCCCATATGCAATCCCAAGCAATGTCTGGATATAAGTTACTTATGTATTAAGTTTCATTAAAATAGCTCAATGCGTTCTCAAGATATTTAGTGGAAACCATTTTTCTATATTTAATAACAGTGACCTTAACCTTGACAGACCCACCCCATATGCAATCCCAATCGAGGTCTCAAAATAATGTATTTATGTATTAAGTTTCATTAAAATATCTCAATGCGTTCTCAAGATATTGAGCGGAAACCGTTTTTCTATTTTTAGTCACAGTGACCTTGACCTTGACCCCTACCACCCCATATGCAATCCCAAGCGAGGTCTCAATATAAGGTATCTATGTATGACGTTTCATTAAAATATCTCGATGCGTTCTCAAGTTATTGAGGGGAGACTGTTTTTATATTTTAAGTAACGGTGACCTTAACCCCACCCACCGCATATGCAATCCCAAGCGAGGTCTCAATATAAGGTATCTGTGTATGAAGTTTCATTAAAATATCATGATGCGTTCTCAAGTTATTGAGCGGAAACCGTTTTTCTACTTTTAGCAACGGTGACCTTGACCTTCGACCTGTTGACCTCAAAATGAATAGGCGTCTTCCTTTCCTCCCAAGCAACCAGCATACCAACTTAAATGATCCTAGGTCAAAGCGTTCTCTAGATATCGTGCGGACACAAAATGGTCTACCGACCGACCGACCATCCGACCTACCGAACGACGGACAGGTGCAAAGCAATATATCCCCACTTCTTCGAAGGGGGGCATAATAACTGCATGCAAGGTTTGCAACTGTTGGAAATCAAATTTTATCAATCAATTTTTATGGTCATACGCAAACTGTGTAAGTTTTGTCAACATTGAATAAAAAATCGTGTGTGCAAGCCAATCATTGATAACTTGTTGATGTTTTTTTCCAAATACAAGGGGGGCAATAACTCCTGTGTTTCTGGCCTGATCATGCTTATATTCAACTTCACCTGTAGTCTTACGTTCATAGACAAACTGTGCACGATTGGTGAAGATTGGATGAAAAATGAATTCTCTATCCTAAATAATGTCCATTTTTTTATATTTTTTTCATAAACAAAGGGACATAACTCCAGTGTTTCTGGTCCGATCTTGCTTATATTTGACTTCAACTGTAATCTCATGGTAATAGGCAAACTGATTGGTGAAGATTGGATGGAAAATGAAGTCTCTATCCTGAATAATGTCCATTTTTGTATATTTTTTAATAAACAAAGGGCAATAACTCTGGTGTTGGAAACACGATCTGACCCATTTTTGGCATTGGCTGAGATCTGATGGTCATAACAAACTGTGAAAGTTTGGTTAAGATATGATGGAAACAAAAATTTGCACTTTTTAAGCATGAATAAGGGGCAATAACTCTAGTGTTACCCGTGTGATCTGACCCAATAACAATCCCATCCAGATTTTATGGTCATTCACAAACTGTGCAAGTTTGGTTAATATTGAATAAAAAGTGAAGTCTCCAGCATGAATACGAACCCAATTGTTGATGGCACACAGACAATGGAGGAGAGGTCCCGTATACCAATTAAAAGAGCACAATGCAGTGTTTTCTATGCACAGTCTAAAGCAATGATTAAACATTAATAATCTTACAAACCCTTCTAAAGAGCTAAAATTGTAAAGCAGTAAAACTGAAAGAGCTCTTAGTAAAATTTAATAAGAAGTAGCACTGTTTTAGGTATAATATTATGATTCACGGATATAAACCACCAGAAAAGCTAATCTCTTATTAAGCTGATGTTATGTTTTTAGTCAAAGTACAGGCAATGAAAAAAGTCATTTCAAGATACGCAGACGTTCTATTTAATTTACACAGTCATCTTTCAGATTTTTATATAACAACTACTAAACAAAATAAGTATTCATTGCTAAAATACATAGCATTAAGTACAAAAATCAAGATTACCATGGAGCAAAAAAATGTCCAGACTAATTACAAGTACCCATAAAAGGTATCATTATCAGTGTTCTTGAAATAACAGGAAAAACTGAGCAAGCTTTCACCATTAAAATGATGTATTAACACCACTTGATTGCTACTGTGCTCAGAATTAAAAGCGTCATTAATGGGGAAAAGCTGTTTGCAATAAACATTGCCAGGGGAGAAAAACATAATTAGTGGCAAAACATAGTACTTAACAGAAAAAGATATTGATAAACAAAATGCTACATTGTAATTAATGTAAATGGAAAGGAAGAAGGATAACAGCTTACATCTGCCTGAAAATGGATGATGTTGTGATTAAAAATATACCACAATCCAGAATGGATTTGTAAACTATTGACATACATAAGGCTAACAATTTACCACACAAAAAAATCCAAATCAGGCGTTAATGTTTAATTTCTATTGCTAACAGTAAACATGGTATACAAACGATTCTAACATGATACTTGCTAATTTTTCTATAGACAAAGAACAATATTATCGTTGTAAAACTACCCATAAACAACGTAAAAAGAAGTTCTGATTTGAGCAGAGCATGGTAAATAGTAGTTCCAATTACAATTGCAAAAATTATATGTCAAATCATGTTAGAATCACAATAATTTTCACATTATTGTTGTTTATCAGCCAATTAACAACTCTTTGTCGTTCTGATGCGTGGTTATTATATAACTGGTGCTAACCGCTGCGTGAATAAATTCCTACGCATCAGATTTCCAAATGGTTGATTATTGGCCAATAAGCAACGATAACTCGAAAATTATTTCTTAAATATAAATAAGTTTAAAAGCTGCATACCATACTGGTATGTGAGTATATTAACATACAGAAATTAATTTTGTAATAATATATAACAATAAGTATGTATATTAAGAAAACAATTAATTCCTTCAAAGTTTAATTTACAGTTAATACAATGAAACTGTCATCATAATTCGTTCAGCACACTCAACTGGATTTTTCTCTGTGATATGAAAAAGAGTTTGCTAAAATCTTCAACTGATTCCTGCAATCAATATTTCCACTTAATATGCAGGAAATGGTGCAATTAGTTTGGGCATTATTACCAAACCAGGGCTCCCCTGGTTTAAAATATTAGTTAGAAAACTTTTGATTACTAATATTTAAAGTTATTTTAGGCATTTTATAAGGTTTTATGACGAAATCAATGTAGTAAATGTAAATGGTCAGAGCCAAATGTTGAAATGTGTAGCAATTAGTGAATCTGGCAAATTGCAAAGTGAGTCATGAAGACATAAGAAGACAGATAGAGGAAGATCCTACTTACTTCACAGCTAGCCGTGTAGCAATGGTATCGCCCGTGCGAGGCCTCCGCAATGTTCCTCAGTGTCACCTGAAACACGAAGGCTTTTATTGGAAAATCACATTTAACGGGAGAAAAATACACACAAATTTACTGATAGCATGCCAATTTACGGAAGTATTCCATTGGCGGTATTATATTTCACCCTATAATTGCTGAAAAAATCCAATGGTATCTGTAAAATACTTCTTTTATTCCTTTTAAATGGCACCATTGGAACAAAACGCTGATTATTGTCAAACACAAGATAATGAGTTCTCTGGCATATTTTGTAACTTAGAACTACATTCATTTAAATCAGTAAAATTTTCCATATTTGAAGATTACGACTTTGAAAACAAAATTAGGAAACATTTGAAACATAGAAGATACAAAGTATATACACCTGTTTGCTAATTCATTTATTTAAAACATGTTCAACCAAATATTTAATAAAATAGAAATACATGTATAATACAATTCCTTATACATTATATATTGTCAAACAATGATTATATAATGTTATATAATGCAATGTTATGCAATGCTATAATAAAGAGAACAACATAAAAAGAGTAACATAAAACAAATATGAATACAGTCAACCCTCTTTACAACGACATTCGTTATAATGGAATATTTTGACTTCCGACACAATTTTGTTGGAAACGGATTTATTTCCATTTAACTGGTACCCGTTATAACGTATTTTCCGACTCCGATGCAAAATATGCGGGAATAAATCAATAGACTGTACACTAATCCGTTTCGTTATAATGCCATTCAAAACCTATGGCACTCAAAACGTGTTAATTTGTCACAGGTCTTATCGATTTGCTTTATCAGGTGTTATCAGCAGATGTGACAGGATTGGCAAAATATACAATATAGGTGTGATACATTGTTTTACAGCACTAACTGAACTGACATAATAGTGAATGCCATACGATTACCAGAAAAGGTTCTTTGTTTTGGTCTCGTTGATATTTTAAAATTAAATGGAATTTAAGGAAAAAAAAATCCAACTTAACCCCATGAAAATAATGCTTTTAATAGTGCCAAAGATAGTAATACATGTCCACAAAATAGCAATGTCTAAAAGGTCTGTTTATCTATTATAATTATTTGACCCATATTCTATAATTAAACATAATGGGAACAGATTGTGTCGTTGTAACGAGGGCTGACTGTAAATAAAATAAGGTAATGAAGCAATGTAACATAATGTGACATAATGTAATGTAACACAACATCATGTAACATAATGCAACATATCATATTCCAGCAAAAGGCAGAAGGACGGGACCAAAAAGGGGCAGAATGGGTCCTCTTTAAAAAAATCCCTTCAAAATTTACTAGCACAGTACATACATTGGTAAGCTGGTTACTACAGTCGTAGGCTACGCAGTGGAGAGGGATGGACCGGCCTACGCCCATCTGGTAGATGTAGTCACACAGGATGTCTGAGGCCTGGTCAGGCCTGAAAAAAAACAACCACAATTCTCTGTCATGGAATAAATTTGGTAGTCACTACTAACAATTAAGAATTGTGCACTGCAACAGAAATACATTTGGTTTATATTACCAGTAATTTAAAAACTATATAATTACAACTTTTTGCATTTCAAATAAACGCTGCATTTTGATTGGATAATCCACCCACGTGACCTGTCTTCATACCCCGATGAACCGGCGGCGTATGCAAAGTACCTCTTTATTATTAATGACTGTACTACTTTTTCATTCTCGACTTGCGAAATGACGTCATTGTTTTGCGCGAACCTTGACTATGTTTACTTTCATTCGCTACTTGAGAAATGACCTCATTGTTCCGTGCGAACGTTTACGATGTATACACCATCGTTTGTAAACAAAATGACTGATTTATCAGTTCGTGAAGTTGCAGACGATGAAATTGTTAAAGCATATTGGGAAATTTGAATTGTTTTTACCAGTAAGTCAACTCCAAAATTATCCACAGCGATTTAAAATGTCGGACGAGACATTAGAAATGCGGATCGACAAAAATGAAACCGAAACTAAAACGGAGATTCCTACGCCCGAGGCTACATGTCAGTTGCGGCCCTTAGGAAGTTAAAAGTAAAGTTTATATCCACTTTTGGTTTATACACCGATAAAATGCAGAAAAATAGTATTCAATTCTTAATTAAAGAACACATGTAAACATGTTCTATCTAGTATAAACACAAAGCATCTTACATAGACATTTTGGAATAGACTAGAAAAAAAAAAGAAATGCTGCAAAAGCCTCAACCTGAAATTCTCTAACAAATTAAACACAAATGTTATTACAATTGCTTTTTGTATTATTTTTGTATCAATTATGCTGATGCACATGCTAGAAAACAATATCATAGAGTTAATAGAAGTTTAATCAGTAGGACACACAGCCCTGGTCACAAGATACTGTCCTACTCGCACTGCCCAATACGAGCATGATGTCCTACTCACACACTGCCCAATACGAGCATGATGTCCTACTCACACACTGCCCAATACGAGCATGATGTCCTACTCACACACTGCCCAATACGAGCATGATGTCCTACTCATACACTGCCCAATACGAGCATGATGTCCTACTCACACACTGCCCAATACGAGCATGATGTCCTACTCACACACTGCCCAATACGAGCATGATGTCCTACTCACACACTGCCCAATACAAGCATGATGTCCTACTCACACACTGCCCAATATGAGCATGATGTCCTACTCACACACTGCCCAATATGAGCATGATTTCCTACTCACACACTGCCCAATACAAGCATGATGTCCTACTCACACACTGCCCAATACAAGCACGATGTCCTACTCACACACTGCCCAATACGAGCATGATGTCCTACTCACACACTGCCCAATACGAGCATGATGTCCTACTCACATACTGCCCAATACAAGCATGATGTCCTACTCACACACTGCCCAATACAAGCATGATGTCCTACTCACACACTGCCCAATAGAAGCATGATGTCCTACTCACACACTGCCCAATATGAGCATGATGTCCTACTCACACACTGCCCAATACGAGCATGATGTCCTACTCACACACTGCCCAATATGAGCATGATGTCCTACTCACACACTGCCCAATACGAGCATGATGTCCTACTCACACACTGCCCAATATGAGCATGATGTCCTACTCACACACTGCCCAATACGAGCATGATGGAGTCGATATCCTTCAGTTTATACACGTGCTTCATTGCCTTCAGCAGATTACAGCCACCCATTGGCTTCAGCCTCATCACCCATTCTTTTGCTTCCTCGATTCTGAAATAGACAATAACACTACATTTTAAAGGAATATACATGTCACATCTTCCATCACTAAATTGCTGAATAAGATACCATTTTGTCTAGGGATGTCAACGGATACCAAAATTGGTATCCGGATATTCGTATGTAATATCCGGATAACCGTATAGATCGGCAATAGAGGCTAGAAGCTGGCGCTTGTTAAAGTTGCTTATTTCAATGCACATCTAGACACCTGTATTTAAAAAACATAGTTCCAGATTATTCAAAAAAGGACATAAAACATAAGCCCGGGGTTCGCGCTGGCGATTGCCAATGTCGCCAAATGCGACAAAATCGCAAAAGTGGCGACAAATTTTAAAGTTTGGCGATTTTTCTGGTGACAGCGTTTTTGTCTGAATTATTTACTAGTGAAATGATGTAAGCGCCATTTTAGCCTAAGCGGTCTTGCTGACTCGGTTAACCTCGACAGCAATCGTGCATGTATTGATTTTTAGTGATGCAAGCGGTACGAATGAATTAACTGAAGCGTGAAAGTGAATGCATATCGATAAGGTGATAACATTCGACTGATTATATGGCCCAAGTCAATTAGATTGGCATTTTAATTGCTTTTTGTTTTAATCGTCGATACTGGCAATTAATAGAATAGTGCAATGTTTGTAACAGATTAAGGACAAGATCAAACGATAATTAGAAATCAAAACATAAGTATGCAGTGTTTTCAACACGTTGACGTTCATGACTAAACAGGGACCTATAAAAACAAATAGGTCCCTGGATTAAATAAGCAAAAGTCCATAATTAAATAGTTTGTTACGACAATTGGTATGAAATGTTGAATTTGAAAATGAAAATTCACTTGTCAAAATGGCCAATTCAGACGTAAATACTACTTGTAAAAAACGTTTGTTAGATTCTGATGATGTCTCATCTCCATCTAACATGCTCAAACTTCAAATTCTCCAGTGAACAGAAAATTTAAAGACTGTTGGAAGTTGGAATTTAGTGTATGATCATAATACATGTATATATAGAATTGCTGATAATTGATGTCTTCTGTATATTTTCAGTTTCCTGCCTAGTGTACCTTGGTTTGCCTAATTTTTGCCATTGTATTTATATGTGTATATTTATGTATTAATATGTATCATATTTATAAGTAAAATAGTAACATTTATGCATTGTTAAATGTCTACTTTAAAAAAAAATATTGATGATGTTAATACACATATTAATAGTGCATTGCTAAAATATTTCTTGTTGCAACCATCATGCTCCATGGACATATTTTACTCCATTTGTATATGAAATATGCTGTTTTGTTACGTATTAAATTGATCAGAGATATATGGTGTTTTGTTTATTTATTGTATTCTTCATCAGGAATAATTATTAATGCATTACAGTAAGAGTGAAAGTATAAGTTATATATAGTATAATTATATATAGTACGCCACCCGAACGTCTCTTACTAAAAAAAACATACGCGACGCCTAATTGGCTCCAAGTTTTCAAATTTGGCCAAAAAAAGTGGCGACAACGTTTCAAAAGCCAGAGCGAACCCTGAAACTACCGGTGTGTCGATTTTGTTAGTGAATTACGTGTTTTGTTTGTTTTGGGTCGCATGCAATTTTTGCTATACATTTTAGTTTAGGTTTACTGCTATATGCTAGTAATAACTGGAAGCAAACTGATTAGGCAAGACAGTGTTTTAAGTTTTACCGATTAGAAAATGATTGGTTAACAATTAATTTGATTTCAATAGTAGGTTGGGACACTGGTAATGGCATTGCTAAATGGTAGAAAAACATCTCCGATAAAGAGGGACATACCTAATTAGCTTAATAGATTGTGACACATTGTTTGTTTAACAGCACTGTCAAAGTTAGTGTAGTGAGAAAACACCACTTGTTGTTTTATGATAACAGTCTACCAACGTAGGGGTGTGTTTTAGACACATCGGCAGTACGAGGGGGAGACCTCCTGTAGAGTCTGAAGAGGCCTAAAGCAAGGGTGTTTGGATGCCTACTAGAAAATCGAGAAAAATGTAGTTTTCAAATCTTTTATACAAATATTCAGATATTTATTTGTATCCAGGTACTAACACAGTATCCGGGTATTCGGATATTCGGATATCTGTTGGCATCCCTAATTTTGTCTCATCTTGGCTGCATTACTATTTCTTAAGGTAATTTTTTTTTTTTTAATTCTAGCAAATTATTGTGTGCAAATAAATGAAATTAATAACACTAATTAGTGTGTGAGGGAATGAATTTATCAATAAATTATTCAATCAATCACTCAAATTAAAATCACCAAAAAGAACGTATGTATTGTTTTCAATGCGATACGGGCAGGGATATCTGTTCACTTACATTCGAATGTTGACATCTCTGACCACCGGCCACAATGGGTCAATGTCGGAGCCAAAGGACATCAGGTAGAGCCCCTTCTTGCTTGGAAGCTGCTCATCTATCATGTGCTACAGTGAAAAAAGGTTCCAAGAAAATCAGTCCAGGTACTTTCATTATATATTTGATTGAACTGTATTGCACCATAATATTAATGAAAACACAACTATTCTGTACGACATTAGATTTGGATCCATACAAGTTACTAGTTAAATACCAGGGCAGTTTTATCTTATAACAAAACTTTAAATTAATAAAGTCAAAAGGGGAACATTTTAGGTGCATTTAGTAATACAAAGGAGCAAAACAGATATGTAATATATAGTAAATAGTAAGGTAACAGATGAGAATGTTCTGAGGACTGTTATTAACACTCAGTTTTCATAGCTTCACATCCACTCTTTCATTGATATGTTAAAGACTGACCTGTACCATTAATACTTACGATCAATGACTCCTGAAATGCAGTGAGTCGTCCAAACCCAGTGTTGGCATCGGATGTGTCCACACAGACAACGCATCTCTCTCCCTTCACGTTTCCAAACACCTACAACCAGGACAGGGGAAAGATGTGTTAAAACATGTTCTAACATGACACGCCCAGAGTTTGCTATAGACAAAGAACAAAATTATCTGTTGTTTAACTACCAATAAACAACACAAAAAATAGTTTCGCAGCAGTAAAATATAGTTTGCATTTAAATGGCAGAAAATGTTGTCAGGTCATGTAAAAATCAAAATAATTGTCTCATTTATCGGCTAATGAACCTTGGTTAAAATCATATGCATCAGAACTCCAAATTGTTATTTATTAACCCATAAACAACTCTAAATCGAAATTTCTTTATTAAACCCTGCAAATACTTAATTACCCAATGTATTGGGACACTTAAAATAAATAATATTTTTCTATATAGATTTGCAATCAAAATATGACGTGTCACCATTCTTTGTGCACCAGGTCCCAGTTGCTCAAAACTTTAACGGTCGATTAAGCTAACGGCCTGTTAACTTTAGATGTAAATAAAATTAATACAACAAGCAGCTTGCTTATGAAACATTTGAAAATTATTTGAGCATGCCAGTTTATTTAGAATAAACACAGGTTTTAAAATGTTAACATCTAATTTACATAAAAAACTTCATCCAAAAGTTAACGGCTATTAGCTTAATTGGCCGTTAAAGTTTTGAGCAACTGGACCCAGGGTATTAACATGGTATGTAAGGTTTATACAGTAAAAAGGTGAGATTTGGGCATCAAAAATTTTAGGAACAAGAAAACAAAACAAACAAAAAATTCAAAATGTCATTGCATCCACTCACTACATATAGTAACATATATTTAAAGACAAACTGTACACATACCCTCTTGCTGCCAGTTAAAAGCCATTTGATTCTTTTTGTGTAGGTTTCAATTGCACTGGAAGAGACAACAAGCGTTTTCATGATTTGACAATGAAGGGCACTTATTTACACAACAATGGAAACTAGAAACAGTATTTAATCTGAAAAATAAATGCATTTAAACTGGTAGTGAGCACAAAAACGTTATACAAGACAGATACACATATTTTATATATTTACATCTTATAATTTTGCTTATCTAATTACAACAGATTCAACTCAGTGGACTCAAACAGAAGAACATTTTCACTGTTTAAACAATTCGATACATAATAAATTACATGAAAGTTATTAGTTTTGAAAAGAGCTAAATGGTAAATTATTGGTTTCAACTATATTTTCTTGAGCAAAATGAATACACTAATAATGAATACACGACTAATAAACATACAGGTTAAGTTTGTATTCAAATTCATTGACATCATAAGCATCAAATTGGATGTGTTGTTTTGGTTTGCCAGTCTTTAGGTCTGGCTCCAGTCTGAAATGGACAACAGCAGAGTTACATACTGTGTCAAACCTGAAACAGAACTTCCATTAATTGATTATACAATTGGTTATATAATGCTAATGTGAATGATGTGGTGATGATGGAGATAACAATGACGATGACGATGGTGGTGATGACGATAGTGAAAATGATTTTTTCTCTGTACAGTCAGTAATTGTCAGCAAAAAGATTGATGAGGAGGATGATAGTGATGGTAATAAATTGTTAGGAGTATTGTAAAGGTATTTGAATAGCTTAGTGATTGCGAAACAGATTAGATATTTGACCAATGCAATGAAAGAACTTAAAGGTCTGCTAAATATAGTTCTTAAGACTATTTTTGGAGCTTTTAAATGTATCAGATAAAATTCTTTAATAATGTGTCATAGAATCTATGTAACAAACTATTAAGACATTGCAGTTGTGTATCTGTCCGCCTTGCGATTGAAAGATAGTGAGTTTGTTCATTACTCTGCGAGCTTTCAAATGATCTTTTTCAAAAGACACAGAGTAATGGTTCAGCCCAGGAAAAAGACTCAAAAGTTTCTCAATAAGCAAATGGCTTTCGCACCATCAAGCTTAATAAATAGGTTTAAAATAACTTCTAGGCTAGTTTTCCATAGATAGAGAAGGAAATCAACCATGGGTTATTCTGCAACAAATCATGGGCGAGCCTAATGTTTTGAAAATAATCCCGGAAATTCGAAGAAATTGTTATGTAAAATGCACGTGCTTAAACGCGCGATAGGAAAATTGTGACAATCCAATCATTTCTGCATAATGTAGCGCAAAAAACTCACATTTGTACTACATATTTTACATTTAAGTTCACAAAAAAACTTTACGTGTTGGTAATTATGCTTCTAATTTGTGCTTGTTAGTATAATATTTTCACTGTATTTATCAATATGTATGACGTCATATTGATTCTTGGCCCAATGTTTGTCAATGAAGCTGACGTCATTTTAAATTGTTATGAAACACACATTAGAATGTACTTTGTGGAAAATGGGCGGAGTATAGATAAATATACTTCTCATTCATTACCTTGTAAAATACAGACGAATTATATATAGGATCATGTTACAATTAAAATATTTGACGGGTAAGCGTTGGTTATTGGGGTAATAACCAACAGTTTGTCGTTCCGATGCTTGATATCAAACCACTCGGGCATTCGCCGTTGTGGTTTAAGTCCTACGCATCGGAACTCCAAACCTTAACTATAATAATTATCAGTACCTTCCAACTTTGCCTCTGTCTACAAGATTTTTCAGTTCCAAGTTCATGTGATCCAGACTGTGCAGTTTGAGCCATTCTTCTGAAGACTGGTGCTCAGCATTCACAGCTGCCTCAATGTCAGCAAATTGCTGCAAGACATGTTAACAAGAGCCGTCAGAGACTCAGAGGATAGTGCGCTCAACTGTTCAAGGTATTTCAGTTGGTACATATTTTGGAAAGTGGAAGGGGTATAAATTTGTTGAAAAACAAAAGTAAGTTATGGCAATTACTTCATCAAATTATTCCAAGTTCAACCTTGTGCAGTTAATAACTTCTGTAGTTTGGAATATAAACTTTAACTAGAAAATCTATGTGAAAAAGGGGCATAACTCTGTCACAATATAAAAAAGAGTTATAGGTAATGTTGCCTCTGATATTGGAGTTGATAACAAAAGTATATTCCAATTTTCAAGTTAATAACTTATGTAGTTCTAAAGTTACAAAACTATTGAATAAGAATTTTAACCAGAAAATCTATGTGAAAAAGGGGGCATAACTCTGTCAAATTACAAAACAGAGTTATAGGGAAAGTTGCCGAGGCATAACTCTGTCAAATCAACTCTGTCAAATGAACTTCTTAAGTTTTGAAATTACAAAAATTTTGAATATAAAGGTAGGAAAAGATCTGGGATCCAAAAAGGTACAGAGTGCTGCTAAAAGGAGCAGGGTGGAAAGCCGGAGCAGTTTGATAACATTTCCTATTGATTTGCTAAATTTAGGGTTTTCATGAGTATAATGCTTCTAATAAAGGCTCTTTAGCATAGTCTATTCATATGTCATATAATATTTGCAAAAATAGATTTAATTTCAAAAGATTTTCAGCATTTCTGTGTTGACCAACCCAGAAGGGCAGCAGGGGGGAACCAAAAAGGAGCAGGGTGCAGCACCCTGCTATTTCGCTCTAGATCTTTCCCTAAAAACGTTAACCAGAAAATCTATGTGAAAAAGAGGCATAACTCTATCACAATACAAAACATAGTTATGGAGAATATTGCCCCTGATACTGGAGTTTATGAAAAAGGTATATTCCAAGTTTCAATTAAATGACTTGTGTAGTTTTGAAGTTGCAACAATCTGATTCACATAAAATATCCGTTTTGCATGAACAAAATTAGTAAGTATCCAGGGATTTCTGAACATAGATTTTCTATATGCATAAAAATGTTAGTCTGGACATACAAATAATTATATATTATGTTGGGAAGCACTGTTCAACTTACTGTTCATAATACAGCCCGACACCGTAAATTACTATTCACCGTTTGTAACTGAAATAATTGTGCAAACTACAAGACTTGTACAAAGCCACAGTTGTGTAATGGATATCATGATTGCCATGCGAATGGGAGATCGTGAGAATGATCCCTACTCATGGAGCTGCCTGCAAGCCACCAAGTACATTGTGATTAAGTATATCTTGACGCAAATGCCTACGTGCGTTGGCCATTGTGGTTTCATTACGTTTTTAGAACGTTACGTCGTGATTCTAGTATGTAAGTCTACAAATAGTAGACTCAGAATGTTAGACTCAGCGTTCTGAGTCTAAGTCTAAAATTGACCATTTTGAGTTTCATGAATTAGAATTTTTGTATAGCTGACACTGAGTCTGAGTCTAAAGCTGAAGCCAAGTCTAAATATTAGACTTAAGGATATTGGTGTGTATGGCTCCAGGTTCTATCTAGTTTCAGACTCAAAACTTGCAGTCCACACATGCTAATCCGAGACAACACTTTCCACTTTTATGGTATTTTCTGTTTCAAGCAAGGCCCTTCTAAACATAAATCCACTCTAGACGGAAAGTGCCGTACCGGATTAGCCTGTGCAGACTGCACAGGCTAATCCGGGACGACACTTTACGCACATGCATTAAGACCGGTTTTCCCACAAAGGCCTCATATATATTTAATACTAACTAAAACGCGTACCTGAAGATCATGAGTCTGGTTCACGTGTGTCACTGTCAACGCACTTGGGGGCTTGGCATTCTCTGTGTAGACATCATGCCATTCCTCCATCTCATCTGTGTCCCTAGAATGAACAGAGTGTCAATATTGTAAATTTTTCATGCCATCAGTGACATTTCTGTAGATAATTTGTTTGCAGCTGAGTACGGAATACGGTTAGTGCCATATGGAATATCGTGCCTCTTACGGTGAAAACGCGAGACACGAGAATTGCCCGAAACCATAGCGAGACACGATATTCCCACGAGACACAAAGCAAGGCACGATATTGTAACACGAGATCATGCACTGTCGCAGTATCCCAAACCACAAAATCTCGCTGCAAAATATAGTATCTCGCTTTGTGTTTCGCCGGATTATCGTGTCTCGTGGTAAAATATCGTGCCTCACTTCGTGTCTTGTGCATTTCTAGTGCCTGATATTCAAAGGTCGAGCCACGAGATACGAAGCGATACACGATATTCAGGCGAGACACAAAGTGAGGCACAATATTATATCGTTAAAATATTGCCCGGAGCTCGCAGTAGATTTTCAAACCACAATACACGAAACATTAAGTGAGAATCTCGCGGTAGATTTTCAAACCATGATACACGAAACATGAAGTGAGAATCCGGTGACACACTTACCGAGGCACAATATTGTATCGTTCAAATATCGCCAGAATATCGAGTCTCGCGTCTACCGGTGCACCAGGCATTTATTACGTTGTAGTTGTTTAATATTATTTTGTAAAAATATGATGATGTTGTTGATGAAGATGATGATGAAAGTAACACCGAAGTTGAGTTCACACCAAAGTGCATTGCTACATAGGACAATAGGGCAATGCTTTAGTGCATGATGCAACCCCACGTTGTGTTGCCCTACTTTCAGTCTGTGAAAGTTAATCTGAAGAAGGCCTTTAGTACACAAAAATTTAAAAACGCCACAGAAGTAATTGCAGCCGCAGTTTTCTCATGAAGGATGGGCGGACGGACGGACGGACAGACAGATGAAGAGACAGTCTGACAGACAGACAAAGAGACAGACAGACAGAGAGACAGACTGGTACTTCTACAGCAACAGGCTTTTCATGAAAATACACAATAAGCATAAATAAAACATAGTAATCATTATAGTTCAAACAGAAACAGTTATCAAATCGAGCAGAAATAGCCACAAAGCAGCAGTATCCTCCAGGCGAATGAGCGGACCGATGGACAACGACTTGGACCGTCCCGACCCGCATTCGATCGTTAGGGAAAAGAGTGTTTCCCTGCTATGCATCTCTGCTTTCAAACCACGAGACTCGATATTCGGGCGATATTTGAACGATACAATATCCTGTTTTGCTTTGTGTGTCGCCCGATTCTCGCGTCTCGCTTCGTGTCTCATGTATCGTGGTTTGAAATCTACCGCGAGACTCGAGATTCGGGCAATATTGGAACGATATAATACCATGCCTATCGTGTATAGCTTTGTGTCTCGCTTCGCATCTTGTATCTCGACCTTTAAACGCGAGGCATGATAATTGCGTGTGACATGAAGTGAGGCAACGATATTTTACCGCGAGACACGATAATCAGGCAAAACGCGAAGCGGACATGATATTTTGCCGCGAGATTTCGTTGTATGGGCTACTGCGACAGTGCGAGATATTGTGTTACAATATTGTGTCTCACTTCGTGTCTCGTGGGAATATTGTGTCTCTGTAATAAACACATTTTGAACACCCATAAATGTCATAATTCAAAATATCATTAAGAAATACTAATTTTAATACCTAAACACCAAGTAATCAAATGTTTCACACAGCATACAGGGTGAACTTACTCAAGAAGATCTTCGACATCACTATCATCGCTGCTGCTACTGCTGGGTTGGTCCTTATGCTTGTCTTTGTTCTCTTCAAAGTCTTGCTTTTCTCGTTCACTATCACCTCGCTCTCCACTGTCAGGCCTCTTAGCTTGGGGTGACTTGCGACCACTGAATACGGGTGACTTGCGACCACCCTCTCTACTTTTATATATAATATTATACATAATTAATTGGTAATTTTGAGTACGAGAGATTGTGTTTGCTTGCCGAAAGTTTTGTTTAGAATTAAAAACCCCTAAGCATCTTTGGAGGATCGAACCCGGGTTTTCAGCATGAAAGGTGGTGACTCTAAACCACATACCTAAAGAGCTAGCCTAACATTGAGGCTGTTGCCTCATATTCCAATCACTATATACCTAAGGTATAACGATGTCAATGCTAGACACCTTCTATAAAAATTACATGATTTGACCACATGTAAATAAAGTAAACCTGGGAGGAAAAGTGCCTCCAGTGCAAGGCTCAAATGCACAACCACCGAAACACTAGCATGGCGCTCTACCGGGCGGCTGGTTCTTACCCACACACACTACACTCCTCCTCTAATTAGCCTTTTAGGCCGAATTCCGGCATTCCTGCCTTGTACTCCTGACACCATTAAAGTAAACCTGGGACAAAAGTGTGCCTGGTGCTGGGCTCGAACCCATGACCGTCAGAACACTAGCATGGTGCTCTACCACCTGAGCTAACCAGGCGGCTGGTTCTTACGCACACACATTACATAAACAAGAGAACAGCCTACGGGTGCTGGACACTTGGGTTCATCACTGTGATATGATGTGTTAAATTTCAAGTCAGTATCTCTTATAGAACATGACAAAATTGACTTTAAGCTAAAATTCTCAGCTGAAAAAAAGGGCAATAACTCCACCAAAATCCTTGATATAGTTACCTCATCTTGTCTACTGAATGGGTTCATAACTGTGATCAAGTATTTTGAATTTCAAGTCAATACCTCTTATAGTTTGTGTGAATTTCACCTAAAGTGAAAATTGAAAAAAGGGCAATTCCACAAATAAAATCCTTGAAAGAGTTACCTCCTCTTGTCAGCAGAATAACTTCATCACTGTGATCAAGTACTTTGAGTTTCAAGTCAATACCTCATACAGGTATTGAGAAATATGAACTAAAGCGAAAATTGTAATTGATAGTTTTTGAGAAATGGACTCTGACAAAAAACTTTACCAAAAACCTTAACTAACGCAGGCGACAGAGCGCAACAATAACTCGACTTTTTTCTTCAAAAAATCAAGCTAAAAATGCATTAATTAAAAATAACAACGAAATTTAAATAATTTGCAAATAGAATATATAGGGATGTGATTTAACTGATTGTAACCTCCAATTTCTGATATTAAACAGTCCCAAAAATTAGACATCCAATAAATTAATAATAAAACTTTATTTCAACAAATGTGTATGCATTTATACCCGGGGGTTTCTTCATCAATTCCACCAAGAAAAGATGGTTTTGACCTTCTTCTGGCTGATCCGAATATATCCATAATGTTTTCGTTAAAATCTGAAAATTAGTTCATTTCAGAATGTTGACACTGTTGCCAACTTCACGAAGCATACACAACACCTGATGCGATTGGTTGATTCTGTCGAAGCGCTTGTAACACACCCACTGATTGGTTAATTGCCAATTGGGACACTTGCAGCAAAATCACATGTTGTAAGAATAGCAAAACATATAAAATGGCTACAACACACTGTATTAGCAATGTTGGTTTCTGATGCTTGTTAGCACTGTGGACTGAATATACATAGTTATTTCATATTTCTTATTATTCATAATATCATATGATACGGGATTCAAATACAAACCTCAAGTTAGTAAGAAATACATGATGACCTAGGTACTAGTAGTAGTAGTAGTAGTAGTAGTAGTAGTAGTATAAAAGTAGTAATAGCAGCAGCAGGAGTAGTACTAGTAGTAGTAGTAGTAGTAGTAGTAGTAGTAGTAGTAGTAGTAGTAGTAGTAGTAGTAGTAGTAGTAGTAGTAGTAGTAGTAGTAGTAGTCGTATATAACAACAGTAGTAGTAGTAGTAGTCCCAGTGGCGGTGGTAGTCAGGGGCGAATCCAGGACTTTTTTTTCTCTCAACAATACCTTTATTCACCTCGACCATAGGTATGTGCAGGTCGAGGTCATCCAGCTCCATACCTGACAATATATGTTGTTAGTTAGCACACTTTATCCAGGACTTTTTGTTAAGGGGGTGGCGTAAACTTTTGACCAGCTAACAATGTTAAACTGTCCGTTTTCATGGATAATAATATAACGCTGCAATAATTTATGATCTCAATATGTTCAATATGCGTCAAGTGATGGAAAGGTGCTTACTTTGTGTCAGATATTCGAAACAAACAAACATAATATAATTCGATATACTAGTATTCGGCATTTTTAAGTTCAACGTTGTCAGCAATGAAATATATTGGCCTGATAATTTTACAAGTGTGATGTCCAGCACAACAGCGAGGCGCGAGGGGACACCCCCGGGTTCACACGTATACATTGGCGCGTCAGAATATTGAAAGCTACAAAACAGAGGAGCAAACGTTTGTGGAAAGTTCCATTATACTTAATAGGTAAGTAATAACATTTTCGAACCTTCCATAGAGATGTAAATTTAAACATATATCTGTAGTATACAAGTTATTCAATCAGTCCCGTTAAAAATTGTAAACACATTTTTTTACAAGTGGTAATCTTCGTTCAACTGCCGGAATGGATTATCCAATCGTGTTACTTTAATATTGCCATAGCCAAAGCAACGGGTGGAGCATGATACCTTGACAATTGCTAGGTAGGGACTGCAATGATTATTGACTGAGGGAGGATGTACACGTGTTATCTGTTTTCTAATTTGCTTCAATAAATCAACCGGATTGTGTTACCAGTTGATTAAACCCCGCCCAACTATTGTAGCATCGTTTTATCTCTTTCGTTTCTTTATGTGGCACGTGCTATACAAGTATTCTTTTGCGTGACCAAGTATTCTTTTGCGCGTATTATCTGAGAAGATATTCAGTTGAACTGTAACACCGGCTACATTGACTGATTGAGCACGATAGCAAATTGCAGTGAGTGACTGTTGTGAACATACGCGTGTCTGACACGCTGGAAACGACGACATATTAGCGATAACATCACGCTTGTTACTATGGTCATAGAACAGAGGGGATATTCGTTTGTATATTAGGCTATCTCATTTCCTGATATTCCATGCAAATCATAAGGCGTAAAAAAAATTATGTTTGTTTCAGGTTACCCGACCTACCCTAAAAAATGCCCCGACCCTAGAACATTCTATTGAGTTTTTCAGATATTTGTTTGTTTTATTTACCTTTTTTTCAATAATAACATGTTTTTGGATAAATAAGTGTTTTGTTTTGATAGCATCCACTTATAAACAATGTTTTAGGAGATTACTGATATGTTTTTAAATATATATTCAGTTATAGAATCCTTAAGTTGACCATTTACCAATAAAAAAACAATCCCGACCTACCTACCCTAATTTTTGTGTGCATGTTACCTGTTTGGTTGGAGTGTTAATTGATAACAAGTCTGTGTTATAAGTCTTATATTTATTAACACAACACAACTATATGAATCTACTTGGTGAACGTGAGTAACAAGAGAGAGCGAGAGTGGTTTAATTGAACTGCCACGCTGACGTGTGCACTGGCTATGTATACTGATAAGCCCTGTGGCTCATAGTAGACTGGCTACCCTTAAACATGAGAACTATAATACAACATCTCCTTTTTTTTAAATTAGTTTCAATATGTAATAAACATAAATTAGTGTATACAATATAGTTTTATGCATATTCAAGAACTATTGAAAATGCTTAAAATGCCTCTCTGATACTTATAATGATTTAAGTAGTGTCTGGCAATTTCTATCACTATTAACTGATAAATAATTAATCTGACCATCGATTACAAAAATCTCAGCTCTAACCACTGCTGCTGTAGTAAAGCTGTTTACGCTAACTGTCACTCATACACTGTTAATCGTAAATCGCAGACTTGATGTAAACTGAAACAGTTTATCAAATGTCCATTATCTGTCTAGGCTTCACCTGGCGACCGTATCGTGTAGTGTAAACTGGCGGATCATTTCCGCTGATCAAAGGTGGCTTTGTTTTTGCAGCGACTGGGGATGGTTGTTGTAATTGGCTTGCTTGCCAGTTCAATGGCTCAGAGTTCAAAGGAAGGAAACCATTGCTTTCATTGTTCATTGTTTCCTCAGCCGGAGTCTGAAAATCAAAGTTTGGTACCTCAGGAAAATATTCATTGGTTTTCATGAGGTGGTGTCGATTACGCCTGTAAGAAACACCATCAGGTGTCCGAACAGTGTAGGACCTGTCATTGTGTACCTGTGTTACAACAGCTGGTTTCCATGAACCTTTCTCTGATTGCTGAAACCTAACAGACTGACCATTGTTTAATGGCTCTAATAGTTTTGAGTGCTTGTCATAATTAATCTTCTGTTTTTCTTTCTGAATCTTAAATTGATCTCTAACTTTTTGATGATTGATGTTGCAAGGTACTAGTTTGTCGGATGTGACTGGTAAGAATGACCTTATTTTCCTCCCCATAAGTAATTCTGCTGGAGAATAACCTGAATTCAATGGTGTTGCACGGTATTCTAATAGTGCAACCTGTATATCTTGACCACTTTCTCTTGCCTTTAACAAAAGAGTTTTAGCTCTTTTCACACAAGATTCTGCCAAGCCATTTGACCTCGGGTAGTGGGGTGATGACTGAACATGATTGATGTCCCATTCAGCCAGGAAATTTTGAAACTCCTGGGAACTGTAATAGCTGGCGCCATCAGAGATTAATTTCTCTGGGATGCCATGGCGTGAAAACCAAGATTGAAGATGTTTAATGACACTTGAACTATTGGTGCTGTTTAATTTGCCTAGTTCAAAGTAATTTGAGTAATAGTCACAGGCTACAAGGTAGTTTTGACCATTAAATGTAAATACATCAGTGCCAACAGCCTGCCAAGGGTAGAGGGGGATTTCATGGGGTTGGAGTGGTTCTTTGATGTTTGAACTTCTGTGCTCCAAACAAATTGGGCAATTGAGCACTAACTGTGTGATTTCCGCTGAGATATTTGGCCAGAACATGATATCTCTAGCTCTACGTAGACACTTCTCCACTCCCATGTGACCTGCATGAATGATTTCAAGCATTCTGGGTTGTAGTGACTTTGGGATAACAAGTTTGCAACCCTTCATGATTATTCCCTCTACAACTGTTAGTTCGTCCCGATAATTCCAGAAATCTGAGATTTTAGATGGACATGCCTTTTTTGTGTTAGGCCAACCAGAAATAATTGTTTGTTTGAGAACTGAAAGTATGTTATCTTTCTCAGTTTGTTCCCTTATTTCCTGCATTTTCTTGCTATGTACAGGCAAACTGGTCATAACCATATTGACCTGGACGTCTGCTTGGTCTGATAGGTCAGGGCCTGTCTCATTTAACGGTTTCCGAGACAACGTGTCTGGAACAGGAATGTCCTTGCCTGGGCGGTGTCCGACGTCAATGTCATATGGCTGCATGTGCAGTAACATGCGCTGTAACCTTGCTGGTGCTGCATGCAAATGCTTCTTGAAAATTGAAACCAGCGGTAAATGATCCGTTTCAACTGTGACCTTTCTGCCATAAACCCATTGGTGGTAACGCTTTAGCCCAAAAAGGATTCCTAAGCATTCTAGCTCAATCATGGCATAATTCTTTTGACTGTCTGTAAGTGACTTGCTAGCATACGCTATGGGCTTACCATCCTGCAATAGCGTAGCTCCAAGACCTGTCCTTGAACTGTCTGTCTGCAAAGTGAGTGGCTTTTTTGAATCAAAGTAGCCTAGTGCCTGACCTGGTTGTGTCAAAATGTCTTTGACCTTGTTAAATGCGTCTATTTGTGGCTTAGCCCACATGAACTCAGTGTCTTTTGCTAGCAGCTGCCTTAGGGGGTTGGTAACCTGTGATAAATTTGGTGCAAACCGAGACAAATAGTTGACCATTCCTAATATAGTTTGCAACTCATTTTTGTTGTTTGGAGGTGGCATGTCCTTAATCGCAGCGACCTTTGCTGGATCCGGCCTGAGACCTTCTGCAGTCAGCAGGTGACCAAAATACTTAACTTCGGTCAGGCCAACCTCAATCTTGTCCTCGTTGAGGATAATACCTTGGACGAGCGCCCTGTCAAGCACGGCTTTAAGGTTGCTGTCATGCTCCTGTCTGGTTCGACCATAGACAAGGATATCATCGACAATTGTGACCACACCATTAAGGCCTTCAAAACATTGGTCCATTCGTCTGATGAATTCGTCTCCACTCAAGCATAGACCAAATGGTAACCTCAGATAACGATATCTCCCAAATATCGTGCTGAAACATGTCAAATATGACGACTCTTCACTGAGTTTAACAGCCCAGTAACCTGATCTGGCATCAAGTTTTGTGAAGTATTTTGCTCCATTAAGGGATGGCAAAATATCGTCAAGTGACCTCATAGGGTAATGTGGACGCTGTATACATTTATTTAGGTCCGTGGGATCCAAACAAACTCGTAAATTGCCTTGGCCTTTTTCTACAAGAACCATGGAATTCACCCATTCAGTAGGTTCATTGACCTTTGTGATGACCCCTAATCTCTCCATTTTGGCCAGTTCGGCTTTGCATCTGTCCTGCAGTGCAACAGGTATTCTACGAGGGGGGTGAACAACAGGCTTACCGCCGGGCTTTAAATGAATGCTGCACTCACCCTGCATGTTACCTATTCCCTGAAAAAGCTTTGGAAAGTCCCGTACAACAGTCTCTTTTGTCATTTGACTGTCCGAGGTCTGGGATTCCACTGAGAAAGATAGCTGAATAAGGCCAAAAGTGACGGATGTTTGTAAACTGAGCAAAGGCTGTGACTTTGTATGCACTACGTGGAATTCAACATTTTCAGAATGACCAGTACGTGCGTGTATGCATTGTAAGTCAATGGTGCCTTCAGTCTTTAATGGGGTGCCATTGTATGTTGATAACCGGAGATTTGAGCTTTTGAGGGTTCCCTTGGTACCAATGCTTTGATAGTCAGAAAATGGCAAGATATTTACCTGAGATCCAGTGTCAATCTTAAACTTGATGATTTGTCGTTTTGGACCTACCCCAATTTCTGCAAAAACTTGGCCATTAACTATTTTGGATTCAATACTATCCACAAAAACACTATCACAAAACACATCATCATTTTGCACACCATCACTTCGATCGGCACTGTTAATGTCGTTGACGTTCCTCGACCTGCATGCGGATGCGAAGTGGTTCCACTTCTTGCAGAGGTGGCACTGTTTGCCATGGGCAGGGCATTGTCCTTTTCGGTGTATGGTGGCGCAGTTTGAACATGTCCTCTCCTGTTGAGGATGCAGTCTCGAAGATTTGGCGTTATGGGGTGATGGTCTGGAACGACCATGTCTGGATGCTGTTTGCTGGCTGGCTGACTCCGATTTTGCTGATGGACGTGGCTTCTGTTTGTTTGACATGTGTTTGAATTTAACGTAGTCAATTGATTTTTCTGTCTTCATTTCTGTCAGCTGTTTCTGTGCATATTCGTAGGATTGGCAGATCTCAATGGCTTTTCGCAATGTTAGTTTGTCACCTTCAGTGATGAGCTTCTCTCGGATTTTTTCAGACTTAATCCCAAACACTATTTGGTCTCTTATTAAATCGTCTCTATATTCCGCTCCATATGCACAATCCAATGCTAATGTTTTGAGCCTGGTAATGAATGCTTCTGCTGTGGAATTCTCTTGTTTTTCATTGTGAAACTTATATCTGTTGAAGACTGGATTGGATCTCGGCTGTACGTGCGTATGAAATGCCTCAAATATCGCTTGGGTTGATTTTCTTGTCTCATCTGTAAGTGGAAGTGTGTTGAATATTTCGCGGCCTTTCTCACCGACCCAAAGCAAAACATAAGTCACTTTTACGCTCTCCTCCTTTTCTGCTAATGCTCCCTGTAGAATGAGTTCAACATGTTGGCGGAACTTTTTAAATTCCTCCAGGAGATTTGCACTGTCCCAGTTCATCCTTGGAATTGGAATTCCTGTTAGATCCATCTTATTTTATGTATAATTCCACAAAATAGAATGTAAACACAAAATAGTCTGCAGAGTTAAATTTCTGACACCATGTTTGGTTGGAGTGTTAATTGATAACAAGTCTGTGTTATAAGTCTTATATTTATTAACACAACACAACTATATGAATCTACTTGGTGAACGTGAGTAACAAGAGAGAGCGAGAGTGGTTTAATTGAACTGCCACGCTGACGTGTGCACTGGCTATGTATACTGATAAGCCCTGTGGCTCATAGTAGACTGGCTACCCTTAAACATGAGAACTATAATACAACATTACCTGAAACAAACATCTTTTTTACGCCTAATAAATCGATACATCGATCGCAATATGACAACTTTCGATTCGCAGTCAATAGGCAGCTGAGAAAGTTTCTTCCATATGAGTAGCAGCAGCAATAACAACAGCAGCAGCAGCAGTAGTAGAAGTAGTAGAAGTAGTAGTAGTAGTAGTAGTAGTAACAGCAGCGGTAGTAACAGAAGTAGCAGTACGTGTATTACAGGTAGTGATAGCGGCATTATTAACGGCATCAGTATCTGCCTTAAAGACCGACATTGGTTTTCCTGGTAAACTCTAGGTGATTGACGTTTATTGCTTGATAATGATCGGCTGACACATAGCACTGACCCCTGTACCCTCAGCACTGCAACACGTTGCGGTAACTTGATCTGTTGACACTATGTGGGCCAATGTATAAACTTGAATGGAATGAGTATCAAGGAGATGTTATGTTTATGTTATGATGGAGAGCTAAATTTATTTTGAATTTACCTAATAGGAATATGAAACAAAATCTTTGCATTATTGTTGATTTCGTGTTTATTTACATTTTAAAACCATTTATAACCCATATATGGTTGCCCATCTGGGTTAGAATACAATCCTCTAACAAATATAAGAACACATTCAGGCATGATTTCTCGTTTCCAGTATACACTATTTTTATTCTGTGCATTTTCACTCTTCTTGTTTATGTAAGCGGGTAGATTCCACCCATTTAAATTGTCAATTACTCTCCAAAACAGTTTATAAATGTTTTTTCCTGATTGGGGCAATGTATTCCGAAGGCTCCTGACCCTGTCCACACACATGTTATTGCGACACTGTGACACAAGGTGTCATAAAACAGTAACTGCATCTGTCAGTCGCACCATCTTCATTGCTGTGCTCATCAGGGTCATCCGGATCGCCGTTAGGGTCCCCAGAACTTCCTGGATTCGAATCTCCACTGCCTGACGGGATTTTGGTTGTTCTACGAACTTTTTTTCTTTAGGAGGGCATTCGCCTGTAAAATAAAACAGTATTTAATATTCGAAAAGATTCGCAGCATATGAGAAACTCCCATTCAGATTATAATATATTTATCCGTTTACATTATAATATAAATGTAACACATTTCATGATTATGTAAGATTACCTATTAAAATAATAGTGCACAATATGCAAGTCCTATTATTCCCTACAATAATGAAATTTGCACAAAATATGAACAAATTAATATCACTTTATGATATTGTAATATTTTTACAATAAATAGTATTATATCATTTGAATTAATACATGGAATCTTGAATTCTTACCATCCATAGACTGTATTTCACTGTAAATCCAATTGTGCTGTTGAAAAAGATCCTTTATATCACTATTTTGTTCTGTGGTCAATTCAAGTGGTATTTGTCTTGTAGCCATAGTTGATAACAAATTGCTATTCGAAGCAAAGCATCTATAGATAACACCAGAATCGCAGCTTGATGTGACCTTAACAACAGGTCAGAGTCCTGTCAAAACCTAGCCAATCAAACCAAAGCTGAACTATTTTGACAGGAAATTTGAAATTTAAAATATTGGCAGTCTTACTACTGACCTTACAAATTTATTGTCGTATACTGGGTGTGTTTTCTAATGAATAAATCAATGACATTACATGATCTAGAGTATTAAAAATAAACATTACACACATATAATATCATGGAGGATACAATGAGGATACTGGAAAAGAAGGTTATTGAACGAGTGGTTAGTACATGTTTTTCTTGCAAACATTGAAAAATACTATTCAAGTATGAGCCTGAAGTACGTAACAAACATTCAAGTCGGTGAAAATGAATTCAAAGGATTATAAAGACGAAAGCGACTTAGTAATGGAACTATTAAAGAGTACCAATACCCCAAACCAAGAAAACAGTTTGACATTATGTTTACAAGTGAATCTGAAAAGCTTGACTTTGAATAAAAACTTCATGCATTGAAACAGGAACACAATTTGAAATCAGTGAAAGATGTGTTTGGACATTTTATTAGCAAAAAATAGCAATACAAAACCCCAAACGGGTGCCAGTGAAATCACACCTAAAATATCTCAATCAACAAAAGATAGTATTCTAGAAACTTCAAAATCACTGTTTGTCTGTGAATACAGTGCATTTTTGATTTGATTGAGAACATGTCTGCTCACCAGATGAGATATATGTACCCTGTGCAGCCGAGTGATGTGTCACAACTGGGACACGTAGCTGAACTGAAGTTGCAGTGTGGAGGTGGCCACACTTTGAAATGGAGCACTGTTAATTGTCGAATAATGATCTTGCAGTTTTGAGCTGGAACGAACATGTTGACCGTCCTTATACATCTCATTACAACCGTGAGCAAATTGAACATAACCGTCGATCACTTGGAAACAAGAAATGTCTTTAAAAAAAGACAATCGGCGTTGAAATTAATATTGTGATGTCATTTAAAATTACCTTACCATAACAGAGGGCCAATTAAGATGATCGGTTACGTGACTTCTCAGACCCCAGATTTTTTGGTCCCCACCTATATTAGAAGACTTGTTGAACCCCAGATTATTTCGGATACCATAAGAAAACTTCCCGAACCCCAAAATTAATATGAGATAATTCAATTATTATTAATATCTGTACCGTGAATAAACCAATCATGCAGTTCCATGTTTTCACCAGCGGTATGTAAATAACCAAAATAATTTACGTTAACATAATTGTTTTCTGAATTTGTCAGGCCAATTTAACAAATTAACAATGAAAAAAAACAATTGCGGGAATAAATAAACATTATTATGTATCAGACCAGTCTATATAGTTATTTAAAGTAATATACCATATAAGAAGTTATCTAATATAAACACCATTGAAAGTCAAATAAGCATTTATACTGTGTATCCCAATAAAAAGCAATATTCAGGTAACATTCAGCGCATTTTAAATTTTTATACTTTATTTTTGTCAGACTATGACAATTTATAATTATATTCAGTAGGGATAAGATGTATCAAGGGTTCCTGTGTATAATTAATATTGCAAATAATGTATTCATGATACGCGAATAACAATTTGACGTATTCAGAGTCTTCTTTTATAACAGATTATCAATAGAAAAATGAAGCTCATAACATATTATCAATATAACAAGAGCTGTCAGAGGACAGCGCGCTCAACTATTCGAAGTATTTCAGTTGGTACATATTTTGGATAGTGAAAGGGGCATACATTTGTTAAAATACAATATTTTTAAATGAGCCTTGTACAGTTTATAAATTTTTGGAACAAAAACTTTAACCACAAAGTCTGTGTAAAAGGTGGGCTACTCTGTCAAAATACAAAACAGAGTTTTGGTAATGTTGCCCCTGATACTAGAATTGATGACAAAGGTTAGTTGCAAGTTTAAGTGAATTACTTATGTAGTTTTGAAGTTACAAAACTCTTGAATAAAAACTTTAAACAGAAAATCTATGTGAAAAAGGGACATAACTCTATCAAAATACAAAATAGAGTTATGGGGAATGTTCACCCTGATACTGGAGTTGATAACAAAGGTATATTCCACGTTTCAAGTGAATAGCTTTTGTAGTATTGAAGTTACAAAACTTTTGAATATTAACTTTGACCAGAAAATGAATGTGAAAAGGGGGCATAACTCTGTCAAATACAAAACATAGTTATGGGGAATGTTGCCCTTGATACCTGAGTTGATGACAAAGGTTAGTTCCAAGTTTCAAGTGAATAACTTATGTAGTTATGAAGTTACAAAACTTTTGAAAATAAACTTTAACCAGAAATTCTAAGTGAAAAACTGACATAAATCTGTCAAAATACAAAACAGAGTTATGGGGAATGTTGCCCCTAACTTATGTAGTTTTGAAGTTACAAAACATTTGAATATAAACTTAGGCCAGAAAATCTATGTGATAAAGGGCTATAACTCTGTCAAAATACAAAACAGAGTTATGCGGAATGTTGCCCTTGATACTGGAGTTGATAACAAAGGTTAGTTACAAGTTTCAAGTGAATAAATTATGTAGTTTTGAAGTTACAAAACTTTTGAATATAAACTTTAACCAGAAATTCTAATTGAAAAAGGGGCATAACTGTGTCAAAATACAAAACAGAGTTATGGGGAATGTTGCCCCTGACACTGGAGTTGATGACAAAGGTATATTCCAAGTTTTTTCAAGTAAATAACTTATGTAGTTTTGAAGTTACACGACTTTTGAATAAAAACTTTAACCAAATTCAGACATGGACGCGTACGCCGACGCCGACGCCATCAATCATGTTTTCGCGGCCAAAGGGGCGTCACGCGACATCTTTCCGATACGAGACCGCACAGGCCATCTAGAGCATCGTAGCGTCTATGTACAGCGCGCCACACAACACTTCGCAGTCAGTTCTAGTAATGAATTTATTTGAACTTTCACACGTGGTGTTCGACTTCGACCGACCTGTCAGTTGAAATTATGCGGAAAAACTGACAAGTGGATTGGAATAATTGTATAGTTTTTATATAATCAAATGTTTGTTTGCGTGTATCTACAATTATTATCATCGGATAAAGTATCATAATCCTAAAACGTTGAGTTCACATGTTGACGATGGGGAAGACAAAACTCTGATGTATACTGAACGATTTTAGTATACATATGGAAAATATACCATTTTAACATAAAGTTTCATTTTCTAAATTTATAACTTAATGTGAGATTGGGAGACACGCAAGTATCAAAAGAACAAAGCTCTTATTTCATTTTAATCTTAATATGCCACTTTAAGGAATATAATTAATGTTTTTTTGACAGATATTATTTATTCAGTTACCTTCGAGACACGTCAGAACAGGTGTGTTGGGAAGACATTCGCAGAAAGTGTTAATAGCACGATGGATTTCTTATAATACTTTTATATTTGTAATTAACTAATCCTACATCGTTTTCTTTAGAATATAACAGTTTGTACATCAAGTGTGATTTAGAACATGTCTTGTGAAAACACATAGCCAAATATTATCTTTGGAGGCTATCAAGTTGAAATGCGTGCATCGCTAACTAAAATGCAAACTCTAAATAGTTAATTAACACGGTTTTGCGAGTCTATACAATAATGATGTACATGTAGTGGATTTCTCTGATTGCTGTGTATATAATTTATAAAAGTACATGATTTACGTTTAGCAGGTGTAACCTACCCCAGAGGATGTCGCAAGAGGATTTCAATGTGCTGGATATTTTGAAAGGAAACCTTGTTAAAGGAGATACAGACTTTGAACTAACAGATGAAGTATGTATAGGTAGGTAATACTTCTCAATATTTTTATGTTCATAAACATATACCGGGCGGTTCATGATTATCTAAAGAGAACAGCATGTTGACCACAACGGTACAGGATGAATACAATTTATTGTTATTTATGACTTTTACAATATCTTACAGGTCACAAACGACAAGTCATTACCAACACCACTTGAGCAGCAGTAATGTTAAATATACAAATTAACGTTTGTTTTAATTTGTAAATTGGCACATCATATTTATATACTAGTAAATGTCTTCATAATTCTATCAAGAATGGGTTCCACACATTTCAGGTTTTTATTTCTCCGCCCTTTGGTGCCCACCGTGCCGTGGTTTTACCCCGAAACTGGTGTCCTTTTATAACAAGGCCAAAGGTCAAGGAGAAAAGTTCGAGGTCATCTTCGTGAGCGGCGACCTCGACGAGGAAACATTCTACGAGTACTACGCGGAGATGCCATGGGCAGCGCTGAAATACGACCAGTCAGAGCTAAAGGTAAGGTTCGTCTTTCGCATGAAACGTTAAACCGAGGTGCAGTGTACTAAGTGTGACACATCGGGTACTAAAAGACTCAGAGTCGCCTCTGGAACGGGGCGTCCCTGTATCTTGCACTATCCCCCGTAACCCAACTAACGAGTCTTCTGGGGGGCCGATGGCCATATGGAAGAAATTCCGGTGCACTCGATTTAAATGCACTACACACACATAAAGGTAAGAAAATCGCGTACCTGTAACAGGCATTAAAACTAAAAGTCGATTAATAGCTACTAGTTTCTTCATGAAAAGCATAAAAGTGGCACCCTATTTTATTGTATTAAAAATTAATTTCAAGATTTATTCATAGTACAACTTCACAGAAATTTCAAACATGTTGTTAAAAAGCAAACGCTTTCAACGTAAACATTTTACGGTGTCCACGCTGTTCTCTTCCGTTTGTCCACCAGTTTAATTTACACCTTATGTGATCATACCACGGTCACGTGGAAGTGGAAGCCGGCAGGTATTTAATTTAATACTCGAGCTATGCTCGGAACCAGTGAATTCTGTTTGAAGGTTGACAGTTTCTACCCAGAGCTGTCGGCCTTTCATTGAACCGCGATGTACGTACGAATTGTGTGTGAAGGTTGACTGTCGGCCTTTCATTGAACCGCGATGTACGTACGAATTGTGTGTGAAGGTTGACTGTCGGCCTTTCATTGAACCGCGATGTACGGATTGACAACTCTGCATAAAGAATTCATCCTTTTGCTGCAAATCAGATGAATGTATGTCATGTGAAGCGAGATTGTACATTTACATAGATGCAATTCGTGAGAAGAAACAATTTTCTATACGTTAATATGTATACCAGACAAAACCAATAATATTTGTAATCTGATAATTATTATCAGATTACACGATACATTTCTTTACTGTATCCAGAATAGAAATGTGCGAGTTGTTTTCTCACAAATATGGGCATTAATGATGGAATTACGTACAAGGACTATTAAAGAACTTTCGTAAAAATGGGTGTTAATAATAATCTCAAAATGAAAATGACAAGAACAACACCACCACCAAGAACAACAACAGAATGAAGTCATGCTATTGGCATTGAACATTAAATTGGAATGTACGTACCGGCAGATGTTATATCTGCCGTAAAGATATTTTGTCAGACTCTGCGAAACCTCTGAATTAGTTGTCAGGCACCATAATTGTTAACAGTACGCCACATGTTCAAACTATGATATCCACTGTTAAATAATTGAATATAATGTTGTTGCGGTATACTATGTAACATAATGCATACAGCTAATAGTTGCGATAATAATGCCTTTATTCATCAACCAAAAGTCGAACTAACATAAAATGTTATAAGGTAGGTTATAAATTTTGTCAGACACCAACATTTTTTGTCAGACATGTCCAACTGTCGGGCAGGTTTCGCGTTGGCTGTTGTTTTTATGATGACGATGACACGTGTGTTAAAATGGGGTTTGTGTTACATAAGTAATACAAAATACTGTGCAGTTCACATCGTAAACCTAAATGGGCATAGGCGTCACCTCATATTATCTAATTTAATAGACAAAATTGCTTAAAAAGCTTCATTTCCATCATGTGCTTCGTGATAAACGGTTTGATTTGGCATACACAATCATTTTGTTTTATAAAGGAACATATTTAAAAAAAAAAAAAAATTCACGGAACATTTGTTCTCTTTTTTTTCAACTGTTTGATTTTGAAGTCAATAGTATATAAATACGGTTTCCATTATTCGATGTGTACATTCATTAAATACAATAAGCAATACACAAAAAATCAGTTCAAAAAACAACAACGTATAAACAAGACCATTATTTTAGTGGCTTCTTAGGACTTTTGAGTAGTGTAGATGGGAACACTAAAATACATGTATGACCAGGAATGGAGAAAATAAACGTAAAAACATTGCGTTTGCCGCATTGCAGAACATAACGCGATGCTAACATCATCCCGATCGCAATTACTGCCTTCTCTGGAAATGACATGTTCTGAGTCCATAAACCTGATCCATTTGTTGATGCTTGTACATGTACTTCAGTCGTTGAATTACGGCTTTGATTAACGATTCTGATAATTTGCTTTTATACTATCAAACACGACATTTCCCTCAGCGAATTAGGCGAAATGGACCTTCAAGCAACTTATCAAATGGCAAACACTTAATGCGACTGAAATCAACACTCGATCAGCTGCGCGCAATGAAAGACTTTGATTAAAAAGCTGAATGTCTTGTGAAGATTAATATTGCAGTTGCGCTTCATTATTAAAAATATTGCTATTTCATGTTCTGTTCCACTTTGCCAAGCATTATAGTTTATTCATTTTCACCTATTTTTCAACGCTGAAGAAATGCAATTGGTTCAAAGCTGAATCGACGTTGAGCACTGTGTACGTTTTTTTCAAGACACGATTGTTGCCCTTCTTTGAGAGCTATGTTAGAATAATGTAATGCTTGTATGGCGGAAGTTCAGAATAATGTCATGCTTGTATGACGGAAGTGCAGAATAATGTCATGCGTGTATGGCGGAAGTGCAAAATAATGTCATGCGTGTATGGCGGAAGTGCACAATAATGTCATGCGTGTATGGCGGAAGTGCAAAATAATGTCATGCGTGTATGACGGAAGTGCAGAATAAGGTCATGCGTGTATGGCGGAAGTGCAGAATAATGTCATGCTTGGATGACGGAAGTGCAAAATAATGTCATGCGTGTATGGCGGAAGTGCAGGATAGTGTCATGCGTGTATGGTGGCAGTGCAGAATAATGTCATGCGTGTATGGCGGAAGTGCAAAATAATGTCATGCGTGTATGGCGGAAGTGCAGAAGAATGTGTGTAGTGAATTCTTCAAATAATAAATAGAAATAACACCGTTTGCATATACAGTCAGTTGCGATACTACGAAAAGCACGGGAGACACTGATTTGTTTGTAGTATCGCGCTTTTCGTAGCATCGCATCTTTCGGAATTGACGGTAATAACGTAATTATTCTTACATTTAGTGTTACTTTGCGTCATATTGTAGCGTTTAATTAAGACCATAAGAACACTTTAAAGTATTTACATTTTGACAATAAATTTGTTAACGTATTCCATTTTAAATAAAAAATAATAAAATCTACGCACAGTAATAGAATTCGCAATTAAATAATTATCGGCAAATACGAAAGTCATTTAAAGTCAAAGGCAAATTTCACACGGTATCATCGTAAGTGTCTGAAAATGGTAACTAAGCGTGTTAACAACTATCTTTGTCCATGATGCAAACAAGCTGGCTAGGTGTCTGACTGGGCAGAGGTGTGAAATCTTGGTCGAGAAAGTATGAAAAGTATCCGTGACAATATGATTCGTAGGATCGCGTTAACATTTCATTACAAACACTTTGAAGAAACCGGATAATTTATTCGTAAGTAACGCATCTTTCGTTGTATCGCGAATTCTTAATATCGCACCTTTTTTTCTAGCTAAACATATAAGGAAAACGGATGGGACCGGCAGCCTTATTCGTAGTATCCCGTCATTTCGTAGTATCGCGATTCGTAGTATCGCGTTTCGACTGTATAAGAAAATCAATCACTTATCTTCCTGATAAAAGGGACCTGTTCACAGATTGGCAAAATGACATTTTTCAAAAATTTTGTCATAGATCCCAAAAAGAAAAATACATTATACATAAACAAGAAGTTAAATAAGACTTCTGACAAAGAACTATATAAGAAATATAGTGTCGTTTATAAATAATCATCAAATGAAATTGATAAAATTATAAAACGTTTGTAACGCTTTTCATCAGTATTTTAGAAATCACATGTATACCTACATAGCGTTAAACACACACTATTTGTTGGTAAGTTAAAAAGGCCGAGTGGTTAGAGCGACACTGAGATTTTTGATCGGCACAGATAGTAGGTTCGAGCCCCGCCGAAAGCATTTTGTTTAATTTACCTTTTTTCGTTATTTAATATTTATTTGTTATTCCAGATGCTTTAGTTTTTGCAATTTAGACATTAAAAATACGACAAATCTGTGAACAAGTCCCTTTAAGGCATCGAAACCGGGGTGGCAAGATGAGGAGGACAGATATGTTATATTAAAGGAACAACACACGCACATGCGTTCTGAAGTTGCTATAACTATCAACAAACATGGCTTTTTTGCCATATTTTGTAATATCAGAGTCAGAGTGAAACGTATTTTTAATCAAACGATCATCGGTGACGTAATTTGTTTTCAAATGGTTTGACACAATTTTATCCAATATTTCAATAAATGGATGTTGTCCTGTTTTGAAAAACGTTGAAATATCCAAATCATAGTAGCGATAAACACGAGAAGCATTTGGACAATTATGATGTTAGAACTGTTGACTATGTTTAAACAGGTTTGAGACACACCACAAGAAGAAAGCCACGACCTTGATATATTCATCATATTCAAAGTGAAATTAAAATGGGTCTCTCTGTAGTTGTTGTGCGACATATAAATTGACAATTTTTAAAAATGTTGTCATAAATTACAAAAATAAATTATTCGGGAGATCTATAAATAAACGAGCGTAATATTTTACACTCATGACTAGGAAATATATTGGAAATATCGTTTCGGTTATTGATAATCATCAATCGAAATGAATAAAATATTGAAGCCGTTTTTAACGCTTCATCGGTATTTTGGAACACACGTGTATCACTCACATAACGCAAAAAATACAATACCAACTGTATTTTAAAGTCCGAATGGCCTAGTGGTTAGCGCATGAGATGTCTGATTACGAAGGTCCCGGGTTCGAGTCCTGGCGGAGGCAAATTTTTTAATTTAAATTTTTTTTATATATAATATTTGTTATTAATGATTTCAGATGCTGTAGTTTTTGCAGTAAAGACATTGAATGACTTTTTTTTTTATAAAATACGAAAAATCTGTGAACAAGTTCCTTTAACCTTTCTTCAGACTTCTTTTCTTTTTATGCTGTTGCAGGAAAAGATTTCCGAAAAGTTTAAAATCATCGGGATACCAAACCTTGTTATAGTGGATAGAGCCGGGACCCTGATCACAACCAACGGAAGGAGTGTCGTGTTGAAACAGAGCGGGGACAAAGTCAGTCTAACGTGGATATAGGGAACCAGCAGAATGTCCCATCAGAGTTGTTACGTCACATCATGTACTTTGTTAGGTCGTGTGACGTCACTAACTAGTGTGTTTTTATTTACATTATTGCTTATTTGCATACATATGTTATACACGTACCCGTATGTATTTCCTCAATCTCATTATCGAAACGCTGACAGCGTAGAAAGACCGTTGGCGACAAAAGAAACTAAAAGCATGTGAATTATGAGTGCATTTTTGGTGGAAGGAAACATTTGTTTGAATGAAGTTCAATTTCCCACCTTTAAACTTAATAATTTGGCTTCTTATTCAATAGTATGCAACATCATAATGAAAACTAATTTGTAAGTAACGAAACAATATTTTGGTCGTGCTAATTATCTTATGCAAACGGAATTATATATACATGCCACTTAACAGGTCAATCTGCAAGGGCCAGAATAACCGATGAAGCGTAATAGGTAGGCGCACCGATTGGTAGTGCTTCTTAGCCAAAGAACTATAAATAAACATGTTTATTTATAGATCTGTTTTTTGTAGCCTACTGAGTCAAAATAGATCATACGATGCAAGCTCTCGATTATCCACAGTGCAGTTTAAAATTAACAAATTGCAGTAATTTGTTGTCAAAATATTCAGAATGAGAATCGGTAACAAGAAAAAAAACTTTCTCGACGAGTCAAAAATAACCGATGTCGCCCATTAATTTGGTGGCCTTATTCCAGGACACACCGGTAAATATTATTACATACAAGTAAATACCAAAAGTAGGGGTGTCATTCGTTTTTATTTTTTTTTAATTCACCTTTTTACACACTATAATTGCAATAAATCACATGATATGCACAATATAATACGTATTGCATACATTATCTTTAATAATTAAAATGTAAGAAAATGTGTGTGAAATTTTGCTGTTTTGAAGAAGGACCCTTTCTGGTTTTCGATTGACTGACTAATAGCCTGCAAAGAAAAGAAGTAGTTTTCCGCGATACCTGATTTGGAAATTACCCTCTCAAAAGACCGTTGGCTTCCGCCAACAGTCTAAAAATCAAGTCCTGACGTTCGCTCTATTAGTTGGCGCAGTCAGCGGATTGTATAACAGCGTCAGACTAGATATGATTTTAATGAGATTGGTTATGCCTTGAAGATAAACTAGTGAATGAAAACAAGTGCAGGGGTATAACAAGTAATAAGGCGATATGGCGAATAGCAGTACATTAATAAGATGGCTACATTGTAGTTTTAAGTGACAACAAATTCTATGTTCCAGATGTCATTTGAGTCAAATGTAGTCATAGTCATTTTTCCAGCATGTCAGTTACGAATGGGTTTTATACAGACGTAACACGAGAAACTGGGGTGGTATTCACAAAGCATCTTAAGTTAAATTTTACCCTTATCCTTAACTCTGCAACTTCCTTAAAGTGTATAATTCCCTCCAGAAACCGTGCAGCCTATGTAACGCTGTAGAAAATATTAGTATTAACATGAAATTTTAGAAATATCAACAACGAATGCCAGATGAAGCGTACCATTACCCAAGCGTACCAGGATGAAGCGTACCACTTTGCAGGACGAAGCGTACCACCCTACATTGCATACAGACAATGAATGAAATAATATGTTTAATGATGAAATAAAATATTGTTAGCATTGTCCATCATCATTTATTAAAAAATAACATGAAAAAAGTCAAGATTAAAGCATAATGGAAACAAAGATAGAAAAATAAATATTAATCAATTAATAAACTTATAACTTCTCAGTTTGGTTGACTGAGAATTTATATATGTAATTAGCGGTTTGCAATTATAAATTAAAGTAAATAAAAGTAAAGAATGCATTACTACTATTATTATTCAATACTTTACTTGGTTGATGTATATCTAAATTAAGTTAAATTGGGCACTCATCAAGAAATATGATGGGGATAGTTTTATTGTTTAATAACTTTTTAAGTGTACTTACGTAAAATAAAAGTTCTGTACTGAATACTAGTCTCCTATAAGTAAAAATGAGTGGCCATACAGTACATTTAATCGGTACTTTAATTTGAAATGTATGTAAATGTATGTAAATGTATGTAAATTGATTATTGATTAGACTGCAAAAAATATGATATGTAATTTGAAAAAAAAAATTACAATAAATCATTGTTATTTTATATGTGCTTTGTTTTATGCTATTGTAGATGCATTACATAAAAGTGATTTAATTTAAATTAAATCATTAACAATTGACGTATTATTATATTTTAATATAATATGAAACAAATAAAATCCATCTTGATGAAGATTAAAATATTAATTGACTAGTAACTTTTTTTTTTACATGTTCCTATTAAATTTAAGCAACTGAATGTCTTCTTTTCCTATTCCATTAATTAAAATCAGGCTAAGGCTGTCAATATTAAATCCCTATAAACAAATATTTATCGACACTTTCACACATTTTCTGTACTCCACCTCGACACTTTCACACATTTTCTGTACTCCACCCCAAGTATCAGACGGAGTTAATCACACCGTATCACAGAGTGCGAACAACATGTTCTAAAAACACGTGTATACAGGGGGTGGTACTCTTCATTGTAAAATGGTACGCTTAGGCACAGGTACGCTTCGGAAATGGTACGCTTCATCCTGCACCCTCAACAACTCACACATATGTTATTTTAGTAAACAAAATACAATTCAACCATTTTTTTTCACTGAAGTGAAACAATTTGAGAAATTACTAAAGATTCTTTATGAATACGGTCCCTGGTCAACAGTTCCATAAATGTGCATTAACTCTACTAATCAGTGACAAAAACGTTAACTATAATTGAAGCTATTTTCGTGTTACAGGACAAATCTTTGATAGTATAAAAATAAGGTTTAGGTCAAATTACACCAAAACGGAAGTCACAGCCTCAGGGTTACATGCTGTCAGTTAGATAATAAACACATAGGGTTCAGTGTATAATGCATATGATTTTTAAAATACAATTTAAATGATATGTTTTGGTATCAATTTAAAGGTATATATGTAAGAAATAAGAAAAAAAGACAGTTTTAGGCACTACTTTATTTTAAATGGTTCACAGCTTCATAACTTTTGGCCCATGTATTCATGCACAAAATAGCAGCCAACATGCCTGTCAAAACCGTTGTGTTGATTCTAAGGTAAATATTTTGAGTTACAATGTATAGAAATTTTTGACATGCTGTTTTTTCAAAAGGTTATGGCCTTATCTTTCTAACAATGTATGGTGATATATTGGGAAGTCGCTTGGTCATGGTGAAAATTGAGATCAAACATTGAATATTTTATTTGTAACAATGAAGGAATTTATTTGTGCATGCGTAACCTATACTGCGTTACTAGACGCCATGTTTGATTGAAAGAAGAATGACGTTTGTGCGACGTATCTGTTCAAAGACCGATTGCTTCTAGTACTGTGGTTGTACCCCCACACTGTATCTACTGTATATAGTACGTAGAAGAAATATACAGTGTTACCATACGCTCCTGTTTCGTTCTTGTTGCCCGTCTGGACAGGTTCTCATATAAAATCGTGTGTGACATTGATATTATCAACCCGAGTTCAGAATGTCACCCGAGGCGGAAGCTACATTTCCTTAGGAGAGGTTACTGTCTTGAGCAAGATCAAAACGGCAAGTACGTTATCCAAGGAGCAACGTAGGAGCAAAGTAACAAATGATGAATTCGATATTTGACAGAAACGACTGCATCAGTCTAGCGAAATTACGGTGCCCCGAAATTAGTTTTTATTTTTCCTATTTTACAGTGTTTAACAAATGAACTATCTTTGAAAGTTCAATTATTTCCTATCTTTAAATATTGGGACACAAAAATAACACCGTATGTTGTTGCATTCCATACGCTGGTTGCGCTTGCTTATCTATACATCATAATGTACACCATCAGAGATGTGTTTGCATGTAGTTCACATGGGGTGCAAACTGCGTACTCTACTGGAGCATGGTCGTTTCAATCAAGTTTCTAAATTAATTACCATTAAGTTCTCAGCAAGAAATAATTGATCTTATAAACATCCCTCACCTTAAAATAGTAATTCAAATTATTTATAATTAAATATTTAAGATGTATAAGTAAACGATTAATTCCCAAAGAAATAACAATAGTGAATTGGTTCAAGTCATACATATATGCAGAATAGATTGTATCATATATTGCCCTAAATGTTGGGACACAATTTCGATAATTATTTTTTTATGTCCCTAAATATTGGTACACTTTTTTTTTTTTAAGTGTCCCAATACTTGGGTAATTATATTGGTACAATAATTTTTTATATTATTTTTAAGTGTCCCAATACTTGGGTAATTACGGTAATATAAGATCTACGTTTTAATATGCAATAACATTAAATGGGAAGTAACTTTACTAAAGTTTACTGAAGTTGTCACAGTTGTCACCTTTGCACTTTGTAAAACAACAACACAACAGTAGGCTAATGTTACTCAACAGTAAGGCGACGATTTCTTGATAAATGATTTTACGATAGACCATCTGTGTATAAGTTCAATTCATTAATGGGATCAGTTAACTCTGATGTTGTTAAAAGTGTTGCCAAATATATTAAATATGCCTTAGAAATTAGACAATCTATTCATGTATAATATACTTGTACATCACTCTCCATACGTTTGCAGCTTATGTTATGTTATACTGCAATTAATTCGTTTCGTTTTGAATTTGCATATATTTCACAATTTTTAGAACAAATTCCGAACGCATTGACCGCGTATAGAATGTATATTTGTTCGTTTTTTCTAGATCATGTACTTTGTACTAATCTTGAATAAAACTCTTGTCTTGTCTTGTCTTGCTAATATATCTTAGATCTAATCCATGGAAATTCTGGTTGTGAAAAGTGGAATTTTAGAGAAATCTTATTATGTGTAGTTCATTTGTTAAACATTGTAGAAAAGGAAAAATAAAAACTTAATTTATTTCATTACAGAAACGATTGTTTACAGCACACATAAAAACAACATAACAACATAAAAACATAACAACATAACAACATAACAACAAACAACAAACAACAAAACAACAAAAGCAGAAAAACAGCAATCAACAAATTGAATGCGCATTTGATAAATCTTTTAAAACGCAAAACCCATCAAAAGAGAATGGTAAAATGACATAAATCTGAGGATTAATTAGTAATGCTCTAGTAGATCTAGTTTCAGGCTGTAATCCAAGTTCCATAGAAATTATAGGAACAATATAGGAATATTTTCACCAAAAATATAGGACTTTTTGCCGATATCTCGGACAAAATATATGAATTTTATAGTAACAAGAAATGTCTTTAAAAAAGACAATCGGCGTTGAAATTAATATTGAGATGTCATTTTTAACCTGAAAATAATACAAAAGGGACAAGATGATCGGTTACGTGACTTTTCGGACCCCAGCATTTTTGGTCCCCACTAACGATACTTCTCAGACTGTAGATTTTTCGGACACCATAAGAAAACTTATCGGACCCAAAATTAATTCGAGATTAGCTCAAACATTATTAATATGTGTACCGTGAATAAACCGATTATACCTTCTATGTTTTCACCGGTGATAAATGAATAACATAAATGCTAATAATTTACATTACTATAATTGTTACATGAATTTGTCAGGAAAATTTAACAAAATAGCATTGTCAGAAAATAATTGCGGGAATGAATGAAAATTATTATATATCAGACGAGTGTACATAGTTATATTAAATAATATACTATAAGTATCATTAGTTTTGCTACGCAAATGAAGTGAAGTAACTTGAACAGCAATCCGACGTATTACGAGACGTACGTTAACTATTTTTTAGAAATTGAATAACATCTACTGGCGAAATTGACAGAAAGATGCAATTTTAAATAATCCTTAATAAAACGCAACCGCAATTCAAATATAAAATAACATGCAGCGTAAGTTTATAAATATAAATTCCCCATCTATTGAAATTCTCGGGTTTATGATTCTCCGGACGATAATTGATGAATGTGTATTAGCACAGCTATACCGCGCGCTATTTTTTGGCGTAGCTGTCAAAGATCACGTTTGACCTAGATTTCTTGTGATTATTATGCAGCGGGAAAATTGAATGCCAATAGAATCGGAAAATTTTTCTAATTTTAGGGAATGCAAACTTAAAACAATGGTTTAAAGTATACCAATAACTGTTGCATACTTTTGGGGATTAAAATAAACATAATTGTTTGCATAAGCGGTTAAAATAAAGTTATAAACATATATTCGACATACACTCTAGAACTGAACACAATTATGAACGATTTTACTCGTTGTATGTCATGATCAGAATGTTATATTCATTCGCATAATGAAATAAGTATATTGTTTAGCCTACATAATCGGCGCGCTTTATAAATAGCAATTACAACGCTACAATTCACGGGGACGACAGTTGGTCACAGCGTACAATGTTGCCTGTTGAGCTCGCGTCACGTCTGCCTGTTAATAGTGACATCACAAAATAGAAAGTGGTAAATTTCTGGTATTTTTCTGATAAATAAGCAAAAAAATCTTAGCAAATTTCATTGAGCTTATATTTCCTATTATTTTATCATTGTGTAAACATATTATTGTACGCAGTAACCGACTTGGGTCCCCGTGAATTAATTCTAGCGAGCACAACACACTTCAGCAGGAGAATCATTATAAAAATAACGCGCGGTAAAGCTGTGTTCATACACACGCATCAATTAGCGTCCGTAGGATCCTGTTATGTAGAAAATTGCACTGAGTTGCATTAAATCTGTAAATATTACAAACACGTTGAAGAGCAAGTCGACCAGCTCCAGCACGCTACAGAGGGGTCGGATATAGCCGTCGCTCAGGTGACGAGTCGGGTGGAGCACCTAGAGAAGGAGCGCGACAACTTCCGGGACGACCTGGCGTACCTGAAATCTCAATCGATGAGAAACAACCTCATTTTTACTGGCGTGCCGGAAGTTCCCGGAGAGACACCGGAAGTCACGGAAAGGAAGCTACGGACGCACCTTCATGAGGCTCTGAGGATTGCCAAGGACGCTGCTGATAGCATGCAGTTTGAAAGGGTGCACCGTTCTCCGAGTCAACCTACCCATGGCAAGATCCGATCTATCGTGGCGAAGTTCGCCGTCTTCAAGGACCGCGAGAGTGTACGGCGACAGTGGAAACACCTGAATGGTACTAACATTAACGTTTTCGAACAGTTTCCGCCGTAAGTGGTTGCTAGGCGTAGAAATCTGGTACCGAAGATGAAAGAGGCAAGGGGGCAAGGCAAGAGAGCATGGATAGCCTACGACACCCTCTACATAGACGGCCGTCCAGTCAAGGAATAGGGGCACGATGGGGGAGAACTCTCGATCTTGTCGTGGAACGTGAACGGACTTACTAAATGTAAGAATGATGACCCTTTATTTGTAAATATTTTGTCAAAATATGATATTTGTTTTTTATTTGAATCCTGGACAAATTCTTCAAGTAACATTTCTTTAAATGGATATATTTCTCATAATTTTTATAGGAAATTTCAGAACAGAAATGCGCGTAGATGTAGCGGCGGCGTAGTTTTGTATTACAAAGAAAATTTAAAAGATGGAATTGAAATTATAAAAAATTGTCATGATTCAATTATTTGGTTGAAACTAGATCGAATTTTTTTTGGTGTAAATGAAGATATTTATCTTTGTGGTTGTTATGTTTGGTGCGAAGATTCACCTGCATACAATATTATTAGTGTTGATTTTTTTGATTTGTTGAAAATGACATTTCCATTTATGATAACCAAGGTCAGGTCTTACTCTGTGGTGATTTTAATAGTAGAATTGGCAGTAAATCTGATTTTGTAATTCACGACATTGGAAATAGATTTACCGATGATATTGACTATGACCCAGATATATACTTTGTTAGGGCCTCAGTTGATAGATCTCACAATAACCACGGAATCAAACTGCTTGATTTGTGTAAATCCTCAAATTATCGTGTTGTGAATGGTAGAGTAGGTGATACGAGTAAATTTACATACTTTTCTCATAACGGTTTATCAACAATCGATTATTTGCTTTGTCGCGAACGAAATTTCACACTTATTAAAGATTTTATTATACCTGATTTTAACGAGTTCAGTGACCACGCACCTTTATCATTTTCTGTATATTGTGACAATAAAATTGTTGATCCTTTGTCGTTTACACAGACTAAGTTTAAATGGGACGAATCGTTGCGTAACCAGTTTAGATCAGGCATTATTTGTAGCCTACCTTTATTTAACAGAATTATTGATGATATTGATTGTACAAGCAGTGATTCTCTGAATATTGCAATAAATAAATTCACTGATGTTATTCGCAATGTTGCTGATCCTTTATTTTCAAAGGAACACTTTATTTCTAACAAACCGACATTTGAAGAATGTATAGCTGTTAAGCATGCAGATTGGTTTGATGTTGAATGTAAAATGGCACATGCTCATTATGGATCTTTGTTGAATATTTTTAATTGTGATAAGTCGGACAATAATAGAATTCAATTGCTGCATTATAAAAAAGAGTATACAAAATTAATAAATACGAAGAAACAGACATATTTGAGAATTAAGGTTAATGAAATCGAAGGATTAAAAAATCATAGACCCAGAGATTTTTGGAAATATTTTAAATCAAATACTAAAACGAAAATTGATAATATTTCATTAGAAGACTTTAGCAATTTTTTCTCTAATATAAGTAGTGGTTTGTTTGATTGTGTAAACGATGATGCCGAAACTTTTTGTTCAACACATAATTTTGATTTACCAAATTCACGTTTCCCTGAATTAGATCAGCCTTTTACAGTTGACGAGATAAAAGCTTCAGTTAAACTGTTAAAGCGTAATAAAGCCCATGGAAGTGATTGTATTTTGAACGAATATTTAATTGAATGTATTGATATTTTAGCTTTGCATATATGCGATTTGTTTAATGCGGTATTGAACTCTGGTCATTATCCTGAGAAATGGATGGAAGGTATTATAATCCCATTACATAAGAAAGGCGATACTACAAATGTTAATAATTATAGAGGAATTACCCTACTTAGTTGTTTATCTAAGCTATTTACTTCAGTTATTAATAGTATATTAGAAACGTTTCGTAATAATTTTAACATCATTTCGGATGCAAAATTCGGATTTAGAAAAGGGCGCTCAACAATTGACGCAATATACATCCTTATGTCCTTAGTTCAAAAATATGTTAACGAAAATAAAAGATTATATGTCATTTACGTTGATATGATGAAATGTGTTGATACTGTATATAGAAATGCATTGTGGCTAAACATGTTCAAATGTGGCATTGAAGGTAAATTATTAAGAATAATAAAAAATATGTACCAAAATGTTAAGTCATGTGTTAAGCATTGTTCATCATATTCAGAATATTTTAAATATGCTGTAGGTCTACGCCAAGGCGAAGTTATGTCCCCATTGTTATTTTCTTTATTTATAGAGGATTTAGAACTATTTTTGCAGAATGAGGCTACTTCCGGTTTAAGTATTGATGATATTGTACTGATATTGTTACTATTTGCCGACGATATGGCAATCATTGGTAAATCTCCAGAAGAAGCGCAAAACCATTTAAACCTTTTATCTAATTATTGTAATTGTTGGGGATTAAAGGTAAATACTAATGAAACTAAAATAATGGTGTTCCGCAAACGAGGAAGACTATTGCCATCTGAAAAATGGACATATGACGGTCAGCAAATTGAAGTAGTAAACGATTTTAACTATTTGGGAACTGTTTTTAATTTTACTGGAAATTTTAATTTGAACCAAGAACATTTATGTGGTGAAGCACTAAAAGCAATGAATATTTTATTTAACAAATGTAAAGAGTTTGACCTTAAGCCCAAAACACAATGCCAACTGTTCGATGCTTTTGTTGGGTCTATTCTGAATTACGCATGTGAGGTATGGGGTAATACAAAGTCAAAAGATTTGGAAAGGGTGCACTTAAAGTTCTGTAAACGACTGTTAAACGTTAAACAAAATGTTTGTAATGCTACAGTCTATGGCGAATTAGGTAGATACCCACTTTTTGTTCATCGATACGTAAGGATTGTTAAATACTGGTTTAAAATTACCCAAACTGAAAATATTATTATAAAATCCATATATTTGCAAGCTTTACACGATTGCCACAACGGACGTTCAAACTGGGTTTTAAATCTTAAAAAGCTGTTAGACAATTACGGTTTGTCTTACGTGTTTAATAATCCAAGCTCTGTTGATGTTAATACATTTGTAACGCACTTTAAAAATGTTGTAAATTGATACATATAAACAAGAGTGGTTTAGATCTGTTGTTAATAGTTCTGTTTTAGATATGTATCGTGTATTTAAGCCTATTTTCAATTATGAATACTATTTAGATTTGCTACCTAAAAAACTAAGACATTATGTCACAAAGCTTAGAACTTCGGCTCTGCCACTGAGAATTCAAACTGGAAGATATGCTGATCAGAATATCCCAAGAAACGAACGCTATTGTCTTTGTTGCAATGAATTAGATGTGGAAGATGAGTTTCACTTTGTCTGTAAATGTTCTTCATACTCTGTTCTTAGGCGAAACTATTTAAAGCAATGTTATTACAATAGACCTTCTGTTTACAAATTCCACTAATTGTTAAATACAACTAATACATGCGAACTTATTAAGTTAGCAAAATTTGTAAAAGAAGCACTAATTATAAGAAATAATTGTCTTAATGTTGTGACATAACTATAAGTAGTTATCTTCCATAGAAATTACGGGTGTACATTATACTTATTTATATTAAGCTTTTACCAAAAAATACATATGTACATGACTGTTAATTTGATTGTATTTGTTGTTATCGTATTCATTATAACGTGACCATATGTATGTATGTAAAACATTTTAGTGTTTAGACGATGTACACTGTACAAGTCTTAATAAATATTTGTCTTGTCTTGTCTTGTCTTGTCTTGCTATTTATAAAGCGTGCCGCTGATGTAGGCTAAACAAAATAATTAATTCATTATGTGAATGAATATTACATTCTGTTCATGACATACAATTAGTAAAATTGTTCATAGTTATGTTCAGTTCTTGAGTGCATGTCGAAGATATGTTTATAACTTTATTTTAACCGCTTATGTAAACAATTATGTAACTGTTAATCCCCCAAAATATGCAACAGTTATTGGTAGACATCAAACCATGGTTGTAAGTTTGCATTCCCTAAAATTAGAAAATTTGCCCAATTCTATTGGCATTCAGTTATCCCGCTGCATAAAATTATCGCAAGAAATCTAGGTCAAAAGTGATCTTCGACAGCTACGCCGAAAAATACTTCATTATAAGGATTCGTTCACCATTTTCAGTGCAACAAGGTTTTTCCGATAGGGTCAAGCGGCACAGACAGAAGCTTGTTGAACGAATGATCACTGAACGAAGAAATGGTAACTACGCGTCCCCACGATTCGATAAATTGTACACAAACAACGAAATCTACAAATTCAATGACGATACACAGAGTGTTGAACGCATCGCTACACGCAGAAATGTTCGAACACGTGCTCATCTAACACGTGGGTCTGTCCATAACAACGCCGATGGAAATCGATTGGCTGACCACCAGACCGGATCATCACGTGTGGTATCCGTGACCGATAATACTCATCCAGCATTGGCTACCGAGGATTACCAAAGCTTTTCCGGTTATAATTCGGACATCTCCGAGAATGACGACATGCGGAGCCAATCACTACTCGGATGGGAATTGGGCCAAGGTCAACACATTAACACTTATAAAGTTACAGCATTTTCACATGCAACATTGCGGTATTAAATAAACATCAATACAATAATGAATAAAGATCTTATTTACAAACTTTTGACATAGTAAACTTGTGTGAAACACGGGGAAACTTTCAAGGAGAATTTACAGATTTTTAAAATGGATTTATATGTTATGACTATGTTAGAAAACGTGAACCAAATGCAATAAGAAATAATGGTGGTTTAAATGTTTTTATTAATAATAAATTAGAATCACTTTATATTGTAAAAATGATATATTGTGAATTTGTTGGTTGTGTTGTACTTCACTTTTCTTTTTCAAGATTGTATAACATAAATGATGTTATTATGTATTTTACCTATGTATCTCCTGAAGGGTTGCCGATTTACAAAAATATCGATTATCACGACGGTATTACCAAAATTAATGATGACTTAGAAAAACTTAGGTTAAATTATCCCGACACATCACTTTTTTTGTCTGGGGATTTTAATAATAGAACTAAAGATTATTTTGATTTTATACCATGTGATAACTTAAGAGTATATTTATGGAGAAATTGATTATGACAGTAGCAAATTTGAAATTCCTAGACAAAACAAAGATGCTATTGGAAAAAAACTTTGGTCGTACTCTGGCCAATCTTTGCTGTATTTTTGATATCCATATATTAAATGGTCGATTTGAATCAGATAAAAACGGCGAATTTACATGTTTCTCAAATGACGGATCAAGCGTAGTTGATTACATGATAGCATCATCAGAACTTATCCATACATACATAAAGGACTTTAAAGTATTAGATAGAGATGATTCCGATCACTTTCCCATATCATGTAATATTGAGTTTCAATCAAAACTACCTCCCATAACGCCCCCAACTCACAACCCAAGTACTATAACTAACACATTAAGTTAACACGTTTTAAATGGCGTGAAAATAAAATGCAGGGCTTTATATCAACTTTTAAGAGTAAACTTCAGTCAAACGGGGAACTTATAAGAAATAATATTAATATAAATATTGATGTGGCAATAAAACAAATAACATAATTGTATACAACGGCCGGCAGGCACATGCAAGTCAGATTATTCCCCTTTAATGCAACACAGCCTGAGTGGTGGGACTCAGAGTGTGATGATAAAAAGCGTATTAAGTACGCTGCATTACGTCAATTTAGGCAATCAAATTCAGAAAATCATTTGCGTCTTTATAGAGATAAAAGAAACGAATTTAAAACCATTTGTAAGACGAAGATTATAAACAATCAACGTCAGAAAAGAAAACAAATCAGAAATAATGCTGCTCTGTTTTGGAAGAGGATCAAACGTGCTATTGTAAAAACTTGTACAGATTCAGTTATTTCTCCTGAGGAATGGCACAGACATTTTAGTAAACTACTGTATGATGAAAATGCATTAGAAATTGATGCTGCTGATAATAGAGAATGTATTGATGCAACAGCATACGAACTTAACGAACCCTTTACTATGCAAGAAATAGAACAGTCCTTGTCCAAATTAGTATATAATAAAAGTTGTGGTATTGATGGAGTTCCATCGGAATTCTATAAATACACTTCAACCGATATTGCGCCGTATTTTTCGTTTACCTTTTAACAAAATTATTGAATCAGGTTATTTCCCACGATCATGGGGAACGAGCATTATTTTTGTCCCATATTTAAATCGGGCACAATCAATGACCCTGGAAATTACAGAGGTATTTCAATTACAAATACGATGTATAAAGTATTTTCTGAGGTAATTAACAATCGTTTATATTCTTGGGCCGAGAACAATAACAAAATCGATGAAGCACATGCAGGCTTTCGACATGGGTACTCGGCAGTAGATAATATATTTTGCCTCCAAGCTATGGTACAACAGTATTTATCCAAAAAGAAAGGCAGATTTTATTGTTTATACGTTGATTTTCGGAAAGAATTTGATAAAATTTACCATTTTAAGTTATTTAAATGTCGGGGAAGAAAAGGTCTGCATGGTTACTTTTTAAATGTTTTAAAGGCTATGTACTGCAATTTAAAATCATGTGTTAAACTGCAAAATAAAACTCAATATTCTGGTTATAACGAAACATCAGTCGAGCAAGCTGTAACAAGCTGGTTTTCTTGTAATATAGAGACCAGACAAGGAGATAAAACAAGTTCGACAATCTTTGCACTTTTTATTGATTAGTTGTCTACCCTTCTGCGTGAAAATTGTAGTTCAGGTATTTTTATAACTAACCAATTAGCCGATATTATTCGTTTACTGTTCGCTGATGATATTGCAGATTGTGCGGAAACTGTACACAAATTACAACAGCAACTCAATTTCATTGACATTTTTTGTAGAAACACCGGGATGGAAGTGAATCTCAATGAAACAGATATAATTGTATTTCGTAATGGTGGAGTTCTAAAAAACGTTGAGCGTTGGCATATCCGTGATAAAGAAGTTAAAACAACACCCGTATATAAATATATGAGCCTTCCTTTTACCCCCTCATTATCATGGACGTTAGCACATAATAAATTAGCTGCTCAAGCACAGAAAGCTATTTTTTCAATAAACAAATTTCAAAAACCATTTGGTTATTTCCCACCTTTTGAAATGTTTAAAATAAAAGTTGTTTCAATGATAAGACCAATTCTCTGCTACGGATCCCAAATATGGGGATATGAATACACGCAAACTATCGAATCTGTTCATACTATGTTTTGTAAAAAGTTTCTAAATTTAAATAAGACAACGAATATTTGTATTGTTCTTGGAGAATGTGGTAGGCTACCGCTATGTGTAAATTATTTTACATATTGTATTAGTTACTGGTGTAATCTACTGCAAATGTCCGCACATCGTTATCCTAGAAACTGCTATTTATTGCTAAAATCTCTTAATGATTCAGGGCGGACTTGTTGGGCATCTAAAATTCGAAATTTATTGTTTACATATGGTTTTGGATATGTCTGCCTGGATAAGTCAGGATGTTGGTGATAAAAACATATTTATATCGACTTTTAAACAAAGTATAATCGATTGTTGTACACAAAAATGGCACGATGATGCATCTAACTCGAGTCGATGTCATTATTATGAACATTATAAAAGCCTACTTAACACAGAAAAATACTTATCAATTTAACACCAAAATATAAAATTGCTATGTCCAAATTTCGTGCTTCAAACCACAAATTACTGATATGTACTATATCACAACTCTCTAATGATCTAGTATTTTGTTATGATGCATTTCATGTATTTTGGGCCGGAGGCCTATGTTTACGAAATAATAAACTTACTTGACTTGACTTGATAATATAGGATCATATTCTAGCCTGATAAGTCTTACAGCTTGTTTTGTAATGCAAAAAAAAAACAAATGCTCATGCTAATAAATTGGCAACTGAGACATGCATGCTATGACCTAACAAAAATGTAAGTATTTAAGTTTGATGCGAGCGAATCGAGCAAGAAAAAAAATCAACATATAGGTTCTTGATATGATGTTCACGGACCAATTTCAGACACGTGTATGACCAAATTTCGCAAAAATGTATGAAAAAAAGTCTTAAATATTGGAAAAATAGGAAATATAGGAGGTTTTTCAAAATATAGGATCTCTTTCCAAAATATAGGAAAATATAGGAATATAAGAATCGGTTGACAGCCTGTAGTTTTCATTTTCCTTTGCATGTGATTAATGTTCACAGGGGTAGACATCCCGAGGTATTATGATGGAGTCATTATTAATCCACGATAACCCGCCGATTCAATCCAAATAGGTATATCGATGAAACGTCAGCAGCTGCATCTAGGACTCTTTGAACAGCTCTGGTTGCATTTTACGCGATACGACTTTATTACCGCATATTTCTTCTAGATATTTTATATCACGTCGTGTCAAACCGACACCTTGTTGTTAATTAAATGCCGACTGAAATATAAGGCTCCAAATCGGGGGCGCTAATTCTTCACGCAAAATGTCAACTTGTGAAATCAAGCTGTCAACTTGTGCACATAAAATTGGCATTTTATTTTTACTAATTATATTATGAGTGTTCAAAATGACGCCCATGCGTAACTGTGTTACAGAGGTATGAAGCGCTTTATTCAACGAAAACGATCACATTATAATTTAAAAGAAATATGATGCATTCATTAATTACATTGAAGTAAGAAATATTTAACTAAAAAACTGTTTATGAAGTAAATGATTAAAACATCGTGACAGTCGCACAAACATGCGTATATTTATTATCGATAACCGATGTACATTAAAAACCAACGTGTAAACTCCCGAGGCGTTGCTTAATTACGAAATTGGTAAATATTTCAGGCGGTCATAAATTCGCGCAATGGCAGGAGCGCGAAAAGCGCGAAAATTACACCTCCGCGAAAATTAGTAATTCCACAGACGTGTATATACATAAAGGACATTTATAAATGTCCGTAAGGGACATAGGTATGTCGTTACAAGCACCTGTGGTTTTTGTATTGTGAAATAAAGAAGTTACGATAGATCTAATACTGCGCAAATGTTCGTTAGTTACAAATAGATCTAGTCTAGTTCAATTTTATATAGATGTACACTTATTAGTTTCATATATATTATTAATCAGTGTCACGATAGTCTCAGAATAAGCTGAAAATCGTTACCCCGGTCATGAGTGAACATGAATAAGATAAGAACGAAATGTGACGTCATACTTTCAGTGACGTTACACAAGGGAAGCACATGTTTGTCCCTTGACAACCAAAGAAATTTTAACGACGTCGCATTGGTACGCGTAGCTGCCATGGTTTGATAATACCAGGGCAACTGTACAATATAGAAATACAGAGACGTGCTGCTGTGATACTACTTAGTAAACATATGAAAAAACAAACAAACAACTTGTGCAAAAAAAAAAAAAAAAATAAATAAATTAAAAAAAAAAACTGTCATAGATCTATTATTTAGCATCTTGAAAATCCTGCAAGTTCGTGTCCTCCTACATGTTCGTATTTCAAATTATGACGTACTTTTCTAGTAAATGATCTACGCCACGTATTCAAATTCAACGCAAATTTTGGCTCACAGAATACATTAATTCCGATGACAAAAACACTATGCGTATATCTTTGTCATAAATAATAAAACGACATTGCAAACTGCATGATCAATTATAGTTGTGGACCTTGACATAAGTGTAGGTCTAGATCATTTTATTAAATTTTATAATTATTAGTCACCCTGACTCGGTTTTACATTAAATAATATTTACATTGCATAGGCATTTTAATATGGAAGGGGTATGCATTCATAATCGTATGAACGCAATGCCTTATCACCGGCGAAGTAATATCTGTGTGTCCTATTTTTATGCAAATTATATTTCGACAAGAATATTTACATCAACTAAGATGTCTTATACAGTTCAATGTGACTTTTTTTGCATTGATTGTTGACGTTTGATCAAATGTTTTTATAATTAATGTATACATGAACATTTCGTTCGTTCTTCTTCTACAAAAATCAATTTGACATTTTTTTTCACTTTTGCTTGATAGTATTCTATCATGCAAGGTCTACAAGTTTTATTATTAAACAAAGCCATTTCGCTAGCAAGTAATATGTACATGTTATGGTATTTTAGATAAACATTACTTTTCTTAGAAGCGACCACAGAAAATCTCCATTTAGATCGTCTAATTTATTGTGCCTTTATATCACAGTTAATAATGAAGAATTGTTTAACATGTACAATAAAAAAAATGCATTTTGAGATTTATATTAAAATGTTATCCTTTCTAATACAAGTCATGCCCAGGCAAAGACAAGAGCTTAGATACGCCCGTGTGGATTGGTGTGTCATTTGTTCTCACTGACTTCATTATGTTTTCGCCTATGGCAGTGAACAACTTTAGATTATTAGGCTACATATATTTCTACATAAAAGTTAACACAGTGAAAGTAAGGAAATATGCAGCTAAAATGGAGCTCTGGTTGTTTTTTTTGCAAAAATGTGCGCTTCATGTGTAGCAATTCTTGTAATATCTTCGTACATTTGGCATTGGTCACGTAGATCTAGTTATACTGACATGAACACGTTAATCCAAGGATATTTACCGGAAATACGAGGCGACGGCCATATTGCAATAACCCGGGACTCGTCAACAACTGTGTCGCAAGCAATCAGACGGAAGTTACAGCGCGGCAACGGTACGTACAATCTCCACCCCGAATTAAAGGGTAAGACGAGTTTCTCACAGTACGGCCAGGACAGATATATCGATGCTCTTCTGAAAAATGTAAGAAATGGCTTCTTTGTTGAAATCGGGGGATACGACGGGCAGTCTCTGTCAAACACGTTGTTTTTGGAAACGGAGAGAGGGTGGACAGGGTTGTTGATAGAGGCCAACCCGTATATGCTGCCACGAATAATGTCAGTGAACAGAAAGTGTTACGCCATCAACTGTTGTCTTGGATACAGTAATATCAGCTTGACGTTCACTCTTGCGGGTATCATATCAAGTGCAGACAAACTAATCACTTCAAGACATAGAAGCAGGATCAACAATGAAATGAGTTTGAATCCGACCGACAAACACTACAATGAAACTGTCACCGTGCAGTGTTACAGCCTGTTGGACATACTGAACGTCATCGGAACAAGAAAGGTGGACTACTTCTCGCTGGATGTTGAAGGCGCGGAATTGTACATACTGGCGTCCATAGACTGGGACAAAATTGACATTGATGTCTTCACGATAGAGACGGATCAGCATCGCGACCAAATACTGGCGTACATGAAAGACCGCGGGTATCAGTGGCTGAAAACACTCCAAGGTGACGACATATTTAGAAAAACGCGGTAAATCTAAAAAGCAAAATAACAAAATTTGCGAACTAAAATTTGACTTTCCTTGAAATAAAATTCGCTAATGTAAATAGCAAAGGCGAACGCCACGATGAAGACACATTGTTGTTGTTTAGTGTATTGTTATATTTGTGTTTGTCATCACACACGCCACTCGACTAACACATACTCTTGGAACAATAATATTGACTCGCATAACATTCAATATTTACTTGCCAGCCTAATAACGCCAAGAATGTACATGGCAAACAAATTAAATTATTAAACGATTGTTATATATGTTCCAGACGTGAATGTGAACATAGTAACAGTGCATGAATAATATTTAATTGATACATATTCATAGCATATTGAAAAAGCTCATAATTTAAGAAAGCAACAAGAATTTATCAGGACGGTTTTACAAATGATCCAATTTACATATGGCTACCAACAGTGCGGGTTACAACATCAGTAATTTATATGAACTGAGAACCTTCCAGTTTTGATTTCAACGTAATTTACTGTGAATCTTGTTTTACATGTGAGATGATTGCAACATGTTGCGACACACTTGCAACGGAAATTAATAGCAATAAGTAATTCATTCTTATAGGTAAGGAGGAGCTAAAGTGTGTATTGGCTAAACATGGAAAAGTCCAACAAACTCCTCCCATATACATTTCTAACTATTTATATGATGTTTTCCCCATGCATTGTATAGGCACATGGATTACACGCGCGAACATCTATCGCCATACGCCCTGTTATGTGAACTATATTTAAACAGGTAATCAGGTGATAAAATACAACTATTCGGTAATCTGCTCAATTATTTGAATACTGATTCGGGTGAGAAAAAGCAACACAATTGGCTAGCGGTTCAATAGATCATTCTACATACTTGATTTTAGGGAATACTTCAATATTTTGCACTGTGACATCTTTCAAATCATACTTTAAACACTTTATTATTTGTACCCGTACTTCAATTACGGATATGTATAGTAAAATATTCAGAGGAGAATTACAGATCATTATAAAAAGAATACCGTGCGTATTTTAATTTATTTCTTCCATAAACATGAATAACTGACAATAAAAACATCTAAAGGTTAACAGTATAGTTTTTTGCATAGTAATATTGCACCTATCAATATTTTCCCACAGGGAGGAGGGGAGGGGGTTGGTCGGCGGGCTTATACGGGACTTTAGACTGAAAGCGATTCCGACAAACGGGAATCAAACACGCCGAATGTTTCCGGGTCGAAACTGATTCTAGTGTTAACAAACTATCCAAACCGAAAGTTAAACTAGACTTAATAGTGAAACAGCTGTTAAGTTAAATTACACTGATAAAATAAGGTTTTGAGGAAGAATCAAATAAAGCTAATGAAAATGTCTACACAATACGGGCTGCCATTGCGTTTTACTGCTGGCTTTGGAAAAGGCCTTATCTGTCAGGTAAAATTACATGTTTTAATAATATATTTATTATTTTTTGTACTTTAATGTATTTATTTTATAAATTTTATGTTGTTAATGTTATTATCATAAAGTATTATGATATTCTTCAGTTCGTTAATTTTTATACAATAATTAAATATATGCTATTCAATAGTATTTCTGTTATTCTTCTTCTTCATTTCTTCTTCTTATTATTATTATTATATCATTTGTTTCATTTTATTCATTCACTTTTATCTAATGTCCATGGTTTCTTATTAGTAATTCACCATAGGTTATTCTGATTATAGTGTTTTTGCAGCATTAATATTATTACTTAAGCTATGAATAGTTGGCATAATTATTGTTAACTAGTACAACTAATGTCTAAATAGCATTTTACTTTTTGTTTATGTTTACCTTTACATCGCATGCTTAATATCAAAATGTTCCTTAAAATTTAGTCACATGTCTCTTTTTTACAGGTGAACTGAATTTTCCAAGTCTGTGATTAATATGGGCATCTCCCTAAGAATACCAAACTTAGCTGTGACTGGTATCCGTACAGGAGCTCAATGAGAACGTTCAGTTTAGAAACTCGACTAGAGTGTAAAATTTAATAATCTGGCAGACCAACCAAATAGTATCCAAGGATATAATGAAAGACTGCCAGTTTTATGTAAATATGACTATGATAGTATGACAATTTGTTAATTGAAATGAAAGGAACACAGGTTGAATTTACCATCATGTACTGTGACAATTTTAAGCTGTTTTCAGCTTCTGTGTCCTGAACTTACCTTAATGATGTATTTGAAGCACATATATTTTATAACTGGTTATACATTTATATTGCTTTGAATAATGCTTTGATATATTTCCCATAAAAAATGTATATAATAATAATAAAAATATTTATTTTTATATATTAATATAATTATAGTGTTAATGTAGCAGTCATTATAACAAATGCGATATAGGGAAATTAGAATATTTTCAAAACACATAATCACTTACAAAATTGAGTAGTTATGTGAAAGAAATACTGATATTTTTATGTGCCTGAACTGTGACAATATGACAATTTTGAAATGTATAGATACATCTAGCAACTTCATTTTGAAATTAATGAAACCAGTAATATAGCGTTATTTTTTCTACAAGCAAGTGAACAACCCAGACAGGACATTTTCTATTATAGTACTCAGTTATATCTAGCCAGTAGAAACACATGAAATATGCTTTTATTATCAAGATTACCAATTATACTGTATTTAGTGATGTGTCTGCAATGATGAACTTTGAAGGAAACAGTATGCATCTATATAGTGTAATGAATTTAATGGTGATAAAAAGTACATCACCTTATTTGTTGTAAAGTTCTGATTTTAACAAATTATATCAATTTTCTCCTGAAATCAAACATGAAAGTGACATTTACACAAAATATGAAATATAACAATCTGTACTCATCTGGTTTATTTAACTACATTTTTGTATGCATTTATATGTGCAATGCTTATGAACAAATTGAAGTACTGTGATTATTTTGTTTTGTGGTACGCTGTTTAAATAAATTCCCAAACTGGATTGATATAATTACTGTCAGTTGAATACATGGTCAGTGGGGATAAATGATTTTATTGATCTTATAGTAGATATTTTTCAGTATTTTCTTGTGTTCCAAAGTTGTTTTATGATTATTTTTGTTCAATTAAAACAAAATGTGAGTGTTATAAAAATATTATTTTTTAGTGCTTTTGAAGTTGGTTTATTGAAAACAAGTGGATCAAAATGATGCAAGGCACGATATTTGCTTGAGTCAGAAATGAGAAAATTGCAATTTTCTTGCATAAAAAAGCAGGATTTGGCATTAATTAAAATCCCTATCCAAGACTGGGTGTCCATAATAGTATCAAATTGAGTGGCTTTTTTATAATACATTTGATTAATATTATCAGGAGCATGTTGTTAATATCATTAAGCAAATCCAAAGATTTAAGTCATATTATACCGGTATATGAGCTAATATTCAACACACAATTTCATGCCGAAATGGCAGGTTTATTTTACATTTCAAATGTGCACGACAGTTGATAAATAAGTATGGATACACCTTTTATATTACAGATTCATCAATCAGTATATTTGACAAAAGCAAAATTTGGTAGTGTATACTACATTTATTAAGAAAAAGAAAGCAAAATAACAGTTACACATTCTGCATAAACTTAAAACATCTTTACCTGTGGACAAGTTACATTACGATCAAGGTGTTGAGTGAATTATGTCCAAAGCACCATAACTATGAAACACTAGTACGTATGTTTCAGTGTTCCACAGAAATGATGCTGAAGATAACTCAGCATATTTCTTTTCAGTGTTCCACATAAATGATGCTGAAGTAACTCAGCATATTTCCAAACTCCAGTTGGCTTCAAATTGAGCTGAGTGAATATATCATTATTCCACAGCTGAATGGCATCTCATATTATTTACCGTACTGTTATTTGGGTAATTATTAACTCCGACCACTTTATTTATAATAATTCCCAATAATTTTCAACATTTTCGTGTGCATTTTGTTGACCGAAAATTCAATACTGTAGCTTATGGGCGCAGCCATTTTTGAGGATTATGTGATTGAAAGTAGTCCAAAATGTCGCATGATGTACCAGAGGCGATTTATTTTTAGAATCGCCTGTGTACCCAGAGTGTAAAGAAATAATAAAGCAAAAGGAGAAATTAACCCAATTATTTTCTTTTTGTTGCGAACGTCTTTAAATAATGTACAAAACTAAAGGCTGTAGGATATTTATAAGTTGAAGTCATTGAAAGAAAATGTCTATGATACTCTATGCACTGACATGTTTACCCGTCTGAGTTCTTACTTCAACCCATTATAAAGTGTGTGACGACTGACGATGGTCACAACAATAAATGTGGCGCGTCGTGAGAAAACCGGTCTGAATGCATGTGCGTAAAGTGTCGTCCAGGACGGCACTTTCCGCTTTTATGGTATTTTCTGTTTCAAGGAAGTCTCTTCTAAACATAAATACACTGTAGGCGGAAAGCGCCGTCCCGAATTAGCCTGTGCGGACTGCACAGGCTAATCCGTGATGACACTTTACACACATGCATTAAGTCCGGTTTTCCAACCACGCGCCTCAAATGTATTCACATACGCATTACATGTTTTGCAATTATTTGTAATTTTGGTTAGTTTTCTGGGCATTTCTTGAAATGAGGTGGTCCAGTGGTGCTGAGTGAGCTGATGGTCATGAAACCGAAATTAGGATTGGTAAACACAACTAAAGCTTGTTACTGAAGACAGCTTAGGGTAAGTAACCGCTGCGATGAGTATGTACCACATACATTACAAGAGTTCCTACACCTAGAAGTACAAGAAAATGGATATAAAAATGTTAAAAGGACATGATCACAAATTGGAAAATTAACAATTTAAAAAAAAATTGTCATAGATCCCCCCAAAAATACATCATAAATAAAGAAGCGAAATACCACTACTGACAAAGAAATATATTAGAAATATATTTGTCGTTTATGAAAAATCATCAAAGTAAATGGACAAAGTTATAAAGCGTTTGTAACCCTTTTCATCGGTATTTTGAAAAACACGTGTATCCCTTACATAGCCTTACAAATTCACTACAATGACTGTAAGTGAGAATAGCTGAGTGGTTGGCGTGTGAGATGTTTGATCACACGAGTACTAGGTTCCAGTCCAGGCGAAGGCAAATCTTTTGTTGTTGTTTTTCTTTCAGTAATATTTGTATTTGCTTTAGTTTTTGCAGTTAAGACATCACATAACTTTAAAAAAAAAATCGAAAATCTGTGAACAAGACTTTAAAATATTTAAATCTAACAACATATAAAAATACGAAATGAAGAAAAAATGTCCAGTTTCTTTTTTATCAGTATATCTTAATAATGAAGTATCATTTTAAAGATTACTGAATTTAGACGGCAATCCAACATCACCACCAACATTTAATTAAGAAATAATTTTCGATTAAGATTGTTTATTGGCTAATTAACAGCGATGTGAAGGTCTGAATTAAACCACGAGGGCGTTAGCCCAAGTTGTCTGACATACCGAATCAGAACGACAAACAACGATAAACAACGATAATTCAAACATTATTTGAGGCGCGTCGTGAGAAAACCGGTCTTAATGCATGTCGTCCTGGATTAGCTCAGGCACTTTCCGCCTACAGTGGATTTATGTTTAGAAGAGACTTCCTTGAAACAGAAAATACCATAAAAGCGGAAAGTGCCGTCCTGGATTAGCCTGTGCGGACTGCACAGGCTAATCCGGGACGACACTTTACGCACATGCATTAAGTCCGGTTTTCCCACGACACGTCTCATTTCGATTCTAACATGACCTGACACAATTTTCTGCAATTACAATGCGAACTATATTTTACAGTTTTGGAACTATTTTTCGGGTTGTTTATTGGTAGTTTGACGGCGGTGAATTTTGTTCTTTGTCTGCAGAAAACTCCCGCGCCTGTCATGTTAGAATTATTTGTTCATTGGCACATTTGCAACTTTCCCAGAAAGAATCAACACAAAACGTTTTGCGTGAAGTTGACGACAGGCAGATGGACGGACGGACGGACAGACAGTATGTGTTTAAAAATGATGTTTGCTTGCAAATACCTGATCGTTTAATTTTATTAAATTTATTGAAACAGATATACACCAATATATTGAACTCTACCGCATGTATAATCGCCTACTAGTATATTTACAGTGTACGAACGCAACTGTATCAATTCCGGAAGTCTGTGCCGAGTAGGCATACAGTTGTTTATGTTTTTTATTTATTTCATCGATATTGGATATTGTTGGAGGTGATTTCTCTCAAAATCAAACGGAAAGGTAAGTGTAAAGTCTTTTTATTCACCCAGCATAGTTTCAATTACATGTGGTTTTCATAAATGGACATTCCCTTTAGAGAATTATTAAGAAAGCATAAAGGAAAGTTGGTAGGCCCGTTGCTTCACAAACATCAAAAAATTTATAAATCGGTTGCATTCTCAAACAAATATATGCCAGAAGTGTTATTTCTAGATTCATTATTTACATATGAACTACAGCCGCATTTTACGTGTGCTCGTGGATCTTTATATCTGGCTACAAATGAACATGTTGAAAATCGTATACTGTATGCCTAACTAAACAAAACATTATTTTGAGCTGTATGTTAGTCGCATTTTGACTGTATCCTAATCTAATCGCAACTTCAGTAATATGGCACACAAGCGTTAATATATGTCAGAAGTGTGTTTTTTTTTCAGATATAGTAATTATATAATGTATTACGGTAACAGTTTACAGTAGAGAGATGGCACAACACATTTTTACTGTATGTTAGTCGCATTTGACTATACCCTAATTGCAACTTCTGTAATATGGCACATACTAGTTTTAACGTGACTTACGTGTATATGTGGACTAAAGTCATTCTTGAAATGTAAACAACCGGTGTGGTTTACATTTTACAAAGATCTTTGTTAAGCTTTGGAATCTCCTTAGCACAAAAACTGCTTATAGCACTTTATAAATTGCCAAAAAGGCAGAAATACTAAGCCGTTCAATTCGTAAACAACCAAGCAATTGCGTATAAACTCTTCAATAACCTTTTTTCTATCAGTTTGGAAATGATTCTATCTTTGAAAACAGCACCTCGATTTGATACAGTTTTTCAAATAAAGTGCGATTTTATAGTAACAATAATTGGTTCCAAATCATACATAAACAACCCTACATTAAATGGAAAGTAAGCGTACATCTGGTGTGTACATGTATGAATAATTCCACGTTTTTTTTTATGGCAGTTCCACCCAAGAAACACAACTGTATGCCTGCTCTGCGCCGACTTCCGGAATTTATACCATTGCGTTTGTACACTGCGATATTTAGCAGTATTTACCGGTAGTCGGAATGTGCATTCAAGACATTTGAAATATTGAACTGGTTTCGAGTTACACCGACGCACCCGACTACCTGTATTTCACAACACAGTGAGCACCGTCTGTATTAAGGTCACATTACACTAAATAAATAAGTCATGTAGGGCTGTACTCTCTGAATAAATCAACAAGTTTAACTCGAAGACATGTTTTTAGGTTTATACATTTGCTTTGATCTTCTTTTTTGGAGATGTTGGTAGGGTAAGCATTGGTATGCACTAATAAATCACTGATCTGTTTTAAGACTGGAGACTACAGTATGACACTTGCGCTGGGGCGGGTTACATTTAACTAGAAAGTAGCCGGTAAAAAATGGTGATAAAACAGTCAGTCTCGAGTTCTGTCTAACATATTACATGACATACCCTTTTTATTGCTTAAATCAATTAAGCATAGAATGCTCTTTAAGAAAAGGTTGGGTTATGAGGGTCCCTTTGTGCAAAATGTTGCATTTATTTTGGGTTAAAGTTATCGCTTTTACATTAAATTACAGACGGATTGGAATTAGTATATTGTAACCTAAATGGAAAGTTCGGTTGTTTTTCGCACGAAGAACAATACGGTGAGAGCATTACCGACAATGGCGAAGCGCGTGTTACCCTTTACAAGGCACACTGATTGACACAACTTTTCCCTTATCTACGGTGGCATAGATGTGACATGTGCATGATCGTATCTCGTGGGAACGACATAATTATGTCGTGAGAACGACATAATTTAGTCGTGATAACGAGATCTTATCTCGTGGGAACGAGATCTTATCTCGTGGGAACGACATAATTATGTCGTGGGAAAGAGATATTTTTGTAGAGGGAACGACTTAATGAACCAATCAAATTTCATCTTGCTGTCGCAGAAGAAAAACAATTTCTTTATATCTTAATCCAGCATTGAAATACGATATTTATATAAGCGTCTCTTGTATCAGCCATTTTGAAACATGCTTTTAAACAACGTGTATTCTGATTGGTTAATTATGTCGTTACCACGAATTAATTATCTCGTTCCCACGACTAAATATGTCGTTCCCACGAGAAAATATCTCGTTCCCACGACTTAATATGTCGTTACCACGAGTTAATTATCTCGTTCCCACGACTTAATATGTCGTTACCACGACATAATTATGTCGTTCCCATGAGATACGATCTCGTTCCCACGAGATAAGATCTCGTGGGAACGACTTAATATGTCGTGGAAACGACATAAACAAAAACACGCACATGTCACATGTATGCCACCGTACTTATCGCATTATGTAAACATTGAACATTCATTTTTGTAACTCTATAACACACTTTCACGACAAATAATATTTTTAAAGGGACATTCAACCAAAATAATTAGCAAATAGAGTCGCGAGTAGAGATGTTGTCTGTTTTTTTAATATATTTATTTCGGGTTTCTGTTTTCAACAACCAAAAACGTTTTATAAAAATGAAAAACCGTCAACATCGACAATAACTATTTTATTAATCAAAACATACAAATATATATTTTCTGTCGATACATACCCGTTTGTCCTACAACAACGGCTAGATTCGGTTTAGAGTTAGAAAATAAGAACAGCGCATGCGCTAACAATCGATCTGACTGATCGCGACGCTACATACAGGACATGTATATAATATTTTTCTGCGCAGTGAAATATAATTTTAGTTTAAAAATTTTCTTAATAGGCATTTCTGAACATTTATTATAAAAAATAATTATACTGACCTCATCAGAATAAATGGATGGTTTTGCGATATAATTATCGTACAAAATCGTACATTCCTTTTGGCAAATACAATGTAAACTATTATATTAATCGCTATATTCGTGAACCCTTATATTTCATGGCTTAGGTGAAAATAAAAGGAAATGCCACTTTAGCCATGTGTGTAAATGTAGTTATAAAGTTATCAATAATCGCATACTTAGTAACCATCTCGTTCACTGGTTCAGGGTTATCAGGCTTCCAGTAGTATTGCGCACGCATAAGCCAAACTGTTTTAATGAATTATTTAATATAAATCCCCAATTTGTTGATGGAAACGTATAAGAAACTATTCTATATACTGTGGCAGTTTGAATGTAGGGCTGTGTATGTTTACATTTTTGTATTATACATTTTACTTATGTAATAGAGAGGGCTAGGAAAGATACATCAGTGCATTTAATAAGAGTACAAGTAAGCTTAATGATGATACAGCAGCCAGTACATAGATTCACTCTCCAGACTGTTCCTTTCCATGTTTACTTTAAGGATTATCCATCTTGCACTCAGTGACCAAAGCTACTTGAGAGACCCAAAATGTTGCATAACATACCCAAGAAATATGTGTTAATGATACTTGAGAGACCCAAAATGTTGCATAACATACCCAAGAAATATGTGAATGATACTTGAGTGACCCAAAATATTGCATAACATAACCCCAAAATATGTTAAAGCTACTTGAGAGACCCAAAATGTTGCATACCATACCCAAGAAATATGTTTAAGTAATTGGGAGACCCAATATATTACATAACCTACCCAAGAAAAATGTTAAGTAGACCCACACTTTTGGAGCTAATTGATTTTGGGTCAGTACTTCAGATTTTGAGTGACTTATGCAACTGGTAGTATATAATAAGGAAGCAAAATTGAAGGAGGAATAAGACTTACTAAAACTGGACTATATTTAATTTTCTTTCTTGAATAAAATCTTTTGGACATTTAATTATAATTTCGTCACTGAAATGCTTTAAGTGTTTAAGAAGTAAAATTAATAATGAAATCTAAATTAGTGGTTTGTATGGTGTTAATAAACTTTTTAAAAGAACAATTGATTTACGTTATGTTTCCCAAGCAATTATGTGATGGCAGTGATAAAAGTTAAAAGAGAAAGCGAGAGACAAAAATTTGTTACAATACATTGACATTGTCATGCACAAAAATAGCTGCGCGAAACGTTTAGATATAGAACGCGTAATAATAGAAGACGTTTCAGATGAGTCTCGTTGCAGAGCTATGTCCGTGGCAGCTATTGGAACATATTAGAGGCATGTCGTGGGAAAACCCGGGCTGGATGCACGTGCGTAAAATGTCGTCCCGGATCAGCCTGTGCAGTCCGCACAGGCTAATCCAGGACGACACTTTCCGCTTTCGTTGTATTTTCTGTTTCAAGAAAGTATCTTCTAAACATAAATCCACTGTAGGCGGAAAGTGTCGTCCCATATCAGCCTGTGCAGACTGCACAGGCTGATCCGGAACGACACTTTACGCACATGCATTTAGCCCGGTTTTCCCACGACACGCCTCATCACTAACGCAGATATCATCTGAGCTTTTGATGTCAATTCTACTACATTATTCCACCGTTAATGCGCTAACATTAGAAATGATTCGATTTTAAAGTGTGTCCTTTCTTTGGTTCCATTAGTTGAATCTAAGATTAGATACACTATTTAGGACATCGTAAATATAACATGTTTGTAAATGTGATTCAGTTCCAAATACAAAAAGTTACAAGGATCAGTTCCATCGCGAAATGTCTTGCTTTATACGATGATGTATGATGCGGAACGTACTTGCCACCACTGGTATTTACGGTGTAGCCCTAACAGAACACTGTAGGTATTGCATACTTCTGTCTTAGATTTCCAATATCGCACAATCATTTACATGTTATGTTATCTTTAGCCTTGCCCATTACGATTGGATCATTAGTTTATTTTAACATTTGGCTCATATGTATATTTTTAGCCTTGACCGTTACGCTTGAGTCATAGGTTTATTTTAACATCGGGCTCATACTTGCTGTATATAAGTATCTGCTTGTTTAGTGGAGTATTATTATACATACAGAAGACTATCCAAGTGTCGTGACGGCAAAATGGCTCTTGAAAAACTGAGCGGCAAAGTAGTTAAGAATGGAGAAGCTATAGATTTGTCGACGTACGAAGTTGTGGGTAAGTCTTGTGTTAAATTATTGTTGTGATATTTTCATTGAAGTTGTATGTTAGGAATGTATTGAGGTTGCACGGTTAACTGTTATAACGTATTTTGTATTTGCCAGTTTAGTGTGTTTAAGTTTGTATCATAATTATTTAACACTAATTTTCGGTATAGTAAACTAAACTTATGTATTAAAAATAGGGGTTGGGGGTGGTGTGTTGGTACAACGTACTAAATTCTTGACCGAACGAACATTTCGAAATACTATTAGTGATGCTTCTATCTTACGATCGGAATTTTCGGATTTTTTTTTAATTGAGCTTATCATTGTAAAAAATGTATTTGAACCCTGTTATCTGTACCCTTTCCCACATTTGTGAATGACAGCTGCGAGTAATTAAAAAAAGTTACCATTGACCACCGGTTAACGGGACCGGAACATTTAATTATTTATGCAAATACAGAATTGCTTTCATTGTATACAGAACTATTTCCTGTGTTATATAGTGCGAAATTAATAAACCTGACACTCATTAATGTTCGTGACAAACCGTAAGTGTGTTCGGTTGTTTGCATTGTTTTGGACGAGTTTCTGTTATTGGAATTTATGTTGATATAGATTTACATACGGAATAGCGCGAGTGGTATTAAATGGTCGAGTGGTATAAGTGCTAGCACCCCACGCCATCGGACCGAGTTCAATTCCTTCTGACAATTTTTTTTTTTAAATAAAAATGTGTTATGCTTAAAATATGCAGATCATGAGATATTAATTAAAAAAATGTATCATCATTACTTTTAATTATGTTTATTTGATCTAATTAATATTTGTTTCTTTTGTTTTTGTATTATTCATACAGAAAGTCATGATACATGTAACGTTTCAGTTTCGTTTAATAAATATAATCATAATGTGTAAAATGCTCATGTTTATAAAATGTCGACGTCGGGACCATCCTCGGTAACCCAGGGTTGATTCATTACGTGTACTACATTTGTGATTATAGAGTGTAACGGCATATCACACGTGGGTATTCGACGATGTTGTATCTATAAATAAATGCCGATTGCATACGGAATATTCATGAGTGTCAGGTTAATAATTTCGCACTATATATAAATAATTACTTTTCCTGCTGTATACTTAATTACTTTCTTGATTAATTACAGAATTACTTCCCCTGATGTATACATAATTACTTCCCTTGTTATACATGTATAAAGAATTACTTCCCCTGCTGTATACAAACTTACTGCCCTTGTTATATAAAGAATTACTTCCCATGTAATATACATAATTACTTTCCTTCTTGTATCCATAATTATTTCCCATGCCGTATACACAGTAACTTCCCTTTTCTCCATAGGCCTCTATTTCTCCGCTCACTGGTGCCCACCCTGTCGCGGTTTCACGCCGGAACTGGCCAAGTTCTACACTAAAGCCGGGGACGAGAAGTTTGAGATTGTGTTCATCAGCTCTGACAGGGACATCGACTCGTTCAATGAGTATTTCGGAGAGATGCCTTGGGCTGCATTGAAGTTTGATGAACGAGAAACTAAGGTAAGCAGCATGATCTAAATTTATGACAGTATTGTCACAATCAACAAGTTTTTCTCTACCAACAAGGGTTTCTGACACCCACGCCTGTTCTGAACTGGTCCTTTGATTACGAACATTATTTTTTTAATAGGTAAATAATGAAAAGAATTAGGTTTCCAGGTAAAAGGTCATTCTGCTTTAGCCGTCCGCCTTGAAATCTCTGTCAATAGCTTTAGGGTAAAGATTCGATCGAGTAATTTCAACTATATGCTCTAAATAAATAATAAATCAACTTACTAGTTGGAATAACTGTTCGAATTTCCTCAGATCGTTCTGTCTCTGCCTGAACTTTACCCTGTACTGTTTTTTATTCTATTGAGCAACCTAACCTAGTGAACCGATGGTCCTTTCAAGGCAGGTTCAATACAGATCGACACTGTTTTCAAGCCTGTCAATGCATTCGAGTCACAGCGTGTTGCTGTTCACATTATTTCAATAACGCAATTATCAATAGTTTCTGAAGGAGTGGTGTATTGAATCAAATAATTTTCTTTCTAGTACCGGTAACCGTTACAGTATCTTTGGAAACGCCTCGTTATAGTTTTGTATTGAATCAATACTTTCAAATTCACGAAACTATCATGTTGTAAAATAAACAGTACATTCGCTTTAGCAAATTTAGTGAGGCCACTACAGTGTGTAAAGACATCTTGAGGTTTTTGTTAAGATTTAAGTTCATATTACAGTACCACATGTTCCAATACCGACACGCGATACATGTCTCCTATTTTAAATATGGCTCATTGTTGAAATTACTGTGACATGTTGAGGTTTTTGTAAAGATTTAAGCATAATTGTAGCATAATGTTACTGAAATATGATAGTTATTTAACAAGCCCGCGGTTAAATAACTATCATATTCATAATCTTATTCATTCTTTTGTCTTTAATACAACATCAATCAAATAAAAACAAGCGTTTATACGTCATTTTCGTTGATATGATGAAATGTTTCGATTCTATATATAGAAATGGGTTATGGTTTAAATTGTACAAATCAGGAATTCAAGGTAAGATTCTAAGAATTGTGCGTGATATGTACGGAAAAGTAAAATCATGTGTAAAATCATTTTCTTTCTATTCTGATTACTTTGTATATGCAGTAGGACTACGACAAGGGGAGGTAATGTCTCCTCTATTGTTTTCTCTCTTTGTTGAGGACTTAGAACTGTATTTGCAAAATGATCTTGACGCAGGTCTACAAATTGATGATATAATTTTGTTACTTTTACTCTTTGCTGATGACATGGCTATTGTTGGTAAATCTCCAAACGAAATTCAAACACATTTAGATTATTTATACGAATACTGCAATACATGGGGATTGCAAGTTAATGTAGAAAAAACAAAAATTATGGTTTTCCGAAAGCGAGGTGGGCTATTGCCCACCGAAAGTTGGTCTTACAATAGCCAACCAATAGAAGTAGTAGATAATTTTAATTATCACACCAGAAGTAAAGAAATTGAAAGAATTCATTTGAAATTTTGCAAACGATTGTTAAATGTCCCTTCTAACACCTGCACCGCCGTTGTCTACGGTGAACTGGGCAGATACCCCCTGTATATAAGCAGATATGTTCGCATGGTCAAGTATTGGCTTAAAATTGTATCCACGGATAACATTATTTTAAAACGTATATATACTCAAGCTGTAGCTGACTGTGACTATGGTAATCGTAATTGGGTATTTGAGTTGAGAAAATTGTTAAACGATTACGGATTATCTTTTGTATTTGATAATGTACAATCCATAGATGTTAAAACATGTGTAAGTACCTTTAAAAATAGAGTAATTGATGCATTTAAACAGGAATGGTTTAGTTCACTTGAGAATAGTTCTATGCTTGATGTTTATAGACAATTCAAAACTTCTCTAGAATATGAAATATATTTAAATGTTGTTCCGAGAAGCCTAGGGTTTTATCTGTGTAGATTGAGAATGTCTGCTCATCCTTTACGGATTCAGACTGGTAGATATAATAGAAATAATACACCTAGAAATGAAAGATATTGTTTATATTGTTTACAAAACAACAAGTTTGACATCGAAGACGAATATCATTTTATTTGTATTTGTCCCGGCTTTTCTTATCTAAGAAATAAATATGTTAAATTAAAGTACCGTACACGCCCTTCGGTTTTTAAATATGTCGAGTTGTTGAAAAGTAACAATAGAACAGAACTTATCAATCTTTGTATATTTATAAAAGAAGCTTTGAGTGTACGTACTGCATTCCATAACACTTTTGCCTAAATGCTCATCTCCATTACAAACATGTTTATTATCTTATATTTCAGATAGCAAATAAAATAAGCATATACAATTATATACAAATATGTTAGGTTAATATGTTATATATTGAATAACTAATCATAAATATGTGTATTATTTAATATCCAAAACATTGTTAACTCATGCATTTCACGTTGACATTGTAATTATATTATTTAATGTGTTGTAGACGATGTACAATGTACAAGTCTGAAATAAATATCCTATCCTATCCTATCCATAATCGAGGTAAAAATCTGCGCTGACGTTCCCTTGAAAATAAATAGCAAAACTTAAACCATACCGGTATGATCATTTTGCAATGTCGCTGGCGAATAAATGTGAATATGACAGTTATCTATAGAAATTGTTTTCGGCTGACCATTTGACATTAATTATTTTTAATGAATTATATACATTTAAATACATTAAAATTTCTGCCATGTCTATATATAGTTTCGATGTACAATGTACATGTATATTACCTAATTGTGGTCGTGCAGGCGTGTACATTCGTCATTAGCATTTGTAATATATGCGTTTACTTACAAATGATGAACTATTTAGTTGTATTGCTTATATAAACAAAATAATATAAACAAATGCTTTATTGTCTCTGTAGTTCGAACATGAGCTATAAATACATGTATGTTTTAGCTCACAACTAAACACTGCTAGTGTAAAAAAAACTTTCATTTGAATCACATATTAGCCTTCACAAATACCTACCTGTATAAGCTTTGATTCCCTCGCCATCACTCAACCAAGTGTGGTTTAACTTTACATGTACCTGTACTTTTAATTCATGCAAATATTGTCTTGGTATCTACAGTTCACGAACGACGTTTTGGTTTACATATAAGTGCTAATCATCCACAACTTATCTTGTTTACATACTGATTAAATTTACACTGTATCGCAAATTATTCTTAAACATATAGAATGCCTTAAGAACAGGTATGCAACGACCAAGGGCTATGGAAAGTACATATAGGCAGAGCTCATCGATACAATTGTAGGCGTATATACGTACAGGCAACATTCATTAGCAAACAAATACGATGTACATTGCTAATACACATGCTACAGTTGGAGTTCAGATTCAGACAACATTCATAATCCATTAAATGTGACTTATTAATAGAGTTATGCAATTCTCACACGATAATTGTTTTTACATATTCCATGGGCACTAAATATATACTATCAATAATACACTGTAAGTTTGAATACATGCCGTAATAAAACTGAAGTAATGCATACTTTACTTATAATAATACATGTAGTAATATATTACCGGTAATGAAAGAATGTAAGACCGCAAGGAAATGTCCATTTTTATGTACGAAATTGCAATATGATACAATATACCGCACGTCAGATATTTTCGTATATTAATTTGCAGGCTAACATTGTGCAATACAACTAGTGAACTGGCAACATGAACGCTTAAATGTTGTTTACTTTTCATGTTATTTAATATATTTAATATAATATATTCTTCCCCAAATGAAACAGAAATTATTATAAACTAAAAATAACCTTATTATGACAAAGGAAAAACACTTCGAGTTTAAGTTCTTCTGCTAAATTCTTTAGTTCTTTTTTTAAACCTATTTATTTGAGCTCGATTGAATCGAAATGCACATTTTTATTAAAGCTTTTAGAGTCCGTTTCCTGGGAAGAACCAGTAGTTGGCGAATTTTGTGAAAGATCCTTCGAACACTCCCCGAGTAGGGAATCGAACTCACGACCTTCCGATCGCAAGGCGGACACCATATCCATTACGCCACTGCGACTCCTGTTTGTTGTTGTTGTTGTCTAATTTTCGATCCCTTGCATAGAAATGTATATGTAAGAAGTGTTTTTATATCGGTGCTAGCTAACACCTTATTCTCCCTGTTCTCGTTCCCAGTCGGAGCTATCGGACATGTACGGCGTGCGAGGGATCCCAACGCTGGTCATTCTGGACGGCAAGACGGGCGAGACGCTGGACGATACCGCCCGGGGCACCGTCATGAAGAAAATTAGCGCCGAGGACTACACAGCGTCGAAAGACAAATGGGGGCAATAACTCTACACTGTTGACCGTTTTATGACACATTATTAAAGGGACAAATGCACATATAATTATTTTCAAAATATAATCGAAAGACGTTACAATCGCTCTGATCTATCTGTTTTAATGTTGTTGTTTTTGTACACTTCACACTATGTCTTATTTTTTGCGCCAGGGGCGGTATTCACAAAGCATCTTAAGTTTAATTTTATTCTTATCCTTAAATTGGGAAATTTCTTCAACTGTATAATTCCATAAAGAAACAGTTTAGCACTAAGAAACACTTTAAAATAGCAACATTATGAAAGTGTTATTTGAGGAAAATCTCCAACATTTGCATCTGTTTATTAAGTAAAGACATATAATACATTCAAAATGTGCACTTAAGTGAAAATATTTAAGAAATTACTTAAGATGCTTTGTGAATACCAGCCCAGGAGTGGCTTTTGCTTAGTTATAAATATAATGTCCTTTTCTTTATGGAAAGTGAGACAACATTTCTGGAAATGGTCAATTTACCAATCTGTGAATATATCCCTTTAAGGTGCATTAATTCATTATTTTATTTCCATTTATTTATTGTCTTGCACCCTCACCTGTCTTATGACAAAATGACACTTCGTTTGTATTGCTGTTCTTATTGTTGTTTTATAATCTGAATAGAAATACTCTGTTTGTTGCTATACCTAAGTTGGACTTAACATTAGCCTTACATATTATAGTTTAATAAAAATGTGTAATTATTTTGGCGTTGTTCTGTTTGCCGTTGACGAAAACAGGGAGAAGGAGTAGACTTAACCTACGAAAATCACTTCTGCATATAGGTACCACGATAGAAAGAGTTAAAGTCTTCAGTTTCAGTGAATGAGCCAATCTTATTACTGCAAAAACCGAATGCAAAGCTCGGAAAAGAGAGCTTCTGACAATGCGTTATAGTGGACGATAACGTCAAAACATTAACCCGTTTGAGGCTTCACTTCTACTATTGCTGTCCGGAAAGTCTGTTCACAACCTAATTTATTGACATACACTGTGCTATATTTTATTAATGTATGCATTTTCTTAAACAACAGTATAGTGTTACTTAACACATTAAAAATAATGCTTATGCATTGATAAATAGAATACTTGGATTAGTTTGAGTGTATACACATTCACATCTACGGAGCAATTTAATGAATTAGATGACGTCAACATAACGTTAGAAGATCATTTACATTGGCGTGCGTACCAAATCCTCTAGACATATGAAGTATTCGCCATCAACAGAAACATATTTTTAGCCAACCTGAGAACAACTTGCTCATGGTGGGCTTTTGTGATCGCTTTTTGTCCGTTGTGCGTCGTGCGTCGGGAATCGTTCGTCGTCAACATTTACCTTGTGAACACTCTCGAGGCCACATTTATTGGCAAATCTTCATGAAACTTGGTCAGAACATTTGACCCAATGATATCTCGGCCGAGTTCGAAACTGGGTCATGTGGGGTCAAAAACTAGGTCACTAGGTCAAATTGAAGAAAAGATTGTGAACACTATTGAAGTCACATTTTTTTGCCCAATCAACATGAAACTTACTCAGGACATTTGTTTTAATGATATCTTGGCCGAGTTCAAAAATGGTTCCGATCCGTTGAAAAACATGGCCGCCAGGGGGCGGGGCAGTTTTCCTTATATGGCTATAGAAAAAGCTTGTGAACACTCTAGAAGTCACAATTTTTGCCCAATCAACATGAAACTTGCTCAGAACCTTTGTTCTGATGATATCTCGGCCGAGTTAAAAAATGGTTCCGGTCCGATAAAAAACATGGTTGCCAGATGTGTGGCAGTTTTCTTTATATGGCTTTAGGAAAAGCTTGTGAACACTCTAGAAGTCACATGTGGGGTCAAAAACTAGGCCACTAGGTCAAATTGAAAAATAATATTTTCAACACTCTAGGAGTTACATTATTTGCCCAATCTTCATGAAACTTGGTCAGAACATTTGTCCCAATGGTATCTCGGCCGAGTTCGAATCTGGGTCATGTGGGGTCAAAGCTATGTCACTAGGTCAAATTGAAGAGAAAGCTTGTTAACACTCTGGAAGTCACATTTTTTGGCCCAATCTTCATGAAACTTGGTCAGAACATTTGTCCCAAATGATACTTCGGCCGAGTTCGAATCAGGGTCATGTGTGGTCAAAAACTAGGTCACTAGGTCACATTGAAGAAAAAGCTTGTTAAAACGATCGAAGTCACCGCCCAATCTTCATGAAACTTGATCAGAACATTTTCCCAATGATATCTCAACCGAGTTCGAATCTGGGTCCTGTGGGGTCAGAAACTAGGTCACTAGGTCAAATTGAAGAAAAAACTTGTTACCACTCTAGAAGTCACATTGTTTGCTAAATCTTCATGAAACTTGGTCATGGATGAATGATTGGAGTTGTTTACCCTCGGGACTTCGGTTGAAAACCATTGCCCGAGCACATTTCTAAACATGAATGCTTTGCATGAATATAATTAACTATACAATTCCCTTATTATATCGGGAAAGTTACATATATAAAACTTTGCAGTGTGGGTGCGGTGCTAAAAGACAGCTATATCCCCCGCCGTGATCCTTCATTAGATTTAAAGGTGATTTGAAGTATCACACTGACCTTAATCAGCTTCATGAAAATTCCTTAAAGGGCATAGGAGATATGAAGCTGACAGGTAAATGGAGGCTCAAACATTTGACCTTTAAGTGTGACCTTGACCTTGAGGTGGCGTGACTGCCTCATGCCTTCTGCACATTGCCTGAATGTGATAAACATTTGAGCCACGTTTCATGAAAATCCTTTAAAGGGCACAGGAGATATAGAACGGACATGAAAATACAGGCTCAAATATTCAACCTTCAAGTGTGACCTTGACCTTGAGTTGGCGTGACTGGTTTATGCCTTCTGCACATGGTCTCAATGAGCAAAACAGTTGAGCCAGGTTTCATGAAAATCCTTCAAAGGGTATACGGGATATGGAGCGGACACGAAAAACGGACATGAAAATGGAGGCTCAAAAATTCAACCTTCAAGTGTGACCTTGACTTTGAGCTGGCGTGAAAGGCCCATGCCTTCTGCACATCACCTAAACATTCGAGCCACGTTTCATGAAATCCTTCAAACGGCATCGGAGATATGGAGCGGACACGAAATGGAGGCTCGAATAGTTGACCTTCAAGTGTGACCTTGACCTTGAGCCGGTGTGATTGACTCGTGTCTTCTACGCCTCGTCTCAATGACCTAAACATTTGAGCCAAGTTTCATGAAAATCCTTCAAAGCGTATAGGAGATATGGAGCGGACACGAAATCTAGGCTCGAATATTTGAACTTCAAGTGTGACCTTGACCTTGAGCCGGCGTGACTGACTCATGCCTTCTGCACATCGTCTCAATGACCTTAACATTTGAGCCAAGTTTCATGAAAATCCTTCAAAGGGTATAGGAGATATGGAGCGGACACAAAATGGAGGCTCGAATATTTGACCTTCAAGTGTGACCTTGACCTTGAGCCGGCGTGACTGACTCATGCCTTCTGCACATCGTCTCAATGACCTAAACATTTGAGCCAAGTTTCATGAAAATTCTTCAAAGGGTATAGCAGATATAGAGCGGACACGAAAATGTTACGGACAGACAGATGGGCGGACAGACGGACGGACGGCCGAACGGCATTCCTATAATCCCCCTCCCGCTTCGCGGCGGGGGATTAAAAATAGCAAAATTTGTAAAACTGGTCAATAACTTTAATAAAACACAATATACTAATGTCAAGAACTGTATTGTGTTATAAAACTTTATACAAACAAATACTCTGCCTATTTAACACTATAGAATATAATAATATGATAATATTTAATAATAATATTGAGGGGTTTCTTACATTTCACATAAAAGCACACTGTTCATGTATAAGGAAACAAATACCAAGGTATACACAGGTTAAAGGAGTTACCTCCCTTATACAATTATAGAATTACACTGTAAAACAGCCAGCAAACCAAGACTTAATCGAGTTGTCTCCCGTTAGTTGTATAAAGGATATCATGAGAGACATAACAATAGAAATATATATTATGAGAATGTGTAATAGACTATTATATTTGTAAATATGTTATATATGTAGGCAATAGGACTGAATAAGTATAGCTTTCTTTGCAACAGGTGAAAAAATAAAGGAAAAAACTGAGTTTAACCTATACTAACATGAGAAAGTGGAGATTGGAAGAAATAGCCCAGCTAGAATAAGAATTAAATGGAGGGAACACATAATTTTATGTGAATCACCATTTTTTCTAGGCCCGTTATGCAGCAAATGCTGCAATGGAGTTGTTGGAGTCTTGCTTACTTAGAGATCTGGGCAAATTTTGGTAATAATTACCATATACTATATGTAGTATCAAATTTAAAAACCAATGTGCGAATACACATGTGACGGTATTAACAATAACGACTATAAACAATGTTAATTATTTCCAGATCACTAAGTGGTTCAGCATTGTTTTACAATATCTGTATAATTTGCATGTCTTTACATATGAAGATAGAGAAAATAGGTTAAAATATGCTGTCTAACCTTTATTTATTATAAAGTTCAAGTAGTAGTACTTGAATATACAGTGTAAAATGAACTATTTAATTAATAGAAAGTAAAATAAGATGAGACTGCTAAAGTACCTTGCATCTGCAAGTATATGTTGTTGGTATGTAATATTTTTTCTTTATAATTGTTAAATTTATTTTAATGATGGATGTTACAATTGCATGACATGATTTTAACTAATACTGAACTCTTGAAGACAGGGAATATAACTTATTGCTCCAACCTGAGACCCTGTCCATTGAGATTTATTCATTGTTGGACTATTTAGTGGAATGTAGCCTACCCCAGGGTGACAATTTAAGAAAATGAACAAACATAACAGGATAAGAACCCAATATACAGTAAAATTTAGGATAAAACATATATTACATCCTATCAAACGGCTTACTTTTTAGGGCATTTAAAAATAACACAGATAAAACAAGATATAACTAATAAAAAGAACTGACTAGGCTGTACAAGTATATACAGATAAAAGAAAATCACCCTGGGCAGCACATGAAAGGAGGACTTTGTCTCGTTCCTGATTATTAAAAGAAGGGATAGCACCGGTGGGGGAGGGGAATTTTGGCCGGCAGTGCTTGAATGGTATTTTGAGATATTGGGACCAGGGGGGCGTGCAGGTTTAAATGATTTACATAGATAGGGACACTTAAAATAGGTAGTTTAACACATTTAAAAAAGTTAAAATGTGGATAATCCCTGCTATGAAAGAGTTATTTATTAAAAATATGCAAAATACTGCATTAAGAATAACTGCAGTGGATCACAATATGTAATATCACACAGAAATAATGGCAAACTTGATCATTATTAACAATTAAGAAACTTACTACCCATGTGGGTTAAAGCAATATATAGTACACATTCTAAAATTGATAACTGGGTCCTCCCCATTTTATATAAAATATGCAATACAATGGGGTTTATTAATACTTGACAATAGTAAATGGGGCAAACTGCTTAACTAGAAAATGGCTTAAAATAAGGAATCATTGGTCAATTATTAGATTGGCCAAGGTTGAGGGAGGGCTCCGTTAGCAACAGAGACATATATAATAACATGGAATTTAAATTGAAATATGTGTTACTATCTTCCTGTGCACCCAGCCCAGCATGGCTCATGTTAGACCACGGAGGAAAAGGGGGGAAAAAGGAAATGAAATAGGGGGATTCCTGCAGCTATTAGAACATTGTTTATTGTTCCACTGAAAATAATAATTTACAAATTAAATTAAGTTAAAATGGCATATATGTGTCAATTTGCCTGGGGTCCAGGAGGTATCAATCTAAATGATCAATAAAGATGTGCACAATATATGAGCACAAAATATTAAAATGTCAGACGTAGAACCTCTATAACAATATATTACAGTCAAATATATGTAAATTGTAACTAAAAGTACAGTACTGTTGACCATTGACATAGCCAGTTATACACAATATAAACACTGGCTGGGTTTAACCCTCTGAATGCTCTACTGAGCATTGTCTATTATTGTCCCAGTGCACTAAATAAAAGACAAGTGATTTGTTAAGAGTTCTCTCCCATGATGGGAAGATATAGGGATGTATCAAACTCCTCCCAGCGGTTACTTCCTCTTTTGGTTAGCAGTAGGTTAATCTTGAGCTATGCTCGGAAGCAGTCAAATCTCTGTGCGGAAGTTGGGGATGTATAAAGAATTTGGTCAGGCAAGAATCATCTGCCCTTCAGTAGGCTAAATATCACTAATTCCCAATATATATGGGATTATAATGTACTACAAGGAAAATTAGTGTATAACACACTGGAAGACAGAAAATAGATGTAATTAGTGCCAAAAATGGAATAATTAAAGCACTGTACAGTTAAAAGCTGTTCAGTGATATAAATAAATGACTTGAATTTCCCCAGATATGGGAAAATGTTTATTAAATTTACGTTTTTAATATAAAATATGTTCTTATTAAGCTGTTCTCTCTGTGTAGAGAACTGGGGGAAACGGTTGGCTAATGCATTTGCCAATAATGATGTTGGTAGAATATTGATGCGGCCGACTGAGAGTTTTCTGGGCAATGGTGAAATGGGCTTTGTATGGAGTGTTAGCGGGTGGCATGTTGTTCCACTCCCGCATAACATAGGCCTTGGAAAACTTGGTCAGAACATTTGTCCCAATGATATATCGGGCGAGTTCGAATCTGGGTCATGTGGGGTGAAAAACTAGGTCACTAGGTCAAATTGAAGAAAAAGCTTGTTAACACTCTAGAAGTCACAATTTTTGTTCAATCTTCATGAAACGTGGTCGGAATATTTGTCTTAATGATATGTCGGCCACGTTCGAATCTGGGTCATGTGGGGTGAAAAACTAGGTCACTAGGTCAAATTGAAGAAAAAGCTTGTTAACTCTCTTGAAGTCACATTTTTGCCCAATCTTCATGAAACTTGGTCAGAACATTTGTCCCAATGATATCTCGGCCGAGTTCGAATCTGGGTCATGTGGGGTCAAAAACTAGGTCACTAGGTCAAATTGAAGAATAAGATTTTTAACACTCTAGAAGTTACATTATTTGCCCAATCGTCATGAAACTTGGTCAGAACATTTGTACCAATGGTATCTCGGCCGAGTTCGAATCTGTGTCATGTGGGGTCAAAAGCTATGTCACTAGGCCAAATTGAAGAAAAAGCTTTAATTTCAATATGTACTTCAAAATTTTGAATGTCTGTTGTCACTTAAGCTTTTCAAACCATGATGATTAAGGCCGCATTTCCATTAGTCTGTATCAGTATATCCATATCCGTATAAAAATCTAACACATGGACAATTGTTCGACTAATGAAACTCAGGTGAGCGACCCAGGGCCATTTGGCCCTCTTGTTTACATCATTCAACACATTTCATGTACATATTATTGTACCATGTTTGGTCATATGCCCCAAAAGTGTATCAAACCAACCTTCACTGATCAAATCATCATAAGGTTTATCCATTCCTATTCCTATGTTTGTCTGATGAATGCTCTCCTTATCTTTACTTTGTCTGTGGTATTTGTATATGTGCGACTTACCACAATCACTGCCATTCATAATTTGGTTTACATATGAACACGTTTTTACTAGAGTCATTTTGTGAACACAGAAGTGAGTGAATGTCCAACGGTGCTCCGTCGCTGGTTTGACGTCACGTTTTTTCTGACATACCACTTCATCGTTTTTTATTGTAAAGAATGAACGACTTGAGCAAAACATATGAAATTTGTATATCTTATTTATGTCTTATTGCTGATAGTGACAAATAAATTTGGTAACATTTCTCGTAAGTTTAAGTATAAAATTCAACTGCATATTACAAAAGCGATTTAAAAAATTCAAAGTGCTCCGTACATGACAACCTACTGTTGCTATCGTGATGTAATTTACATTTCCTTACAAGACATGGTTTAAGTTGCATAATATTCTGATCAAGTATAGATAAAAGTACATGTCTCACAGGTTTCATCTAAATTACCGTAGTTCATGTATATAATATTATCGGACCCTGTGAATGAACTTTCCGGACACCTGCGCAGAGACTTTGACATGCGAACTGAAAGCGGAATACATGGAAAGTGAAATGTCTAAAGCCCCCTTTCTTTAAGCCGCATTACAGGCGGAAGTGGTCAAATTTGGAATTAACGATTGAAACAGTTATTTAAATGTCTTGTATAGTGCGAAAACATTTACCTGATCCTGCTGACCTCTATTTAAATAAATGTTCCGGTTAATTAATTATCTATTATTAGAGTCGGCCTGTTCCGTTAACATACGAAGGAAAGTCCACAGGGCCCAGTATAGATCCGATATAGTAATAATTGATTAAGTGTTACAAATCGATCAGTTCTACTGACGCACAAAGAAACGTCGTAGAGAGTTAGCTTTGTATTTACATGTAGTAAATTGTACAAGTGGGTGTGTAGTCCGATATTCAATTAGGTTATAACAATGGTATTTGATTGTGCTGCATTTTCCTCAATTTTTTTTCATCATGTTTTCATGTTCTTAATAAATATTTTATTCAACCAAGCAATAATACATATGAAAATAGCAAATATAATATCACATATAAGTATGTCGATGTTACTCTTGCTCGTGCCAGTGCATTTTCAAGAAAAGAAGAACTATTCTGGTTTCTAAACCATTTGGATGTGTTATATATAATTTCTTTTGCTTTGGACCCTCGTGTCTGTCATTATTGCTTTGAAAGCCAAAACTAAAATAAGATATGGAGATCAACATCTTCATTTCAAAAACAAACATCTATTCCATCACCGTAGTCGATTGTTTGATAGGTAGACATGCATACCACCCCACAATCGCTCCTTGTTTAAAGCTAGGTAACTAAAGTCGTATTTATACTTGTATCTAAAATAAGTTTACGAACAAATATACACGAACATACTTTGAAACATAATTTTGCCTTTGTATTCAGCTCATGAATATTCTTGCATAAATCTTAGTATCAGGTCATTATTTTCGCACTGTACAATTGCATTAGTGTGTGCTTAAACTTCAGTAATGCCCTTGGTCAGGGAACTATTTGTGGCGCGTCGTAAGAAAACCGGATTTAATGCCTGTGCGTAAAGTGTCGTCCCGGATTAGCCTGTGCAGTCCGCAAAGGCTAATCCGGGACGGCACTTTCCGCCTACAGTGGATTTATGTTTAGAAGAGACTTCCTTGACACAGAAAATACCATACAAGCGGAAAGTGCACAGGCTAATCCGGGACGACACTTGACGCACATGCATTAAGACCGGTTTTCTCATGACGCGCCACATTTGGTTTTTGGATACTGTTGAAACTAAAACACTGATCCTCCTAGTTAAATGTTAATAAACACTATCTTTGTTTATTTGCTATTCATCTCAGCGACGTGGTCTTAATCCTAATATTCACCGTTACCTTTCGGCGAGCTGTATGTTTCGTCGGGTTTAAAATGTCAACAATGCAGTGGAATTAAAAGTTGTCAGATACCATTATTGTTAAGAAAATGTAACTCGTTTTTCGGTCATATTTTTTTTATTTTATGTGTTTGTAAAATATTAATTAAAATCTTAATGGTTGTCACAACTTGCGTGTCGACCGTATAGATGTGCTAAACTTGAAATAGACTGGGTATATGTGTATCATTAAATATAAACACAATGTGTTTATACTGATGGAATTAGGATTTGAATTGGTAATTGTGAAAATATCGAAGAAAATGAGCCTAATGACAATTGTCAGATTGACAGTCATGTGAACAATAATAGTATGCAGTCTTATCATTCAAACGAACTGTAACACATACGTATATTAGTAAGTACAAACTATCGGTTTTCTTTTTAAAAGACTATGAACAGACAACTAGAACAATGAAAGAACACGATTTCCTGTACTATTAGGCTAAAAAGGTTCATGAATTGTTTCTCAGACAGCGCCGCAACGGTTTTTTATGGCCCGCAAAGATTTTGATTTATTGCCAAAAACAATTTTATTTACTAGCTTTTGACGATCTTGTGCGGATTTTAAAGCAGCAGTCCAGAAATATGTTAATAAAAATAAAACTTAGCTAAAATTGTTTCTTACCGAACAAAATACAAGAACTACGCATTGAAATCTGTGAATTATTAACATTTTGGTAACTTGCTATCGTCCATTTTCTGTATGCGATAACTGGTGATGACTCTGGAGTAAACCAGTACTATCAATTGGGTAGTTCCGGGTCACTAACGACACAATCTATGTCTTCTTTTTAAATGTACTTGCAATCCTGTAAACCTTTATATATTTTGAGAGACACATACCTTAGCTTCAATATGCATGTAAGGAACAGTTGGTAGCATTAAACATGTTGTACAATATAGTGCTGATCTGTATGCGCACTGATCACGGTAGTTCCAAATCATGTACGTGTATTCCGGGTCATTTGACACGAATACTATAGATTCTGTAAGGGTTTGTATTAAAAGCATATATAAATGTCAAACTGACTTATTAGTTGTCAAACAACATAACAAGGAATATATTTTTATTTCTAGAACTGGATAACAAATAATCACAATAAACTAGTTAGTGCTCATAGCAGTTTTTCCCACGTTTCATCTTATATATTTTGCATGTACGATGCGGGTCAATATATTAATAGGTGCACAGAAATATAGCTTCGATGACCATTCAGATGTAAGATTACGACAATAAAATCATCTTAGAATTTATCAACGTTTGCCAATGCCTTTGACTGGTAGAATATAATATAAAAGTACCAGCTAAAAGTATTTAAAAAAATAAATAATTGAAATATGTACATTAACCGAAATGCGATAAACAATCCAAAGCACATTCACGTATGCAATGTGGTAATTGTACACAGATTCTAAACAAAAAACTATCTGAAAACAGTAAAACACTGAAGGGTATTCTTGGATCACCGTATGGCTGGCACCAGTCTTCAATTTGAAATAACAAGAAATGCTATTTTGTCATCTATTACTTATATAGAAGAATAAATCAAACCTATGAGAAGCATATATATCCCCTTATTTGTGTAACAAATAATACATATTGATCAATAAATAATTGTCTTAGATTGTGCATGAGTCTACTGACCCAACCAACCAATGGAGAAATTCCATAAAGCATATATATATATAACAAATGCTTGACATATCCCCTTGAGATCCGTTCAGGTGACCAGGAACACCCCAATACACATGTGTCGATATAACTTTAGTTTTCTGCAGTAATATGGAACGCGTTGGTTTTCTCGTGTATACAGTAAATGAATATACATTTATTTACCAGTTGATACCATAAATGTGCCCATTTACTGGGCATTTTCAATGTTTTATCGCAATATATAAACCGTAGCCTATTTTGTGTAACTGGTGTTCAGGTAGATTTTTCAACATGTAGTACTCATAAAACCACGTTTCGGTTCATTGATAAGCATTCGGAGTTGAAACTTTGGTGATTTACTGCAAATGTATTGCTGCTCAAACACCAGTTAATAACAAGAGCTGTCGGAGGACAGCGTGCTTGACTTTTCTTGTGCTTGTCAGAGTTACTGGCATTTTTTTTCTAAAACAAGAAACATTGAAATTCCACAAAAACCAAATTTTTCAAACAAAGTGCATTAAAGTCAGCAAATCAATGAAATTTTTAGTAATGGTAAATTTGACCTTGACCCCACCCACCCCATATGCAATCCCAAGTGAGGTTTCGATATTAGGTATCTATGTATTAAGTTTCATTATAATATCTCAATGCGTTCTCAAGTTATTTATACTTTATTAACAGTGGCCTTGACCTTGACCCTATTCACAATTGCAAGTAAAGTCTCGATATAAGTTTCATTAAAATATCTCAATTCGTTTTCAATTTATTGAGCGGAAACCGTTTGTCTACTTTTAGTAACAGTGACCTTGACCCCAACCACCCCATATGCGATCCCAAGCGAAGTCTCGATATAAGGTATATATGTATTAAGTTTCATTAAAATATCTCAATGCGTGTTCAAATTATTGAGCGGAAACCGTTTGTCTATTTATAGTAACAGTGACCTTGACCTTGACTTCACCCATCCCATATGCAATCCCAAGTGAGGTCTTGGTATGAGGTACCTATGTATTAAAAGTTATTAAAATATCTCAATACGTTCTCACGTTATTGAGCGGAAACTGTTTTTCAATTTTTAGTAACAGTGACCTGTGAGAGGAAACTGTTTTTCAATTTTTAGTAACAGTGACCTTGACCTTGACCCCACCCACCCCATATGGAATCCCAAGTGAGATCTCGCTATAAGGTATCTATGTTTGAAGTTTCATTACAATTGCTTAATCTGGTCGCAAGTTAGAGAGCGGAAACAAAAACTTTAACCTGTCCATATAGCTTATATGTAAAATTTCTAAGTGTAAAAAGGCCCATAATTTTGACAAATTTCAAACTAGAGTTATCAAACTTGGCTTTTGAGTTCATTTTAATATAGTGAATAAGTGTTCGAAGTTTGAATGAAATCCCAAGCCATTTTTGAGAAACTAGCTTACCGAAAAACTTTAACCTAGCTCGGACGCCGACGCCGGGGCGAGTAGAATAGCTTGCCTTTTCTTCGAAAAGTCGAGCTAAAAATCGAAATGGGAAAGTGGTTATTATTTTCAGAACCATTAAACTTTAAGTGATCCGGAACTACCGGTGATTCGGAATTCCTTCAATGACTGTACATGTATATTCCGTTCGTACCAAGCGCTTTTGAACAAAACAGTATACAATGCCTTTCGTAAATAAGAAACAGCTTTCGGACGAATAAACACCATAAACGTTCATAAGAACTATTACTTAAATTACGATTTACTGAATTAGATTCCATGGACAGCGGCTTAAAATTAAACTAATCCGCATTTTAACATAGCGGACGAAGAGTAACCCGGTACGGATTTCGGTATTTCCAGTAATTTTCTTCCTGTCTGATTTACTTATATCAATCGGATATACACGAATTGTGAAATACTGTGTAAATCTCAAATTTGAACAAAAAGTCATATTAGTTTGGGAACCTTTATAAATATCGTCTATTTGTTGATTTAAACTGTTGTTTCGTAGATGCTTTTGCTTGAGTAATAGCATTCCATATGTTTTAAGAAAATTTGTGTCAATATAAGTCCTATGGAAAAAAACGAAAATGCCAGCTGCATTGAAAAAGTGTTGATTTTCCTTTCCCAAAACTGTTGGTGATTTATTGCAAAAATAATTCCAATTTGTTGACGTTATCAAATTTTAGTTAATCGAAGGCCATAACTCCACAGTGACTCGGACGATTTGGTTGGTTATCAAACTTAACCGAGATAATACGCCCACAAAGATTTTCACCAAATTCAGTGAAGATCGGCTATAAACTGTTGGACATAGAGGACGGAAACTGCTAAAACTGCCAATTTTAGAAAATTCAAGGGATAAACAATTACTGAAGCGATTTGGCTAATTTTTAAACTTGGCCAAGATATTATGTCTACAAACATGTTCATGAAGTATGCTGAAGATCGGATGAAAACTGTTGGACTAAGAGAGCGGAAACCGCTAAAAAGGCCACTTTCAGATAATTCAAGGGCCATAACTCCACAATTCCTGGAGCGATTTGGCTAATTAGCGAACTTGACCTAGATATTATTATTACAAACATTTTCATGAAGTTTGGTGAAGATTGGATGAAAACTACTGGACTTAGAGAGCGGAAACCGCTAAAAAGGCTAATTTTAGACAAGTCAATGGCCATAACTCCACAATTCCTGGGGCGATTTGACTGATTATCGAACGTGACCTAGATATTATTGTTAAAAATATTTTCATGAAGTTTGGTGAAGATTGGATGAAAACTGTTGGACTTAGAGAGCGGAAACGGATAATTTGGGATAATTCAATGGCCATAACTCCACAATTCCTGGGGCGATTAAGCTGATTATCGAACTTGACCTAGATATTATGCCAACAAACATTTTAATGAAGTTTGGTGAAGATCACATGAAAACTGTTGAACTTAGAGAGCGGAAATGAAAGTGATCTACCGAACGACCGAACGACAGACCGACATTAGCAAACCAATATACCCCGCCATCTTTGATTGGGGGGGTGGGGGTGGACATAATTACGAAAAGTTAAATTTTATAAATAGAAGTTCTTTAATGCATTTGAAGCCACTAATGTTAATTATGAACATTCAAATTGATTGCCTGTGTTCATTTTATATATTGTATTTGGTAATCTCGTAGAGAAGCTCTTCGGAAACCGATGGACATATTTTCACATCAATTATTTTTCCAAAAACATACATGGCATTTTGATACATTTACAAATATATAAACCGCACAGTTTAAGAAAATATATACATTTGTTTCCGCTAACGTCTTGGAAAAAAGTATGGTAGGTAGGTAGGCATAAAAAAAAATTTCGTTAACTTTTTTTCTTCGTGATATTGATATTTAATAGGCAGTTTGTGTGAAACTATTTGAAAACAAGCCAAAGTTTCCAAGTTCACAATCTTTACTTCTGACATGAGTTCCTATTTCCTTCTCCCATGCGAGCCCATTGTTCTTGGTTTTTTCCCCAATTTAAACAGACAGTGAAGTGACACTGTACAAATTAGTAGTTCTTCTGTAGTGTGATTTCAACACTGGCACCAGGAAAGCCACACTGGTCACAAACATCCTTCCTTGAAGTTGAATTAAATCTGCAGGTATAAAAACATATTTCAATATGGTTTTCACAATTTTTGCAGGCGGTTCCGTGGTCTAGTGGTAATGCAGTGGCTTCACAATCCACTTCCGAGATGTAGTGTACTAGGTGTTTCACACCGGGCACTAAAAGACCCAGGGACGCCTCTGGAACAGGGCGTCTTCAGTATCTTGCACTATCCCCCGTAACCCAACTAACAAGTCTTATGGAGGCGATGGCCATATGGGAGAGAATCCCCGTGCACTCGATAAAAATGTACTATACACACACATTTTCACAACTGTTTCCTGGTCACAACACCTCTTGGAGATAAGTACACAGGTTCTGCATCAATAGACGCTTTTTTGCCATTTATTATCCATAAGCACCTGCACACATTCAAACTTTATTGCGGCACAGACGCTTGTTCTTGTTAAATGTGCCCCCAATCAATTACTGTCAGTATTTAGAAGGAAAGTTTCGACAAACTTTGCAAAATGCGATTTATTTACTAAAGGTTAGGCATGCGCAAATAAATTCCTTCTTTGTTACAAATAAAATATTCAATGTTTGATCTCAATTTTCACCATGACCAAGCTACTTTCCAATATATCACCATACATTGTTGGAAAATTGAGCTCATAACCTTTTAAAAAAACAGCATGTCAAAAAATTCTATACGTTGTAACTCAAAATATTTACATTAAAAAAAACACACCGGTTTTTACAGGCATGGAGGCTGCCATTTTGCGCATGAATACATGGGCCAACATTTATGAAGCCGGGAGCTTCCATATATACCTTTAAAATGATACCAAAACATATAATTTAATCTGTTTTTTACAAATTCTATGCATCCTGCACTCCACCATATGTGCTTATTATCTAACTGACAGCATGTTACCCTGAGGATGTGACTTCCGTTTTTGGGGTAATTAGAGGTCAAATTAGATGTCAGTTAGATAATAAACACATAGGGTTCAGTGTATAGTCCATATGATTTTTAAAATACAGTTTAAATGATATGTTTTGGTATCAATATAAAGGTATATATGTAAGAAATAAGAAAAAAATACAGTTTTAGGCACTACTTTATCTTAAACGGTTCCCAGCTTCATAACTTTTGGCCCATGTATTCATGCACAAAATGGCAGCCCCCATGCCTGTCAAAACCGGTGTGTTTATTCTAAGGTAAATACTTTGAGTTAGAACGTATAGACATTTTTGACATGCTGTTTTTTCAAAAGGTTATGGTCTTATCTTTCCAACAATGTATGGTGATATATTGGGAAGTCGCTTGGTCATGTTGAAAATTGAGATCAAACATTTAATATTTTATATGTAACAATGAAGGAATTTATTTGCGCATGCGAAACCTAGACCTAACGCAAATGATGGCAAAAGTGTAACAAAGGGCGACAACTAGAGTATACAATCGGTTAAACAACACCAATACTATTGGCGTTGCTGCCTAGAGGTTACACATGCGCAAATAAATTCCTTCTTTGTTACATATAAAATATTTAAAGTTTTATCTCAGTTTTCACCATGACCAAGCTACTTTCCAATATATCACCATACATTGTTGGAAAGATAAGGCCATAACCGTTTGAAAAACCAGCATGTCAAAAATTTCTATGCGTTGTAACTCTAAATATATAAAAAAATTACCTTTTTTTCCTAGTCTTTTTTTCTTATTTCTTACATATATACCTTTACATTTATACCAAAACATATAATTTAAAATGTATTTTCCAAATTCTATGCATCCTGCACTCAACCATATGTGCTTATTATCTAACTGACACCCTGAGGATATGATTAGACCTTTAAGAGAACCCAAGCCTTTTAACTTTGAATGAAAACCACAATTTTCAATAATCTGATCTATATGATTTCGATTTTTGACAGAAACGACTGCATCAGTCTATTAAAGGGTCAGTGTTTTTTTATATATATATTTTGAAAGGTATCCAAAATCATATGGTTTCCTGGCCCACGGTAGAACTAAAGCCTAACACACTAATAATACAATTAACCAGTAGACGAACATAGATCGCTCCGCCTGTCTGTTTGTCCAATGTTGTGTGTCCAAGGATTTGAAGTAAATGGATTGGATTATGCAACCAATGTAAACCCATACTTGGTCAACTAAATCCTTGATTGAAAAGTATCTACTGGTACCAGACATGTAATTCTACTCTCACCAATTCCAACTTTAATGCGGCTTTAAGCCATAATACGTGGTTGCTACTGATTATGGTTTAACAGGGACACAAAAGAAAGTTCGAGTTTGTTTTAAACAATTAAAACCATGTAGGTAATGCATTGTGTTAGTTGTAACATAATCTGCATTGACATGCTCATGACAATGAATAGCATAACTCAAACCACACCGGTATGATCATTTTGCAATGTCGCTGACGCATACAAAATGTGAATATGACAGTAACCCATACAAGTTGCTTTCGGCTGAGATTTAGACATTAATTATTTTTCATGAATTATATACATTAAAACGTTAACATCTTCGTTGAACACTGTATACCTAATGGTGGTTGTGTGGGCGGGTATACTCATTATTAGCATTAAAATATATGAGTTCATTTACATCTGATGAATAGATTGCTTATTTAAAAAATACATTTAAACAAATGCTTTCGTGTTCTTGTAGTTCGAACATAAGCTACAGATACATCTATATTAAGCTAACAGCTAAATATTGCAAGTGCACAAACAACTTTCAATTTCAACGAAACATGATTTATAGCATTTCAAGTTCACAAATACTAGTGCCTATGGTTTATTTCACTGTTCATCACTCAACCAAGTCTGGCTTAACTAAACATGTGTATCTTAAGTATCTTGGTTTCTTAAGTTCATGACCGACGGTTTGGTTTACATATAAGTGCTAATCATCCACAACTAAATCTTGTTTACATGCATATTAAGTTTAAACTGTATCGGATAATTGTTCTTAAACAAACAGAATGCCTTATAGGGACTTGTTCACAGATTTTAGTATTTTTGGAAAATGTCATTAAACGTCTAAACTGAAAAAGCTAAAGCATCTGGATTAAAGAACTCGGGTAGTATATCAAGAAAAGCCTTAAAAAAAGAAAGAATAAAAGCCGCCATCGAGGCTCGAACCTAGGTCCTCCGGGTTAAAAGCGCTAGCCACTTGTATACGTTTCTGTCTATTTTGTACTATATATAAGTGATTCGCGTGCTTTCAACAAATTCAACGAAACCGACAAAAGTATTCGAAATTATTCAATCACAACATTGATAATCCATTAAAAGTGACTGCAATTCAGCCACCAACATTGCTTTTACATATTTCAATGGGCACTAAATAGATACGATGGATAATAACCTGAAAGTTTGAATACATGCCGTCATAAAACTGAGGTAGTGCATACAGTTAATAATACATGTAGCAACACATTACCGTTAATGAAAGAATGAAAGATCGCAAAGCAGTACCTATTGTTAAGTACTAATTTGCAATATGATACAATATACCGCATGTCAAATACTGATTTGAACGCAAACATTGTTATAAACTCTAACGCAATCAGAAATTATTCTAAACTCAAAATAACCTTATTATGGACATGGCAAAACACCTCTAGTTTACTTCGAAAGCGTTAATTTACTATATCGCCCTAAATATACGTTCTTCCGCGGAATTCTTTGTTTAGTTGGAACCATTTTTATTTGAGCTCGATTAAGTTGAAAGCCATTTACTTATTTGCCTATTACGACACTTTTGATTCCGTTTCCACCGAAGAACCAGTACTTTTGTGAAAGATCTTTTGAACGCTCCCCGAGTACTTAATGGAACTCACGACCTCCGATCGCAAGGCGGACACCATATCCGTTATACCACTGCGACCTCTGTTTGTTGTTGTTTAATTTTTGTTTTCTTGCATAGCCATGTCCATGTAAGAAGTGTTTTATGTTCATGCTAGCTAACACATCATTATCACTGTTCTAGTCGGAAATTTCCAACATGTATGAGGTGAAAGGGATCCCCACGCTGATCATACCGGACGGCAAGACGGGCGAGACGCTGGACGCTGGCGCCCGGAGCACCGTCATGAAGAAGATAGGCGCCGAGGACTTCACGGCCTCTAAAGATAAATGGGGGCAACAATAACTCTACAGTATTGACCGTTTTATGACACATTATTAACGGGACAATGCACATATTTGCGTATTTTTGATAAATGTTATACAAATGTATTCACTGCATAAACTATAACATATAGACTAACAAGCCAAATATTCCACGAACGCTGGGGCTGGAACCTTAGACATCTGCATCAAAAGTCTCTTGTGCTAACCATTAGAACAGACAGGCTTATTCACATTAATTTATATTTTTAACGCAAAGTAAGCGATACATATTTTCAAAATATCACCGAAAGACGTTACAAACGCTCTTTAATTGTAGATGTATGTTCCAAGTGTATGTCTATTTTTTCATTCTTCCTCTATAGACCTGAATGCAGCGCCAAACATTCGTTGACGCTGTGGAATACAGTAAGTATATGTACATGCTTTGCCAAACTTTTTTTTATTGATATATAACAATAATTGTCATAAATATACATTTATACTAGAGAAGCATCATGCTTTCAGATCATTTAAGCCGTCTTTGACATTATTATCATTTATGTATTTGATTCAAAAGCAGCTACTCGTATATTTCCAATACATTGTATTCTATTCTGCAATGGTTAAGTTTTTTATTACATTGACATTGTATACATACATACATAAACTATGTAATTATTCTGGCGTGCTTCAGTGTTATGTGCATGTCGTCGGTAATTGGATGTTTTAATTGGAATAGACTTAAACTAAGAAGTCACTAAACTTGTATACATGTCCCCACCAAAAAAATGTCAACGATGAAAAAGCCTTTACATTACCGTAAATGAGCCAATCTCTATCAAGTTAAACCGAATTCAAACCCCGTGAACAAAGTTTCTGTCTATGTTATGGAGGACCGAGTAAATTGAGACAAAAAAATGCAAATTAAAAGCGGAATAAATGGGAATAAAAACTGCCTGCCATACAGCTAATTCTAAGTATGCCATGTCATAGGTCGATGGTGGTGTCATTTGACTATAAAATTATACATTTGAGGCGCGTCGTGGGAAAACAAACTTAATGCAGTCCGCACAGGCTGATCCAGGACGGCACTTTCCGCCTACAGTAGATTTATGTTTAAAAGAGACTTTATTGACACAGAACATACCATACAGGCGGAAAGTGCCGTCCCGGATTAACCTGTGCGGACTGCTCAGGCTGATCCTGGACGACACTTTACGCACATGCATTAAGGCCGGTTTTCCCACGACGCGCCTCATTTGTGTACAAGAAACCTACAATTCTACCTCCTACATCGGTAATCAAGCGCAGATACAGGATTTTGAGTTAGAGGGGGGCGGCTAAAAAAACTATTCAATTCAACCTCTTTTATTGATTTTTTTTGGTTTTCTTAGTGTATGTGTAGGGTGAAAATTAGATACGACTTGATTTGCTTGAAAGGTTGTGGCCCGGAAAGAAGACGGGTCTTGTGTTGTGGGCCAAGCAACTTGTTTTGAGGCCGGTATTTTAGGGCTAGGTTAGTGTTCAAATTAGAGGTAGTTGTGGGCTGGGTGGCGCACTGCCTAAATCCACCAACACTAGCCCTTTTATACTAGCTGCACATCCGGGCAACTTAACTTTAAAACTACTCATGCGTAACACGCAGGGCTTTCACTTAATTACTAATACGAATATCTAACCAAATGTTAAACAAATATAGTCTCTCAGAATTTCATGCCTTTATGCGAAATAAAGTTGCGTCGACAATACAGATAAGAAAGGGCAAGCTCGTCACACTGGGTCCAGTAAATGGACCCATTCTCAATGTCAAATTTGGTTTATTTCTCCCAAAATGAATGAAAAGATTCCCAAAGCTGAAGTTAAAAAATTCTAAATGCATCGGAAATATTAATATATGTTGTTAATAATGTAATTAACTTATCTTCTTAAGGTCATGATGAATTTCAAAAATATTTTTATGCACCCAAAAATATTGGAGCCGCGGCCGCGGAGAGCTCCCGCGCCTCCTGCTCCTACGCGTCTGTGATAATTGGAAGATACGCACAATTTTTTACGCCCAGTACAAATACATTATTTATTGAGGATTAAAATCTAGTGTGTTCATAACATTGTGCAGGTGCATGTGCATGTGCATAACAGTAAATACCAAATGCCCTGTCAGTAGGCCAAGAAATAAACTTGGTTGTCTAAGAGGATAGAGGATAGACTTTGTGGAATATAAATATAGATTGAGAATAACTGTGCAATAAATAAACATGAGTGCAAAGGATACGTCCAAACCGTCCAAATACCAACCGGCAGGGAAGATGCAAGCAAAAGGAGGTGACAGACCAAAGCGGAGTAATTCCGAAGTCAGCAACGACAGCCTGAATGATGTAAGTGCAATAAGGGCTCAACTAGATACTCTGGAACAATCAATAACTGATCTAAGTGATGACATAAAACATATGTTGAAAAAAGATGAGGTAGAAAATATCATAACAAACACAGTTTCTAAAATTATGGCAGAAATTGAAAAACGTAATGAAGATTTTCTAAATAAAATGAAAATAAGTTTGCAAGCAGAAATGGAAACAAAATTGGACAAACTAGTAGCATTCAGTGTCTCAGAAAAAACCAAAGAGTTTACAGATAGAATTAAATGTGTAGAATTTGAAAACGAGACAATACTAGACAAATTTAACTTAATTAAACAAGACCAAAAAAAGGCCTTAGAAATTATGGAAGAAAAGTTAAAATCCACCTTAAAAATGAATGAAGAAACCAGCAAACGCTCAAACCACAATGAGCAATACTCAAGAAAGAACAATATTAAAGTGATGAATGTGAAGGAAGATCAAAGTGAAACTGTTGCAGAACTGTCAGACAAAATCATCAAACTATTGAAAGAACAGGACATAAACATCACACCAGAACAGATCGTAGCAATACATAGAATCCCCACCAAAAAAGGACAAATACGACCAGTCCTGATTAACCTGCGTAACAATAACGACAAAACCATAGTTATGAGGAAACGAAAAGAGATCAGAAACTCTGGCCACCGACTGGTAGATGATGTCACGGCAATGAACACCGCACTGATGAACCGACTGCATCTCCACCAGGGCATTGACTCTACCTGGTCTTCAATGGATCAGTGTTTGCCTTAACAAAACAACAAGAACGTATTAAGTTCGATCTCTATGATATCATTGACCTCGTTATTGAAGAATTTCGTGCCCATCGCAAGTAACATTAACGTACAGTGTATGTGAACTGTATAAATCACTATGTGAAGAAGAATTCAAAACCAGAAGGGGAAGAAATAAGAAGACAGACGGTGAGCATCCTAGTCTTTTTTGTTCACTAAAACTTGGTCTGTAATAATCAAATTAGAAAATTTTCATATCTTTGAAATTCATAAAACAAAACTTGTTATACATAATTTGTTTAAAACAAATATGTTTAAATTAAATTATACATCTTCGAATATATAATAAATAGGAAGTTCTATTTAATGTATGTACACTTGTCTATGTGTAAGTGCTTAGTATTGTAACAGGGCGAATTATCTCCCTGTTATTTTGATATAACTATTACCTCCCTTTAGGATGCGTTATTATAAATAACCTTTATATTTCAGTATAATAATATTTTCTATGTGTATCTCTATTATTTATAAGTATTGTTTCAAATACACATAATGTTTAATTGTTTGCTTGTATGTTTATATTATTTTGTATATAATCATATTTCATGTATTGAGTGTCAGGTCGGCCTTCCCACCTTTTGGGCAAGGTAATTGGGTTGATCCCAATGAGTAGTCGCAGATGATAAACCATTTGATATAGTGAAGGGTTTGGAATCCTGATTTATCGCTATTTCATTTCCTTGAATTTACCTCTAACTGAAGAATTAATAATAATAAAATTGCAGTGTTAAAACATCCAACATCTTGGTCCCTTTTATTACAACCTTCGTTAAGGTGAACATAGCACCCGGGTATAATAACGACGCTGTTACATTTGGGGGCTCGTCCGGGATTTGATCAGTGATAAAAGGGGTTAAAAAGTTAAGGAATCGATGTAATAATAAAGGAGACAAGTAATATCTCAAGCAAATGGTCTCTTGATTTTTGTAAATTACTTTACTAGCCTAAGTAAGGATCAGTAAACATAGTTAGCTAGTACAAATAGTACACAGTTAACATTGTATAGCTTTTGGATTTGTAAATCCTGGGCAAGGATACTTAGTTTAGATAGTTATTGTTTGTGCACTAGGCATAAACCTTATTTATACAAACACAAGTAGTGTGGTCACCGTGTACCACAGTACAAATTTTTTTGTAGATTAGTTGATTGGGTTAACATCACATTGGTACATATTAAACAATGGATCCTCATGTTCCCCCTGACAATCTCAGTAGGCACAGTAGTATGCCATTTCTTGCGAGAGAACGGAAAGGTGAGAAGCTTGATTTTACAAGAGGTCATGTACAATTTACGAAGGATGATAGGTTCTTAGATAGTGGAAGAAGTTTTGATGAGAGTTATAATTACAAGCAAAGTAGAGCAGATAGCACTATGTACAATAACCTTCCCTCCAGTACTCCACTCAAATTAGAGTCTGAAGTAGTACCTCCCAGACCACCTCTTCCTACATCCTATCTCGGATTCCATGAGCCGGAGTCAAGATCAAATAGACCAAATTATGAATTTGAATCCATAAACCCGGACTTCACTGGTAGTCAATTTAGGTCTGCTCCTGCTAGTGATTTGAGAACATATGGCAGGACTATGAATGAGGGCTTCCATGAGGTAAGTTACCCTCAAAACCTGCAAAAACCTATGGAAGTCTTGCCAGAGAAATTCGATGGGAAAACCGGTGAATTTTCTGATTATATAATACACTTTGAACAAGTAGCTCTTTGGAACAGGTGGTCTGAACAGGAGAAAGCTTGTATGTTAAACATTAGTTTAAAGGGGGAGGCCCAGAAATTGTTGTCTTCTCTTAGGCCTGACCAACTCTCAAATTACCAAGAAATTAAGTATGTCTTGAATCAACGTTTTGCTCCCTTAGAAAGGGGTCTAGCATACCGGTGCCATTTCAGAAATAGTAAACGCATGGCCAATGATTCTGTCTCTGATTATGGTTACGAAATTCGGAAGTTGGGGCAAAAAGCTTTTCCAAGTATGGATGCCCGCTCCCTGGAAATATGTTTAGTGGATCAATTTATTCATGGACTTGACCATTTTGATCTTCAAAAGCATGTCCAGTTTGCACATCCTTACAATCTAGACCTTGCAATCAGCGCTGCCATTGAGTATACCTCATTGTTGGGTACATTAGATAGGGTTAGGAAACCTGAAGATAGCGAGATTCATGCATATGTAGCTACCGTAGAATCTCAAGGAATTTCGGATAGGCAGAACAAATTCTGCATGGAAAATTTAAAAGAAATATGTTCAAGCTTAATAGACAAAAAGCTTAAGGAAAAAGAGATTGGCCTACAAACAAATCAAAACGAAACCCGAACCTTTACACCTGTCCAAAGAGAGAGGGGTTATGCTCAATATTCTAATGGAAACCCTAATAGAGCCGCATCAGGACCATACAATCAGAGAAAAGCGTCTGTCAACCTATCAATGTCTAACTTCGATAGTTATTCAAATGACAATAGGGGTTCAAGGAGAGGAAATCCATATGGGAATAATGTACCTCAAATTGTGTGTTCCTACTTTGGGGAGGCAGCACATGTAGAAAGTCGATGTCCCTTTAAAAACATCTTAGACGCCCAGGGAAACGGGCAGTAACTGGGTTTGAATTGGCCGAAACTCCAGTTAATGATCAAATAAGGCCTCAAGGATTAGAACTGTTGGACAGCAACAAATTTAATAAAATAGTCCCTCAATTGTTCAAAGTGCAGAGCACTGAAATGCATTCCGTTCAGCTTGATGCTGAGACTAGTCTAACCGAGTGTAATCCGGTGATAAATAATGAGACATGTATTCGCGATAAAATATTATATATTGATCAAACAATGCCTCAAGGATTAGAACCATTGGGCAGCAACAAAATCAATAAAATAGTCCCTCAATTATCCAAAGTGCGGAGCACTGAAATGCATTCCGTTCAGCTTGATGCTGAGACTAGTCTAACCGAGTGTAATCCGGTGATAAATAATGAGACATGTATTCGTGATAAAATATCATATATTGATCAAACAAGGCCTCAAGGATTAGAACCATTGGGCAGCAACAAAATTAATAAAATAGTCCCTCAATTATCCAAAGTGCGGAGCACTGAAATGCATTCCGTTCAGCTTGATGCTGAGAGTACAATAACTGGTCGTCATCCAGTGATAGGTTGTGGGGCAGAGTTTGCATTAAATAAATCCAAAGAAGGAAGTTTGGGTACAGAATATTATGGCCATAAATTAGATGTATATAATCAGAATACCACGTCATGCCTTTATGTAAAGTGTGCCATTAGTTCGTGTGTAAAATGAAGTTTGTTGGTAGATAGTGGCAGTCCTGTGTCCTTATTGTCCAGGCGTAGATTTGATGCATTGGACATTAAACCTGAGTTAAGGCCCCCTGATAGACCCCTTTTAACTGCGAATGGGAAACAATTGATAGTCCACGGAAGTTGCATGCTGTCGTTTGAGATCGAGCACCTTTCGTTTGAGCATAGTTTCGTCATTGCAGACATTTCTGAAGCGTATGGCATTTTAGGAATAGATTTTCTAGAAAATGTAGATGCTGTTCTTAAAATAAGTAAAAGATAATTAAAGACTAAAAGTGGCAAACTTAAATTACACAAACAGAGTTCCATATATTGTGCTAAAATTCAAGTTGCAGAATCCGTGACAGTGCCTGCCAGAGCAGAAATGTAGCCATACTGCCTTCCTAGAGCCCAGGCTAAAGACTGTTGAAGGGTTGTTAGTAGCGAGGAACATAATTGACCCACTTGATAGCAAATGTATCGTTTCTGTTATGAATATAAATGATGAGCCTGTCAAATTAAATCAACATACCGTGTTGGGTTATTTAACTGCTGCTGAGGAAATTAAGAAGGACCTTGATTCAAATCAACAATGTGATAGCGGATGTCCAAGTCACTTAAGATGTGTATTAGACTCTGTTTCTAATGATATTACTGCTGATCAGAAAAAGCAAATCAGCAGATTATTAAGTGAATATAGTGACACATTTGTTGGCCCTGATGGAAAGTTTGGTCGTACTAGTATTGTAGAACATTGTATAGATACTGGAGATGCACAACCTGTTCAGTGTAAATCTAGGCGTATTCCCATGCACATGCAAGAAGTAGTAAATGTTGAGTTAGACAAAATGTTAGAACAAGACGTAATTGAGCCATGCAATAGTCCTTGGGCATCAGGAATTTGTCTAGTTAAAAAGAAGGATAATTCTATAAGGTTTTGTGTTGACCTAAGAGCTCTTAACAATGTCACCGTTTTTGATGCATATCCGTTGCCCAGAATTGATCAAACTCTCGAACAATTAGCCAAGGGAAGGTTTTTTCATACCTTGGATTTAGCGTCCGGCTATAGGCAAGTTGAATTAAACAGAGACGATGCTAAGAAAACTAGTTTTAGAATTCCAGGTAGAGGGCAATATATGTTTTCAGTTCTTCCAATGGGTGCAAAGAATGCGCCAGCTAGTTTTCAACGGCTGATGGAACATGTTTTGGCAGGATTACACTACGACAAATGTTTAGTGTATTTAGACGATGTCTGTGTGATGGGTCAGAATTTTCAGGAAGCATTAGAAGCCCTAAAACTGGTGCTCGAAAGGTTTAGACTAGCAAACTTAAAACTGAAACCTTCGAAATGTAAAATCTTCCAGACTGAGATTATATTTCTGGAGCACAGAGTTACTGGAGATGGTATTTCTTGCGATCCTGAGAAAATTGAGTCTATAAAAAGCTGGCCTGTTCCTCAAAATAGGGTTGATGTGAAATCTTGGTTGGGACTTTGTGGCTACTATCGCAAAATGATTAACCAGTTTGCAGAAATTGCACTCCCATTAACAAAATTGACTAGGAAAAATGAGAAATTTCAATGGACCCGTTTGCAACAAGAGGCATTCGAAAAATTAAAGGTGAGCCTCACAAATCCGCCGGTGTTAGCCTTCCCTGATGAGAAGGGTGGAACCTTTATACTAGACACTGATGCTAGTGGGGATACTATATCGGGAATTATATCTCAAGTACAAAATGGTCAGGAAAAAGTAATTGCCTATGATAGCAAAACTCTTAACCGAGCTCAAGCTAATTATTGTACCACCAAACGTGAGTTACTGGCTGTAGTGCACTTTGTGCAAGCATACAAACACTACTTAATGGGAAGAAAATTCACTGTACGGTCTGATCATAAGAGTTTGACATACTTGGAACATTTTAACGAACCAGATGGTATTTTGGCCAGATGGATCACTATTCTTGCGGCCTATGAGTTTGAGATAGTTTACAGGGAAGGCTCGAAGCATAAAAATGCTGATAGTTTAACAAGAAGGAGTAAAAGATCCTGTCACATAGAGCAATGTAAGGAATGTAACAAGATTCAAGATAAGCCTGATATAGAAACTAGTGACGAAGTTAGTCGTCCAGATCCCCCTCAAGTAGTAAATCCGATTTCGGAACATGAGGATACAGATAACAACTCACAGCCTAATTGGCTAGATGTTTGGGACCGGAAAGAGTTAAAAACTCTGCAACAAAAGGACGAGTCTGTAAGAGAAGTTCTTAGATTAAAAAATAGTCACACTGATAAACCACCACATAGTGCTGTTAATGTTCCCAATGAAGAGGTCTTCAAGCTGTTGCAGTCTTGGGAATCCTTAGTTGTCTTAGATGAACTCTTGTATTACATCGTGGTTGACAAGTCAGGTTCCAATTCTATGTGTCTGGTAGCGCCCTGTGAAATCCGGTCTGAGATCTTTGCTCATTTGCACGGTCAGAGGTATTCCGGTCATCTTGGCAGGGATAGGACTCTTGAAGCCATCAAACGTAGATTTTATTGGCCCGGGTTGTCCAAAGATGTAAGTTTATGGGTACGCCAGTGCGATCTGTGTGCACAAGGAAAACCGGGACCTGGAAAAGGAAAAAATCCTTTAACACAAATAAAAGCTTCCAGGGTTATGCAGATATTTGCGGTAGACATTATGGGCCCCCTCCCAAAGACTAAGAACAACAGTGAATATATATTAGTTTGTGGCGATTACTTTACAAAATGGAAAATGGCATTCGCTATACCCAATCAAACTGCTCAAACCGTGGCTGAAATCTTAGTTACCAAAGTATTTTTGCTGTTTGGATTTCCTTCTCAAATTCATACCGACCAAGGTCGCAACTTTGAGTCCCAGTTATTCAGCTCAGTTTGCTCATTGTTAAACATTAAGAAAACCCGTACTTGTGCATATAATCCAAACTCAGATGGGATGATTGAAAGATGTAACAAAACCATCATTTCCATGTTAAAACTGTTTGTATCTGAGACAGAAAATTTTCGAGATTGGGATGACCATTTAGACTATGTCATGGCCGCTTATAGGTCGACACAACATGCCAGTACTGGTTGCTCTCCAAACCTCCTGATGCTGGGAAGGGAAGTTGACAAACCCTTAGATCTGATCGTAGGGCCTCCTCCATCGCAAACTGAAATAGAATGTCCAGTTCAGTATGTAGAGTGGGTAAAAAATGCATTTAGAAATGCACACCAATTTACATTTACACAGTTGGGCATTTCTGCATCAAGGCAGAAGAAATATTATGATAGAGGTTTGAAACCTCGAGAATTTCAAAAGAGCGATTTAGTCTGGAGGTGGTATCCACCGCTAGCCAATCAGAAATTAAGGTTGGGATGGACTGGTCCCTATACAGTGTTGGAGAAAATAACTGGGCTAACTTACAGAGTACAGAAAGAACCTGACTCACCAGTGCTAGTTCTGCATGTTGATCAATTGAAGCCCTATGAAGGGTCTAAATTGTCGGAAATTGGGGAAGAAAGACAGTTGGATCCAAAACCAAGAGAAATCATCCTAGACGAACCTTACGTGCCCTGGTCACGAAGGGAACGTGCAATAAAATCAAGGCAGATATTTGACCCTGGTTAATCTGAAAGATACTGTAGCCAGTTAATGTGAGGAAGTGGGTGGTCGAAACAGTGAATCCTTGTATATAGTACCCTTGCAGTGTGTATGTTGTAAAAGTGTTGATGTTGAGATAATATTATTAATGTACATATCATGCAGTGACTATGTATTTAACAAATACATAAAGAGACAATGATTTGAACGATCATTACGATTAAAAGTAATTTCAGAGGATACTCTTTAATTACATACGGATATACTGTAACCCTAGTATAAGGGTGTAATTACATAAATTAGTGTAGTATTTAATGTGTTAGTTGTACCGTTTGTATCATTGCGTAATATTGGACTTATTCCAATATTCAAAGTGCAGAACACTGAAATAAATATTCAGCTAGATGCTGAGAGCAGTATTCAGAACTGGTTGCAATCCAGTGATTAGGTATCATTGCATAAGACTAAGTATGTTTTAGAAGTTTAACATGATTTGAGACATTAACATTGCATGGTGTTTTCAGTGTGAACATTTTAAACATACTCAAAATATGATAGCATTACATATAAAATAAATATTGCTTTCAGTGCATGTGATGTGTTATGCATCTAACACATGGGTGCACGGATATATATTAAATAATGTTTGCATCTAATTCATTGATTATATAAATGCATATTGATAGTGATTATATACAATAATCTTATCCACCTTCAGATGGCACGCAACATGTCTTGTAGGGACGTTTTTCCGTTATTCAAACCATACACGTGCAGGGTGGAGGCGTGTGTCCTTCGCGGTGAGAGGCCATTCACCAAGCTACGACGTTACCAAAATCATTGGGATAAATTCCATACGCCATTCTGGATGAACTATCAGTGTGTCAGTTGCAGAATGGTGGTGAAGTCACGGAATGAAACTCGTCGTCATTTCAATTACATGAACGCCAGGGGGAGGTCCGGACATTTGTGTTCGGAAGTCAGAACAGTCAACCCGTTATATCGGATCCCTGGCCTTATTCAGAAGGCACGAAAGCCAAACCAGGAAGAGAGGGAACAGATGATCAGGGAGGCGCAGGCGGAGTCACGGCATAGACGGGAATTACAGATCAATCCCGACGTCACCCGGCAGTTGACTAGAGAGGAATTCCCGCATAGTGATCTGGACTATTACGATGAAGTTGAAATTGAATAGATATTATATTTGATGCCGTTAATGATGGATTAGCATTTTAAAGGGACGTATAAAATATAAAAAAAAATAAAAATAAAAATTCTTTACATTCATTTTTTTCAGCTAGGAGGGGGGAATGTAACAGGGCGAATTATCTCCCTGTTATTTTGATATAACTATTACCTCCCTTTAGGATGCGTTATTATAAATAACCTTTATATTTCAGTATAATAATATTTTCTATGTGTATCTCTATTATTTATAAGCATTGTTTCAAATACACATAATGTTTAATTGTTTCCTTGTATGTTTATATTATTTTGTATATAATCATATTTCATGTATTGAGTGTCAGGTCGTCCTTCCCACCTTTTGGGCAAGGTAATTGGGTTGATCCCAATGAGTAGTCGCAGATGATAAACCATTTGATATAGTGAAGGGTTTGGAATCCTGATTTATCGCTATTTCATTTCCTTGAATTTACCTCTAACTGAAGAATTAATAATAATAAAATTGCAGTGTTAAAACATCCAACATCTTGGTCCCTTTTATTACAACCTTCGTTAAGGTGAACATAGGACCCGGGTATAATAACGACGCTGTTACATTTGGGGGCTCGTCCGGGATTTGATCAGTGATAAAAGGGGTTAAAAAGTTAAGGAATCGATGTAATAATAAAGGAGACAAGTAATATCTCAAGCAAATGGTCTCTTGATTTTTGTAAATTACTTTACTAGCCTAAGTAAGGATAAGTAAACATAGTTAGCTAGTACAAATAGTACACAGTTAACATTGTATAGCTTTTGGATTTGTAAATCCTGGGCAAGGATACTTAGTTTAGATAGTTATTGTTTGTGCACTAGGCATAAACCTTATTTATACAAACACAAGTAGTGTGGTAACCGTGTACCACAGTACAAATTTTTTTGTAGATTAGTTGATTGGGTTAACATCACATTGGTACATATTAAACAATGGATCCTCATGTTCCCCCTGACAATCTCAGTAGGCACAGTAGTATGCCATTTCTTGCGAGAGAACGGAAAGGTGAGAAGCTTGATTTTACAAGAGGTCATGTACAATTTACGAAGGATGATAGGTTCTTAGATAGTGGAAGAAGTTTTGATGAGAGTTATAATTACAAGCAAAGTAGAGCAGATAGCACTATGTACAATAACCTTCCCTCCAGTACTCCACTCAAATTAGAGTCTGAAGTAGTACCTCCCAGACCACCTCTTCCTACATCCTATCTCGGATTCCATGAGCCGGAGTCAAGATCAAATAGACCAAATTATGAATTTGAATCCATAAACCCGGACTTCACTGGTAGTCAATTTAGGTCTGCTCCTGCTAGTGATTTGAGAACATATGGCAGGACTATGAATGAGGGCTTCCATGAGGTAAGTTACCCTCAAAACCTGCAAAAACCTATGGAAGTCTTGCCAGAGAAATTCGATGGGAAAACCGGTGAATTTTCTGATTATATAATACACTTTGAACAAGTAGCTCTTTGGAACAGGTGGTCTGAACAGGAGAAAGCTTGTATGTTAAACATTAGTTTAAAGGGGGAGGCCCAGAAATTGTTGTCTTCTCTTAGGCCTGACCAACTCTCAAATTACCAAGCAATTAAGTATGTCTTGAATCAACGTTTTGCTCCCATAGAAAGGGGTCTAGCATACCGGTGCCATTTCAGAAATAGGAAACGCATGGCCAATGATTCTGTCTCTGATTATGGTTACGAAATTCGGAAGTTGGGGCAAAAAGCTTTTCCAAGTATGGATGCCCGCTCCCTGGAAATATGTTTAGTGGATCAATTTATTCATGGACTTGACCATTTTGATCTTCAAAAGCATGTCCAGTTTGCACATCCTTACAATCTAGACCTTGCAATCAGCGCTGCCATTGAGTATACCTCATTGTTGGGTACATTAGATAGGGTTAGGAAACCTGAAGATAGCGAGATTCATGCATATGTAGCTACCGTAGAATCTCAAGGAATTTCGGATAGGCAGAACAAATTCTGCATGGAAAATTTAAAAGAAATATGTTCAAGCTTAATAGACAAAAAGCTTAAGGAAAAAGAGATTGGCCTACAAACAAATCAAAACGAAACCCGAACCTTTACACCTGTCCAAAGAGAGAGGGGTTATGCTCAATATTCTAATGGAAACCCTAATAGAGCCGCATCAGGACCATACAATCAGAGAAAAGCGTCTGTCAACCTATCAATGTCTAACTTCGATAGTTATTCAAATGACAATAGGGGTTCAAGGAGAGGAAATCCATATGGGAATAATGTACCTCAAATTGTGTGTTCCTACTGTGGGGAGGCAGCACATGTAGAAAGTCGATGTCCCTTTAAAAACATCTTAGACGCCCAGGGAAACGGGCAGTAACTGGGTTTGAATTGGCCGAAACTCCAGTTAATGATCAAATAAGGCCTCAAGGATTAGAACCGTTGGACAGCAACACATTTAATAAAATAGTCCCTCAATTGTTCAAAGTGCAGAGCACTGAAATGCATTCCGTTCAGCTTGATGCTGAGACTAGTCTAACCGAGTGTAATCCGGTGATAAATAATGAGACATGTATTCGCGATAAAATATTATATATTGATCAAACAATGCCTCAAGGATTAGAACCATTGGGCAGCAACAAAATCAATAAAATAGTCCCTCAATTATCCAAAGTGCGGAGCACTGAAATGCATTCCGTTCAGCTTGATGCTGAGACTAGTCTAACCGAGTGTAATCCGGTGATAAATAATGAGACATGTATTCGTGATAAAATATCATATATTGATCAAACAAGGCCTCAAGGATTAGAACCATTGGGCAGCAACAAAATTAATAAAATAGTCCCTCAATTATCCAAAGTGCGGAGCACTGAAATGCATTCCGTTCAGCTTGATGCTGAGAGTACAATAACTGGTCGTCATCCAGTGATAGGTTGTGGGGCAGAGTTTGCATTAAATAAATCCAAAGAAGGAAGTTTGGGTACAGAATATTATGGCCATAAATTAGATGTATATAATCAGAATACCACGTCATGCCTTTATGTAAAGTGTGCCATTAGTTCGTGTGTAAAATGAAGTTTGTTGGTAGATAGTGGCAGTCCTGTGTCCTTATTGTCCAGGCGTAGATTTGATGCATTGGACATTAAACCTGAGTTAAGGCCCCCTGATAGACCCCTTTTAACTGCGAATGGGAAACAATTGATAGTCCACGGAAGTTGCATGCTGTCGTTTGAGATCGAGCACCTTTCGTTTGAGCATAGTTTCGTCATTGCAGACATTTCTGAAGCGTATGGCATTTTAGGAATAGATTTTCTAGAAAATGTAGATGCTGTTCTTAAAATAAGTAAAAGACAATTAAAGACTAAAATGGCAAACTTAAATTACACAAACAGAGTTCCATATATTGTGCTAAAATTCAAGTTGCAGAATCCGTGACAGTGCCTGCCAGAGCAGAAATGTACATTCCAGCATTTGTAAATGGTAACTGCCTTAGCCATACTGCCTTCCTAGAGCCCAGGCTAAAGACTGTTGAAGGGTTGTTAGTAGCGAGGAACATAATTGACCCACTTGATAGCAAATGTATCGTTTCTGTTATGAATATAAATGATGAGCCTGTCAAATTAAATCAACATACCGTGTTGGGTTATTTAAATGCTGCTGAGGAAATTAAGAAGGACCTTGATTCAAATCAACAATGTGATAGCGGATGTCCAAGTCACTTAAGATGTGTATTAGACTCTGTTTCTAATGATATTACTGCTGATCAGAAAAAGCAAATCAGCAGATTATTAAGTGAATATAGTGACACATTTGTTGGCCCTGATGGAAAGTTTGGTCGTACTAGTATTGTAGAACATTGTATAGATACTGGAGATGCACAACCTGTTCAGTGTAAATCTAGGCGTATTTCCATGCACATGCAAGAAGTAGTAAATGTTGAGTTAGACAAAATGTTAGAACAAGACGTAATTGAGCCATGCAATAGTCCTTGGGCATCAGGAATTTGTCTAGTTAAAAAGAAGGATAATTCTATAAGGTTTTGTGTTGACCTAAGAGCTCTTAACAATGTCACCGTTTTTGATGCATATCCGTTGCCCAGAATTGATCAAACTCTCGAACAATTAGCCAAGGGAAGGTTTTTTCATACCTTGGATTTAGCGTCCGGCTATAGGCAAGTTGAATTAAACAGAGACGATGCTAAGAAAACTAGTTTTAGAATTCCAGGTAGAGGGCAATATATGTTTTCAGTTCTTCCAATGGGTGCAAAGAATGCACCAGCTAGTTTTCAACGGCTGATGGAACATGTTTTGGCAGGATTACACTACGACAAATGTTTAGTGTATTTAGACGATGTCTGTGTGATGGGTCAGAATTTTCAGGAAGCATTAGAATTCCTAAAACTGGTGCTCGAAAGGTTTAGACTAGCAAACTTAAAACTGAAACCTTCGAAATGTAAAATCTTCCAGACTGAGATTATATTTCTGGGGCACAGAGTTACTGGAGATGGTATTTCTTCCGATCCTGAGAAAATTGAGTCTATAAAAAGCTGGCCTGTTCCTCAAAATAGGGGTGATGTGAAATCTTGGTTGGGACTTTGTGGCTACTATCGCAAAATGATTAACCAGTTTGCAGAAATTGCACTCCCATTAACAAAATTGACTAGGAAAAATGAGAAATTTCAATGGACCCGTTTGCAACAAGAGGCATTCGAAAAATTAAAGGTGAGCCTCACAAATCCGCCGGTGTTAGCCTTCCCTGATGAGAAGGGTGGAACCTTTATACTAGACACTGATGCTAGTGGGGATACTATATCGGGAATTATATCTCAAGTACAAAGTGGTCAGGAAAAAGTAATTGCCTATGGTAGCAAAACTCTTAACCGAGCTCAAGCTAATTATTGTACCACCAAACGTGAGTTACTGGCTGTAGTGCACTTTGTGCAAGCATACAAACACTACTTAATGGGAAGAAAATTCACTGTACGGTCTAATCATAAGAGTTTGACATATTTGGAACATTTTAACGAACCAGATGGTATTTTGGCCAGCTGGATCACTATTCTTGCGGCCTATGAGTTTGAGATAGTTTACAGGGAAGGCTCGAAGCATAAAAATGCTGATAGTTTAACAAGAAGGAGTAAAAGATCCTGTCACATAGAGCAATGTAAGGAATGTAACAAGATTCAAGATAAGCCTGATATAGAAACTAGTGACGAAGTTAGTCGTCCAGATCCCCCTCAAGTAGTAAATCCGATTTCGGAACATAAACATGAGGATACAGATAACAACTCACAGCCTAATTGGCTAGATGTTTGGGACCGGAAAGAGTTAAAAACTCTGCAACAAAAGGACGAGTCTGTAAGAGAAGTTCTTAGATTAAAAAATAGTCACACTGATAAACCACCACATAGTGCTGTTAATGTTCCCAATGAAGAGGTCTTCAAGCTGTTGCAGTCTTGGGAATCCTTAGTTGTCTTAGATGAACTCTTGTATTACATCGTGGTTGACAAGTCAGGTTCCAATTCTATGTGTCTGGTAGCGCCCTTTGAAATCCGGTCTGAGATCTTTGCTCATTTGCATGGTCAGAGGTATTCCGGTCATCTTGGCAGGGATAGGACTCTTGAAGCCATCAAACGTAGATTTTATTGGCCCGGGTTGTCCAAAGATGTAAGTTTATGGGTACGCCAGTGCGATCTGTGTGCACAAGGAAAACCGGGACCTGGAAAAGGAAAAAATCCTTTAACACAAATAAAAGCTTCCAGGGTTATGCAGATATTTGCGGTAGACATTATGGGCCCCCTCCCAAAGACTAAGAACAACAGTGAATATATATTAGTTTGTGGCGATTACTTTACAAAATGGAAAATGGCATTCGCTATACCCAATCAAACTGCTCAAACCGTGGCTGAAATCTTAGCTACCAAAGTATTTTTGCTGTTTGGATTTCCTTCTCAAATTCATACCGACCAAGGTCGCAACTTTGAGTCCCAGTTATTCAGCTCAATTTGCTCATTGTTAAACATTAAGAAAACCCGTACTTGTGCATATAATCCAAACTCAGATGGGATGATTGAAAGATGTAACAAAACCATCATTTCCATGTTAAAACTGTTTGTATCTGAGACAGAAAATTTTCGAGATTGGGATGACCATTTAGACTATGTCATGGCCGCTTATAGGTCGACACAACATGCCAGTACTGGTTGCTCTCCAAACCTCCTGATGCTGGGAAGGGAAGTTGACAAACCCTTAGATCTGATCGTAGGGCCTCCTCCATCGCAAACTGAAATAGAATGTCCAGTTCAGTATGTAGAGTGGGTAAAAAATGCATTTAGAAATGCACACCAATTTACATTTACACAGTTGGGCATTTCTGCATCAAGGCAGAAGAAATATTATGATAGAGGTTTGAAACCTCGAGAATTTCAAAAGAGCGATTTAGTCTGGAGGTGGAATCCACCGCTAGCCAATCAGAAATTAAGGTTGGGATGGACTGGTCCCTATACAGTGTTGGAGAAAATAACTGGGCTAACTTACAGAGTACAGAAAGAACCTGACTCACCAGTGCTAGTTCTGCATGTTGATCAATTGAAGCCCTATGAAGGGTCTAAATTGTCGGAAATTGGAGAAGAAAGACAGTTGGATCCAAAACCAAGAGAAATCATCCTAGACGAACCTTACGTGCCCTGGTCACGAAGGGAACGTGCAATAAAATCAAGGCAGATATTTGACCCTGGTTAATCTGAAAGATACTGTAGCCAGTTAATGTGAGGAAGTGGGTGGTCGAAACAGTGAATCCTTGTATATAGTACCCTTGCAGTGTGTATGTTGTAAAAGTGTTGATGTTGAGATAATATTATTAATGTACATATCATGCAGTGACTATGTATTTAACAAATACATAAAGAGACAATGATTTGAATGATCATTACGATTAAAAGTAATTTCAGAGGATACTCTTTAATTACATACGGATATACTGTAACCCTAGTATAAGGGTGTAATTACATAAATTAGTGTAGTATTTAATGTGTTAGTTGTACCGTTTGTATCATTGCGTAATATTGGACTTATTCCAATATTCAAAGTGCAGAACACTGAAATAAATATTCAGCTAGATGCTGAGAGCAGTATTCAGAACTGGTTGCAATCCAGTGATTAGGTATCATTGCATAAGACTAAGTATGTTTTAGAAGTTTAACATGATTTGAGACATTAACATTGCATGGTGTTCTCAGTGTGAACATTTTAAACATACTCAAAACATGATAGCATTACATATAAAATAAATATTGCTTTCAGTGCATGTGATGTGTTATGCATCTAACACATGGGTGCACGGATATATATTAAATAATGTTTGCATCTAATTCATTGATTATATAAATGCATATTGATAGTGATTATATACAATAATCTTATCCACCTTCAGATGGCACGCAACATGTCTTGTAGGGACGTTTTTCCGTTATTCAAACCATACACGTGCAGGGTGGAGGCTTGTGTCCTTCGCGGTGAGAGGCCATTCACCAAGCTACGACGTTACCAAAATCATTGGGATAAATTCCATACGCCATTCTGGATGAACTATCAGTGTGTCAGTTGCAGAATGGTGGTGAAGTCACGGAATGAAACTCGTCGTCATTTCAATTACATGAACGCCAGGGGGAGGTCCGGACATTTGTGTTCGGAAGTCAGAACAGTCAACCCGTTATATCGGATCCCTGGCCTTATTCAGAAGGCACGAAAGCCAAACCAGGAAGAGAGGGAACAGATGATCAGGGAGGCGCAGGCGGAGTCACGGCATAGACGGGAATTACAGATCAATCCCGACGTCACCCGGCAGTTGACTAGAGAGGAATTCCCGCATAGTGATCTGGACTATTACGATGAAGTTGAAATTGAATAGATATTATATTTGATGCCGTTAATGATGGATTAGCATTTTAAAGGGACGTATAAAATAAAAAAAAAAAAAAAAAAAATTCTTTACATTCATTTTTTTCAGCTAGGAGGGGGGAATGTAACAGGGCGAATTATCTCCCTGTTATTTTGATATAACTATTACCTCCCTTTAGGATGCGTTATTATAAATAACCTTTATATTTCAGTATAATAATATTTTCTATGTGTATCTCTATTATTTATAAGCATTGTTTCAAATACACATAATGTTTAATTGTTTCCTTGTATGTTTATATTATTTTGTATATAATCATATTTCATGTATTGAGTGTCAGGTCGGCCTTCCCACCTTTTGGGCAAGGTAATTGGGTTGATCCCAATGAGTAGTCGCAGATGATAAACCATTTGATATAGTGAAGGGTTTGGAATCCTGATTTATCGCTATTTCATTTCCTTGAATTTACCTCTAACTGAAAAATTAATAATAATAAAATTGCAGTGTTAAAACATCCAACATCTTGGTCCCTTTTATTACAACCTTCGTTAAGGTGAACATAGGACCCGGGTATAATAACGACGCTGTTACAGTATAAAGATGCTGCATAACTTTTATCACCGTGTATTTTACAACAACAAATGCTCCTCTTGGATAGAAGACGTAAATATTTATTACTAAACAAATATGTCATATATACATGTGGATTTATTTACGGTATGAAATGAACATGTCTTTCATGACATAAATGCAACAACAACAATAAAGCTACTTGCAACGTCTCTATTGTAATATCTCTTATCTTAACATATTACAAATTACCTACATAAATATTACCTACATATTTAAGGTAGTAACTTTTATGTAATAGTCTATTTATTGTTAGTATGTATTTTGGCAATAGAATAAACCCCTTTCATGACATAACTGCAACAATAAATAGTCTATTTATTATTAGTAATATCTTTTATCTTAACATATTACAAATTACCTGCATATATTACCTACATATTTAAGGTTGTAACTTTTATGTAATAGTATGTTTAGCCAGTGTTATTTATAGACACAGTAACACTGTAGCATTGTTTTTGTTCCACAACTTTCATATAAATAGCCTATTGATTTATATAACGCTATGAATAAATAGCAAAAAGTATACAAAATAAATTAGTCATACCATGTGTCGTACTAGAATGTTTTTTGAAACTATATTATGTCTAACAAGATAACTGTCTGTCCATCATGTCACTACAAGGATGTCTGTCTATTTTATCAATAACTAATGATGTACCTGTTGCTGTTCTGTTTGTCTAATTGTTTTCTTTTTCATTTGAGTATTTTGTAATAAGCGTATGTGCTTATAAATTAAGGTTGATCCTTTTTGTAGTTGTTTCAATGTTTATTTGTTCTGTTGTTTGTTTGGACAAAGATAAAATGTATTGCTTGTTATTTAATATACATGTGTATAGCAGGGTAATACAACCAAATAGCTGTGACAAGTACGGACTTGTCTTTTTGCATGTAAATGAAATACCAAATGAAAAGATAATCATTTACATAGACCATGGATAATGTAACAATTGTTTCCTACAAATGCCGTGGCCTTAATGATATCGCCAAAAGGGATGATGTCTTTAATTATTTAAAAACAATAAATGCGGATATTTATTGTTTACAAGACTGTCATTTTACTTCTTTAATGGAAAAACAGATCTACTCACAATGGAACGGTGAATGTTATTTTAGTTTTGGCACTTCAAACTCAAGAGGTGTATGTATTTTATTTAAAACTAGACTACCCACTAAGGTTCATTCCATAGAAAGAGATATTACTGGAAATTATTTGATTTTAGATTTAACAATTGATACACATCGATTTACATTGTGTTCACTATATGGGCCAAACAAAGATACTCCTGTGTTTTTTAGTCACATTTTCAATGTAATTGATACAATAGGAAATGACTCTTATATGATATGTGGAGATTTTAATGTTGTACTAAATGTTGACATCGATTATGTCAATTACAAAACACTAAATAATAATAAAAAATCTAGGGAATTGTTATCTTCCGTAATCAATGATAGAAGTCTAATTGACACTTTTAGGTTTATTAATGGCGATGTGAAACATTTCACATGGCGAAAGCCCAACACTGTCCAGCAAGCCAGATTGGACTTTTTCTTAGTCACTAGTAGCTATATTCAGCATATTAGAAATTCTAATATACATGCAAGCTACAGATCTGATCATTCTCCTATAACTTTGGAATTGAATTTTGGCAAGATAGAACATGGAAAAGGATTATGGAAATTTAACAACTCTTTACTCCATGATATAGAGTACCTAAATTGTATAAAACTTAAGATTGAAGAGATTAAGATGCAGTATGCTCTACCTGTCTACAATATTGATACTTTAAATTCATTAGAAAATGATCTTATACAATTTTCTATAAATGACCAACTTTTTTTAGAAACTCTGTTAATGGAAATCAGAGGTAAAACCATATCATACTCAAGCTACAAATCCAAAATGAATAAAGAAAGAGAGGGTGATATCTTAAAAGCGGTTGAATTTATAGAAAAAAACCTTACAAACGAGAATATGGAAGAACTGAATTTATTGCAACAAGAACTTGAAAATATTCGAAATTTAAAAATGTTAGGCTCTTTTATAAGAGCTAGGGCAAAATGGATTGATGATGGTGAAAAACCTTCCAAATACTTCTGTAATTTGGAAACACAACATACTACTAGTAAAACTATTCCATTTATCGAAAATGACGAAGGCAAAAAAATATTTAATCAAAAGGATATTCTAAAAGAAGCGGCACAATTTTATAAAATATTATACACAAAATCTGTACATAATGAGAATTATAATATACATGAGGACCTTAATGATATACAAACTGGAAAATTAATGAATGAACAATCACAAGTACTGGAAGGCCCCATCAAACTGGATGAAATCGCATTCACATTAAAAAATATGAAAAATGACAAAAGTCCTGGATCGGATGGTTTCACCGCAGAATTTTTTAAAGTCTTCTGGAAAGATTTGGGCCATTTCGTTACTAGAAGTCTTAATTATGCTTTTGCCTCTGGCTATATGTCAATTACTCAAAAACAAAGAATACTTACTTGTATACCTAAAGAAAATAAACCCAGACAATTGTTAAAAAATTTACGTCACTTAACACTTTTAAATGTTATTTATAAACTTGCATCTGGCTCAATTGCAAACAGACTTAAAACTGTCCTTGATACTCTGATTTCTAAAGACCAGACAGGATTTATTAAGGGCAGGTACATTGGAGAGAATACTAGACTATTGTATGACATAATGAAATATACTGAGGATAACGATATCCCTGGACTATTGATGACGATTGACTTTGAAAAGGCATTCGATACCCTTGAGTTTGATTTCATAGAAAAAACTCTAGAATATTTTAATTTTGGAGTAACATTCAAAAAATGGATATCCCTTTTCTTGTATAACACCATGATTTTAATTCAAATCAATGGATTCTTATCAGATTTTATTACTATAGAAAGAGGTTGTCGACAAGGAGACCCGATAAGTTCGTACATCTTTATTCTTTGCGCTGAAATACTGGCAATTAAAATTCGGAACTCGAAAACAATTAAGGGAATAGAAATTGATAATATAGAATATAAAATCTCTCAGTTTGCCGATGATACTTCTCTTTTTTTAGATGGCTCGGAAAATTCCTTAAATGCAACTCTTGATTTGTTACAAGACGTTGCTTCATGTTCTGGATTAAAAATAAATTATGACAAAACAAACCTAATATGGATTGGCTGTCAAAGGTACAGTACACAGTCAATAAAAACTAAGTATAAACTAGTCTGGGGGACGACAACTTTCAGAGTTCTAGGAATTATATTTCATGTTGACTTGAATACAATGATAGAGATGAATTTCTCCAGTAAAATAGAAAAACTACAAAATGTCATAAATTTTTGGAGTAGAAGACACTTAACACCCCTGGGAAAGATAACTGTTATCAAATCATTATTACTCCCCTTGTTGACGCACCTATTTATTACCCTCCCTAATCCAGGAGAAATAATACTAAAACAGATAAATAACATCTGTCATAATTATGTCTGGAATGAGCCTGCTAAAATTAAACATAATGTTGCTATTAAATCTTATGATGATGGAGGTATTTCTATGATAGATGTCTATGCCTTTGAAAAAACAATGAAAATGACATGGTTAAGGAAAATTGTATTGTGTACTGGAAAATGTTTCCTACTGGTTTATTCATTGTTTGATGTTAAAAAATTGACGAATGTGGGAAAAGATTATGCTGAAAAAATAGTAAAAACATAACAAAATTGTTTTTGGAAAGATGTACTTACATGTTATATTGCATATATCAATAAACAAGTTGTTAGTAGGCATGAAGATATATTAAATATGCCTTTATTTTATAACATTATTTATCTGGAGCACTGATACTAACAACCGACTTAAGTGATTACGAAATGGTTACGAAATGACCGATCGATGTGTACGAAATAACCGAAAATGAATGGTTACAAAATGGTTATGTTACGAAATTAATGTCGGATGAAGCGTAACATGTTAACCAAGCGTACCAGGATGAAGCGTACTACTTTGCAGGACGAAGCGTACCACCCTATATTGCATAAAGACAATGAATGAAATTATATGTTAAATGATGTAATAAAATAGTGTCTGCATTGTCCATCGTCATTTATTAAAACTAAAATGAAACAAAAAAGTGATGGTTAAACGAATAATGAAAAAAAAAAAGAAATACAAATAAACTTATAATTTCAATAAATTTTTCTAATAAATTTAAGCAACTGAATGTCTCGTTATAAGGATATAAAAAAAAATAAAAAAATCTCAATATTTCACGCGGCCATCAGTATATAAATTGTTTAACCTTATGAGAATAAGTTACAAAGAAGAACTTATCAAGCTGTCTATTTTTTTCAAAAAAACTCTTCTAGTTAGAAAGTCTATTTTGAAGGTTGTTTGATAAAACATGTTTGAATATAATCCACAGAAAATGTTCTGTCCAATGTATGCGATGCTTTATAAATACCACACTCCTAGTAGTTAATCCTTACGATACAGTCTATGATTTAACGATTTTATAAATAGTTTTTGTATACCAATATTAAGGTTTTCCACGAAACATGTTGCTTACTGTTTGTATGCTTCTATTAATATTACCATAGTAAGCCAATGTGATGGTTATCTAAGATGTCCATTATGTTACAGTTATGTATGACGTACATGATGTTACACTGTAATACAGTTATGTACGATGTACATTTATGTTACAAGGTTAGATACCAGTAAATCATTGTGTATCCCTCCGTGGTCCATTCAAAAGTAGTGCCTATTACTAAAGAGTTCCTCTTCTCTCTGGCATAAAAGCCATTAAGCAATCTCAGACATGGCTTTTGTGGTTATTTCTAATATCCTATGCGTGCCTGCAACATTTTGGTGCATTTGATTGGAGGCTAACTTGAAAGTTGAACTTTTGGGGGGTGTTTACTGTGGTATGGGGCTTTTGTCGAAATATGACTGCCGAAACCCTTTTTTTCTTCCGGTGCCTGCATTCAAGTGAGATGCATTATCTTAGAAGTAACATGACATATCTTTTTTGTTGCAAATTTTGGAAGAGGACAGATTGATCTTTAAATTGATACCACGCATGCACAATCTGAAATAAAGGAAATGCTAGAACAATGCTTGGAAAGTTTGCCGTTTTATAATGGGACCCTATGGGAATTGGAATTACTGGTATCTAACCTTTAAGAAAACCAGGGACCGGCCCTTTCGGGTCCACTTATACATAAAATCACCATGTAACTGTGTTATTTTATTGCGTTTAGTACTTTTCACGGGAATAAATATGAATAATATCGTAACTGACACGCTATCTACAATTTTTGAAGCGAAACCTGTTTTTTTCGGGTTAAAAGAAATTTAAAAAAAAGTACGGAAACTCGCCTTTTACAGCTCACAGCACATCGAATCATGTTGTACGCAAATATTACACGTTTTATCCCTTATGACTGTCCATTGCATTAAAATAAGTCTAAATGAACTGGTATTTTGACTGGTTTATGTGCTTTAGGTGCGAATTTTAGTTCTCGCTCCCCATACAATCCAAGTACTGAAAGGCAAGCCAGATGGCTTATCATGTGTCATACTCAAATGAGTTTTGGGGGCATTTCTACTTAGCGGATCAACCTGAAATTTTGCATGTGGCTAATAATGATGTAGAGGAGTTTTTTTCATGATAGCACAATTTTGAGTTTTCTTTTAGGTTAGATACCAGTAAATCATCGTGTATCCCTCCGTGGTCCATTCAAAAGTAGTGCCTATTACCAAAGAGTTCCTCTTCTCTTCTGGCATAAAAGTCATTTAGCAATATGGCTTTTGTGGTTATTTCTAATATCCTATGCGTGTCTCAACATTTTGGTGCATTTGATTGGAGGCTAACGTGAAAGTCGAACATTTGGGGTGTGTTTACTGTGGTATGGGGCTTTTGTCGAAATATGACTGCCGAAACACTGTTTTCTACCGGTGCCTGCATTCAAGTGAGATGCGTTTTCTATAATAACTATTTTATTAATCAAAACACACATACAAATAGATATTTTCTGTCGATACATACCCGTTTATCCTACAACAACGGCTAGATTCGGTTTTAAGTTAGAAAATAAGAACAGCGCATGCGCCAACAATCGATCTGACTGATCGCGATGCTACATACAGTACATGTATATAATATTTTTCTGCGCAGTGAAATATAATTTTAGTTTAAAATTTTTCTTAATAGGCATTTCTGAGCATTTATTATAAAAAATAATTATACTGACATCATCAGAATAAATGGATGGTTTTGCGATATAATTATCGTACAAAATCGTACATTCCTTTTGGCAAATGCAATGTAAACTATTATATTAATCGCCATAATCGTGAACCCTTATATTTCCTGGCTTAAGTGAAAATAAAAGGAAATGCCTCTTTAGCCATGTGTGTAAATGTAGTTATAAAGTTATCAATACTCGCCTACTTAGTAACCATCTCGTTCACTGGTTCAGGCTTACAGCAGTATTGCGCATGCATAATGCATACAGTTTTAATGAATTATTTAATATAAATCCCCAATTTGTTGATGGAAACGTATAAAAAACTATTCTATATACATTGACATTGTCATGCTCAAAAATAGCTGCGTGAAATGTTTAAATATAGAACGTGTTATCTTAGAAGACGTGGCAGACGATGTCTCGTTGCTGAGCTATTGCCCGTGGCAGCTATTGGAACATATAAGAGGCATGTCGTGGGAAAACATGGGCTGAATGCACGTGCGGAAAGTGTCGTCCCGGATCAGCCTGTGCAGTCCGCACAGGCTAATCCAGGACGACACTTTCCGCTTTCGTTGTACTTTCTGTTTCAAGGAAGTCTCTTCTAAACATAAATCCACTGTAGGCGGAAAGTGTCGTCCCGGATCAGCCTGTGCGGACTGCACAGGCTGATCCGGGGCGACACTTTCCGCACATGCATTTATTCCGGTTTTCCCACGATACGCCTCATTAATAACGTAGATATGATCTGAGCTTTTGATGTCAATTCTACTACATTATATCACCGTTAATGTGCTAACATTAGAAATGAATCGATTTTAAAGTGTGTCCTTTGATTGGTTCAATTGGTTGTATCTAATATTAGATACACTATTTAGGACATCTAAAAATAAACTGTTTGCAAATGTGATTCAGTTCCTATAAATACAAGAAGTTACATGGGTACGTTCCATCACGAAATGTCTTGCTTTATACGATGATGTATGATGCGGAACGTACGTGCCACCACTGGTATTACATATTTCTGTCATATATTTCCAATATCGCTCAATCATGAAAATATTCTGTTATCTTAGCATTGACCGTTACGCTCGAGTCATAGGTTTATTTTAAAATCAGGCTGATACTTGCTGTTTATAAGTATCTGCTTGTTTAGTGCAGTATTATTATACATACAGAACACTATCCAGGTATCGTGACGGCAAAATGGCACTAGCAAAACTGAGCGGCAAAGTAGTTAAGAATGGAAAAGCTATAGATTTGTCGAAGTACGAAGTTGTGGGTAAGTCTTGTGTTAAATTATTTTTGTGATATTTTCATTGAAGTGGTATGTTAGGCGTGTATTGAGGGTGCACGGTTAACTGTTATAAAGTATTTTGTATTTGTCAGTTTAGTGTGTTTAAGTTTGTATCATGATTATTTAACACTAATTTTCGGTATAGTAAACTAAACTTACGTAATAAACATAGGTATGTGACTTTCACACTGCATATTGTTTTATTTAAAAACTGTGGGTGGGGGTGGTGTGTTGGTACAACGTACTAAATATTTGACCGAACGAACATTTCGAAATACTATTAGTGATGCGTCTACCTTACAAATCGGAATTTTCGGATTTTTTTTAATTGAGCGTATCATTATCAAAAATGTATTTGAACCCTGGTATCTGTAACGTTCGTTTTTCAATATATATACGGCAGCCGTACAAGTGATTCGAGTTATAACCTCGAAACATCGAAATGAACTTCTGTGATCTATATTTTACCTGAAACGTATACCGAATGCTTTAGTAAACGTGCCTGGGCGCATGCATGATGTGTTATTCAATAGAACGCACGCGGCTTGACGATTTACCTGGGGCATTACCTGGACAGGTGTGATTGCCCACAATGGCATTTCTTTTCATGTTAATTTAAAATTTGCATTACAGATGAATACCAAAATTTACTGTGACATTTCGTATACACTGTTTGTTTTGCTATTTAGTGTTTACAATTTTATTGTTCGAACAAATTAAATTTTGTTATGGCACTGGTTATTGTCGCTATGCCATTATTTGCGCTACGTTGATTACACCACTCTTTAAACCTGCAATGAAATTTGTAACATTGCATGGGGTTTAGCCGTACGTCGCTTGGAGGGGCGTAGCTGGATACAAAATACGGTTACACACCATTCTGAGGCCGTATATAATTGTCATTGAAAGTGGCGCTACCCTTGTATTGCTGATAAATTTATTTAACTCCCGTGTTCAGTATAGTAAATCAATGTACACTGGTCTATGCATTCAAAAATAAAATGTTCGGGTAAATTCGGGTATGCTCCTTTTTGTATGCATTGCAGTCCAGCCAATACCTCTTACCATCCTTAACAATGACTGTTTGGCATTGATTTCACTTTTATTTTGGGTGATATACGAAAATAGTTGTACGCATGTGCGTATTTGCGTAAGCCCAGCTACGCGCGTTCGACACTCGTTTGTAAATAATTGTACTGCATAATTCATGTAACCTGTCGCTTGCGAATTTTTCTGTATAATGCATGAAGTTGATTCTTAAATATTTTATCGAAAGTGTATAAAGTATGCATCAGCAACTTTGCGCGAAATTATATATCGTATAATAGGCATTGTTCTTGCAATGTACATAATTGATGTCTACCTTAAGCAACCAGTTTAGAACTACGATCGATTGTCATTTGTTTCCTTTAGATGGACTTGTATGATACCATAACACAATTAGTAAAGTAGTTTCTATTCAGCGTTCCCATCGCAAACAACCTTAAATGGATACGTTGAACAAAGGCAATTGTGCTAAGCATGAATTATATCCTTTAGTCTGTATACAATGCCGTCGATGCGTACGTTTTGTCTACCTTGTCACTGTACGTATTGTCTAGAATGTCACTAGTAGGCTATTTCTTCGCGACACTTTTGTTATTTATCATCAAGTTCTACAACGAATGCAAGCGTTTTGCACGCCTCGTGCACCTTACCCAATACCGGCTTCATGTGTCCAACACTTTCCCACATTTTTGAATGGCAGCTGCGAGTAATTAACAAAAGTTACCATTGACCACCGGTTGACGGGACCAGAACATTTAATTATTTATGCAAATACAGAATTGCTTTCATTGTATACAGAACTATTTCCTGTGTTATATAGTGCGAAATTAATCAACCTGACACTCATTAATTTTCGTGTTCGGTTGTTTGCATTGTTTTGGACGAGTTTCTGTTATTGGAATTTATGTTGACATAGATTTACATACGGAATAGCGCGAGTGGTATTAAATGGTCGAGTGGTATAAGTGCTAGCACATCACGCCATCGGACCGAGTTCAATTCCTTCTGGCAGCGATTTTTTTGTAAAGTGGTGTGTGTTATACTTAAAATATGCAGATCGTGAGATATTAATTTAAAAAATGTATCATCATTACTTTTAATTATGTTTATTTGATCTAATTAATATTTGTTTCTTTTGTTTTTGTATTATTCATACAGAAAGTCATGATACATGTAACGTATCAGTTTCGTTTAATAAATATAATCATAATGTGTAAAATGCTCATGTTTATAAAATGTCGACGTCGGGACCATCCTCGGTAACCCAGGGTTGATTCATTACGTGTACTACATTTGTGATTATAGAGTGTAACGGCATATCACACGTGGGTATTCGACGATGTTGTATCTATAAATAAATGCCGATTGCATACGGAATATTCATGAGTGTCAGGTTAATAATTTCGCACTATATATAAATAATTACTTTTCCTGCTGTATACTTAATTACTTTCTTGATTAATTACAGAATTACTTCCCCTGATGTATACATAATTACTTCCCTTGTTATACATGTATAAAGAATTACTTCCCCTGCTGTATACAAACTTACTGCCCTTGTTATATAAAGAATTACTTCCCATGTAATATACATAATTACTTTCCTTCTTGTATCCATAATTATTTCCCATGCCGTATACACAGTAACTTCCCTTTTCTCCATAGGCCTCTATTTCTCCGCTCACTGGTGCCCGCCCTGTCGCGGTTTCACGCCGGAACTGGCCAAGTTCTACACTAAAGCCGGGGACGAGAAGTTTGAGATTGTGTTCATCAGCTCTGACAGGGACATGGACTCGTTCAATGAGTATTTCGGAGAGATGCCTTGGGCTGCACTGAAGTTTGATGAACGAGAAACTAAGGTAAGCAGCATGATCTAAATTTATGACAGTATTTTCACAATCAACAAGTTTTTCTCGACCAACAAGGGTTTCTGACACCCACGCCTGTTCTGAACTGGTCCTTTGATTACGAACATTATTTTTTTAATAGGTGAATAATGAAAGGAATTAGGTTTGCAGGTAAAAGGTCATTTTGCTTTAGCCGTCCGCCTTGAAATCTCTGTCAATAGCTTTAGGGTAAAGATTCGATCGAGTAGTTTCAACTATATGCTCTAAATAAATAATAAATCATGTAGCGACGGCACTTACTAGTTGGAATAACTGATCGAATTTCCTCTGATCGTTCTGTATCTGCCTGAACTTTACCCTGAACTGTTTTTTTATTCTATTGAGCAACCTAACCAAGTGAACCAATGGTCCTTTCAAGGCAGGTTCAATACAGATCGACACTGTTTTCAAGCCTGTTAATGAATTCGAGTCACAGAGTGTTGCTGTTCACATTATTTCAATAACGCAATTACCATTAATTTCTGAAGGAGTGGTGTATTGAATCAAATAATTTTCTTTCTAGTACGGGTAACCGTTACAGTAACTTTGGAAACGTCTCGTTATAGTTTTGTATTAAATCAATACTTTCAATTTCATGAAACTATTTATCATGTTGTAAAATAATCAGTACATTCGCTTTAGTAAATTTAATGAGGCCACTACAGCATGTAAAGACATGTTGAGGTTTTTGTTAAGATTTAAGTTCATATTACAGTACCAAATGTTCCAATACCCACACGCGATACATGTCTCCTATTTTAAATATGGCTTATTGTTGAAATTACTGTGACATGTTGAGGTTTTTGTAAAGATTTAAGTTCAAATTCCAGTACTAATGCTCGCGATACATATATATTATATTTAAATATGGCTCATGGTTGACATTACTGTGACCACGCGATATGCACGCGATGTGCACACGAGTGTGTGCATGTAGTAGCATAACTGCATGTTAAGCCTTACGTACTTAAAACAATACAGTACATGTATACAATTAAATTCTGCTAAGTAATAATTGTAGCATAATTTTACCGAAATATGATAGTTATTTAACGAGCCCGCAGGACAAGGTTAAATAACTATCATATTCATAATCGAGGTAAAAATCAGCGCTGATGTGCCCTTGTCAATAAATAGCAAAACTCAAACCATTCCGGTATGATCATTTTGCAGTGTCGCTGGCGTATAAATGTGAATATGACAGTTATCTACAGAAGTTGTTTTCGGCTGAACATTTGACATTAATTATTTTTCATGAATTATATACATTTAAATACATTAAAATTTCTGCCATGTCCATATATAGTTTCGATGTACAATGTACATGTATATTACCTAAATGTGGTCGTGCAGGCGGGTACATTCGTCATTAGCGTTTATAATATATGCGTTTACTTACAAATGATGAAACTATTTAGTTGTATTGCTTATATAAAGAAAATAATATAAACAAATGCTTTCGTGTGTTTGTAGTTTGAACATAAGCTATAAATACATGTATGTTTTAGCTCACAACTAAACACTGCTAGTGTAGAAAAAACTTTCATTTGAATCCCATATTAGCCTTCACTAATACCTACATGTATAAGGTTTGATTCACTCGCCATCACTCAACCAAGTGTGGTTTAACTTTACATGTACCTGTACTTTTCACTCATGCAAATATTGTCTTGGTATCTATAGTTCACGAACGACGTTTTGGTTTACATATAAGTGCTAATCATCCACAACTTATCTTGTTTACATACTGATTAAATTTACACAGTGTCGGAAAATTATTCTTAAACATATAGAATGCCTTAAGAACAGGTATGCAACGACCAAGGGCTATGGAAAGTATATATAGGCAGAGCTCATCGATACAATTGTAGGCGTATATACGTACAGGCAACATTCATTAGCAAACAAATACGATGTACATTGCTAATACACATGCTACAGTTGGAGTTCAGATTCAGACAACATTCATAATCCATTAATATGCAATTCTCACACGATAATTGTTTGTACATATTCCATGGGCACTAAATAGATATTATCAATAATACACTGTAAGTTTGAATACATGCCGTAATAAAACTGAAGTAATGCATACTTTACTTATAATAATACATGTAGTAACATATTACCGGTAATGAAAGAATGTAAGACCGCAAGGAAATGTCCATTATTAAGTACGAAATTGCAAGTTGACACAATATACCGCACGTCAGATATTTTCGTATATTAATTTGCAGGCTAACATTGTGCAATACAACTAGTGAACTGGCAACATGAACGCTTAAATGTTGTTTACTTTTCATGTTATTTAATATATTTAATAAAATATATTCTTCCCCAAATGAAACAGAAATTATTATAAACTAAAAATAACCTTATTATGGAAAAGGAAAAACACTTCGAGTTTAAGTGCTTCTGCTAAATTCTTTAGTTTTTTTTAAACCTATTTATTTCAGCTCGATTGAATCGAAATGCACATTTTTATTAAAACTTTTAGAGTCCGTTTCCTGGGAAGAACCAGTAGTTGGCGAATTTTGTGAAAGATCCTTCGAACACTCCCCGAGTACGGAATCGAACTCACGACCTTCCGATCGCAAGGGGACACCATATCCATTACGCCACTGCGACTCCTGTTTGTTGTTGTTGTTGTTTAATTTTCGTTCCCTTGCATAGAAATGTATATGTAAGAAGTGTTTTTATATCGGTGCTAGCTAACACCTTATTCTCCCTGTTCTCGTTCCCAGTCGGAGCTATCGGACATGTACGGCGTGCGAGGGATCCCAACGCTGGTCATTCTGGACGGCAAGACGGGCGAGACGCTGGACGATACCGCCCGGGGCACCGTCATGAAGAAAATTAGCGCCGAGGACTACACAGCGTCGAAAGACAAATGGGGGCAATAACTCTACACTGTTGACCGTTTTATGACACATTATTAAAGGGACAAATGCACATATAATTATTTTCAAAATATAATCGAAAGACGTTACAAACGCTCTGATCTATCTGTTTTAATGTTGTTTTTTTTGTACACTTCACACTATGTCTTATTTTTTGCGCCAGGGGCGGTATTCACAAAGCATCTTAAGTTTAATTTTATTCTTATCCTTAAATTGGGAAATTTCTTCAACTGTATAATTCCATAAAGAAACAGTTTAGCACTAAGAAACACTTTAAAATAGCATCATTATGAAACTGTTATTTGAGGAAAATCTCCAACATTTGCATCTGTTTATTAAGTAAAGACATATAATACATTCAAAATTTGCACTTAAGTGAAAATATTTAAGAAATTACTTAAGATGCTTTGTGAATACCAGCCCAGGAGTGGCTTTTGCTTAGTTATAAATATAATGTCCTTTTCTTTATGGAAAGTGAGACAACATTTCTGGAAATGGTCAATTTACCAATCTGTGAATATATCCCTTTAAGGTACATTAATTCATTATTTTATTTCCATTTATTTATTGTCTTGCACCCTCACCTGTCTTATGACAAAATGACACTTCGTTTGTATTGCTGTTCTTGTTGTTTTCTAATCTGAATAGAAATACTCTGTTTGTTGCTATACCTAAGTTGGACTTAACATTAGCCTTACATATTATAGTTTAATAAAATGTGTAATTATTTTGGCGTTGTTCTGTTTGCCGTTGACGAAAACAGGGAGAAGGAATAGACTTGACCTAAGAAAATCACTTCTGCATATAGGTACCACGATAGAAAGAGTTAAAGTCTTCAGTTTCAGTGAATGAGCCAATCTTATTACTGCAAAAACCGAATGCAAAGCTCGGAAAAGAGAGCTTCTGACAATGCGTTATAGTGGACGATAACGTCAAAACATTAACCCGTTTGAGGCTTCACTTCTACTATGGCTGTCCGGAAAGTCTGTTCACAACCTAATTTATTGACATACACTGTGCTATATTTTATTAATGTATGCATTTTCTTAAACAACAGTATAGTGTTACTTAACACATTAAAAATAATGCTTATGCATTGATAAATAGAATACTTGTATTAGTTTGAGTGTATACACATTCACATTTACGGAGAAATTTAATGAATTAGTTGACGTCAACATAACGTTAGAAGATCATTTACATTGGCGTGCGTACCAAATCCTCTAGACATATGAAGTATTCGCCATCAACAGAAACATATTTTTAGCCAACCTGAGAACGACTTGCTCATGGTGGGCTTTTGTGATCGCTTTTTGTCCGTCGTCCGTTGTGCGTCGTGCGTCGGGAATCGTTCGTCGTCAACATTTACCTTGTGAATACTCTAGAGGCCACATTTATTGGCAAATCTTCATGAAACTTGGTCAGAACATTTGTCCCAATAATATCTCGGCCGAGTTCGAAACTGGGTCATGTGGGGTCAAAAACTAGGTCACTAGGTCAAATTGAAGAAAAGATTGTGAACACTCTAGAAGTCACATTTTTTTGCCCAATCAACATGAAACTTACTCAGGACATTTGTTTTAATGATATCTTGGCCGAGTTCAAAAATGGTTCCGATCGGTTGCAAAACATGGCCGCCAGGGCGCGGGGCAGTTTTCCTTATATGGCTATAGAAAAAGCTTGTGAACACTCTAGAAGTCACAATTTCTGCCCAATCAACATGAAACTTGCTCAGAACCTTTGTTCTGATGATATCTCGGCCGAGTTAAAAAATGGTTCCGGTCCGATAAAAAACATGGTTGCCAGAGGTGTGGCAGTTTTCTTTATATGGCTTTAGGAAAAGCTTGTGAACACTCTAGAAGTCACATGTGGGGTCAAAAACTAGGCCACTAGGTCAAATTGAAAAATAATATTTTTAACACTCTAGGAGTTACATTATTTGCCCAATCTTCATGAAACTTGGTCAGAACATTTGTCCCAATGGTATCTCGGCCGAGTTCGAATCTGGGTCATGTGGGGTCAAAGCTATGTCACTAGGTCAAATTGAAGAAAAAGCTTGTTAACACTGGAAGTCACATTTTTTTGCCCAATCTTCATGAAACTTGGTCAGAATATTTGTCCCAAATGATACTTCGGCCGAGTTCGAATCAGGGTCATGTGTGGTCAAAAACTAGGTCACTAGGTCACATTGAAGAAAAAGCTTGTTAAAACGATCGAAGTCACCGCCTAATCTTCATGAAACTTGATCAGAACATTTTCCCAATGATATCTCAACCGAGTTCGAATCTGGGTCCTGTGGGGTCAGAAACTAGGTCACTAGGTCAAATTGAAGAAAAAACTTGTTACCACTCTAGAGGTCACATTGTTTGCTAAATCTTCATGAAACTTGGTCATGGATGAATGATTGGAGTTGTTTACCCTCGGGACTTCGGTTGAAAACCATTGCTTTAGCACATTTCTAAACATAAATGCTTTGCATGAATATAATTAACTATACAATTCCCTTATTATATCGGGAAAGTTACATATATAAAACTTTGCAGTGTGGGTGCGGTGCTAAAAGACAGCTATATCCCCCGCCGTGATCCTTCATTAGATTTAAAGGTGATTTGAAGTATCACACTGACCTTAATCAGCTTCATGAAAATTCCTTAAAGGGCATATGAGATATGAAGCTGACAGGTAAATGGAGGCTCAAACATTTGACCTTTAAGTGTGACCTTGACCTTGAGGTGGCGTGACTGCCTCATGCACATTGCCTGAATGTGATAAACATTTGAGCCACGTTTCATGAAAATCCTTTAAAGGGCACAGGAGATATAGAACGGACATGAAAATACAGGCTCAAATATTCAACCTTCAAGTGTGACCTTGACCTTGAGTTGGCGTGACTGGTTTATGCCTTCTGCACATGGTCTCAATGAGCAAAACATTTGAGCCAGGTTTCATGAAAATCTTTCAAAGGGTATACGGGATATGGAGCGGACACGAAAAACGGACATGTAAATGTAGGCTAAACAATTCAACCTTCAAGTGTGACCTTGACTTTGAGCTGGCGTGAAAGGCCCACGCCTTCTGCACATCACCTAAACATTTGAGCCACGTTTCATGAAAATCCTTCAAACGGCATCGGAGATATGGAGCGGACACGAAATGGAGGCTCGAATAGTTGACCTTCAAGTGTGACCTTGACCTTGAGCCGGTGTGACTGACTCGTGTCTTCTACGCCTCGTCTCAATGACCTAAACATTTGAGCCAAGTTTCATGAAATTCCTTCAAAGCGTATAGGAGATGTGGAGCGGACACGAAATCTAGGCTCGAATATTTAAACTTCAAGTGTGACCTTGACCCTGAGCCGGCGTGACTGACTCATGCCTTCTGCACATCGTCTCAATGACCTTAACATTTGAGCCAAGTTTCATGAAAATCCTTCAAAGGGTATAGGAGATATGGAGCGGACACAAAATGGAGGCTCGAATATTTTACCTTCAAGTGTGACCTTGACCTTGAGCCGGCGTGACTGACTCATGCCTTCTGCACATCGTCTCAATGACCTAAACATTTGAGCCAAGTTTCATGAAAATTCTTCAAAGGGTATAGCAGATATAGAGCGGACACGAAAATGTTACGGACAGACAGATGGGCGGACAGACGGACGGACGGCCGAACGGCATTCCTATAATCCCCCTCCCGCTTCGCGGCGGGGGATTAAAAATAGCAAAATTTGTAAAACTGGTCAATAACTTTAATAAAACACAATATACTAATGTCAAGAACTGTATTGTGTTATAAAACTTTATACAAACAAATACTCTGCCTATTTAACACTATAGAATATAATAATATGATAATATTTAATAATAATATTGAGGGGTTTCTTACATTTCACATAAAAGCACACTGTTCATGTATAAGGAAACAAATACCAAGGTATACACAGGTTAAAGGAGTTACCTCCCTTATACAATTATAGAATTACACTGTAAAACAGCCAGCCAACCAAGACTTAATCGAGTTGTCTCCCTTTAGTTGTATAAAGGATATCATGAGAGACATAACAATAGAAATATATATTATGAGAATGTGTAATAGACTATTATATTTGTAAATATGTTATATATGTAGGCAATAGGACTGAATAAGTATAGCTTTCTTTGCAACAGGTGAAAAAATAAAGGAAAAAAACTGAGTTTAACCTATACTAACATGAGAAAGTGGAGATTGGAAGAAATAGCCCAGCTAGAATAAGAATTAAATGGAGGGAACACATAATTTTATGTGAATCACCATTTTTTCTAGGCCCGTTATGCAGCAAATGCTGCAATGGAGTTGTTGGAGTCTTGCTTACTTAGAGATCTGGGCAAATTTTGGTAATAATTACCATATACTATATGTAGTATCAAATTTAAAAACCAATGTGTGAATACACATGTGACGGTATTAACAATAACGACTATAAACAATGTTAATTATTTCCAGATCACTAAGTGGTTCAGCATTGTTTTACAATATCTGTATAATTTGCATGTCTTTACATATGAAGATAGAGAAAATATGTTAAAATATGCTGTCTAACCTTTATTTATTATAAAGTTCAAGTAGTAGTACTTGAATATACAGTGTAAAATGAACTATTTAATTAATAGAAAGTAAAATAAGATGAGACTGCTAAAGTACCTTGCATCTGCAAGTATATGTTGTTGGTATGTAATATTTTTTCTTTATAATTGTGAAATTTATTTTAATGATGGATGTTACAATTGCATGACATGCTTTTAACTAATACTGAACTCTTGAAGACAGGGAATATAACTTATTGCTCCAACCTGAGACCCTGTCCATTGAGATTTATTCATTGTTGGACTATTTAGTGGAATGTAGCCTACCCCAGGGTGACAATTTAAGAAAATGAACAAACAAAACAGGATAAGAACCCAATATACGGTGATCAAAACGGAGATAGCCTGAAAACTTGTGTAAATGACTTTGTTAAAATTCTTGACAGAGTTGCTGCTCCTTTTTACAAGAAAAACGTATCCGTAAATAATAATAATAATAATAATAATAATAATAATAATAATAATAATAATAAATGGTATGACGAAAAATGCAGAAATAAAAAGTTGAATTTCAACTATATGTTAAACAAGTTCAGACATTGCAAATCAGAAGAGAATAGTTCATGCCAGAAGTGAATACAAGAAAACATTAAGAAGATGCAAATTTGAGAATGATGATAAACAAACAAAACTTTTGATTACTCACCGTTATAAAAATGCAAAAGAATATTGGAAAATGCTGAAACAATCTGCAGGAATATCGGAACCGAACATACCAATGTCTACTTTTGAGCAATATTTTGAGAGTATAAATAACCCAAATGATCACTTTTTTAACCCCAACGAAGACATTTTATATTTTAACGAAAGATTTGTGAACCAAGAATTTCAAATTATGTTTGATGAACTAGAAAGTACAATTAGCCAAGAGGAAATAAATAAAGCAATTAAACAATTAAAATGTGGAAGTAGCGCAGGACCTGATAAAATAATCAATGAATTTTTCATGTATGGTTACCATGAGTTCTCAAATTGTTTGAATTCTATTTTCAATAAGGTTTTCTCACTTGGAATTTTTCCAGAATCATGGTCTGAAGGCTTTATAGTACCTTTACACAAAAAGGGGAGTATCAATAATTGTAACAACTACAGGGGGATTACACTTTTGAGCTCAATGGGAAAACTTTTTACTAGAATTCTTAGTAATCGTATTGACTCATGGGCGGAACATTATTTTGTTTATGTTGAAGCTCAAGCTGGTTTTAGAAAAAATATGAGTACCACGGACAACATTTTTGTTGTACATGGTCTTATTACGCATATGATTAATAATAGAAAACAGTTATATTGTGGTTTTGTAGATTTTAGTAAGGCTTTTGACTATGTGGTTAGGCCAAACTTATGGTCGAAACTTATTCGTCTAGGTGTGCGAGGAAAAAAATGCTAAACGTCATAAAAAGTATGTATAACTCGATTAAATCTAGAATTAAACTTAACAACACGATAGGCAATGATTTCAGTTGTTTGTTAGGGGTAAGACAAGGGGAATGTTTATCACCACTGTTGTTTTCCCTTTTCCTTAATGATTTAGAAGAAACGCTAATGTTAAATGGGTACGAAGGTGTTGAATCATACATGTTTCAAATATTTATACTATGATATGCTGATGACATTGTATTATTTGCTGACAACCCGCAAAGCCTACAACGTAGTTTTGATATTCTCTATAATTATTGTCAATCATGGAAATTAAAGGTTAATGTTAATAAAACAAAGGTAATTGTATTTCGAAAATCCGGAACACTGCCAAGAAACATAAAATTTACATATAATAATGAAGTCATTGAAATAGTTAGTAATATGTCTTATTTGGGGAATGTTCTCTCCTCTGTGGGATCTTTTAATCAAACGCAAATAACACTGGCAGTCCAAGCACGAAAAGCTATGTTTAAGCTTGATAAATATTTATATAACTTTACAAACGTAAGTATTAAACACAGATTAGAACTATTTGACAAACTTGTACATCCTATTTTAAATTATGGGTGCGAAGTATGGGGCTTCCATAATGCTAAAAATATTGAATGTGTTCACACACAATACTGTAAAAACATATTAGGTGTAAAGAAAGCAACTCAAAATGATTTTATTTACGGAGAGTTAGGGCGTCATTCATTACTTGTCGATAGACATTTTAAAATTGTAAAATACTGGTTCAAGATCCTCGAAAGTAAAGAAAATAAATTAATAAAAATTATATACAACATGATGAAACATGACTTTGAATCGACACCTACAAAGATAAACTGGGTTAGTTTATTGCATCAGTTATTGTCAACTTTAGGCTTTTACGAGGTCTGGATAACACAAGGTGTTGGTCAAAAAGAAATCTTTCTATCATTACTAAAGCAAAGAACCAACGATTGTTTTTACCAAGGCATGAATGACAGACTAACATTATCCTCTAGAGCTCTCTTATATAGGGAAATTAACATAAATAATGATTTTAAATGTTACCTTAATATTGTTAGAAATGAACAATATCGCATTGCTTTATGTAAACTCAGAGTCTCCTCTCATCGCCTTTTGGTTGAATCTGGCCGATGGCATAAGCCTACTTCTATTCCATATAATGATAGAAAATGCATACACTGTCAAAAAATCGATGACGAATTTCACTTTGTTATGGAATGCTCTATTTTAACAGAACTCAGAAAGAAATATATTAATAGGTATTATTGGATAAGACCTAACATGCCAAAATTCATCACACTTTTGAAATCAGAAAATGTAACTACATTGACAAAATTAGCCTGCTATACATATCTCGGCTTTAAGGCTAAAGAGCAAACATTATAACTGTTTTACAACATTCTTTTAAAATCGATAGTTATACCCACTATGTTGCGGTCGTTTTTTTTTGTTTTTTTTATGACCGGGGGATTTGTTTATAAATTGTATTATTGTGTAAGGTAATTGTATATATTAAAGGCTTAACTCTATAAAACATTGTTTATATGTGTGTTTCAAACACCTTATGGCTTTATAACTGATTTTAACGTGTGTTGGCATACTATGCCCTGCATACACTTTTCATGTACTTATTTATTACGTTTGCTATTTTTATTGACTAATTTTACAATTTATTTCGACTCATAGTACATTTCAGACTAAACGACAAAGTCTAATTAGGTATAATTATAACCGCGAAAGCCCTATATTTCTTTTTGATATGGTGTATGGTTCGGTAGACTTTGGCCATAAAACACTATGACAAGATAAAACACAATAAGCCACAATAATATGTGCAAAATCTCTATATTTCGTCTCGATAGGGCGCATATTTCGAGTACTACTTACCATTTGGTACAGATATATTATATAAATGATTATTGTTGTGACTAAACTTCATTTGAGTTTCTTAATTATGAATATACATGTTGTTCAATGACACATATATATATATACGCATGAAAAGATACATATTGCGTGTTGCATCTTAAAGTTTGTATTTTAGTGTTTGTCTGATAAAATACATATTTAACATGTTGGTATGTTTTATACTATATATCTTTATTATACTCGAATATATGTTTAAAATCCTTTTCTCTCATTAAGACTATAAATTATAATTCCTGTTTTTCATGGTCTCATTAGACTATACATCGTAATTAACTTTTGGTGTGAAAGATCAATGTATTTTAAATTATTTTAACACCACAAACTTATAATTATAGGAATGATATTATTATTAATTTACTTAAATAAAACTTTCTAAATAAAGATTCTTCTCCGCAAGAACGTATGCTCATGAATGTTATGTAAATATATGTATATAGTTTACCATGTCAAGTATGTAAATATGTTGTCCTCATGTGCCACATTTGGCGTATTGGATTTGAATAAATAATGTCTGTCTACAGTAAAATTCAGGATAAAACATCCTATCAAACGGCTTACTTTTTAGGGCTTTTAAAAATAACACAGATAAAACAAGATATAACTAATAAAAAGAACTGACTAGGCTGTACAAGTATATACAGATAAAAGAAAATCACCCTGGGCAGCACATGAAAGGAGGACTTTGTCTCGTTCCTGATTATTAAAAGAAGGGATAGCACCGGTGGGGGAGGGGAATTTTGGCCGGCAGTGCTTGAATGGTATTTTGAGATATTGGGACCAGGGGGGCGCACAGGTTTAAATTATTTACATAGATAGGGACACTTAAAATAGGTAGTTTAACACATTTAAAAAAGTTAAAATGTGGATAATCCCTGCTATGAAAGATTTATTTATTACAAATATGCAAAATACTGCATTAAGAATAACTGCAGTGGATCACAATATGTAATATCACACAGAAATAATGGCAAACTTGATCATTATTAACAATATGATCATATTACTTACCAAAAAATTAAGAAACTTACTACCCATGTGGGTTAAAGCAATATATAGTACACATTATAAAATTGATAACTGGGTCCTCCCCATTTTATATAAAATATGCAATACAATGGGGTTTATTAATACTTGACAATAGTAAATGGGGCAAACTGCTTAACTAGAAAATGGCTTAAAATAAGGAATCATTGGTCAATTATTAGATTGGCCAAGGTTGAGGGAGGGCTCCGTTAGCAACAGAGACATATATAATAACATGGAATTTAAATTGAAATATGTGTTACTATCTTCCTGTGCACCCAGCCCAGCATGGCTCATGTTAGACCACGGAGGAAAAGGGGGGAAAAAGGAAATGAAATAGGGGGGATTCCTGCAGCTATTAGAACATTGTTTATTGTTCCACTGAAAATAATAATTTACAAATTAAATTAAGTTAAAATGGCATATATGTGTCAATTTGCCTGGGGTCCAGGAGGTATCAATCTAAATGATCAATAAAGATGTGCACAATATATGAGCACAAAATATTAAAATGTCAGACGTAGAACCTCTATAACAATATATTACAGCCAAATATATGTAAATTGTAACTAAAAGTACAGTACTGTTGACCATTGACATAGCCAGTTATACACAATATAAACACTGGCTGGCTTTAACCCTCTGAATGCTCTACTGAGCATTGTCTATTATTGTCCCAGTGCACTAAATAAAAGACAAGTGATTTGTTAAGAGTTCTCTCCCATGATGGGAAGATATAGGGATGTATCAAACTCCTCCCAGCGGTTACTTCCTCTTTTGGTTAGCAGTAGGTTAATCTTGAGCTATGTTCGGAAGCAGTCAAATCTCTGTGCGGAAGTTGGGGATGTATAAAGAATTTGGTCAGGCAAGAATCATCTGCCCTTCAGTAGGCTAACTATCACTAATTCCCAATATATATGGGATTATAATGTACTACAAGGAAAATTAGTGTATAACACACTGGAAGACAGAAAATAGATGTAATTAGTGCCAAAAATGGAATAATTAAAGCACTGTACAGTTAAAAGCTGTTCAGTGATATAAATAAATGACTTGAATTTCCCCAGATATGGGAAAATGTTTATTAAATGTACGTTTTTAATATAAAATATGTTCTTATTAAGCTGCTGGTCCCCTATTTGTATTTATATTTTATCTGGAATCTGGCAATCCACAAGATATGTTGCCAGAGACTTGTACACTGGTAAATTTTTTTGCCAGTAGATTTAAAACTATTATTAAGTGTAAAATCAATATTTAAGTTGGAAAAGGTGTTTTTAAGCTGTTCTCTCTGTGTAGAGAACTGGGGGCACTGTTGGCTAATGCATTTGCCAATAATGATGTTGGTAGAATATTGATGCGGCCGACTGAGGGTTTTCTGGGCAATGGTGAAATGGGCTTTGTATGGAGTGTTAGCGGGTGGCATGTTGTTCCACTCCCGCATAACATAGGCCTTGGCAAACTTGGTCAGAACATTTGTCCCAATGATATATCGGGCGAGTTCGAATCTGGGTCATGTGGGGTGAAAAACTAGGTCACTAGGTCAAATTGAAGAAAAAGCTTGTTAACACTCTGGAAGTCACAATTTTTGTTCAATCTTCATGAAACGTGGTCGGAATATTTGTCTTAATGATATGTCGGCCAAGTTCGAATCTGGGTCATGTGGGGTGAAAAACTAGGTCACTAGGTCAAATTGAAGAAAAAGCTTGTTAACTCTCTTGAAGTCACATTTTTGCCCAATCTTCATGAAACTTGGTCAGAACATTTGTCCCAATGATATCTCGGCCGAGTTCGAATCTGGGTCATGTGGGGTGAAAAACTAGGTCACTAGGTCAAATTGAAGAATAAGATTTTTAACACTCTAGAAGTTACATTATTTGCCCAATCGTCATGAAACTTGGTCAGAACATTTGTACCAATGGTATCTCGGCCGAGTTCGAATCTGGGTCATGTGGGGTCAAAAGCTATGTCACTAGGCCAAATTGAAGAAAAAGCTTTAATTTCAATATGTACTTCAAAATTTTGAATGTCTGTTGTCACTTAAGCTTTTCAAACCATGATGATTAAGGCCGCATTTCCATTAGTCTGTATCAGTATATCCATATCCGTATAAAAATCTAACACATGGACAATTGTTCGACTAATGAAACTCAGGTGAGCGACCCAGGGCCATTTGGCCCTCTTGTTTACATCATTCAACACATTTCATGTACATATTATTGTACCATGTTTGGTCATATGCCCCAAAAGTGTATCAAACCAACCTTCACTGATCAAATCATCATAAGGTTTATCCATTCATATTCCTATGTTTGTCTGATGAATGGTCTCCTTATCTTTACTTTGTCTGTGGTATTTGTATATGTGCGACTTACCACAATCACTGCCATTCATAATTTGGTTTACATATGAACACGTTTTTACTAGAGTCATTTTGTGAACACAGAAGTGAGTGAATGTCCAACGGTGCTCCTTCGCTGGTTTGACGTCACGTTTTTTCTGACATACCACTTCATCGTTTTTTATTGTAAAGAATGAACGACTTGAGCAAAACATATGAAATTTTTATATCTTATTTATGTCTTATTGCTGATAGTGACAAATAAATTTGGTAACATTTCTCGTAAGTTTAAGTATAAAATTCAACTGCATATTACAAAAGCGATTTAAAAAATTCAAAGTGCTCCGTACATGACAACCTACTGTTGCTATCGTGATGTAATTTACATTTCCTTACAAGACATGGTTTAAGTTGCATAATATTCTGATCAAGTATAGATAAAAGTACATGTCTCACAGGTTTCATCTAAATTACCGTAGTTCATGTATATAATATTATCGGACCCTGTGAATGAACTTTCCGGACACCTGCGCAGAGACTTTGACATGCGAACTGAAAGCGGAATACATGGAAAGTGAAATGTCTAAAGCCCCCTTTCTTTAAGCCGCATTTCAGGCGGAAGTGGTCAAATTTGGAATTAACGATTGAAACAGTTATTTAAATGTCTTGTATAGTGCGAAAACATTTACCTGATCCTGCTGACCTCTATTTAAATAAATGTTCCGGTTAATTAATTATCTATTATTAGAGTCGGCCCGTTCCGTTAACATACGAAGGAAAGTCCACAGGGCCCAGTATAGATCCGATATAGTAATAATTGATTAAGTGTTACAAATCGATCAGTTCTACTGACGGACAAAGAAACGTCGTAGAGAGTTAGCTTTGTATTTACATGTAGTAAATTGTACAAGTGGGTGTGTAGTCCGATATTCAATTAGGTTATAACAATGGTATTTGATTGTGCTGCATTTTCCTCAATTTTTTTTTCATCATGTTTTCATGTTCTTAATAAATATTTTATTCAACCAAGCAATATATGAAAATAGCAAATATAATATCACATATAATTATGTCGATGTTACTCTTGCTCGTACCAGTGCATTTTCAAGAAAAGAAGAACTATTCTGGTTTCTAAACCATTTGGATGTGTTATATATAATTTCTTTTGCTTTGGACCCTCGTGTCTGTCATTATTGCTTTGAAAGCCAAAACTAAAATAAGATATGGAGATCAACATCTTCATTTCAAAAACAAACATCTATTCCATCACCGTAGTCGATTGTTTGATAGGTAGACATGCATACCACCCCACAATCGCTCCTTGTTTAAAGCTAGGTAACTAAAGTCGTATTTATACTTGAATCTAAAATAAGTTTACGAACAAATATACACGAACATACTTTGAAACATAATTTTGCCTTTGTATTCAGCTCATGAATATTCTTGCATAAATCTTAGTATCAGGTCATTATTTTCGCACTGTACAATTGCATTAGTGTGTGCTTAAACTTCAGTAATGCCCTTGGTCAGGGAACTATTTGTGGCGCGTCGTAAGAAAACCGGAGTTAATGCCTGTGCGTAAAGTGTCGTCCCGGATTAGCCTGTGCAGTCCGCAAAGGCTAATCCGGGACGGCACTTTCCGCCTACAGTGGATTTATGTTTAGAAGAGACTTCCTTGAAACAGAAAATACCATACAAGCGGAAAGTGCACAGGCTAATCCGGGACGACACTTGACGCACATGCATTAAGACCGGTTTTCTCACGACGCGCCATTTGGTTTTTGGATACTGTTGAAACTAAAACACTGATCCTCCTAGTTAAATGTTAATAAACACTATCTTTGTTTATTTGCTATTCATCTCAGCGACGTGGTCTTAATCCTAATATTCACCGTTACCTTTCGGCGAGCTGTATGTTTCGTCGGGTTTAAAATGTCAACAATGCAGTGGAATTAAAAGTTGTCAAATACCATTATTGTTAAGAAAATGTAACTCGTTTTTCGGTCATATTTTTTTTATTTTATGTGTTTGTAAAATATTAATTAAAATCTTAATGGTTGTCACAACTTGCGTGTCGACCGTATAGATGTGCTAAACTTGAAATAGACTGGGTATAGGTGTATCATTAAATATAAACACAATGTGTTTATACTGATGGAATTAGGATTTATAATTGGTAATTGTGAAAATATCGAAGAAAATGAGCCTAATGACAATTGTCAGATTGACAGTCATGTGAACAATAATAGTATGCAGTCTTATCATTCAAACGAACTGTAACACATCCGTATTTTAGTAAGTACAAACTATCGGTTTTCTTTTTAAAAGACTATAAACAGACAATTAGAACAATGAAAGAATACGATTTCCTGTACTATTAGGCTAACAAAGTTAATGAATTGTTTCTCAGACAGCGCCGCAACGGTTTTTTTATGGCCCGCCACGATTTTGATTTAATGCCAAAAACAATTTTATTTACTAGTTTTTGACGATCTTGTCCGGATTTTAAAGCAGCAGTCCAGAAATATGTTAATAAAAATAAAACTTAGCTAAAATTGTTTCTTACCGAACAAAATACAAGAACTACGCATTGAAATCTGTGAATTATTAACATTTTGGTAACTTGCTATCGTCCATTTTCTGTATGCGATAACTGGTGATGACTCTGGAGTAAACCAGTACTATCAATTGGGTAGTTCCGGGTCACTAACGACACAATCTATGTCTTCTTTTTAAATGTACTTGCAATCCTGTAAACCTTTATATATTTTGAGAGACACATACCTTAGCTTCAATATGCATGTAAGGAACAGTTGGTAGCATTAAACATGTTGTACAATATAGTGCTGATCTGTATGCGCACTGATCACGGTAGTTCCAAATCATGTACGTGTATTCCGGGTCATTTGACACGAATACTATAGATTCTGTAAGGGTTTGTATTAAAAGCATATATAAATGTCAAACTGACTTATTAGTTGTCAAACAACATAACAAGGAATATATTTTATTTCTAGAACTGGATAACAAATAATCACAATAAACTAGTTAGTGCTCATAGCAGTTTTTCCCACGTTTCATCTTATATATTTTGCATGTACGATGCGGGTCAATATATTAATAGGTGCACAGAAATATAGCTTCGATGACCATTCAGATGTAAGATTACGACAATAAAATCATCTTAGAATTTATCAACGTTTGCAAATGCCTTTGACTGGTAGAATATAATATAAAAGTACCCGCTAAAAGTATTTAAAAAAATAAATAATTGAAATATGTACATTAACCGAAATGCGATAAACAATCCAAAGCACATTCACGTATGCAATGTGGTAATTGTACACAGATTCTAAACAAAAAACTATCTGAAAACAGTAAAACATTGAAGGGTATTCTTGGATCACCGTATGGCTGGCACCAGTCTTCAATTTGAAATAACAAGAAATGCTATTTTGTCATCTATTACTTATATAGAAGAATAAATCAAACCTATGAGAAGCATATATATCCCCTTATTTGTGTAACAAATAATACATATTGATCAATAAATAATTGTCTTAGATTGTGCATGAGTCTACTGACCCAACCAACCAATGGAGAAATTCCATAAAGCATATATATATATATAAAATGCTTGACATATCCCCTTGAGATCCGTTCAGGTGACCAGGAACACCCCAATACACATGTGTCGATATAACTTTAGTTTTCTGCAGTAATATGGAACGCGTTGGTTTTCTCGTGTATACAGTAAATGAATATACATTTATTTACCAGTTGATACCATAAATGTGCCCATTTACTGGGCATTTTCAATGTTTTATCGCGATATATAAACCGTAGCCTATTTTGTGTAACTGGTGTTCAGGTAGATTTTTCAACATGTAGTACTCATAAAACCACGTTTCGGTTCATTGATAAGCATTCGGAGTTGAAACTTTGGTGATTTACTGCAAATGTATTGCTGCTCAAACACCAGTTAATAACAAGAGCTGTCGGAGGACAGCGTGCTTGACTTTTCTTGTGCTTGTCAGAGTTACTGGCATTTTTTTTCTAAAACAAGAAACATTGAAATTCCACAAAACCCAAATTTTTCAAACAAAGTGCATTAAAGTCAGCAAATCAATGAAATTTTTAGTAATGGTAAATTTGACCTTGACCCCACCCACCCCATATGCAATATCAAGCGACGTTTCGATATTAGGTATCTATGTATTAAGTTTCATTATAATATCTCAATGCGTTCTCAAGTTATTTCTACTTTATTAACAGTGGCCTTGACCTTGACCCTATACACAATTGCAAGTAAAGTCTCGATATAAGTTTCATTAAAATATCTCAATTCGTTTTCAATTTATTGAGCGGAAACCGTTTGTCTACTTTTAGTAACAGTGACCTTGACCCCAACCACCCCATGCGATCCCAAGCGAAGTCTCGATATCAGGTATATATGTATTAAGTTTCATTAAAATATCTCAATGCGTGTTCAAATTATTGAGCGGAAACCGTTTGTCTATTTATAGTAACAGTGACCTTGACCTTGACTTCACCCATCCCATATGCAATCCCAAGTGAGGTCTTGGTATGAGGTACCTATGTATTAAAAGTTATTAAAATATCTCAATACGTTCTCACGTTATTGAGCGGAAACTGTTTTTCAATTTTTAGTAACAGTGACCTGTGAGCGGACACTGTTTTTCAATTTTTAGTAACAGTGACCTTGACCTTGATCCCACCCACCCCATATGGAATCTCAAATGAGATCTCGCTAAATGGTATCTATGTTTGAAGTTTTCATTACAATTGCGTAATCCGGTCGCAAGTTAGAGAGCGGAAACAAAAACTTTAACCTCCATATAGCTTATATGTAAAATTTCTAAGTGTAAAAAGGCCCATAATTTTGAAAAATTTCAAACTAGAGTTGTCAAACTTGGCTTTTGAGTTCATTTTAATATAGTGAATAAGTGTTCGAAGTTTGAATGAAATCCCGCAAGCCATTTTTGAGAAACTAGCTTACCGAAAAACTTTAACCTAGCTCGGACGCCGACGCCGGGGCGAGTAGAATAGCTTGCCTTTACTTCGAAAAGTCGAGCTAAAAATCGAAATGGGAGAGTGGTTATTATTTTCAGAACCATTAAACTTTAAGTGATCCGGAACTACCGGTGATTCGGAATTCCTTCAATGACTGTACACGTACCAAGCGCTTTTGAACAAAACAGTATACAATGCCTTTCGTAAATAAGAAACAGCTTTCGGACGAATAAACACCATAAACGTTCATAAGAACTATTACTTAAATTACGATTTACTGAATTAGATTCCATGGACAGCGGCTTAAAATTAAACTAATCCGCATTTTAACATAGCGGACGAAGAGTAACCCGGTACGGATTTCGGTATTTCCAGTAATTTTCTTCCTGTCTGATTTACTTATATCAATCGGATATACACGAATTGTGAAATACTGTGTAAATCTCAAATTTGAACAAAAAGTCATATTAGTTTGGGAACCTTTATAAATATCGTCTATTTGTTGATTTAAACTGTTGTTTCGTAGATGCTTTTGCTTGAGTAATAGCATTCCATATGTTTTAAGAAAATTTGTGTCAATATAAGTCCTATGGAAAAAAACGAAAATGCCAGCTGCATTGAAAAAGTGTTGATTTTCCTTTCCCAAAACTGTTGGTGATTTATTGCAAAAATAATTCCAATTTGTTGACGTTATCAAATTTTAGTTAATCGAAGGCCATAACTCCACAGTGACTCGGACGATTTGGTTGGTTATCAAACTTAACCGAGATAATACGCCCACAAAGATTTTCACCAAATTCAGTGAAGATCGGCTATAAACTGTTGGACATAGAGGACGGAAACTGCTAAAACTGCCAATTTTAGAAAATTCAAGGGATAAACAATTACTGAAGCGATTTGGCTAATTTTTAAACTTGGCCAAGATATTATGTCTACAAACATGTTCATGAAGTATGCTGAAGATCGGATGAAAACTGTTGGACTAAGAGAGCGGAAACCGCTAAAAAGGCCACTTTCAGATAATTCAAGGGCCATAACTCCACAATTCCTGGAGCGATTTGGCTAATTAGCGAACTTGACCTAGATATTATTATTACAAACATTTTCATGAAGTTTGGTGAAGATTGGATGAAAACTACTGGACTTAGAGAGCGGAAACCGCTAAAAAGGCTAATTTTAGACAAGTCAATGGCCATAACTCCACAATTCCTGGGGCGATTTGACTGATTATCGAACGTGACCTAGATATTATTGTTAAAAATATTTTCATGAAGTTTGGTGAAGATTGGATGAAAACTGTTGGACTTAGAGAGCGGAAACGGATAATTTGGGATAATTCAATGGCCATAACTCCACAATTCCTGGGGCGATTAAGCTGATTATCGAACTTGACCTAGATATTATGCCAACAAACATTTTAATGAAGTTTGGTGAAGATCACATGAAAACTGTTGAACTTAGAGAGCGGAAATGAAAGTGATCTACCGAACGACCGAACGACAGACCGACATTAGCAAACCAATATACCCCGCCATCTTTGATTGGGGGGGTGGGGGTGGACATAATTACGAAAAGTTAAATTTTATAAATAGAAGTTCTTTAATGCATTTGAAGCCACTAATGTTAATTATGAACATTCAAATTGATTGCCTGTGTTCATTTTATATATTGTATTTGGTAATCTCGTAGAGAAGCTCTTCGGAAACCGATGGACATATTTTCACATCAATTATTTTTCCAAAAACATACATGGCATTTTGATACATTTACAAATATATAAACCGCACAGTTTAAGAAAATATATACATTTGTTTCCGCTAACGTCTTGGAAAAAAGTATGGTAGGTAGGTAGGCATAAAAAAAAATTTCGTTAACTTTTTTTCTTCGTGATATTGATATTTAATAGGCAGTTTGTGTGAAACTATTTGAAAACAAGCCAAAGTTTCCAAGTTCACAATCTTTACTTCTGACATGAGTTCCTATTTCCTTCTCCCATGCGAGCCCATTGTTCTTGGTTTTTTCCCCAATTTAAACAGACAGTGAAGTGACACTGTACAAATTAGTAGTTCTTCTGTAGTGTGATTTCAACACTGGCACCAGGAAAGCCACACTGGTCACAAACATCCTTCCTTGAAGTTGAATTAAATCTGCAGGTATAAAAACATATTTCAATATGGTTTTCACAATTTTTGCAGGCGGTTCCGTGGTCTAGTGGTAATGCAGTGGCTTCACAATCCACTTCCGAGATGTAGTGTACTAGGTGTTTCACACCGGGCACTAAAAGACCCAGGGACGCCTCTGGAACAGGGCGTCTTCAGTATCTTGCACTATCCCCCGTAACCCAACTAACAAGTCTTATGGAGGCGATGGCCATATGGGAGAGAATCCCCGTGCACTCGATAAAAATGTACTATACACACACATTTTCACAACTGTTTCCTGGTCACAACACCTCTTGGAGATAAGTACACAGGTTCTGCATCAATAGACGCTTTTTTGCCATTTATTATCCATAAGCACCTGCACACATTCAAACTTTATTGCGGCACAGACGCTTGTTCTTGTTAAATGTGCCCCCAATCAATTACTGTCAGTATTTAGAAGGAAAGTTTCGACAAACTTTGCAAAATGCGATTTATTTACTAAAGGTTAGGCATGCGCAAATAAATTCCTTCTTTGTTACAAATAAAATATTCAATGTTTGATCTCAATTTTCACCATGACCAAGCTACTTTCCAATATATCACCATACATTGTTGGAAAATTGAGCTCATAACCTTTTAAAAAAACAGCATGTCAAAAAATTCTATACGTTGTAACTCAAAATATTTACATTAAAAAAAACACACCGGTTTTTACAGGCATGGAGGCTGCCATTTTGCGCATGAATACATGGGCCAACATTTATGAAGCCGGGAGCTTCCATATATACCTTTAAAATGATACCAAAACATATAATTTAATCTGTTTTTTACAAATTCTATGCATCCTGCACTCCACCATATGTGCTTATTATCTAACTGACAGCATGTTACCCTGAGGATGTGACTTCCGTTTTTGGGGTAATTAGAGGTCAAATTAGATGTCAGTTAGATAATAAACACATAGGGTTCAGTGTATAGTCCATATGATTTTTAAAATACAGTTTAAATGATATGTTTTGGTATCAATATAAAGGTATATATGTAAGAAATAAGAAAAAAATACAGTTTTAGGCACTACTTTATCTTAAACGGTTCCCAGCTTCATAACTTTTGGCCCATGTATTCATGCACAAAATGGCAGCCCCCATGCCTGTCAAAACCGGTGTGTTTATTCTAAGGTAAATACTTTGAGTTAGAACGTATAGACATTTTTGACATGCTGTTTTTTCAAAAGGTTATGGTCTTATCTTTCCAACAATGTATGGTGATATATTGGGAAGTCGCTTGGTCATGTTGAAAATTGAGATCAAACATTTAATATTTTATATGTAACAATGAAGGAATTTATTTGCGCATGCGAAACCTAGACCTAACGCAAATGATGGCAAAAGTGTAACAAAGGGCGACAACTAGAGTATACAATCGGTTAAACAACACCAATACTATTGGCGTTGCTGCCTAGAGGTTACACATGCGCAAATAAATTCCTTCTTTGTTACATATAAAATATTTAAAGTTTTATCTCAGTTTTCACCATGACCAAGCTACTTTCCAATATATCACCATACATTGTTGGAAAGATAAGGCCATAACCGTTTGAAAAACCAGCATGTCAAAAATTTCTATGCGTTGTAACTCTAAATATATAAAAAAATTACCTTTTTTTCCTAGTCTTTTTTTCTTATTTCTTACATATATACCTTTACATTTATACCAAAACATATAATTTAAAATGTATTTTCCAAATTCTATGCATCCTGCACTCAACCATATGTGCTTATTATCTAACTGACACCCTGAGGATATGATTAGACCTTTAAGAGAACCCAAGCCTTTTAACTTTGAATGAAAACCACAATTTTCAATAATCTGATCTATATGATTTCGATTTTTGACAGAAACGACTGCATCAGTCTATTAAAGGGTCAGTGTTTTTTTATATATATATTTTGAAAGGTATCCAAAATCATATGGTTTCCTGGCCCACGGTAGAACTAAAGCCTAACACACTAATAATACAATTAACCAGTAGACGAACATAGATCGCTCCGCCTGTCTGTTTGTCCAATGTTGTGTGTCCAAGGATTTGAAGTAAATGGATTGGATTATGCAACCAATGTAAACCCATACTTGGTCAACTAAATCCTTGATTGAAAAGTATCTACTGGTACCAGACATGTAATTCTACTCTCACCAATTCCAACTTTAATGCGGCTTTAAGCCATAATACGTGGTTGCTACTGATTATGGTTTAACAGGGACACAAAAGAAAGTTCGAGTTTGTTTTAAACAATTAAAACCATGTAGGTAATGCATTGTGTTAGTTGTAACATAATCTGCATTGACATGCTCATGACAATGAATAGCATAACTCAAACCACACCGGTATGATCATTTTGCAATGTCGCTGACGCATACAAAATGTGAATATGACAGTAACCCATACAAGTTGCTTTCGGCTGAGATTTAGACATTAATTATTTTTCATGAATTATATACATTAAAACGTTAACATCTTCGTTGAACACTGTATACCTAATGGTGGTTGTGTGGGCGGGTATACTCATTATTAGCATTAAAATATATGAGTTCATTTACATCTGATGAATAGATTGCTTATTTAAAAAATACATTTAAACAAATGCTTTCGTGTTCTTGTAGTTCGAACATAAGCTACAGATACATCTATATTAAGCTAACAGCTAAATATTGCAAGTGCACAAACAACTTTCAATTTCAACGAAACATGATTTATAGCATTTCAAGTTCACAAATACTAGTGCCTATGGTTTATTTCACTGTTCATCACTCAACCAAGTCTGGCTTAACTAAACATGTGTATCTTAAGTATCTTGGTTTCTTAAGTTCATGACCGACGGTTTGGTTTACATATAAGTGCTAATCATCCACAACTAAATCTTGTTTACATGCATATTAAGTTTAAACTGTATCGGATAATTGTTCTTAAACAAACAGAATGCCTTATAGGGACTTGTTCACAGATTTTAGTATTTTTGGAAAATGTCATTAAACGTCTAAACTGAAAAAGCTAAAGCATCTGGATTAAAGAACTCGGGTAGTATATCAAGAAAAGCCTTAAAAAAAGAAAGAATAAAAGCCGCCATCGAGGCTCGAACCTAGGTCCTCCGGGTTAAAAGCGCTAGCCACTTGTATACGTTTCTGTCTATTTTGTACTATATATAAGTGATTCGCGTGCTTTCAACAAATTCAACGAAACCGACAAAAGTATTCGAAATTATTCAATCACAACATTGATAATCCATTAAAAGTGACTGCAATTCAGCCACCAACATTGCTTTTACATATTTCAATGGGCACTAAATAGATACGATGGATAATAACCTGAAAGTTTGAATACATGCCGTCATAAAACTGAGGTAGTGCATACAGTTAATAATACATGTAGCAACACATTACCGTTAATGAAAGAATGAAAGATCGCAAAGCAGTACCTATTGTTAAGTACTAATTTGCAATATGATACAATATACCGCATGTCAAATACTGATTTGAACGCAAACATTGTTATAAACTCTAACGCAATCAGAAATTATTCTAAACTCAAAATAACCTTATTATGGACATGGCAAAACACCTCTAGTTTACTTCGAAAGCGTTAATTTACTATATCGCCCTAAATATACGTTCTTCCGCGGAATTCTTTGTTTAGTTGGAACCATTTTTATTTGAGCTCGATTAAGTTGAAAGCCATTTACTTATTTGCCTATTACGACACTTTTGATTCCGTTTCCACCGAAGAACCAGTACTTTTGTGAAAGATCTTTTGAACGCTCCCCGAGTACTTAATGGAACTCACGACCTCCGATCGCAAGGCGGACACCATATCCGTTATACCACTGCGACCTCTGTTTGTTGTTGTTTAATTTTTGTTTTCTTGCATAGCCATGTCCATGTAAGAAGTGTTTTATGTTCATGCTAGCTAACACATCATTATCACTGTTCTAGTCGGAAATTTCCAACATGTATGAGGTGAAAGGGATCCCCACGCTGATCATACCGGACGGCAAGACGGGCGAGACGCTGGACGCTGGCGCCCGGAGCACCGTCATGAAGAAGATAGGCGCCGAGGACTTCACGGCCTCTAAAGATAAATGGGGGCAACAATAACTCTACAGTATTGACCGTTTTATGACACATTATTAACGGGACAATGCACATATTTGCGTATTTTTGATAAATGTTATACAAATGTATTCACTGCATAAACTATAACATATAGACTAACAAGCCAAATATTCCACGAACGCTGGGGCTGGAACCTTAGACATCTGCATCAAAAGTCTCTTGTGCTAACCATTAGAACAGACAGGCTTATTCACATTAATTTATATTTTTAACGCAAAGTAAGCGATACATATTTTCAAAATATCACCGAAAGACGTTACAAACGCTCTTTAATTGTAGATGTATGTTCCAAGTGTATGTCTATTTTTTCATTCTTCCTCTATAGACCTGAATGCAGCGCCAAACATTCGTTGACGCTGTGGAATACAGTAAGTATATGTACATGCTTTGCCAAACTTTTTTTTATTGATATATAACAATAATTGTCATAAATATACATTTATACTAGAGAAGCATCATGCTTTCAGATCATTTAAGCCGTCTTTGACATTATTATCATTTATGTATTTGATTCAAAGCAGCTACTCGTATATTTCCAATACATTGTATTCTATTCTGCAATGGTTAAGTTTTTTATTACATTGACATTGTATACATGCATACATAAACTATGTAATTATTCTGGCGTGCTTCAGTGTTATGTGCATGTCGTCGGTAATTGGATGTTTTAATTGGAATAGACTTAAACTAAGAAGTCACTAAACTTGTATACATGTCCCCACCAAAAAAATGTCAACGATGAAAAAGCCTTTACATTACCGTAAATGAGCCAATCTCTATCAAGTTAAACCGAATTCAAACCCCGTGAACAAAGTTTCTGTCTGTGTTATGGAGGACCGAGTAAATTGAGACAAAAAAATGCAAATTAAAAGCGGAATAAATGGGAATAAAAACTGCCTGCCATACAGCTAATTCTAAGTATGCCATGTCATAGGTCGATGGTGGTGTCATTTGACTATAAAATTATACATTTGAGGCGCGTCGTGGGAAAACAAACTTAATGCAGTCCGCACAGGCTGATCCAGGACGGCACTTTCCGCCTACAGTAGATTTATGTTTAAAAGAGACTTTATTGACACAGAACATACCATACAGGCGGAAAGTGCCGTCCCGGATTAACCTGTGCGGACTGCTCAGGCTGATCCTGGACGACACTTTACGCACATGCATTAAGGCCGGTTTTCCCACGACGCGCCTCATTTGTGTACAAGAAACCTACAATTCTACCTCCTACATCGGTAATCAAGCGCAGATACAGGATTTTGAGTTAGAGGGGGGCGGCTAAAAAAACTATTCAATTCAACCTCTTTTATTGATTTTTTTTGGTTTTCTTAGTGTATGTGTAGGGTGAAAATTAGATACGACTTGATTTGCTTGAAAGGTTGTGGCCCGGAAAGAAGACGGGTCTTGTGTTGTGGGCCAAGCAACTTGTTTTGAGGCCGGTATTTTAGGGCTAGGTTAGTGTTCAAATTAGAGGTAGTTGTGGGCTGGGTGGCGCACTGCCTAAATCCACCAACACTAGCCCTTTTATACTAGCTGCACATCCGGGCAACTTAACTTTAAAACTACTCATGCGTAACACGCAGGGCTTTCACTTAATTACTAATACGAATATCTAACCAAATGTTAAACAAATATAGTCTCTCAGAATTTCATGCCTTTATGCGAAATAAAGTTGCGTCGACAATACAGATAAGAAAGGGCAAGCTCGTCACACTGGGTCCAGTAAATGGACCCATTCTCAATGTCAAATTTGGTTGATTTCTCCCAAAATGAATGAAAAGATTCCCAAAGCTGAAGTTAAAAAATTCTAAATGCATCGGAAATATTAATATATGTTGTTAATAATGTAATTAACTTATCTTCTTAAGGTCATGATGAATTTCAAAAATATTTGTATGCACCCAAAAATATTGGAGCCGCGGCCGCGGAGAGCTCCCGCGCCTCCTGCTCCTACGCGTCTGTGATAATTGGAAGATACGCACAATTTTTTACGCCCAGTACAAATACATTATTTATTGAGGATTAAAATCTAGTGTGTTCATAACATTGTGCAGGTGCATGTGCATGTGCATAACAGTAAATACCAAATGCCCTGTCAGTAGGCCAAGAAATAAACTTGGTTGTCTAAGAGGATAGAGGATAGACTTTGTGGAATATAAATATAGATTGAGAATAACTGTGCAATAAATAAACATGAGTGCAAAGGATACGTCCAAACCGTCCAAATACCAACCGGCAGGGAAGATGCAAGCAAAAGGAGGTGACAGACCAAAGCGGAGTAATTCCGAAGTCAGCAACGACAGCCTGAATGATGTAAGTGCAATAAGGGCTCAACTAGATACTCTGGAACAATCAATAACTGATCTAAGTGATGACATAAAACATATGTTGAAAAAAGATGAGGTAGAAAATATCATAACAAACACAGTTTCTAAAATTATGGCAGAAATTGAAAAACGTAATGAAGATTTTCTAAATAAAATGAAAATAAGTTTGCAAGCAGAAATGGAAACAAAATTGGACAAACTAGTAGCATTCAGTGTCTCAGAAAAAACCAAAGAGTTTACAGATAGAATTAAATGTGTAGAATTTGAAAACGAGACAATACTAGACAAATTTAACTTAATTAAACAAGACCAAAAAAAGGCCTTAGAAATTATGGAAGAAAAGTTAAAATCCACCTTAAAAATGAATGAAGAAACCAGCAAACGCTCAAACCACAATGAGCAATACTCAAGAAAGAACAATATTAAAGTGATGAATGTGAAGGAAGATCAAAGTGAAACTGTTGCAGAACTGTCAGACAAAATCATCAAACTATTGAAAGAACAGGACATAAACATCACACCAGAACAGATCGTAGCAATACATAGAATCCCCACCAAAAAAGGACAAATACGACCAGTCCTGATTAACCTGCGTAACAATAACGACAAAACCATAGTTATGAGGAAACGAAAAGAGATCAGAAACTCTGGCCACCGACTGGTAGATGATGTCACGGCAATGAACACCGCACTGATGAACCGACTGCATCTCCACCAGGGCATTGACTCTACCTGGTCTTCAATGGATCAGTGTTTGCCTTAACAAAACAACAAGAACGTATTAAGTTCGATCTCTATGATATCATTGACCTCGTTATTGAAGAATTTCGTGCCCATCGCAAGTAACATTAACGTACAGTGTATGTGAACTGTATAAATCACTATGTGAAGAAGAATTCAAAACCAGAAGGGGAAGAAATAAGAAGACAGACGGTGAGCATCCTAGTCTTTTTTGTTCACTAAAACTTGGTCTGTAATAATCAAATTAGAAAATTTTCATATCTTTGAAATTCATAAAACAAAACTTGTTATACATAATTTGTTTAAAACAAATATGTTTAAATTAAATTATACATCTTCGAATATATAATAAATAGGAAGTTCTATTTAATGTATGTACACTTGTCTATGTGTAAGTGCTTAGTATTGTAACAGGGCGAATTATCTCCCTGTTATTTTGATATAACTATTACCTCCCTTTAGGATGCGTTATTATAAATAACCTTTATATTTCAGTATAATAATATTTTCTATGTGTATCTCTATTATTTATAAGTATTGTTTCAAATACACATAATGTTTAATTGTTTGCTTGTATGTTTATATTATTTTGTATATAATCATATTTCATGTATTGAGTGTCAGGTCGGCCTTCCCACCTTTTGGGCAAGGTAATTGGGTTGATCCCAATGAGTAGTCGCAGATGATAAACCATTTGATATAGTGAAGGGTTTGGAATCCTGATTTATCGCTATTTCATTTCCTTGAATTTACCTCTAACTGAAGAATTAATAATAATAAAATTGCAGTGTTAAAACATCCAACATCTTGGTCCCTTTTATTACAACCTTCGTTAAGGTGAACATAGCACCCGGGTATAATAACGACGCTGTTACATTTGGGGGCTCGTCCGGGATTTGATCAGTGATAAAAGGGGTTAAAAAGTTAAGGAATCGATGTAATAATAAAGGAGACAAGTAATATCTCAAGCAAATGGTCTCTTGATTTTTGTAAATTACTTTACTAGCCTAAGTAAGGATCAGTAAACATAGTTAGCTAGTACAAATAGTACACAGTTAACATTGTATAGCTTTTGGATTTGTAAATCCTGGGCAAGGATACTTAGTTTAGATAGTTATTGTTTGTGCACTAGGCATAAACCTTATTTATACAAACACAAGTAGTGTGGTCACCGTGTACCACAGTACAAATTTTTTTGTAGATTAGTTGATTGGGTTAACATCACATTGGTACATATTAAACAATGGATCCTCATGTTCCCCCTGACAATCTCAGTAGGCACAGTAGTATGCCATTTCTTGCGAGAGAACGGAAAGGTGAGAAGCTTGATTTTACAAGAGGTCATGTACAATTTACGAAGGATGATAGGTTCTTAGATAGTGGAAGAAGTTTTGATGAGAGTTATAATTACAAGCAAAGTAGAGCAGATAGCACTATGTACAATAACCTTCCCTCCAGTACTCCACTCAAATTAGAGTCTGAAGTAGTACCTCCCAGACCACCTCTTCCTACATCCTATCTCGGATTCCATGAGCCGGAGTCAAGATCAAATAGACCAAATTATGAATTTGAATCCATAAACCCGGACTTCACTGGTAGTCAATTTAGGTCTGCTCCTGCTAGTGATTTGAGAACATATGGCAGGACTATGAATGAGGGCTTCCATGAGGTAAGTTACCCTCAAAACCTGCAAAAACCTATGGAAGTCTTGCCAGAGAAATTCGATGGGAAAACCGGTGAATTTTCTGATTATATAATACACTTTGAACAAGTAGCTCTTTGGAACAGGTGGTCTGAACAGGAGAAAGCTTGTATGTTAAACATTAGTTTAAAGGGGTAGGCCCAGAAATTGTTGTCTTCTCTTAGGCCTGACCAACTCTCAAATTACCAAGAAATTAAGTATGTCTTGAATCAACGTTTTGCTCCCATAGAAAGGGGTCTAGCATACCGGTGCCATTTCAGAAATAGGAAACGCATGGCCAATGATTCTGTCTCTGATTATGGTTACGAAATTCGGAAGTTGGGGCAAAAAGCTTTTCCAAGTATGGATGCCCGCTCCCTGGAAATATGTTTAGTGGATCAATTTATTCATGGACTTGACCATTTTGATCTTCAAAAGCATGTCCAGTTTGCACATCCTTACAATCTAGACCTTGCAATCAGCGCTGCCATTGAGTATACCTCATTGTTGGGTACATTAGATAGGGTTAGGAAACCTGAAGATAGCGAGATTCATGCATATGTAGCTACCGTAGAATCTCAAGGAATTTCGGATAGGCAGAACAAATTCTGCATGGAAAATTTAAAAGAAATATGTTCAAGCTTAATAGACAAAAAGCTTAAGGAAAAAGAGATTGGCCTACAAACAAATCAAAACGAAACCCGAACCTTTACACCTGTCCAAAGAGAGAGGGGTTATGCTCAATATTCTAATGGAAACCCTAATAGAGCCGCATCAGGACCATACAATCAGAGAAAAGCGTCTGTCAACCTATCAATGTCTAACTTCGATAGTTATTCAAATGACAATAGGGGTTCAAGGAGAGGAAATCCATATGGGAATAATGTACCTCAAATTGTGTGTTCCTACTGTGGGGAGGCAGCACATGTAGGAAGTCGATGTCCCTTTAAAAACATCTTAGACGCCCAGGGAAACGGGCAGTAACTGGGTTTGAATTGGCCGAAACTCCAGTTAATGATCAAATAAGGCCTCAAGGATTAGAACCGTTGGACAGCAACACATTTAATAAAATAGTCCCTCAATTGTTCAAAGTGCAGAGCACTGAAATGCATTCCGTTCAGCTTGATGCTGAGACTAGTCTAACCGAGTGTAATCCGGTGATAAATAATGAGACATGTATTCGCGATAAAATATTATATATTGATCAAACAAGGCCTCAAGGATTAGAACCATTGGGCAGCAACAAAATCAATAAAATAGTCCCTCAATTATCCAAAGTGCGGAGCACTGAAATGCATTCCGTTCAGCTTGATGCTGAGACTAGTCTAACCGAGTGTAATCCGGTGATAAATAATGAGACATGTATTCGTGATAAAATATCATATATTGATCAAACAAGGCCTCAAGGATTAGAACCATTGGGCAGCAACAAAATTAATAAAATAGTCCCTCAATTATCCAAAGTGCGGAGCACTGAAATGCATTCCGTTCAGCTTGATGCTGAGAGTACAATAACTGGTCGTCATCCAGTGATAGGTTGTGGGGCAGAGTTTGCATTAAATAAATCCAAAGAAGGAAGTTTGGGTACAGAATATTATGGCCATAAATTAGATGTATATAATCAGAATACCACGTCATGCCTTTATGTAAAGTGTGCCATTAGTTCGTGTGTAAAATGAAGTTTGTTGGTAGATAGTGGCAGTCCTGTGTCCTTATTGTCCAGGCGTAGATTTGATGCATTGGACATTAAACCTGAGTTAAGGCCCCCTGATAGACCCCTTTTAACTGCGAATGGGAAACAATTGATAGTCCACGGAAGTTGCATGCTGTCGTTTGAGATCGAGCACCTTTCGTTTGAGCATAGTTTCGTCATTGCAGACATTTCTGAAGCGTATGGCATTTTAGGAATAGATTTTCTAGAAAATGTAGATGCTGTTCTTAAAATAAGTAAAAGACAATTAAAGACTAAAATGGCAAACTTAAATTACACAAACAGAGTTCCATATATTGTGCTAAAATTCAAGTTGCAGAATCCGTGACAGTGCCTGCCAGAGCAGAAATGTACATTCCAGCATTTGTAAATGGTAACTGCCTTAGCCATACTGCCTTCCTAGAGCCCAGGCTAAAGACTGTTGAAGGGTTGTTAGTAGCGAGGAACATAATTGACCCACTTGATAGCAAATGTATCGTTTCTGTTATGAATATAAATGATGAGCCTGTCAAATTAAATCAACATACCGTGTTGGGTTATTTAAATGCTGCTGAGGAAATTAAGAAGGACCTTGATTCAAATCAACAATGTGATAGCGGATGTCCAAGTCACTTAAGATGTGTATTAGACTCTGTTTCTAATGATATTACTGCTGATCAGAAAAAGCAAATCAGCAGATTATTAAGTGAATATAGTGACACATTTGTTGGCCCTGATGGAAAGTTTGGTCGTACTAGTATTGTAGAACATTGTATAGATACTGGAGATGCACAACCTGTTCAGTGTAAATCTAGGCGTATTTCCATGCACATGCAAGAAGTAGTAAATGTTGAGTTAGACAAAATGTTAGAACAAGACGTAATTGAGCCATGCAATAGTCCTTGGGCATCAGGAATTTGTCTAGTTAAAAAGAAGGATAATTCTATAAGGTTTTGTGTTGACCTAAGAGCTCTTAACAATGTCACCGTTTTTGATGCATATCCGTTGCCCAGAATTGATCAAACTCTCGAACAATTAGCCAAGGGAAGGTTTTTTCATACCTTGGATTTAGCGTCCGGCTATAGGCAAGTTGAATTAAACAGAGACGATGCTAAGAAAACTAGTTTTAGAATTCCAGGTAGAGGGCAATATATGTTTTCAGTTCTTCCAATGGGTGCAAAGAATGCACCAGCTAGTTTTCAACGGCTGATGGAACATGTTTTGGCAGGATTACACTACGACAAATGTTTAGTGTATTTAGACGATGTCTGTGTGATGGGTCAGAATTTTCAGGAAGCATTAGAATTCCTAAAACTGGTGCTCGAAAGGTTTAGACTAGCAAACTTAAAACTGAAACCTTCGAAATGTAAAATCTTCCAGACTGAGATTATATTTCTGGGGCACAGAGTTACTGGAGATGGTATTTCTTCCGATCCTGAGAAAATTGAGTCTATAAAAAGCTGGCCTGTTCCTCAAAATAGGGGTGATGTGAAATCTTGGTTGGGACTTTGTGGCTACTATCGCAAAATGATTAACCAGTTTGCAGAAATTGCACTCCCATTAACAAAATTGACTAGGAAAAATGAGAAATTTCAATGGACCCGTTTGCAACAAGAGGCATTCGAAAAATTAAAGGTGAGCCTCACAAATCCGCCGGTGTTAGCCTTCCCTGATGAGAAGGGTGGAACCTTTATACTAGACACTGATGCTAGTGGGGATACTATATCGGGAATTATATCTCAAGTACAAAGTGGTCAGGAAAAAGTAATTGCCTATGGTAGCAAAACTCTTAACCGAGCTCAAGCTAATTATTGTACCACCAAACGTGAGTTACTGGCTGTAGTGCACTTTGTGCAAGCATACAAACACTACTTAATGGGAAGAAAATTCACTGTACGGTCTGATCATAAGAGTTTGACATATTTGGAACATTTTAACGAACCAGATGGTATTTTGGCCAGATGGATCACTATTCTTGCGGCCTATGAGTTTGAGATAGTTTACAGGGAAGGCTCGAAGCATAAAAATGCTGATAGTTTAACAAGAAGGAGTAAAAGATCCTGTCACATAGAGCAATGTAAGGAATGTAACAAGATTCAAGATAAGCCTGATATAGAAACTAGTGACGAAGTTAGTCGTCCAGATCCCCCTCAAGTAGTAAATCCGATTTCGGAACATAAACATGAGGATACAGATAACAACTCACAGCCTAATTGGCTAGATGTTTGGGACCGGAAAGAGTTAAAAACTCTGCAACAAAAGGACGAGTCTGTAAGAGAAGTTCTTAGATTAAAAAATAGTCACACTGATAAACCACCACATAGTGCTGTTAATGTTCCCAATGAAGAGGTCTTCAAGCTGTTGCAGTCTTGGGAATCCTTAGTTGTCTTAGATGAACTCTTGTATTACATCGTGGTTGACAAGTCAGGTTCCAATTCTATGTGTCTGGTAGCGCCCTTTGAAATCCGGTCTGAGATCTTTGCTCATTTGCATGGTCAGAGGTATTCCGGTCATCTTGGCAGGGATAGGACTCTTGAAGCCATCAAACGTAGATTTTATTGGCCCGGGTTGTCCAAAGATGTAAGTTTATGGGTACGCCAGTGCGATCTGTGTGCACAAGGAAAACCGGGACCTGGAAAAGGAAAAAATCCTTTAACACAAATAAAAGCTTCCAGGGTTATGCAGATATTTGCGGTAGACATTATGGGCCCCCTCCCAAAGACTAAGAACAACAGTGAATATATATTAGTTTGTGGCGATTACTTTACAAAATGGAAAATGGCATTCGCTATACCCAATCAAACTGCTCAAACCGTGGCTGAAATCTTAGCTACCAAAGTATTTTTGCTGTTTGGATTTCCTTCTCAAATTCATACCGACCAAGGTCGCAACTTTGAGTCCCAGTTATTCAGCTCAATTTGCTCATTGTTAAACATTAAGAAAACCCGTACTTGTGCATATAATCCAAACTCAGATGGGATGATTGAAAGATGTAACAAAACCATCATTTCCATGTTAAAACTGTTTGTATCTGAGACAGAAAATTTTCGAGATTGGGATGACCATTTAGACTATGTCATGGCCGCTTATAGGTCGACACAACATGCCAGTACTGGTTGCTCTCCAAACCTCCTGATGCTGGGAAGGGAAGTTGACAAACCCTTAGATCTGATCGTAGGGCCTCCTCCATCGCAAACTGAAATAGAATGTCCAGTTCAGTATGTAGAGTGGGTAAAAAATGCATTTAGAAATGCACACCAATTTACATTTACACAGTTGGGCATTTCTGCATCAAGGCAGAAGAAATATTATGATAGAGGTTTGAAACCTCGAGAATTTCAAAAGAGCGATTTAGTCTGGAGGTGGTATCCACCGCTAGCCAATCAGAAATTAAGGTTGGGATGGACTGGTCCCTATACAGTGTTGGAGAAAATAACTGGGCTAACTTACAGAGTACAGAAAGAACCTGACTCACCAGTGCTAGTTCTGCATGTTGATCAATTGAAGCCCTATGAAGGGTCTAAATTGTCGGAAATTGGAGAAGAAAGACAGTTGGATCCAAAACCAAGAGAAATCATCCTAGACGAACCTTACGTGCCCTGGTCACGAAGGGAACGTGCAATAAAATCAAGGCAGATATTTGACCCTGGTTAATCTGAAAGATACTGTAGCCAGTTAATGTGAGGAAGTGGGTGGTCGAAACAGTGAATCCTTGTATATAGTACCCTTGCAGTGTGTATGTTGTAAAAGTGTTGATGTTGAGATAATATTATTAATGTACATATCATGCAGTGACTATGTATTTAACAAATACATAAAGAGACAATGATTTGAATGATCATTACGATTAAAAGTAATTTCAGAGGATACTCTTTAATTACATACGGATATACTGTAACCCTAGTATAAGGGTGTAATTACATAAATTAGTGTAGTATTTAATGTGTTAGTTGTACCGTTTGTATCATTGCGTAATATTGGACTTATTCCAATATTCAAAGTGCAGAACACTGAAATAAATATTCAGCTAGATGCTGAGAGCAGTATTCAGAACTGGTTGCAATCCAGTGATTAGGTATCATTGCATAAGACTAAGTATGTTTTAGAAGTTTAACATGATTTGAGACATTAACATTGCATGGTGTTCTCAGTGTGAACATTTTAAACATACTCAAAACATGATAGCATTACATATAAAATAAATATTGCTTTCAGTGCATGTGATGTGTTATGCATCTAACACATGGGTGCACGGATATATATTAAATAATGTTTGCATCTAATTCATTGATTATATAAATGCATATTGATAGTGATTATATACAATAATCTTATCCACCTTCAGATGGCACGCAACATGTCTTGTAGGGACGTTTTTCCGTTATTCAAACCATACACGTGCAGGGTGGAGGCTTGTGTCCTTCGCGGTGAGAGGCCATTCACCAAGCTACGACGTTACCAAAATCATTGGGATAAATTCCATACGCCATTCTGGATGAACTATCAGTGTGTCAGTTGCAGAATGGTGGTGAAGTCACGGAATGAAACTCGTCGTCATTTCAATTACATGAACGCCAGGGGGAGGTCCGGACATTTGTGTTCGGAAGTCAGAACAGTCAACCCGTTATATCGGATCCCTGGCCTTATTCAGAAGGCACGAAAGCCAAACCAGGAAGAGAGGGAACAGATGATCAGGGAGGCGCAGGCGGAGTCACGGCATAGACGGGAATTACAGATCAATCCCGACGTCACCCGGCAGTTGACTAGAGAGGAATTCCCGCATAGTGATCTGGACTATTACGATGAAGTTGAAATTGAATAGATATTATATTTGATGCCGTTAATGATGGATTAGCATTTTAAAGGGACGTATAAAATAAAAATAAAAAATAAAAAAATTCTTTACATTCATTTTTTTCAGCTAGGAGGGGGGAATGTAACAGGGCGAATTATCTCCCTGTTATTTTGATATAACTATTACCTCCCTTTAGGATGCGTTATTATAAATAACCTTTATATTTCAGTATAATAATATTTTCTATGTGTATCTCTATTATTTATAAGCATTGTTTCAAATACACATAATGTTTAATTGTTTCCTTGTATGTTTATATTATTTTGTATATAATCATATTTCATGTATTGAGTGTCAGGTCGGCCTTCCCACCTTTTGGGCAAGGTAATTGGGTTGATCCCAATGAGTAGTCGCAGATGATAAACCATTTGATATAGTGAAGGGTTTGGAATCCTGATTTATCGCTATTTCATTTCCTTGAATTTACCTCTAACTGAAAAATTAATAATAATAAAATTGCAGTGTTAAAACATCCAACATCTTGGTCCCTTTTATTACAACCTTCGTTAAGGTGAACATAGGACCCGGGTATAATAACGACGCTGTTACAGTATAAAGATGCTGCATAACTTTTATCACCGTGTATTTTACAACAACAAATGCTCCTCTTGGATAGAAGACGTAAATATTTATTACTAAACAAATATGTCATATATACATGTGGATTTATTTACGGTATGAAATGAACATGTCTTTCATGACATAAATGCAACAACAACAATAAAGCTACTTGCAACGTCTCTATTGTAATATCTCTTATCTTAACATATTACAAATTACCTACATAAATATTACCTACATATTTAAGGTAGTAACTTTTATGTAATAGTCTATTTATTGTTAGTATGTATTTTGGCAATAGAATAAACCCCTTTCATGACATAACTGCAACAATAAATAGTCTATTTATTATTAGTAATATCTTTTATCTTAACATATTACAAATTACCTGCATATATTACCTACATATTTAAGGTTGTAACTTTTATGTAATAGTATGTTTAGCCAGTGTTATTTATAGACACAGTAACACTGTAGCATTGTTTTTGTTCCACAACTTTCATATAAATAGCCTATTGATTTATATAACGCTATGAATAAATAGCAAAAAGTATACAAAATAAATTAGTCATACCATGTGTCGTACTAGAATGTTTTTTGAAACTATATTATGTCTAACAAGATAACTGTCTGTCCATCATGTCACTACAAGGATGTCTGTCTATTTTATCAATAACTAATGATGTACCTGTTGCTGTTCTGTTTGTCTAATTGTTTTCTTTTTCATTTGAGTATTTTGTAATAAGCGTATGTGCTTATAAATTAAGGTTGATCCTTTTTGTAGTTGTTTCAATGTTTATTTGTTCTGTTGTTTGTTTGGACAAAGATAAAATGTATTGCTTGTTATTTAATATACATGTGTATAGCAGGGTAATACAACCAAATAGCTGTGACAAGTACGGACTTGTCTTTTTGCATGTAAATGAAATACCAAATGAAAAGATAATCATTTACATAGACCATGGATAATGTAACAATTGTTTCCTACAAATGCCGTGGCCTTAATGATATCGCCAAAAGGGATGATGTCTTTAATTATTTAAAAACAATAAATGCGGATATTTATTGTTTACAAGACTGTCATTTTACTTCTTTAATGGAAAAACAGATCTACTCACAATGGAACGGTGAATGTTATTTTAGTTTTGGCACTTCAAACTCAAGAGGTGTATGTATTTTATTTAAAACTAGACTACCCACTAAGGTGCATTCCATAGAAAGAGATATTACTGGAAATTATTTGATTTTAGATTTAACAATTGATACACATCGATTTACATTGTGTTCACTATATGGGCCAAACAAAGATACTCCTGTGTTTTTTAGTCACATTTTCAATGTAATTGATACAATAGGAAATGACTCTTATATGATATGTGGAGATTTTAATGTTGTACTAAATGTTGACATCGATTATGTCAATTACAAAACACTAAATAATAATAAAAAATCTAGGGAATTGTTATCTTCCGTAATCAATGATAGAAGTCTAATTGACACTTTTAGGTTTATTAATGGCGATGTGAAACATTTCACATGGCGAAAGCCCAACACTGTCCAGCAAGCCAGATTGGACTTTTTCTTAGTCACTAGTAGCTATATTCAGCATATTAGAAATTCTAATATACATGCAAGCTACAGATCTGATCATTCTCCTATAACTTTGGAATTGAATTTTGGCAAGATAGAACATGGAAAAGGATTATGGAAATTTAACAACTCTTTACTCCATGATATAGAGTACCTAAATTGTATAAAACTTAAGATTGAAGAGATTAAGATGCAGTATGCTCTACCTGTCTACAATATTGATACTTTAAATTCATTAGAAAATGATCTTATACAATTTTCTATAAATGACCAACTTTTTTTAGAAACTCTGTTAATGGAAATCAGAGGTAAAACCATATCATACTCAAGCTACAAATCCAAAATGAATAAAGAAAGAGAGGGTGATATCTTAAAAGCGGTTGAATTTATAGAAAAAAACCTTACAAACGAGAATATGGAAGAACTGAATTTATTGCAACAAGAACTTGAAAATATTCGAAATTTAAAAATGTTAGGCTCTTTTATAAGAGCTAGGGCAAAATGGATTGATGATGGTGAAAAACCTTCCAAATACTTCTGTAATTTGGAAACACAACATACTACTAGTAAAACTATTCCATTTATCGAAAATGACGAAGGCAAAAAAATATTTAATCAAAAGGATATTCTAAAAGAAGCGGCACAATTTTATAAAATATTATACACAAAATCTGTACATAATGAGAATTATAATATACATGAGGACCTTAATGATATACAAACTGGAAAATTAATTAATGAACAATCACAAGTACTGGAAGGCCCCATCAAACTGGATGAAATCGCATTCACATTAAAAAATATGAAAAATGACAAAAGTCCTGGATCGGATGGTTTCACCGCAGAATTTTTTAAAGTCTTCTGGAAAGATTTGGGCCATTTCGTTACTAGAAGTCTTAATTATGCTTTTGCCTCTGGCTATATGTCAATTACTCAAAAACAAAGAATACTTACTTGTATACCTAAAGAAAATAAACCCAGACAATTGTTAAAAAATTTACGTCACTTAACACTTTTAAATGTTATTTATAAACTTGCATCTGGCTCAATTGCAAACAGACTTAAAACTGTCCTTGATACTCTGATTTCTAAAGACCAGACAGGATTTATTAAGGGCAGGTACATTGGAGAGAATACTAGACTATTGTATGACATAATGAAATATACTGAGGATAACGATATCCCTGGACTATTGATGACGATTGACTTTGAAAAGGCATTCGATACCCTTGAGTTTGATTTCATAGAAAAAACTCTAGAATATTTTAATTTTGGAGTAACATTCAAAAAATGGATATCCCTTTTCTTGTATAACACCATGATTTTAATTCAAATCAATGGATTCTTATCAGATTTTATTACTATAGAAAGAGGTTGTCGACAAGGAGACCCGATAAGTTCGTACATCTTTATTCTTTGCGCTGAAATACTGGCAATTAAAATTCGGAACTCGAAAACAATTAAGGGAATAGAAATTGATAATATAGAATATAAAATCTCTCAGTTTGCCGATGATACTTCTCTTTTTTTAGATGGCTCGGAAAATTCCTTAAATGCAACTCTTGATTTGTTACAAGACGTTGCTTCATGTTCTGGATTAAAAATAAATTATGACAAAACAAACCTAATATGGATTGGCTGTCAAAGGTACAGTACACAGTCAATAAAAACTAAGTATAAACTAGTCTGGGGGACGACAACTTTCAGAGTTCTAGGAATTATATTTCATGTTGACTTGAATACAATGATAGAGATGAATTTCTCCAGTAAAATAGAAAAACTACAAAATGTCATAAATTTTTGGAGTAGAAGACACTTAACACCCCTGGGAAAGATAACTGTTATCAAATCATTATTACTCCCCTTGTTGACGCACCTATTTATTACCCTCCCTAATCCAGGAGAAATAATACTAAAACAGATAAATAACATCTGTCATAATTATGTCTGGAATGAGCCTGCTAAAATTAAACATAATGTTGCTATTAAATCTTATGATGATGGAGGTATTTCTATGATAGATGTCTATGCCTTTGAAAAAACAATGAAAATGACATGGTTAAGGAAAATTGTATTGTGTACTGGAAAATGTTTCCTACTGGTTTATTCATTGTTTGATGTTAAAAAATTGACGAATGTGGGAAAAGATTATGCTGAAAAAATAGTAAAAACATAACAAAATTGTTTTTGGAAAGATGTACTTACATGTTATATTGCATATATCAATAAACAAGTTGTTAGTAGGCATGAAGATATATTAAATATGCCTTTATTTTATAACATTATTTATCTGGAGCACTGATACTAACAACCGACTTAAGTGATTACGAAATGGTTACGAAATGACCGATCGATGTGTACGAAATAACCGAAAATGAATGGTTACAAAATGGTTATGTTACGAAATTAATGTCGGATGAAGCGTAACATGTTAACCAAGCGTACCAGGATGAAGCGTACTACTTTGCAGGACGAAGCGTACCACCCTATATTGCATAAAGACAATGAATGAAATTATATGTTAAATGATGTAATAAAATAGTGTCTGCATTGTCCATCGTCATTTATTAAAACTAAAATGAAACAAAAAAGTGATGGTTAAACGAATAATGAAAAAAAAAAAGAAATACAAATAAACTTATAATTTCAATAAATTTTTCTAATAAATTTAAGCAACTGAATGTCTCGTTATAAGGATATAAAAAAAAATAAAAAAATCTCAATATTTCACGCGGCCATCAGTATATAAATTGTTTAACCTTATGAGAATAAGTTACAAAGAAGAACTTATCAAGCTGTCTATTTTTTTCAAAAAAGCTCTTCTAGTTAGAAAGTCTATTTTGAAGGTTGTTTGATAAAACATGTTTGAATATAATCCACAGAAAATGTTCTGTCCAATGTATGCGATGCTTTATAAATACCACACTCCTAGTAGTTAATCCTTACGATACAGTCTATGATTTAACGATTTTATAAATAGTTTTTGTATACCAATATTAAGGTTTTCCACGAAACATGTTGCTTACTGTTTGTATGCTTCTATTAATATTACCATAGTAAGCCAATGTGATGGTTATCTAAGATGTCCATTATGTTACAGTTATGTATGACGTACATGATGTTACACTGTAATACAGTTATGTACGATGTACATTTATGTTACAAGGTTAGATACCAGTAAATCATTGTGTATCCCTCCGTGGTCCATTCAAAAGTAGTGCCTATTACTAAAGAGTTCCTCTTCTCTCTGGCATAAAAGCCATTAAGCAATCTCAGACATGGCTTTTGTGGTTATTTCTAATATCCTATGCGTGCCTGCAACATTTTGGTGCATTTGATTGGAGGCTAACTTGAAAGTTGAACTTTTGGGGGGTGTTTACTGTGGTATGGGGCTTTTGTCGAAATATGACTGCCGAAACCCTTTTTTTCTTCCGGTGCCTGCATTCAAGTGAGATGCATTATCTTAGAAGTAACATGACATATCTTTTTTGTTGCAAATTTTGGAAGAGGACAGATTGATCTTTAAATTGATACCACGCATGCACAATCTGAAATAAAGGAAATGCTAGAACAATGCTTGGAAAGTTTGCCGTTTTATAATGGGACCCTATGGGAATTGGAATTACTGGTATCTAACCTTTAAGAAAACCAGGGACCGGCCCTTTCGGGTCCACTTATACATAAAATCACCATGTAACTGTGTTATTTTATTGCGTTTAGTACTTTTCACGGGAATAAATATGAATAATATCGTAACTGACACGCTATCTACAATTTTTGAAGCGAAACCTGTTTTTTTCGGGTTAAAAGAAATTTAAAAAAAAGTACGGAAACTCGCCTTTTACAGCTCACAGCACATCGAATCATGTTGTACGCAAATATTACACGTTTTATCCCTTATGACTGTCCATTGCATTAAAATAAGTCTAAATGAACTGGTATTTTGACTGGTTTATGTGCTTTAGGTGCGAATTTTAGTTCTCGCTCCCCATACAATCCAAGTACTGAAAGGCAAGCCAGATGGCTTATCATGTGTCATACTCAAATGAGTTTTGGGGGCATTTCTACTTAGCGGATCAACCTGAAATTTTGCATGTGGCTAATAATGATGTAGAGGAGTTTTTTTCATGATAGCACAATTTTGAGTTTTCTTTTAGGTTAGATACCAGTAAATCATCGTGTATCCCTCCGTGGTCCATTCAAAAGTAGTGCCTATTACCAAAGAGTTCCTCTTCTCTTCTGGCATAAAAGTCATTTAGCAATATGGCTTTTGTGGTTATTTCTAATATCCTATGCGTGTCTCAACATTTTGGTGCATTTGATTGGAGGCTAACGTGAAAGTCGAACATTTGGGGTGTGTTTACTGTGGTATGGGGCTTTTGTCGAAATATGACTGCCGAAACACTGTTTTCTACCGGTGCCTGCATTCAAGTGAGATGCGTTTTCTATAATAACTATTTTATTAATCAAAACACACATACAAATAGATATTTTCTGTCGATACATACCCGTTTATCCTACAACAACGGCTAGATTCGGTTTTAAGTTAGAAAATAAGAACAGCGCATGCGCCAACAATCGATCTGACTGATCGCGATGCTACATACAGTACATGTATATAATATTTTTCTGCGCAGTGAAATATAATTTTAGTTTAAAATTTTTCTTAATAGGCATTTCTGAGCATTTATTATAAAAAATAATTATACTGACATCATCAGAATAAATGGATGGTTTTGCGATATAATTATCGTACAAAATCGTACATTCCTTTTGGCAAATGCAATGTAAACTATTATATTAATCGCCATAATCGTGAACCCTTATATTTCCTGGCTTAAGTGAAAATAAAAGGAAATGCCTCTTTAGCCATGTGTGTAAATGTAGTTATAAAGTTATCAATACTCGCCTACTTAGTAACCATCTCGTTCACTGGTTCAGGCTTACAGCAGTATTGCGCATGCATAATGCATACAGTTTTAATGAATTATTTAATATAAATCCCCAATTTGTTGATGGAAACGTATAAAAAACTATTCTATATACATTGACATTGTCATGCTCAAAAATAGCTGCGTGAAATGTTTAAATATAGAACGTGTTATCTTAGAAGACGTGGCAGACGATGTCTCGTTGCTGAGCTATTGCCCGTGGCAGCTATTGGAACATATAAGAGGCATGTCGTGGGAAAACATGGGCTGAATGCACGTGCGGAAAGTGTCGTCCCGGATCAGCCTGTGCAGTCCGCACAGGCTAATCCAGGACGACACTTTCCGCTTTCGTTGTACTTTCTGTTTCAAGGAAGTCTCTTCTAAACATAAATCCACTGTAGGCGGAAAGTGTCGTCCCGGATCAGCCTGTGCGGACTGCACAGGCTGATCCGGGGCGACACTTTCCGCACATGCATTTATTCCGGTTTTCCCACGATACGCCTCATTAATAACGTAGATATGATCTGAGCTTTTGATGTCAATTCTACTACATTATATCACCGTTAATGTGCTAACATTAGAAATGAATCGATTTTAAAGTGTGTCCTTTGATTGGTTCAATTGGTTGTATCTAATATTAGATACACTATTTAGGACATCTAAAAATAAACTGTTTGCAAATGTGATTCAGTTCCTATAAATACAAGAAGTTACATGGGTACGTTCCATCACGAAATGTCTTGCTTTATACGATGATGTATGATGCGGAACGTACGTGCCACCACTGGTATTACATATTTCTGTCATATATTTCCAATATCGCTCAATCATGAAAATATTCTGTTATCTTAGCATTGACCGTTACGCTCGAGTCATAGGTTTATTTTAAAATCAGGCTGATACTTGCTGTTTATAAGTATCTGCTTGTTTAGTGCAGTATTATTATACATACAGAACACTATCCAGGTATCGTGACGGCAAAATGGCACTAGCAAAACTGAGCGGCAAAGTAGTTAAGAATGGAAAAGCTATAGATTTGTCGAAGTACGAAGTTGTGGGTAAGTCTTGTGTTAAATTATTTTTGTGATATTTTCATTGAAGTGGTATGTTAGGCGTGTATTGAGGGTGCACGGTTAACTGTTATAAAGTATTTTGTATTTGTCAGTTTAGTGTGTTTAAGTTTGTATCATGATTATTTAACACTAATTTTCGGTATAGTAAACTAAACTTACGTAGTAAACATAGGTATGTGACTTTCACACTGCATATTGTTTTATTTAAAAACTGTGGGTGGGGGTGGTGTGTTGGTACAACGTACTAAATATTTGACCGAACGAACATTTCGAAATACTATTAGTGATGCGTCTACCTTACAAATCGGAATTTTCGGATTTTTTTTAATTGAGCGTATCATTATCAAAAATGTATTTGAACCCTGGTATCTGTAACGTTCGTTTTTCAATATATATACGGCAGCCGTACAAGTGATTCGAGTTATAACCTCGAAACATCGAAATGAACTTCTGTGATCTATATTTTACCTGAAACGTATACCGAATGCTTTAGTAAACGTGCCTGGGCGCATGCATGATGTGTTATTCAATAGAACGCACGCGGCTTGACGATTTACCTGGGGCATTACCTGGACAGGTGTGATTGCCCACAATGGCATTTCTTTTCATGTTAATTTAAAATTTGCATTACAGATGAATACCAAAATTTACTGTGACATTTCGTATACACTGTTTGTTTTGCTATTTAGTGTTTACAATTTTATTGTTCGAACAAATTAAATTTTGTTATGGCACTGGTTATTGTCGCTATGCCATTATTTGCGCTACGTTGATTACACCACTCTTTAAACCTGCAATGAAATTTGTAACATTGCATGGGGTTTAGCCGTACGTCGCTTGGAGGGGCGTAGCTGGATACAAAATACGGTTACACACCATTCTGAGGCCGTATATAATTGTCATTGAAAGTGGCGCTACCCTTGTATTGCTGATAAATTTATTTAACTCCCGTGTTCAGTATAGTAAATCAATGTACACTGGTCTATGCATTCAAAAATAAAATGTTCGGGTAAATTCGGGTATGCTCCTTTTTGTATGCATTGCAGTCCAGCCAATACCTCTTACCATCCTTAACAATGACTGTTTGGCATTGATTTCACTTTTATTTTGGGTGATATACGAAAATAGTTGTACGCATGTGCGTATTTGCGTAAGCCCAGCTACGCGCGTTCGACACTCGTTTGTAAATAATTGTACTGCATAATTCATGTAACCTGTCGCTTGCGAATTTTTCTGTATAATGCATGAAGTTGATTCTTAAATATTTTATCGAAAGTGTATAAAGTATGCATCAGCAACTTTGCGCGAAATTATATATCGTATAATAGGCATTGTTCTTGCAATGTACATAATTGATGTCTACCTTAAGCAACCAGTTTAGAACTACGATCGATTGTCATTTGTTTCCTTTAGATGGACTTGTATGATACCATAACACAATTAGTAAAGTAGTTTCTATTCAGCGTTCCCATCGCAAACAACCTTAAATGGATACGTTGAACAAAGGCAATTGTGCTAAGCATGAATTATATCCTTTAGTCTGTATACAATGCCGTCGATGCGTACGTTTTGTCTACCTTGTCACTGTACGTATTGTCTAGAATGTCACTAGTAGGCTATTTCTTCGCGACACTTTTGTTATTTATCATCAAGTTCTACAACGAATGCAAGCGTTTTGCACGCCTCGTGCACCTTACCCAATACCGGCTTCATGTGTCCAACACTTTCCCACATTTTTGAATGGCAGCTGCGAGTAATTAACAAAAGTTACCATTGACCACCGGTTGACGGGACCAGAACATTTAATTATTTATGCAAATACAGAATTGCTTTCATTGTATACAGAACTATTTCCTGTGTTATATAGTGCGAAATTAATCAACCTGACACTCATTAATTTTCGTGTTCGGTTGTTTGCATTGTTTTGGACGAGTTTCTGTTATTGGAATTTATGTTGACATAGATTTACATACGGAATAGCGCGAGTGGTATTAAATGGTCGAGTGGTATAAGTGCTAGCACATCACGCCATCGGACCGAGTTCAATTCCTTCTGGCAGCGATTTTTTTGTAAAGTGGTGTGTGTTATACTTAAAATATGCAGATCGTGAGATATTAATTTAAAAAATGTATCATCATTACTTTTAATTATGTTTATTTGATCTAATTAATATTTGTTTCTTTTGTTTTTGTATTATTCATACAGAAAGTCATGATACATGTAACGTATCAGTTTCGTTTAATAAATATAATCATAATGTGTAAAATGCTCATGTTTATAAAATGTCGACGTCGGGACCATCCTCGGTAACCCAGGGTTGATTCATTACGTGTACTACATTTGTGATTATAGAGTGTAACGGCATATCACACGTGGGTATTCGACGATGTTGTATCTATAAATAAATGCCGATTGCATACGGAATATTCATGAGTGTCAGGTTAATAATTTCGCACTATATATAAATAATTACTTTTCCTGCTGTATACTTAATTACTTTCTTGATTAATTACAGAATTACTTCCCCTGATGTATACATAATTACTTCCCTTGTTATACATGTATAAAGAATTACTTCCCCTGCTGTATACAAACTTACTGCCCTTGTTATATAAAGAATTACTTCCCATGTAATATACATAATTACTTTCCTTCTTGTATCCATAATTATTTCCCATGCCGTATACACAGTAACTTCCCTTTTCTCCATAGGCCTCTATTTCTCCGCTCACTGGTGCCCGCCCTGTCGCGGTTTCACGCCGGAACTGGCCAAGTTCTACACTAAAGCCGGGGACGAGAAGTTTGAGATTGTGTTCATCAGCTCTGACAGGGACATGGACTCGTTCAATGAGTATTTCGGAGAGATGCCTTGGGCTGCACTGAAGTTTGATGAACGAGAAACTAAGGTAAGCAGCATGATCTAAATTTATGACAGTATTTTCACAATCAACAAGTTTTTCTCGACCAACAAGGGTTTCTGACACCCACGCCTGTTCTGAACTGGTCCTTTGATTACGAACATTATTTTTTTAATAGGTGAATAATGAAAGGAATTAGGTTTGCAGGTAAAAGGTCATTTTGCTTTAGCCGTCCGCCTTGAAATCTCTGTCAATAGCTTTAGGGTAAAGATTCGATCGAGTAGTTTCAACTATATGCTCTAAATAAATAATAAATCATGTAGCGACGGCACTTACTAGTTGGAATAACTGATCGAATTTCCTCTGATCGTTCTGTATCTGCCTGAACTTTACCCTGAACTGTTTTTTTATTCTATTGAGCAACCTAACCAAGTGAACCAATGGTCCTTTCAAGGCAGGTTCAATACAGATCGACACTGTTTTCAAGCCTGTTAATGAATTCGAGTCACAGAGTGTTGCTGTTCACATTATTTCAATAACGCAATTACCATTAATTTCTGAAGGAGTGGTGTATTGAATCAAATAATTTTCTTTCTAGTACGGGTAACCGTTACAGTAACTTTGGAAACGTCTCGTTATAGTTTTGTATTAAATCAATACTTTCAATTTCATGAAACTATTTATCATGTTGTAAAATAATCAGTACATTCGCTTTAGTAAATTTAATGAGGCCACTACAGCATGTAAAGACATGTTGAGGTTTTTGTTAAGATTTAAGTTCATATTACAGTACCAAATGTTCCAATACCCACACGCGATACATGTCTCCTATTTTAAATATGGCTTATTGTTGAAATTACTGTGACATGTTGAGGTTTTTGTAAAGATTTAAGTTCAAATTCCAGTACTAATGCTCGCGATACATATATATTATATTTAAATATGGCTCATGGTTGACATTACTGTGACCACGCGATATGCACGCGATGTGCACACGAGTGTGTGCATGTAGTAGCATAACTGCATGTTAAGCCTTACGTACTTAAAACAATACAGTACATGTATACAATTAAATTCTGCTAAGTAATAATTGTAGCATAATTTTACCGAAATATGATAGTTATTTAACGAGCCCGCAGGACAAGGTTAAATAACTATCATATTCATAATCGAGGTAAAAATCAGCGCTGATGTGCCCTTGTCAATAAATAGCAAAACTCAAACCATTCCGGTATGATCATTTTGCAGTGTCGCTGGCGTATAAATGTGAATATGACAGTTATCTACAGAAGTTGTTTTCGGCTGAACATTTGACATTAATTATTTTTCATGAATTATATACATTTAAATACATTAAAATTTCTGCCATGTCCATATATAGTTTCGATGTACAATGTACATGTATATTACCTAAATGTGGTCGTGCAGGCGGGTACATTCGTCATTAGCGTTTATAATATATGCGTTTACTTACAAATGATGAAACTATTTAGTTGTATTGCTTATATAAAGAAAATAATATAAACAAATGCTTTCGTGTGTTTGTAGTTTGAACATAAGCTATAAATACATGTATGTTTTAGCTCACAACTAAACACTGCTAGTGTAGAAAAAACTTTCATTTGAATCCCATATTAGCCTTCACTAATACCTACATGTATAAGGTTTGATTCACTCGCCATCACTCAACCAAGTGTGGTTTAACTTTACATGTACCTGTACTTTTCACTCATGCAAATATTGTCTTGGTATCTATAGTTCACGAACGACGTTTTGGTTTACATATAAGTGCTAATCATCCACAACTTATCTTGTTTACATACTGATTAAATTTACACAGTGTCGGAAAATTATTCTTAAACATATAGAATGCCTTAAGAACAGGTATGCAACGACCAAGGGCTATGGAAAGTATATATAGGCAGAGCTCATCGATACAATTGTAGGCGTATATACGTACAGGCAACATTCATTAGCAAACAAATACGATGTACATTGCTAATACACATGCTACAGTTGGAGTTCAGATTCAGACAACATTCATAATCCATTAATATGCAATTCTCACACGATAATTGTTTGTACATATTCCATGGGCACTAAATAGATATTATCAATAATACACTGTAAGTTTGAATACATGCCGTAATAAAACTGAAGTAATGCATACTTTACTTATAATAATACATGTAGTAACATATTACCGGTAATGAAAGAATGTAAGACCGCAAGGAAATGTCCATTATTAAGTACGAAATTGCAAGTTGACACAATATACCGCACGTCAGATATTTTCGTATATTAATTTGCAGGCTAACATTGTGCAATACAACTAGTGAACTGGCAACATGAACGCTTAAATGTTGTTTACTTTTCATGTTATTTAATATATTTAATAAAATATATTCTTCCCCAAATGAAACAGAAATTATTATAAACTAAAAATAACCTTATTATGGAAAAGGAAAAACACTTCGAGTTTAAGTGCTTCTGCTAAATTCTTTAGTTTTTTTTAAACCTATTTATTTCAGCTCGATTGAATCGAAATGCACATTTTTATTAAAACTTTTAGAGTCCGTTTCCTGGGAAGAACCAGTAGTTGGCGAATTTTGTGAAAGATCCTTCGAACACTCCCCGAGTACGGAATCGAACTCACGACCTTCCGATCGCAAGGGGACACCATATCCATTACGCCACTGCGACTCCTGTTTGTTGTTGTTGTTGTTTAATTTTCGTTCCCTTGCATAGAAATGTATATGTAAGAAGTGTTTTTATATCGGTGCTAGCTAACACCTTATTCTCCCTGTTCTCGTTCCCAGTCGGAGCTATCGGACATGTACGGCGTGCGAGGGATCCCAACGCTGGTCATTCTGGACGGCAAGACGGGCGAGACGCTGGACGATACCGCCCGGGGCACCGTCATGAAGAAAATTAGCGCCGAGGACTACACAGCGTCGAAAGACAAATGGGGGCAATAACTCTACACTGTTGACCGTTTTATGACACATTATTAAAGGGACAAATGCACATATAATTATTTTCAAAATATAATCGAAAGACGTTACAAACGCTCTGATCTATCTGTTTTAATGTTGTTTTTTTTGTACACTTCACACTATGTCTTATTTTTTGCGCCAGGGGCGGTATTCACAAAGCATCTTAAGTTTAATTTTATTCTTATCCTTAAATTGGGAAATTTCTTCAACTGTATAATTCCATAAAGAAACAGTTTAGCACTAAGAAACACTTTAAAATAGCATCATTATGAAACTGTTATTTGAGGAAAATCTCCAACATTTGCATCTGTTTATTAAGTAAAGACATATAATACATTCAAAATTTGCACTTAAGTGAAAATATTTAAGAAATTACTTAAGATGCTTTGTGAATACCAGCCCAGGAGTGGCTTTTGCTTAGTTATAAATATAATGTCCTTTTCTTTATGGAAAGTGAGACAACATTTCTGGAAATGGTCAATTTACCAATCTGTGAATATATCCCTTTAAGGTACATTAATTCATTATTTTATTTCCATTTATTTATTGTCTTGCACCCTCACCTGTCTTATGACAAAATGACACTTCGTTTGTATTGCTGTTCTTGTTGTTTTCTAATCTGAATAGAAATACTCTGTTTGTTGCTATACCTAAGTTGGACTTAACATTAGCCTTACATATTATAGTTTAATAAAATGTGTAATTATTTTGGCGTTGTTCTGTTTGCCGTTGACGAAAACAGGGAGAAGGAATAGACTTGACCTAAGAAAATCACTTCTGCATATAGGTACCACGATAGAAAGAGTTAAAGTCTTCAGTTTCAGTGAATGAGCCAATCTTATTACTGCAAAAACCGAATGCAAAGCTCGGAAAAGAGAGCTTCTGACAATGCGTTATAGTGGACGATAACGTCAAAACATTAACCCGTTTGAGGCTTCACTTCTACTATGGCTGTCCGGAAAGTCTGTTCACAACCTAATTTATTGACATACACTGTGCTATATTTTATTAATGTATGCATTTTCTTAAACAACAGTATAGTGTTACTTAACACATTAAAAATAATGCTTATGCATTGATAAATAGAATACTTGTATTAGTTTGAGTGTATACACATTCACATTTACGGAGAAATTTAATGAATTAGTTGACGTCAACATAACGTTAGAAGATCATTTACATTGGCGTGCGTACCAAATCCTCTAGACATATGAAGTATTCGCCATCAACAGAAACATATTTTTAGCCAACCTGAGAACGACTTGCTCATGGTGGGCTTTTGTGATCGCTTTTTGTCCGTCGTCCGTTGTGCGTCGTGCGTCGGGAATCGTTCGTCGTCAACATTTACCTTGTGAATACTCTAGAGGCCACATTTATTGGCAAATCTTCATGAAACTTGGTCAGAACATTTGTCCCAATAATATCTCGGCCGAGTTCGAAACTGGGTCATGTGGGGTCAAAAACTAGGTCACTAGGTCAAATTGAAGAAAAGATTGTGAACACTCTAGAAGTCACATTTTTTTGCCCAATCAACATGAAACTTACTCAGGACATTTGTTTTAATGATATCTTGGCCGAGTTCAAAAATGGTTCCGATCGGTTGCAAAACATGGCCGCCAGGGCGCGGGGCAGTTTTCCTTATATGGCTATAGAAAAAGCTTGTGAACACTCTAGAAGTCACAATTTCTGCCCAATCAACATGAAACTTGCTCAGAACCTTTGTTCTGATGATATCTCGGCCGAGTTAAAAAATGGTTCCGGTCCGATAAAAAACATGGTTGCCAGAGGTGTGGCAGTTTTCTTTATATGGCTTTAGGAAAAGCTTGTGAACACTCTAGAAGTCACATGTGGGGTCAAAAACTAGGCCACTAGGTCAAATTGAAAAATAATATTTTTAACACTCTAGGAGTTACATTATTTGCCCAATCTTCATGAAACTTGGTCAGAACATTTGTCCCAATGGTATCTCGGCCGAGTTCGAATCTGGGTCATGTGGGGTCAAAGCTATGTCACTAGGTCAAATTGAAGAAAAAGCTTGTTAACACTGGAAGTCACATTTTTTTGCCCAATCTTCATGAAACTTGGTCAGAATATTTGTCCCAAATGATACTTCGGCCGAGTTCGAATCAGGGTCATGTGTGGTCAAAAACTAGGTCACTAGGTCACATTGAAGAAAAAGCTTGTTAAAACGATCGAAGTCACCGCCTAATCTTCATGAAACTTGATCAGAACATTTTCCCAATGATATCTCAACCGAGTTCGAATCTGGGTCCTGTGGGGTCAGAAACTAGGTCACTAGGTCAAATTGAAGAAAAAACTTGTTACCACTCTAGAGGTCACATTGTTTGCTAAATCTTCATGAAACTTGGTCATGGATGAATGATTGGAGTTGTTTACCCTCGGGACTTCGGTTGAAAACCATTGCTTTAGCACATTTCTAAACATAAATGCTTTGCATGAATATAATTAACTATACAATTCCCTTATTATATCGGGAAAGTTACATATATAAAACTTTGCAGTGTGGGTGCGGTGCTAAAAGACAGCTATATCCCCCGCCGTGATCCTTCATTAGATTTAAAGGTGATTTGAAGTATCACACTGACCTTAATCAGCTTCATGAAAATTCCTTAAAGGGCATATGAGATATGAAGCTGACAGGTAAATGGAGGCTCAAACATTTGACCTTTAAGTGTGACCTTGACCTTGAGGTGGCGTGACTGCCTCATGCACATTGCCTGAATGTGATAAACATTTGAGCCACGTTTCATGAAAATCCTTTAAAGGGCACAGGAGATATAGAACGGACATGAAAATACAGGCTCAAATATTCAACCTTCAAGTGTGACCTTGACCTTGAGTTGGCGTGACTGGTTTATGCCTTCTGCACATGGTCTCAATGAGCAAAACATTTGAGCCAGGTTTCATGAAAATCTTTCAAAGGGTATACGGGATATGGAGCGGACACGAAAAACGGACATGTAAATGTAGGCTAAACAATTCAACCTTCAAGTGTGACCTTGACTTTGAGCTGGCGTGAAAGGCCCACGCCTTCTGCACATCACCTAAACATTTGAGCCACGTTTCATGAAAATCCTTCAAACGGCATCGGAGATATGGAGCGGACACGAAATGGAGGCTCGAATAGTTGACCTTCAAGTGTGACCTTGACCTTGAGCCGGTGTGACTGACTCGTGTCTTCTACGCCTCGTCTCAATGACCTAAACATTTGAGCCAAGTTTCATGAAATTCCTTCAAAGCGTATAGGAGATGTGGAGCGGACACGAAATCTAGGCTCGAATATTTAAACTTCAAGTGTGACCTTGACCCTGAGCCGGCGTGACTGACTCATGCCTTCTGCACATCGTCTCAATGACCTTAACATTTGAGCCAAGTTTCATGAAAATCCTTCAAAGGGTATAGGAGATATGGAGCGGACACAAAATGGAGGCTCGAATATTTTACCTTCAAGTGTGACCTTGACCTTGAGCCGGCGTGACTGACTCATGCCTTCTGCACATCGTCTCAATGACCTAAACATTTGAGCCAAGTTTCATGAAAATTCTTCAAAGGGTATAGCAGATATAGAGCGGACACGAAAATGTTACGGACAGACAGATGGGCGGACAGACGGACGGACGGCCGAACGGCATTCCTATAATCCCCCTCCCGCTTCGCGGCGGGGGATTAAAAATAGCAAAATTTGTAAAACTGGTCAATAACTTTAATAAAACACAATATACTAATGTCAAGAACTGTATTGTGTTATAAAACTTTATACAAACAAATACTCTGCCTATTTAACACTATAGAATATAATAATATGATAATATTTAATAATAATATTGAGGGGTTTCTTACATTTCACATAAAAGCACACTGTTCATGTATAAGGAAACAAATACCAAGGTATACACAGGTTAAAGGAGTTACCTCCCTTATACAATTATAGAATTACACTGTAAAACAGCCAGCCAACCAAGACTTAATCGAGTTGTCTCCCTTTAGTTGTATAAAGGATATCATGAGAGACATAACAATAGAAATATATATTATGAGAATGTGTAATAGACTATTATATTTGTAAATATGTTATATATGTAGGCAATAGGACTGAATAAGTATAGCTTTCTTTGCAACAGGTGAAAAAATAAAGGAAAAAAACTGAGTTTAACCTATACTAACATGAGAAAGTGGAGATTGGAAGAAATAGCCCAGCTAGAATAAGAATTAAATGGAGGGAACACATAATTTTATGTGAATCACCATTTTTTCTAGGCCCGTTATGCAGCAAATGCTGCAATGGAGTTGTTGGAGTCTTGCTTACTTAGAGATCTGGGCAAATTTTGGTAATAATTACCATATACTATATGTAGTATCAAATTTAAAAACCAATGTGTGAATACACATGTGACGGTATTAACAATAACGACTATAAACAATGTTAATTATTTCCAGATCACTAAGTGGTTCAGCATTGTTTTACAATATCTGTATAATTTGCATGTCTTTACATATGAAGATAGAGAAAATATGTTAAAATATGCTGTCTAACCTTTATTTATTATAAAGTTCAAGTAGTAGTACTTGAATATACAGTGTAAAATGAACTATTTAATTAATAGAAAGTAAAATAAGATGAGACTGCTAAAGTACCTTGCATCTGCAAGTATATGTTGTTGGTATGTAATATTTTTTCTTTATAATTGTGAAATTTATTTTAATGATGGATGTTACAATTGCATGACATGCTTTTAACTAATACTGAACTCTTGAAGACAGGGAATATAACTTATTGCTCCAACCTGAGACCCTGTCCATTGAGATTTATTCATTGTTGGACTATTTAGTGGAATGTAGCCTACCCCAGGGTGACAATTTAAGAAAATGAACAAACAAAACAGGATAAGAACCCAATATACGGTGATCAAAACGGAGATAGCCTGAAAACTTGTGTAAATGACTTTGTTAAAATTCTTGACAGAGTTGCTGCTCCTTTTTACAAGAAAAACGTATCCGTAAATAATAATAATAATAATAATAATAATAATAATAATAATAATAATAATAAATGGTATGACGAAAAATGCAGAAATAAAAAGTTGAATTTCAACTATATGTTAAACAAGTTCAGACATTGCAAATCAGAAGAGAATAGTTCATGCCAGAAGTGAATACAAGAAAACATTAAGAAGATGCAAATTTGAGAATGATGATAAACAAACAAAACTTTTGATTACTCACCGTTATAAAAATGCAAAAGAATATTGGAAAATGCTGAAACAATCTGCAGGAATATCGGAACCGAACATACCAATGTCTACTTTTGAGCAATATTTTGAGAGTATAAATAACCCAAATGATCACTTTTTTAACCCCAACGAAGACATTTTATATTTTAACGAAAGATTTGTGAACCAAGAATTTCAAATTATGTTTGATGAACTAGAAAGTACAATTAGCCAAGAGGAAATAAATAAAGCAATTAAACAATTAAAATGTGGAAGTAGCGCAGGACCTGATAAAATAATCAATGAATTTTTCATGTATGGTTACCATGAGTTCTCAAATTGTTTGAATTCTATTTTCAATAAGGTTTTCTCACTTGGAATTTTTCCAGAATCATGGTCTGAAGGCTTTATAGTACCTTTACACAAAAAGGGGAGTATCAATAATTGTAACAACTACAGGGGGATTACACTTTTGAGCTCAATGGGAAAACTTTTTACTAGAATTCTTAGTAATCGTATTGACTCATGGGCGGAACATTATTTTGTTTATGTTGAAGCTCAAGCTGGTTTTAGAAAAAATATGAGTACCACGGACAACATTTTTGTTGTACATGGTCTTATTACGCATATGATTAATAATAGAAAACAGTTATATTGTGGTTTTGTAGATTTTAGTAAGGCTTTTGACTATGTGGTTAGGCCAAACTTATGGTCGAAACTTATTCGTCTAGGTGTGCGAGGAAAAAAATGCTAAACGTCATAAAAAGTATGTATAACTCGATTAAATCTAGAATTAAACTTAACAACACGATAGGCAATGATTTCAGTTGTTTGTTAGGGGTAAGACAAGGGGAATGTTTATCACCACTGTTGTTTTCCCTTTTCCTTAATGATTTAGAAGAAACGCTAATGTTAAATGGGTACGAAGGTGTTGAATCATACATGTTTCAAATATTTATACTATGATATGCTGATGACATTGTATTATTTGCTGACAACCCGCAAAGCCTACAACGTAGTTTTGATATTCTCTATAATTATTGTCAATCATGGAAATTAAAGGTTAATGTTAATAAAACAAAGGTAATTGTATTTCGAAAATCCGGAACACTGCCAAGAAACATAAAATTTACATATAATAATGAAGTCATTGAAATAGTTAGTAATATGTCTTATTTGGGGAATGTTCTCTCCTCTGTGGGATCTTTTAATCAAACGCAAATAACACTGGCAGTCCAAGCACGAAAAGCTATGTTTAAGCTTGATAAATATTTATATAACTTTACAAACGTAAGTATTAAACACAGATTAGAACTATTTGACAAACTTGTACATCCTATTTTAAATTATGGGTGCGAAGTATGGGGCTTCCATAATGCTAAAAATATTGAATGTGTTCACACACAATACTGTAAAAACATATTAGGTGTAAAGAAAGCAACTCAAAATGATTTTATTTACGGAGAGTTAGGGCGTCATTCATTACTTGTCGATAGACATTTTAAAATTGTAAAATACTGGTTCAAGATCCTCGAAAGTAAAGAAAATAAATTAATAAAAATTATATACAACATGATGAAACATGACTTTGAATCGACACCTACAAAGATAAACTGGGTTAGTTTATTGCATCAGTTATTGTCAACTTTAGGCTTTTACGAGGTCTGGATAACACAAGGTGTTGGTCAAAAAGAAATCTTTCTATCATTACTAAAGCAAAGAACCAACGATTGTTTTTACCAAGGCATGAATGACAGACTAACATTATCCTCTAGAGCTCTCTTATATAGGGAAATTAACATAAATAATGATTTTAAATGTTACCTTAATATTGTTAGAAATGAACAATATCGCATTGCTTTATGTAAACTCAGAGTCTCCTCTCATCGCCTTTTGGTTGAATCTGGCCGATGGCATAAGCCTACTTCTATTCCATATAATGATAGAAAATGCATACACTGTCAAAAAATCGATGACGAATTTCACTTTGTTATGGAATGCTCTATTTTAACAGAACTCAGAAAGAAATATATTAATAGGTATTATTGGATAAGACCTAACATGCCAAAATTCATCACACTTTTGAAATCAGAAAATGTAACTACATTGACAAAATTAGCCTGCTATACATATCTCGGCTTTAAGGCTAAAGAGCAAACATTATAACTGTTTTACAACATTCTTTTAAAATCGATAGTTATACCCACTATGTTGCGGTCGTTTTTTTTTGTTTTTTTTATGACCGGGGGATTTGTTTATAAATTGTATTATTGTGTAAGGTAATTGTATATATTAAAGGCTTAACTCTATAAAACATTGTTTATATGTGTGTTTCAAACACCTTATGGCTTTATAACTGATTTTAACGTGTGTTGGCATACTATGCCCTGCATACACTTTTCATGTACTTATTTATTACGTTTGCTATTTTTATTGACTAATTTTACAATTTATTTCGACTCATAGTACATTTCAGACTAAACGACAAAGTCTAATTAGGTATAATTATAACCGCGAAAGCCCTATATTTCTTTTTGATAGGGTGTATGGTTCGGTAGACTTTGGCCATAAAACACTATGACAAGATAAAACACAATAAGCCACAATAATATGTGCAAAATCTCTATATTTCGTCTCGATAGGGCGCATATTTCGAGTACTACTTACCATTTGGTACAGATATATTATATAAATGATTATTGTTGTGACTAAACTTCATTTGAGTTTCTTAATTATGAATATACATGTTGTTCAATGACACATATATATATATACGCATGAAAAGATACATATTGCGTGTTGCATCTTAAAGTTTGTATTTTAGTGTTTGTCTGATAAAATACATATTTAACATGTTGGTATGTTTTATACTATATATCTTTATTATACTCGAATATATGTTTAAAATCCTTTTCTCTCATTAAGACTATAAATTATAATTCCTGTTTTTCATGGTCTCATTAGACTATACATCGTAATTAACTTTTGGTGTGAAAGATCAATGTATTTTAAATTATTTTAACACCACAAACTTATAATTATAGGAATGATATTATTATTAATTTACTTAAATAAAACTTTCTAAATAAAGATTCTTCTCCGCAAGAACGTATGCTCATGAATGTTATGTAAATATATGTATATAGTTTACCATGTCAAGTATGTAAATATGTTGTCCTCATGTGCCACATTTGGCGTATTGGATTTGAATAAATAATGTCTGTCTACAGTAAAATTCAGGATAAAACATCCTATCAAACGGCTTACTTTTTAGGGCTTTTAAAAATAACACAGATAAAACAAGATATAACTAATAAAAAGAACTGACTAGGCTGTACAAGTATATACAGATAAAAGAAAATCACCCTGGGCAGCACATGAAAGGAGGACTTTGTCTCGTTCCTGATTATTAAAAGAAGGGATAGCACCGGTGGGGGAGGGGAATTTTGGCCGGCAGTGCTTGAATGGTATTTTGAGATATTGGGACCAGGGGGGCGCACAGGTTTAAATTATTTACATAGATAGGGACACTTAAAATAGGTAGTTTAACACATTTAAAAAAGTTAAAATGTGGATAATCCCTGCTATGAAAGATTTATTTATTACAAATATGCAAAATACTGCATTAAGAATAACTGCAGTGGATCACAATATGTAATATCACACAGAAATAATGGCAAACTTGATCATTATTAACAATATGATCATATTACTTACCAAAAAATTAAGAAACTTACTACCCATGTGGGTTAAAGCAATATATAGTACACATTATAAAATTGATAACTGGGTCCTCCCCATTTTATATAAAATATGCAATACAATGGGGTTTATTAATACTTGACAATAGTAAATGGGGCAAACTGCTTAACTAGAAAATGGCTTAAAATAAGGAATCATTGGTCAATTATTAGATTGGCCAAGGTTGAGGGAGGGCTCCGTTAGCAACAGAGACATATATAATAACATGGAATTTAAATTGAAATATGTGTTACTATCTTCCTGTGCACCCAGCCCAGCATGGCTCATGTTAGACCACGGAGGAAAAGGGGGGAAAAAGGAAATGAAATAGGGGGGATTCCTGCAGCTATTAGAACATTGTTTATTGTTCCACTGAAAATAATAATTTACAAATTAAATTAAGTTAAAATGGCATATATGTGTCAATTTGCCTGGGGTCCAGGAGGTATCAATCTAAATGATCAATAAAGATGTGCACAATATATGAGCACAAAATATTAAAATGTCAGACGTAGAACCTCTATAACAATATATTACAGCCAAATATATGTAAATTGTAACTAAAAGTACAGTACTGTTGACCATTGACATAGCCAGTTATACACAATATAAACACTGGCTGGCTTTAACCCTCTGAATGCTCTACTGAGCATTGTCTATTATTGTCCCAGTGCACTAAATAAAAGACAAGTGATTTGTTAAGAGTTCTCTCCCATGATGGGAAGATATAGGGATGTATCAAACTCCTCCCAGCGGTTACTTCCTCTTTTGGTTAGCAGTAGGTTAATCTTGAGCTATGTTCGGAAGCAGTCAAATCTCTGTGCGGAAGTTGGGGATGTATAAAGAATTTGGTCAGGCAAGAATCATCTGCCCTTCAGTAGGCTAACTATCACTAATTCCCAATATATATGGGATTATAATGTACTACAAGGAAAATTAGTGTATAACACACTGGAAGACAGAAAATAGATGTAATTAGTGCCAAAAATGGAATAATTAAAGCACTGTACAGTTAAAAGCTGTTCAGTGATATAAATAAATGACTTGAATTTCCCCAGATATGGGAAAATGTTTATTAAATGTACGTTTTTAATATAAAATATGTTCTTATTAAGCTGCTGGTCCCCTATTTGTATTTATATTTTATCTGGAATCTGGCAATCCACAAGATATGTTGCCAGAGACTTGTACACTGGTAAATTTTTTTGCCAGTAGATTTAAAACTATTATTAAGTGTAAAATCAATATTTAAGTTGGAAAAGGTGTTTTTAAGCTGTTCTCTCTGTGTAGAGAACTGGGGGCACTGTTGGCTAATGCATTTGCCAATAATGATGTTGGTAGAATATTGATGCGGCCGACTGAGGGTTTTCTGGGCAATGGTGAAATGGGCTTTGTATGGAGTGTTAGCGGGTGGCATGTTGTTCCACTCCCGCATAACATAGGCCTTGGCAAACTTGGTCAGAACATTTGTCCCAATGATATATCGGGCGAGTTCGAATCTGGGTCATGTGGGGTGAAAAACTAGGTCACTAGGTCAAATTGAAGAAAAAGCTTGTTAACACTCTGGAAGTCACAATTTTTGTTCAATCTTCATGAAACGTGGTCGGAATATTTGTCTTAATGATATGTCGGCCAAGTTCGAATCTGGGTCATGTGGGGTGAAAAACTAGGTCACTAGGTCAAATTGAAGAAAAAGCTTGTTAACTCTCTTGAAGTCACATTTTTGCCCAATCTTCATGAAACTTGGTCAGAACATTTGTCCCAATGATATCTCGGCCGAGTTCGAATCTGGGTCATGTGGGGTGAAAAACTAGGTCACTAGGTCAAATTGAAGAATAAGATTTTTAACACTCTAGAAGTTACATTATTTGCCCAATCGTCATGAAACTTGGTCAGAACATTTGTACCAATGGTATCTCGGCCGAGTTCGAATCTGGGTCATGTGGGGTCAAAAGCTATGTCACTAGGCCAAATTGAAGAAAAAGCTTTAATTTCAATATGTACTTCAAAATTTTGAATGTCTGTTGTCACTTAAGCTTTTCAAACCATGATGATTAAGGCCGCATTTCCATTAGTCTGTATCAGTATATCCATATCCGTATAAAAATCTAACACATGGACAATTGTTCGACTAATGAAACTCAGGTGAGCGACCCAGGGCCATTTGGCCCTCTTGTTTACATCATTCAACACATTTCATGTACATATTATTGTACCATGTTTGGTCATATGCCCCAAAAGTGTATCAAACCAACCTTCACTGATCAAATCATCATAAGGTTTATCCATTCATATTCCTATGTTTGTCTGATGAATGGTCTCCTTATCTTTACTTTGTCTGTGGTATTTGTATATGTGCGACTTACCACAATCACTGCCATTCATAATTTGGTTTACATATGAACACGTTTTTACTAGAGTCATTTTGTGAACACAGAAGTGAGTGAATGTCCAACGGTGCTCCTTCGCTGGTTTGACGTCACGTTTTTTCTGACATACCACTTCATCGTTTTTTATTGTAAAGAATGAACGACTTGAGCAAAACATATGAAATTTTTATATCTTATTTATGTCTTATTGCTGATAGTGACAAATAAATTTGGTAACATTTCTCGTAAGTTTAAGTATAAAATTCAACTGCATATTACAAAAGCGATTTAAAAAATTAAAAGTGCTCCGTACATGACAACCTACTGTTGCTATCGTGATGTAATTTACATTTCCTTACAAGACATGGTTTAAGTTGCATAATATTCTGATCAAGTATAGATAAAAGTACATGTCTCACAGGTTTCATCTAAATTACCGTAGTTCATGTATATAATATTATCGGACCCTGTGAATGAACTTTCCGGACACCTGCGCAGAGACTTTGACATGCGAACTGAAAGCGGAATACATGGAAAGTGAAATGTCTAAAGCCCCCTTTCTTTAAGCCGCATTACAGGCGGAAGTGGTCAAATTTGGAATTAACGATTGAAACAGTTATTTAAATGTCTTGTATAGTGCGAAAACATTTACCTGATCCTGCTGACCTCTATTTAAATAAATGTTCCGGTTAATTAATTATCTATTATTAGAGTCGGCCCGTTCCGTTAACATACGAAGGAAAGTCCACAGGGCCCAGTATAGATCCGATATAGTAATAATTGATTAAGTGTTACAAATCGATCAGTTCTACTGACGGACAAAGAAACGTCGTAGAGAGTTAGCTTTGTATTTACATGTAGTAAATTGTACAAGTGGGTGTGTAGTCCGATATTCAATTAGGTTATAACAATGGTATTTGATTGTGCTGCATTTTCCTCAATTTTTTTTTCATCATGTTTTCATGTTCTTAATAAATATTTTATTCAACCAAGCAATATATGAAAATAGCAAATATAATATCACATATAATTATGTCGATGTTACTCTTGCTCGTACCAGTGCATTTTCAAGAAAAGAAGAACTATTCTGGTTTCTAAACCATTTGGATGTGTTATATATAATTTCTTTTGCTTTGGACCCTCGTGTCTGTCATTATTGCTTTGAAAGCCAAAACTAAAATAAGATATGGAGATCAACATCTTCATTTCAAAAACAAACATCTATTCCATCACCGTAGTCGATTGTTTGATAGGTAGACATGCATACCACCCCACAATCGCTCCTTGTTTAAAGCTAGGTAACTAAAGTCGTATTTATACTTGAATCTAAAATAAGTTTACGAACAAATATACACGAACATACTTTGAAACATAATTTTGCCTTTGTATTCAGCTCATGAATATTCTTGCATAAATCTTAGTATCAGGTCATTATTTTCGCACTGTACAATTGCATTAGTGTGTGCTTAAACTTCAGTAATGCCCTTGGTCAGGGAACTATTTGTGGCGCGTCGTAAGAAAACCGGAGTTAATGCCTGTGCGTAAAGTGTCGTCCCGGATTAGCCTGTGCAGTCCGCAAAGGCTAATCCGGGACGGCACTTTCCGCCTACAGTGGATTTATGTTTAGAAGAGACTTCCTTGAAACAGAAAATACCATACAAGCGGAAAGTGCACAGGCTAATCCGGGACGACACTTGACGCACATGCATTAAGACCGGTTTTCTCACGACGCGCCATTTGGTTTTTGGATACTGTTGAAACTAAAACACTGATCCTCCTAGTTAAATGTTAATAAACACTATCTTTGTTTATTTGCTATTCATCTCAGCGACGTGGTCTTAATCCTAATATTCACCGTTACCTTTCGGCGAGCTGTATGTTTCGTCGGGTTTAAAATGTCAACAATGCAGTGGAATTAAAAGTTGTCAAATACCATTATTGTTAAGAAAATGTAACTCGTTTTTCGGTCATATTTTTTTTATTTTATGTGTTTGTAAAATATTAATTAAAATCTTAATGGTTGTCACAACTTGCGTGTCGACCGTATAGATGTGCTAAACTTGAAATAGACTGGGTATAGGTGTATCATTAAATATAAACACAATGTGTTTATACTGATGGAATTAGGATTTATAATTGGTAATTGTGAAAATATCGAAGAAAATGAGCCTAATGACAATTGTCAGATTGACAGTCATGTGAACAATAATAGTATGCAGTCTTATCATTCAAACGAACTGTAACACATCCGTATTTTAGTAAGTACAAACTATCGGTTTTCTTTTTAAAAGACTATAAACAGACAATTAGAACAATGAAAGAACACGATTTCCTGTACTATTAGGCTAACAAAGTTAATGAATTGTTTCTCAGACAGCGCCGCAACGGTTTTTTTATGGCCCGCCACGATTTTGATTTAATGCCAAAAACAATTTTATTTACTAGTTTTTGACGATCTTGTCCGGATTTTAAAGCAGCAGTCCAGAAATATGTTAATAAAAATAAAACTTAGCTAAAATTGTTTCTTACCGAACAAAATACAAGAACTACGCATTGAAATCTGTGAATTATTAACATTTTGGTAACTTGCTATCGTCCATTTTCTGTATGCGATAACTGGTGATGACTCTGGAGTAAACCAGTACTATCAATTGGGTAGTTCCGGGTCACTAACGACACAATCTATGTCTTCTTTTTAAATGTACTTGCAATCCTGTAAACCTTTATATATTTTGAGAGACACATACCTTAGCTTCAATATGCATGTAAGGAACAGTTGGTAGCATTAAACATGTTGTACAATATAGTGCTGATCTGTATGCGCACTGATCACGGTAGTTCCAAATCATGTACGTGTATTCCGGGTCATTTGACACGAATACTATAGATTCTGTAAGGGTTTGTATTAAAAGCATATATAAATGTCAAACTGACTTATTAGTTGTCAAACAACATAACAAGGAATATATTTTATTTCTAGAACTGGATAACAAATAATCACAATAAACTAGTTAGTGCTCATAGCAGTTTTTCCCACGTTTCATCTTATATATTTTGCATGTACGATGCGGGTCAATATATTAATAGGTGCACAGAAATATAGCTTCGATGACCATTCAGATGTAAGATTACGACAATAAAATCATCTTAGAATTTATCAACGTTTGCAAATGCCTTTGACTGGTAGAATATAATATAAAAGTACCCGCTAAAAGTATTTAAAAAAATAAATAATTGAAATATGTACATTAACCGAAATGCGATAAACAATCCAAAGCACATTCACGTATGCAATGTGGTAATTGTACACAGATTCTAAACAAAAAACTATCTGAAAACAGTAAAACATTGAAGGGTATTCTTGGATCACCGTATGGCTGGCACCAGTCTTCAATTTGAAATAACAAGAAATGCTATTTTGTCATCTATTACTTATATAGAAGAATAAATCAAACCTATGAGAAGCATATATATCCCCTTATTTGTGTAACAAATAATACATATTGATCAATAAATAATTGTCTTAGATTGTGCATGAGTCTACTGACCCAACCAACCAATGGAGAAATTCCATAAAGCATATATATATATATAAAATGCTTGACATATCCCCTTGAGATCCGTTCAGGTGACCAGGAACACCCCAATACACATGTGTCGATATAACTTTAGTTTTCTGCAGTAATATGGAACGCGTTGGTTTTCTCGTGTATACAGTAAATGAATATACATTTATTTACCAGTTGATACCATAAATGTGCCCATTTACTGGGCATTTTCAATGTTTTATCGCGATATATAAACCGTAGCCTATTTTGTGTAACTGGTGTTCAGGTAGATTTTTCAACATGTAGTACTCATAAAACCACGTTTCGGTTCATTGATAAGCATTCGGAGTTGAAACTTTGGTGATTTACTGCAAATGTATTGCTGCTCAAACACCAGTTAATAACAAGAGCTGTCGGAGGACAGCGTGCTTGACTTTTCTTGTGCTTGTCAGAGTTACTGGCATTTTTTTTCTAAAACAAGAAACATTGAAATTCCACAAAACCCAAATTTTTCAAACAAAGTGCATTAAAGTCAGCAAATCAATGAAATTTTTAGTAATGGTAAATTTGACCTTGACCCCACCCACCCCATATGCAATATCAAGCGACGTTTCGATATTAGGTATCTATGTATTAAGTTTCATTATAATATCTCAATGCGTTCTCAAGTTATTTCTACTTTATTAACAGTGGCCTTGACCTTGACCCTATACACAATTGCAAGTAAAGTCTCGATATAAGTTTCATTAAAATATCTCAATTCGTTTTCAATTTATTGAGCGGAAACCGTTTGTCTACTTTTAGTAACAGTGACCTTGACCCCAACCACCCCATGCGATCCCAAGCGAAGTCTCGATATCAGGTATATATGTATTAAGTTTCATTAAAATATCTCAATGCGTGTTCAAATTATTGAGCGGAAACCGTTTGTCTATTTATAGTAACAGTGACCTTGACCTTGACTTCACCCATCCCATATGCAATCCCAAGTGAGGTCTTGGTATGAGGTACCTATGTATTAAAAGTTATTAAAATATCTCAATACGTTCTCACGTTATTGAGCGGAAACTGTTTTTCAATTTTTAGTAACAGTGACCTGTGAGCGGACACTGTTTTTCAATTTTTAGTAACAGTGACCTTGACCTTGATCCCACCCACCCCATATGGAATCTCAAATGAGATCTCGCTAAATGGTATCTATGTTTGAAGTTTTCATTACAATTGCGTAATCCGGTCGCAAGTTAGAGAGCGGAAACAAAAACTTTAACCTCCATATAGCTTATATGTAAAATTTCTAAGTGTAAAAAGGCCCATAATTTTGACAAATTTCAAACTAGAGTTGTCAAACTTGGCTTTTGAGTTCATTTTAATATAGTGAATAAGTGTTCGAAGTTTGAATGAAATCCCGCAAGCCATTTTTGAGAAACTAGCTTACCGAAAAACTTTAACCTAGCTCGGACGCCGACGCCGGGGCGAGTAGAATAGCTTGCCTTTACTTCGAAAAGTCGAGCTAAAAATCGAAATGGGAGAGTGGTTATTATTTTCAGAACCATTAAACTTTAAGTGATCCGGAACTACCGGTGATTCGGAATTCCTTCAATGACTGTACACGTACCAAGCGCTTTTGAACAAAACAGTATACAATGCCTTTCGTAAATAAGAAACAGCTTTCGGACGAATAAACACCATAAACGTTCATAAGAACTATTACTTAAATTACGATTTACTGAATTAGATTCCATGGACAGCGGCTTAAAATTAAACTAATCCGCATTTTAACATAGCGGACGAAGAGTAACCCGGTACGGATTTCGGTATTTCCAGTAATTTTCTTCCTGTCTGATTTACTTATATCAATCGGATATACACGAATTGTGAAATACTGTGTAAATCTCAAATTTGAACAAAAAGTCATATTAGTTTGGGAACCTTTATAAATATCGTCTATTTGTTGATTTAAACTGTTGTTTCGTAGATGCTTTTGCTTGAGTAATAGCATTCCATATGTTTTAAGAAAATTTGTGTCAATATAAGTCCTATGGAAAAAAACGAAAATGCCAGCTGCATTGAAAAAGTGTTGATTTTCCTTTCCCAAAACTGTTGGTGATTTATTGCAAAAATAATTCCAATTTGTTGACGTTATCAAATTTTAGTTAATCGAAGGCCATAACTCCACAGTGACTCGGACGATTTGGTTGGTTATCAAACTTAACCGAGATAATACGCCCACAAAGATTTTCACCAAATTCAGTGAAGATCGGCTATAAACTGTTGGACATAGAGGACGGAAACTGCTAAAACTGCCAATTTTAGAAAATTCAAGGGATAAACAATTACTGAAGCGATTTGGCTAATTTTTAAACTTGGCCAAGATATTATGTCTACAAACATGTTCATGAAGTATGCTGAAGATCGGATGAAAACTGTTGGACTAAGAGAGCGGAAACCGCTAAAAAGGCCACTTTCAGATAATTCAAGGGCCATAACTCCACAATTCCTGGAGCGATTTGGCTAATTAGCGAACTTGACCTAGATATTATTATTACAAACATTTTCATGAAGTTTGGTGAAGATTGGATGAAAACTACTGGACTTAGAGAGCGGAAACCGCTAAAAAGGCTAATTTTAGACAAGTCAATGGCCATAACTCCACAATTCCTGGGGCGATTTGACTGATTATCGAACGTGACCTAGATATTATTGTTAAAAATATTTTCATGAAGTTTGGTGAAGATTGGATGAAAACTGTTGGACTTAGAGAGCGGAAATGGATAATTTGGGATAATTCAATGGCCATAACTCCACAATTCCTGGGGCGATTAAGCTGATTATCGAACTTGACCTAGATATTATGCCAACAAACATTTTAATGAAGTTTGGTGAAGATCACATGAAAACTGTTGAACTTAGAGAGCGGAAATGAAAGTGATCTACCGAACGACCGAACGACAGACCGACATTAGCAAACCAATATACCCCGCCATCTTTGATTGGGGGGGTGGGGGTGGACATAATTACGAAAAGTTAAATTTTATAAATAGAAGTTCTTTAATGCATTTGAAGCCACTAATGTTAATTATGAACATTCAAATTGATTGCCTGTGTTCATTTTATATATTGTATTTGGTAATCTCGTAGAGAAGCTCTTCGGAAACCGATGGACATATTTTCACATCAATTATTTTTCCAAAAACATACATGGCATTTTGATACATTTACAAATATATAAACCGCACAGTTTAAGAAAATATATACATTTGTTTCCGCTAACGTCTTGGAAAAAAGTATGGTAGGTAGGTAGGCATAAAAAAAACATTCGTTAACTTTTTTTCTTCGTGATATTGATATTTAATAGGCAGTTTGTGTGAAACTATTTGAAAACAAGCCAAAGTTTCCAAGTTCACAATCTTTACTTCTGACATGAGTTCCTACTTCCTTCTCCCATGCGAGCCCATTGTTCTTGGTTTTTTCCCCAATTTAAACAGACAGTGAAGTGACACTGTACAAATTAGTAGTTCTTCTGTAGTGTGATTTCAACACTGGCACCAGGAAAGCCACACTGGTCACAAACATCCTTCCTTGAAGTTGAATTAAATCTGCAGGTATAAAAACATATTTCAATAGGGTTTTCACAATTTTTGCAGGCGGTTCCGTGGTCTAGTGGTAATGCAGTGGCTTCACAATCCACTTCCGAGATGTAGTGTACTAGGTGTTTCACACCGGGCACTAAAAGACCCAGGGACGCCTCTGGAACAGGGCGTCTTCAGTATCTTGCACTATCCCCCGTAACCCAACTAACAAGTCTTATGGAGGCGATGGCAATATGGGAGAGAATCCCCGTGCACTCGATAAAAATGTACTATACACACACATTTTCACAACTGTTTCCTGGTCACAACACCTCTTGGAGATAAGTACACAGGTTCTGCATCAATAGACGCTTTTTTGCCATTTATTATCCATAAGCACCTGCACACATTCAAACTTTATTGCGGCACAGACGCTTGTTCTTGTTAAATGTGCCCCCAATCAATTACTGTCAGTATTTAGAAGGAAAGTTTCGACAAACGTTGCAAAATGCGATTTATTTACTAAAGGTTAGGCATGCGCAAATAAATTCCTTCTTTGTTACAAATAAAATATTCAATGTTTGATCTCAATTTTCACCATGACCAAGCTACTTTCCAATATATCACCATACATTGTTGGAAAATTGAGCTCATAACCTTTTAAAAAAACAGCATGTCAAAAAATTCTATACGTTGTAACTCAAAATATTTACATTAAAAAAAACACACCGGTTTTTACAGGCATGGAGGCTGCCATTTTGCGCATGAATACATGGGCCAAAATTTATGAAGCCGGGAGCTTCCATATATACCTTTAAAATGATACCAAAACATATAATTTAAACTGTTTTTTACAAATTCTATGCATCCTGCACTCCACCATATGTGCTTATTATCTAACTGACAGCATGTTACCCTGAGGATGTGACTTCCGTTTTGGGGTAATTAGAGGTCAAAATAGATGTCAGTTAGATAATAAACACATAGGGTTCAGTGTATAGTCCATATGATTTTTAAAATACAGTTTAAATGATATGTTTTGGTATCAATATAAAGGTATATATGTAAGAAATAAGAAAAAAATACAGTTTTAGGCACTACTTTATCTTAAACGGTTCCCAGCTTCATAACTTTTGGCCCATGTATTCATGCACAAAATGGCAGCCCCCATGCCTGTCAAAACCGGTGTGTTTATTCTAAGGTAAATACTTTGAGTTAGAACGTATAGACATTTTTGACATGCTGTTTTTTCAAAAGGTTATGGTCTTATCTTTCCAACAATGTATGGTGATATATTGGGAAGTCGCTTGGTCATGTTGAAAATTGAGATCAAACATTGAATATTTTATATGTAACTATGAAGGAATTTATTTGCGCATGCGAAACCTAGACCTAACGCAAATGATGGCAAAAGTGTAACAAAGGGCGACAACTAGAGTATACAATCGGTTAAACAACACCAATACTATTGGCGTTGCTGCCTAGAGGTTACACATGCGCAAATAAATTCCTTCTTTGTTACATATAAAATATTTAAAGTTTTATCTCAGTTTTCACCATGACCAAGCATGTCAAAAATTTCTATGCGTTGTAACTAAATATATAAAAAATTACCTTAGAATAAACACACCGGTTTTGACGGGTATGGGGGCTGCCATTTTGTGCATGAATACATGGGCCAAAAGTTATGAAGCTGGGAACCACTAAGACAAAGTAGTGCCCAAAACTGTCTTTTTTTCTTATTTCTTACATATATACCTTTACATTGATACCAAAACATATAATTTAAAATGTATTTTCCAAATTCTATGCATCCTGCACTCAACCATATGTGCTTATTATCTAACTGACACCCTGAGGATATAATGAGACCTTTAAGAGAACCCAAGCCTTTTAACTTTGAATAAAAACCACAATTTTCAATAATCTGATCTATATGATTTCGATTTTTGACAGAAACGACTGCATCAGTCTATTAAAGGATCAGTGTTTTTTATATATATATATTTTGAACGGTATCCAAAACCATATGGTTTCCTGGCCCACGGTAGAACTAAAGCCTAACACACTAACAGTACAATTAACCAGTAGACGAACATAGATCGCTCCGCCTGTCTGTTTGTCCAATGTTGTGTGTCCAAGGATTTGAAGTAAATGGATTGGATTATGCAACCAATGTAAACCCATACTTGGTCAACTCAGTCATTGATTGAAAAGTATCTACTGGTACCAGACATGTAATTCTACTTTCACCAATTCCACCTTTAATGCGGCTTTAAGCCATAATACGTGGTTGCTACTGATTATGGTTTAACAGGGACACAAAAGAAAGTTCGAGTTTGTTTTAAACAATTAAAACCATGTAGGTAATGCATTGTGTTAGTTGTAACATAATCTGCACTGACATGCTCATGACAATGAATAGCATAACTCAAACCACACCGGTATGATCATTTTGCAATGTCGCTGACGCATACAAAATGTGAATATGACAGTAACCCATACAAGTTGCTTTCGGCTGAAATTTAGACATTAATTATTTTTCATGAATTATATACATTAAAACGTTAACATCTTCGTTGAACACTGTATACCTAATGGTGGTTGTGTGGGCGGGTATACTCATTATTAGCATTAAAATATATGAGTTCATTTACATCTGATGAATAGATTGCTTATTTAAAAAATACATTTAAACAAATGCTTTCGTGTTCTTGTAGTTCGAACATAAGCTACAGATACATTTATATTAAGCTAACAGCTAAATATTGCAAGTGCACAAACAACTTTCAATTTCAACGAAACATGATTTATAGCATTTCAAGTTCACAAATACTAGTGCCTATGGTTTATTTCACTGTTCATCACTCAACCAAGTCTGGCTTAACTAAACGTGTATCTTAAGTATCTTGGTTTCTTAAGTTCATGACCGACGGTTTGGTTTACATATAAGTGCTAATCCTCCACAACTAAATCTTGTTTACATGCATATTAAATTTAAACTGTATCGGATAATTGTTCTTAAACAAACAGAATGCCTTATAGGGACTTGTTCACAGATTTTAGTATTTTTGGAAAATGTCATTAAACGTCTAAACTGGAAAAGCTAAAGCATCTGGATTAAAGAACTCGGGTAGTATATCAAGAAAAGCCTTAAAAAAAGAAAGAATAAAAGCCGCCATCGAGGCTCGAACCTAGGTCCTCCGGGTTAAAAGCGCTAGCCACTTGTATACGTTTCTGTCTATTTTGTACTATATATAAGTGATTCGCGTGCTTTCAACAAATTCAACGAAACCGACAAAAGTATTCGAAATTATTCAATCACAACATTGATAATCCATTAAATGTGACTGCAATTCAGCCACCAACATTGCTTTTACATATTTCAATGGGCACTAAATAGATACGATGGATAATAACCTGAAAGTTTGAATACATGCAGTCATAAAACTGAGGTAGTGCATACAGTTAATAATACATGTAGCAACACATTACCGTTAATGAAAGAATGAAAGATCGCAAAGCAGTACCTATTGTTAAGTACTAATTTGCAATATGATACAATATACCGCATGTCAAATACTGATTTGAACGCAAACATTGTTATAAACTCTAACGCAATCAGAAATTATTATAAACTCAAAATAACCTTATTATGGACATGGCAAAACACCTCTAGTTTACTTCGAAAGCGTTAATTTACTATATCGCCCTAAATATACGTTCTTCCGCGGAATTCTTTGTTTAGTTGGAACCATTTTTATTTGAGCTCGATTAAGTTGAAAGCCATTTACTTATTTGCCTATTACGACACTTTTGATTCCGTTTCCACCGAAGAACCAGTACTTTTGTGAAAGATCTTTTGAACTCTCCCCGAGTAGTTAATGGAACTCACGACCTCCGATCGCAAGGCGGACACCATATCCGTTATACCACTGCGACCTCTGTTTGTTGTTGTTTAATTTTGGTTTTCTTGCATAGCCATGTCCATGTAAGAAGTGTTTTATGTTCATGCTAGCTAACACATCATTATCACTGTTCTAGTCGGAAATTTCCAACATGTATGAGGTGAAAGGGATCCCCACGCTAATCATACCGGACGGCAAGACGGGCGAGACGCTGGACGCTGGCGCCCGGAGCACCGTCATGAAGAAGATAGGCGCCGAGGACTTCACGGCCTGTAAAGATAAATGGGGGCAACAATAACTCTACAGTGTTGACCGTTTTATGACACATTATTAACGGGACAATGCACATATTTACGTATTTTTGATAAATGTTATACAAATGTATTCACTGCATAAACTATAACATATAGACTAACAAGCCAAATATTCCACGAACGCTGGGGCTGGAACCTTAGACATCTGCATCAAAAGTCTCTTGTGCTAACCATTAGAACAGACAGGCTTATTCACATTAATTTATATTTTTAACGCAAAGTAAGCGATACATATTTTCAAAATATCACCGAAAGACGTTACAAACGCTCTTTAATTGTAGATGTATGTTCCAAGTGTATGTCTATTTTTCATTCTTCCTCTATAGACCTGAATGCAGCGCCAAACATTCGTTGACGCTGTGGAATACAGTAAGTATATGTACATGCTTTGCCAAACTTTTTTTTTATTGATATATAACAATAATTGTCATAAATATACATTTATACTAGAGAAGCATCATGCTTTCAGATCATTTAAGCCGTCTTTGACATTATTATCATTTATGTATTTGATTCAAAGCAGCTACTCGTATATTTCCAATACATTGTATTCTATTCTGCAATGGTTAAGTTTTTTATTACATTGACATTGTATACATACATACATAAACTATGTAATTATTCTGGCGTGCTTCAGTGTTATGTGCATGTCGTCGGTAATTGGATGTTTTAATTGGAATAGACTTAAACTAAGAAGTCACTAAACTTGTATACATGTCCCCAACAAAAAAAGTCAACGATGAAAAAGCCTTTACATTACCGTAAATGAGCCAATCTCTATCAAGTTAAACCGAATTCAAACCCCGTGAACAAAGTTTCTGTCTGTGTTATGGAGGACCGAGTAAATTGAGACAAAAAAATGCAAATTAAAAGCGGAATAAATGGGAATAAAAACTGCCTGCCATACAGCTAATTCTAAGTATGCCATGTCATAGGTCGATGGTGGTGTCATTTGACTATAAAATTATACATTTGAGGCGCGTCGTGGGAAAACAAACTTAATGCATGTGCGTAAAGTGTCGTCCTGGATCAGCCTGTGCAGTCCGCACAGGCTGATCCAGGACGGCACTTTGCGCCTACAGTAGATTTATGTTTAAAAGAGACTTTATTGACACAGAACATACCATACAGGCGGAAAGTGCCGTCCCGGATTAGCCTGTGCGGACTGCTCAGGCTGATCCTGGACGACACTTTACGCACATGCATTAAGGCCGGTTTTCCCACGACGCGCCTCATTTGTGTACAAGAAACCTACAATTCTACCTCCTACATCGGTAATCAAGCGCAGATACAGGATTTTGAGTTAGAGGGGGGCGGCTAAATTCAGTGACTAAAAAAGCTGACACCAAACTTTTGGTACCTCGTACATGTTGGGATAGATCGGAAAGGTGCTTTATCATCCGAAAGGAACACGTTAAAGACAATAATAAATACAAAATGGGGTAAATTATGTCAATGAATTGATTGACGAACACATCAGTGGCATCGAAATGCGCACTATTTTAAATTTAAAACAAAATATATGGTGAGTTTAAAAAGTCGAGTGTTGGACCATTTTAGAGGGGGCGTACGCCGCTTCCGCCCCCTCTAAATCCGCCTATGGTAATGTACAACAGGTGTGACACAATAGTCGTCCCACGTGTAATTCAGCACCCTACTTGGGACCAGATGAACTGTTGAGAATAAAATGAATCGCTCGACGGAGTTTCTATGCAGAAATGATTTCTCATTTGACGCATGGAGCTCCATTTTGGAATGTATGACAATTTACAATGTAAAAATACATACATTAGTATTTGAACTAGAGACAGTAATTTGAAGAAATTTTAACGGTTTATTGTTTTAGTGTTTCTGTTTGAAAGAGGATATTCTTGGTCATTGATCTACATATGAAAGCATGTTTGGCTTCGGGTATGCAAGTATGGCGCACACTATTTATTATTACTACAAACAAATGAAACCAATATGTATATACATGTATATAATATTCCTCAAGCTACCTTGCTTTACGATGAGACAAATTATTTGCGTTAAACTGATTGGTATAGAACAGTAAATTATATATTATTAAACTAATCAGCCTGATCACTACTCCATGTCTGCTACGATAGACCCTGTGTATGGTGTTTCACCTAAATGACCTCCGTACCCTGGGTATGAAACCATTTACTTGTCAACGTGTCTGTTACGATACCAAACACTATTGCCATTTGAAAAACCATAGCGACATTATACACTGACCCAGCAATCATGTGTCGAACAGTAATCATGTGGGTCAGTCAGTGTTCGAACCATATAATGATATATAGTTTAGACCTTGAACCTCGTACACCAGGTGCGGAACCAAAGACATGATCTGGTATGATACTGACCGAGCAATCATGTGGTGATCAGCAACCATGTGAGAAAGTCAGTGTTCGAACATTATATTATATAGTTCAATACTTCAGACATCGAGCCTTGGTTCAGAGGCTTGCTCTTTTTTATATTCTGGTTTACTAGCGACCCGGGCCATTGAGGGGTAGGAATCCTGCTAGCATGGCCCATACGTCGCAAGAAGAGGAATGCCAGCCTCAGAGCACCCAAAGTCCTTAGTGTGTCATCAATAGTATACATTATTTACCTTTCTATCATAACCAGATGTTAGCCTCCGAAGACAGGAGCCTGAGGCTGAATTATGTGAGGACTTCCATTTAATTAATTAAATTAAATTAAATTGATAAAATTTACTATGTTGTGTATGCATTATGTTTTTATATCTTTTGTGCGTTTTTTATTTGCCAAATGTTTGTGTATCGGTCGGTTGTAAGTTTCAGTGTTAATAATTGCATATGATTGTTGTTTGTGTGTTCCTTCCGTGGTAAGGGTGGGGTGCGCTGGTCGACGGCGATAGCGTGGCTGGTGGTTTCCAGTAGACGTGGATGCTGAGATTTGACCTGGCCTTACTTGAATTTCATAGTAATTTTGAACTATAAAGTCTTTGAATGCCAAAAGGTCTAGGATACAATATTATGGCCTTGTTGTTATAAATACTTAGGTGGCCTTGCGGTTTTGTTTATTACTTGTTTATTAAAGATAATGAGACATTATTTTATATCTATGGTTAGAATAAGTCACTGAAACAGTATATGAATTGTTTTATTTATGTATATTGAATTTGGTTGGTGTTTGTTTATGGGTGATAGTGCTGGGGTCGGCCTTTATATTGATTTTAATTGATATAGAGCTCGAGTATTGGGTTGTGTTTGTCGACCATGAAGACTGTATTATTTGGGGTATGATATGGTGGGGTGTTGTTTTATGGGTCGTTTGGCCGCTTCAAAGAACGTATTCTTAATAGTAACGATATAGAGTTCGTTAGGCTAGTTTATAACAGATAACCGAGGTATCAGACATGCGTGTAGTGGATTTTTATCTATTGCACTGGGATTTTCTCCCAAGTGCCATCGCCCCCAGAAGACTTGTTAGTTGGGTTACGGGGGATAGTGCAGGATACAGGAAACGCCCCGTTCCAGAGGCGACCCTGTGTCTTTTAGTGCCAGGTGTGAAGCACCTAGTACACTGTACCTCGGTTTAACGTCTCATGCCAAAGACGAGTTAGCAGGTTAGGTTTGTGAATTCTCAAACATGCATACATACGCGACATGAATAGGAACAAAAACATGCACATATGAACTATATAAAGAGAAACAAAAACATGAACATATGAACGACATAAAGAGAACCGTCACCTTGTTCAGTGAGTCCTACTGAAATGGCCTGTTTAATGAGTTTATATTTTGGGGATAAAAGATAAACATAATTAAAATTGAATATTATACAACATTGGATTCATCCTTATGGTGCCTATCCGATAATTCAACCTCTTTTTATTGATTTTTTTTGGTTTTCTTAGTGTATGTGTAGGGTGAAAATTAGATACGACTTGATTTGCTTGAAAGGTTGTGGCCCGGAAATAAGACGGGTCTTGTGTTGTGGGCCAAGCAACTTGTTTTGAGGCCGGTATTTTAGGGCTAGGTTAGTGTTCAAATTAGAGGTAGTTGTGGGCTGGGTGGCGCACTGCCTAAATCCACCAACACTAGCGCTTTTATACTAGCTGCACATCCGGGCAACTTAACTTTAAAACTACTCATGCGTAACACGCAGGGCTTTCACTTAATTACTAATACGAATATCTAACCAAATGTTAAACAAATATAGTCTCTCAGAATTTCATGCCTTTATGCGAAATAAAGTTGCGTCGACAATACAGATAAGAAAGGGCAAGCTCGTCACACTGGGTCCAGTAAATGGACCCATTCTCAATGTCAAATTTGGTTTATTTCTCCCAAAATGAATGAAAAGATTCCCAAAGCTGAAGTGAAAAATTCTAAATGCATCGGAAATATTAATATATGTTGTTAATAATGTAATTAACTTATCTTCTTAAGGTCATGATGAATTTCAAAAATATTTTTATGCACCCAAAAATATTGGAGCCGCGGCCGCGGAGAGCTCCCGCGCCTCCTGCTCCTACGCGTCTGTGATAATTGGAAGATACGCACAATTTTTTACGCCCAGTACAAATACATTATTTATTGAGGATTAAAATCTAGTGTGTTCATAACATTGTGCAGGTGCATGTGCATGTGCATAACAGTAAATACCAAATGCCCTGTCAGTAGGCCAAGAAATAAACTTGGTTGTCTAAGAGGATAGAGGATAGACTTTGTGGAATATAAATATAGATTGAGAATAACTGTGCAATAAATAAACATGAGTGCAAAGGATACGTCCAAACCGTCCAAATACCAACCGGCAGGGAAGATGCAAGCAAAAGGAGGTGACAGACCAAAGCGGAGTAATTCCGAAGTCAGCAACGACAGCCTGAATGATGTAAGTGCAATAAGGGCTCAACTAGATACTCTGGAACAATCAATAACTGATCTAAGTGATGACATAAAACATATGTTGAAAAAAGATGAGGTAGAAAATATCATAACAAACACAGTTTCTAAAATTATGGCAGAAATTGAAAAACGTAATGAAGATTTTCTAACTAAAATGAAAATAAGTTTGCAAGCAGAAATGGAAACAAAATTGGACAAACTAGTAGCATTCAGTGTCTCAGAAAAAACCAAAGAGTTTACAGATAGAATTAAATGTGTAGAATTTGAAAACGAGACAATACTAGACAAATTTAACTTAATTAAACAAGACCAAAAAAAGGCCTTAGAAATTATGGAAGAAAAGTTAAAATCCACCTTAAAAATGAATGAAGAAACCAGCAAACGCTCAAACCACAATGAGCAATACTCAAGAAAGAACAATATTAAAGTGATGAATGTGAAGGAAGATCAAAGTGAAACTGTAGCAGAACTGTCAGACAAAATCATCAAACTATTGAAAGAACAGGACATAAACATCACACCAGAACAGATCGTAGCAATACATAGAATCCCCACCAAAAAAGGACAAATACGACTAGTCCTGATTAAACTGCGTAACAATAACGACAAAACCATAGTTATGAGGAAACGAAAAGAGATCAGAAACTCTGGCCACCGACTGGTAGATGATGTCACGGCAATGAACACCGCACTGATGAACCGACTGCATCTCCACCAGGGCATTGACTCTACCTGGTCTTCAATGGATCAGTGTTTGCCTTAACAAAACAACAAGAACGTATTAAGTTCGATCTCTATGATATCATTGACCTCGTTATTGAAGAATTTCGTGCCCATCGCAAGTAACATTAACGTACAGTGTATGTGAACTGTATAAATCACTATGTGAAGAAGAATTCAAAACCAGAAGGGGAAGAAATAAGAAGACAGACGGTGAGCATCCTAGTCTTTTTTGTTCACTAAAACTTGGTCTGTAATAATCAAATTAGAAAATTTTCATATCTTTGAAATTCATAAAACAAAACTTGTTATACATAATTTGTTTAAAACAAATATGTTTAAATTAAATTATACATCTTCGAATATATAATAAATAGGAAGTTCTATTTAATGTATGTACACTTGTCTATGTGTAAGTGCTTAGTATTGTAACAGGGCGAATTATCTCCCTGTTATTTTGATATAACTATTACCTCCCTTTAGGATGCGTTATTATAAATAACCTTTATATTTCAGTATAATAATATTTTCTATGTGTATCTCTATTATTTATAAGTATTGTTTCAAATACACATAATGTTTAATTGTTTGCTTGTATGTTTATATTATTTTGTATATAATCATATTTCATGTATTGAGTGTCAGGTCGGCCTTCCCACCTTTTGGGCAAGGTAATTGGGTTGATCCCAATGAGTAGTCGCAGATGATAAACCATTTGATATAGTGAAGGGTTTGGAATCCTGATTTATCGCTATTTCATTTCCTTGAATTTACCTCTAACTGAAGAATTAATAATAATAAAATTGCAGTGTTAAAACATCCAACATCTTGGTCCCTTTTATTACAACCTTCGTTAAGGTGAACATAGCACCCGGGTATAATAACGACGCTGTTACATTTTGGGGCTCGTCCGGGATTTGATCAGTGATAAAAGGGGTTAAAAAGTTAAGGAATCGATGTAATAATAAAGGAGACAAGTAATATCTCAAGCAAATGGTCTCTTGATTTTTGTAAATTACTTTACTAGCCTAAGTAAGGATCAGTAAACATAGTTAGCTAGTACAAATAGTACACAGTTAACATTGTATAGCTTTTGGATTTGTAAATCCTGGGCAAGGATACTTAGTTTAGATAGTTATTGTTTGTGCACTAGGCATAAACCTTATTTATACAAACACAAGTAGTGTGGTCACCGTGTACCACAGTACAAATTTTTTTGTAGATTAGTTGATTGGGCTAACATCACATTGGTACATATTAAACAATGGATCCTCATGTTCCCCCTGACAATCTCAGTAGGCACAGTAGTATGCCATTTCTTGCGAGAGAACGGAAAGGTGAGAAGCTTGATTTTACAAGAGGTCATGTACAATTTACGAAGGATGATAGGTTCTTAGATAGTGGAAGAAGTTTTGATGAGAGTTATAATTACAAGCAAAGTAGAGCAGATAGCACTATGTACAATAACCTTCCCTCCAGTACTCCACTCAAATTAGAGTCTGAAGTAGTACCTCCCAGACCACCTCTTCCTACATCCTATCTCGGATTCCATGAGCCGGAGTCAAGATCAAATAGACCAAATTATGAATTTGAATCCATAAACCCGGACTTCACTGGTAGTCAATTTAGGTCTGCTCCTGCTAGTGATTTGAGAACATATGGCAGGACTATGAATGAGGGCTTCCATGAGGTAAGTTACCCTCAAAACCTGCAAAAACCTATGGAAGTCTTGCCAGAGAAATTCGATGGGAAAACCGGTGAATTTTCTGATTATATAATACACTTTGAACAAGTAGCTCTTTGGAACAGGTGGTCTGAACAGGAGAAAGCTTGTATGTTAAACATTAGTTTAAAGGGGGAGGCCCAGAAATTGTTGTCTTCTCTTAGGCCTGACCAACTCTCAAATTACCAAGAAATTAAGTATGTCTTGAATCAACGTTTTGCTCCCTTAGAAAGGGGTCTAGCATACCGGTGCCATTTCAGAAATAGTAAACGCATGGCCAATGATTCTGTCTCTGATTATGGTTACGAAATTCGGAAGTTGGGGCAAAAAGCTTTTCCAAGTATGGATGCCCGCTCCCTGGAAATATGTTTAGTGGATCAATTTATTCATGGACTTGACCATTTTGATCTTCAAAAGCATGTCCAGTTTGCACATCCTTACAATCTAGACCTTGCAATCAGCGCTGCCATTGAGTATACCTCATTGTTGGGTACATTAGATAGGGTTAGGAAACCTGAAGATAGCGAGATTCATGCATATGTAGCTACCGTAGAATCTCAAGGAATTTCGGATAGGCAGAACAAATTCTGCATGGAAAATTTAAAAGAAATATGTTCAAGCTTAATAGACAAAAAGCTTAAGGAAAAAGAGATTGGCCTACAAACAAATCAAAACGAAACCCGAACCTTTACACCTGTCCAAAGAGAGAGGGGTTATGCTCAATATTCTAATGGAAACCCTAATAGAGCCGCATCAGGACCATACAATCAGAGAAAAGCGTCTGTCAACCTATCAATGTCTAACTTCGATAGTTATTCAAATGACAATAGGGGTTCAAGGAGAGGAAATCCATATGGGAATAATGTACCTCAAATTGTGTGTTCCTACTTTGGGGAGGCAGCACATGTAGAAAGTCGATGTCCCTTTAAAAACATCTTAGACGCCCAGGGAAACGGGCAGTAACTGGGTTTGAATTGGCCGAAACTCCAGTTAATGATCAAATAAGGCCTCAAGGATTAGAACTGTTGGACAGCAACAAATTTAATAAAATAGTCCCTCAATTGTTCAAAGTGCAGAGCACTGAAATGCATTCCGTTCAGCTTGATGCTGAGACTAGTCTAACCGAGTGTAATCCGGTGATAAATAATGAGACATGTATTCGCGATAAAATATTATATATTGATCAAACAATGCCTCAAGGATTAGAACCATTGGGCAGCAACAAAATCAATAAAATAGTCCCTCAATTATCCAAAGTGCGGAGCACTGAAATGCATTCCGTTCAGCTTGATGCTGAGACTAGTCTAACCGAGTGTAATCCGGTGATAAATAATGAGACATGTATTCGTGATAAAATATCATATATTGATCAAACAAGGCCTCAAGGATTAGAACCATTGGGCAGCAACAAAATTAATAAAATAGTCCCTCAATTATCCAAAGTGCGGAGCACTGAAATGCATTCCGTTCAGCTTGATGCTGAGAGTACAATAACTGGTCGTCATCCAGTGATAGGTTGTGGGGCAGAGTTTGCATTAAATAAATCCAAAGAAGGAAGTTTGGGTACAGAATATTATGGCCATAAATTAGATGTATATAATCAGAATACCACGTCATGCCTTTATGTAAAGTGTGCCATTAGTTCGTGTGTAAAATGAAGTTTGTTGGTAGATAGTGGCAGTCCTGTGTCCTTATTGTCCAGGCGTAGATTTGATGCATTGGACATTAAACCTGAGTTAAGGCCCCCTGATAGACCCCTTTTAACTGCGAATGGGAAACAATTGATAGTCCACGGAAGTTGCATGCTGTCGTTTGAGATCGAGCACCTTTCGTTTGAGCATAGTTTCGTCATTGCAGACATTTCTGAAGCGTATGGCATTTTAGGAATAGATTTTCTAGAAAATGTAGATGCTGTTCTTAAAATAAGTAAAAGATAATTAAAGACTAAAAGTGGCAAACTTAAATTACACAAACAGAGTTCCATATATTGTGCTAAAATTCAAGTTGCAGAATCCGTGACAGTGCCTGCCAGAGCAGAAATGTAGCCATACTGCCTTCCTAGAGCCCAGGCTAAAGACTGTTGAAGGGTTGTTAGTAGCGAGGAACATAATTGACCCACTTGATAGCAAATGTATCGTTTCTGTTATGAATATAAATGATGAGCCTGTCAAATTAAATCAACATACCGTGTTGGGTTATTTAACTGCTGCTGAGGAAATTAAGAAGGACCTTGATTCAAATCAACAATGTGATAGCGGATGTCCAAGTCACTTAAGATGTGTATTAGACTCTGTTTCTAATGATATTACTGCTGATCAGAAAAAGCAAATCAGCAGATTATTAAGTGAATATAGTGACACATTTGTTGGCCCTGATGGAAAGTTTGGTCGTACTAGTATTGTAGAACATTGTATAGATACTGGAGATGCACAACCTGTTCAGTGTAAATCTAGGCGTATTCCCATGCACATGCAAGAAGTAGTAAATGTTGAGTTAGACAAAATGTTAGAACAAGACGTAATTGAGCCATGCAATAGTCCTTGGGCATCAGGAATTTGTCTAGTTAAAAAGAAGGATAATTCTATAAGGTTTTGTGTTGACCTAAGAGCTCTTAACAATGTCACCGTTTTTGATGCATATCCGTTGCCCAGAATTGATCAAACTCTCGAACAATTAGCCAAGGGAAGGTTTTTTCATACCTTGGATTTAGCGTCCGGCTATAGGCAAGTTGAATTAAACAGAGACGATGCTAAGAAAACTAGTTTTAGAATTCCAGGTAGAGGGCAATATATGTTTTCAGTTCTTCCAATGGGTGCAAAGAATGCGCCAGCTAGTTTTCAACGGCTGATGGAACATGTTTTGGCAGGATTACACTACGACAAATGTTTAGTGTATTTAGACGATGTCTGTGTGATGGGTCAGAATTTTCAGGAAGCATTAGAAGCCCTAAAACTGGTGCTCGAAAGGTTTAGACTAGCAAACTTAAAACTGAAACCTTCGAAATGTAAAATCTTCCAGACTGAGATTATATTTCTGGAGCACAGAGTTACTGGAGATGGTATTTCTTGCGATCCTGAGAAAATTGAGTCTATAAAAAGCTGGCCTGTTCCTCAAAATAGGGTTGATGTGAAATCTTGGTTGGGACTTTGTGGCTACTATCGCAAAATGATTAACCAGTTTGCAGAAATTGCACTCCCATTAACAAAATTGACTAGGAAAAATGAGAAATTTCAATGGACCCGTTTGCAACAAGAGGCATTCGAAAAATTAAAGGTGAGCCTCACAAATCCGCCGGTGTTAGCCTTCCCTGATGAGAAGGGTGGAACCTTTATACTAGACACTGATGCTAGTGGGGATACTATATCGGGAATTATATCTCAAGTACAAAATGGTCAGGAAAAAGTAATTGCCTATGATAGCAAAACTCTTAACCGAGCTCAAGCTAATTATTGTACCACCAAACGTGAGTTACTGGCTGTAGTGCACTTTGTGCAAGCATACAAACACTACTTAATGGGAAGAAAATTCACTGTACGGTCTGATCATAAGAGTTTGACATACTTGGAACATTTTAACGAACCAGATGGTATTTTGGCCAGATGGATCACTATTCTTGCGGCCTATGAGTTTGAGATAGTTTACAGGGAAGGCTCGAAGCATAAAAATGCTGATAGTTTAACAAGAAGGAGTAAAAGATCCTGTCACATAGAGCAATGTAAGGAATGTAACAAGATTCAAGATAAGCCTGATATAGAAACTAGTGACGAAGTTAGTCGTCCAGATCCCCCTCAAGTAGTAAATCCGATTTCGGAACATGAGGATACAGATAACAACTCACAGCCTAATTGGCTAGATGTTTGGGACCGGAAAGAGTTAAAAACTCTGCAACAAAAGGACGAGTCTGTAAGAGAAGTTCTTAGATTAAAAAATAGTCACACTGATAAACCACCACATAGTGCTGTTAATGTTCCCAATGAAGAGGTCTTCAAGCTGTTGCAGTCTTGGGAATCCTTAGTTGTCTTAGATGAACTCTTGTATTACATCGTGGTTGACAAGTCAGGTTCCAATTCTATGTGTCTGGTAGCGCCCTGTGAAATCCGGTCTGAGATCTTTGCTCATTTGCACGGTCAGAGGTATTCCGGTCATCTTGGCAGGGATAGGACTCTTGAAGCCATCAAACGTAGATTTTATTGGCCCGGGTTGTCCAAAGATGTAAGTTTATGGGTACGCCAGTGCGATCTGTGTGCACAAGGAAAACCGGGACCTGGAAAAGGAAAAAATCCTTTAACACAAATAAAAGCTTCCAGGGTTATGCAGATATTTGCGGTAGACATTATGGGCCCCCTCCCAAAGACTAAGAACAACAGTGAATATATATTAGTTTGTGGCGATTACTTTACAAAATGGAAAATGGCATTCGCTATACCCAATCAAACTGCTCAAACCGTGGCTGAAATCTTAGTTACCAAAGTATTTTTGCTGTTTGGATTTCCTTCTCAAATTCATACCGACCAAGGTCGCAACTTTGAGTCCCAGTTATTCAGCTCAGTTTGCTCATTGTTAAACATTAAGAAAACCCGTACTTGTGCATATAATCCAAACTCAGATGGGATGATTGAAAGATGTAACAAAACCATCATTTCCATGTTAAAACTGTTTGTATCTGAGACAGAAAATTTTCGAGATTGGGATGACCATTTAGACTATGTCATGGCCGCTTATAGGTCGACACAACATGCCAGTACTGGTTGCTCTCCAAACCTCCTGATGCTGGGAAGGGAAGTTGACAAACCCTTAGATCTGATCGTAGGGCCTCCTCCATCGCAAACTGAAATAGAATGTCCAGTTCAGTATGTAGAGTGGGTAAAAAATGCATTTAGAAATGCACACCAATTTACATTTACACAGTTGGGCATTTCTGCATCAAGGCAGAAGAAATATTATGATAGAGGTTTGAAACCTCGAGAATTTCAAAAGAGCGATTTAGTCTGGAGGTGGTATCCACCGCTAGCCAATCAGAAATTAAGGTTGGGATGGACTGGTCCCTATACAGTGTTGGAGAAAATAACTGGGCTAACTTACAGAGTACAGAAAGAACCTGACTCACCAGTGCTAGTTCTGCATGTTGATCAATTGAAGCCCTATGAAGGGTCTAAATTGTCGGAAATTGGGGAAGAAAGACAGTTGGATCCAAAACCAAGAGAAATCATCCTAGACGAACCTTACGTGCCCTGGTCACGAAGGGAACGTGCAATAAAATCAAGGCAGATATTTGACCCTGGTTAATCTGAAAGATACTGTAGCCAGTTAATGTGAGGAAGTGGGTGGTCGAAACAGTGAATCCTTGTATATAGTACCCTTGCAGTGTGTATGTTGTAAAAGTGTTGATGTTGAGATAATATTATTAATGTACATATCATGCAGTGACTATGTATTTAACAAATACATAAAGAGACAATGATTTGAACGATCATTACGATTAAAAGTAATTTCAGAGGATACTCTTTAATTACATACGGATATACTGTAACCCTAGTATAAGGGTGTAATTACATAAATTAGTGTAGTATTTAATGTGTTAGTTGTACCGTTTGTATCATTGCGTAATATTGGACTTATTCCAATATTCAAAGTGCAGAACACTGAAATAAATATTCAGCTAGATGCTGAGAGCAGTATTCAGAACTGGTTGCAATCCAGTGATTAGGTATCATTGCATAAGACTAAGTATGTTTTAGAAGTTTAACATGATTTGAGACATTAACATTGCATGGTGTTTTCAGTGTGAACATTTTAAACATACTCAAAATATGATAGCATTACATATAAAATAAATATTGCTTTCAGTGCATGTGATGTGTTATGCATCTAACACATGGGTGCACGGATATATATTAAATAATGTTTGCATCTAATTCATTGATTATATAAATGCATATTGATAGTGATTATATACAATAATCTTATCCACCTTCAGATGGCACGCAACATGTCTTGTAGGGACGTTTTTCCGTTATTCAAACCATACACGTGCAGGGTGGAGGCGTGTGTCCTTCGCGGTGAGAGGCCATTCACCAAGCTACGACGTTACCAAAATCATTGGGATAAATTCCATACGCCATTCTGGATGAACTATCAGTGTGTCAGTTGCAGAATGGTGGTGAAGTCACGGAATGAAACTCGTCGTCATTTCAATTACATGAACGCCAGGGGGAGGTCCGGACATTTGTGTTCGGAAGTCAGAACAGTCAACCCGTTATATCGGATCCCTGGCCTTATTCAGAAGGCACGAAAGCCAAACCAGGAAGAGAGGGAACAGATGATCAGGGAGGCGCAGGCGGAGTCACGGCATAGACGGGAATTACAGATCAATCCCGACGTCACCCGGCAGTTGACTAGAGAGGAATTCCCGCATAGTGATCTGGACTATTACGATGAAGTTGAAATTGAATAGATATTATATTTGATGCCGTTAATGATGGATTAGCATTTTAAAGGGACGTATAAAATATAAAAAAAAATAAAAATAAAAATTCTTTACATTCATTTTTTTCAGCTAGGAGGGGGGAATGTAACAGGGCGAATTATCTCCCTGTTATTTTGATATAACTATTACCTCCCTTTAGGATGCGTTATTATAAATAACCTTTATATTTCAGTATAATAATATTTTCTATGTGTATCTCTATTATTTATAAGCATTGTTTCAAATACACATAATGTTTAATTGTTTCCTTGTATGTTTATATTATTTTGTATATAATCATATTTCATGTATTGAGTGTCAGGTCGTCCTTCCCACCTTTTGGGCAAGGTAATTGGGTTGATCCCAATGAGTAGTCGCAGATGATAAACCATTTGATATAGTGAAGGGTTTGGAATCCTGATTTATCGCTATTTCATTTCCTTGAATTTACCTCTAACTGAAGAATTAATAATAATAAAATTGCAGTGTTAAAACATCCAACATCTTGGTCCCTTTTATTACAACCTTCGTTAAGGTGAACATAGGACCCGGGTATAATAACGACGCTGTTACATTTGGGGGCTCGTCCGGGATTTGATCAGTGATAAAAGGGGTTAAAAAGTTAAGGAATCGATGTAATAATAAAGGAGACAAGTAATATCTCAAGCAAATGGTCTCTTGATTTTTGTAAATTACTTTACTAGCCTAAGTAAGGATAAGTAAACATAGTTAGCTAGTACAAATAGTACACAGTTAACATTGTATAGCTTTTGGATTTGTAAATCCTGGGCAAGGATACTTAGTTTAGATAGTTATTGTTTGTGCACTAGGCATAAACCTTATTTATACAAACACAAGTAGTGTGGTAACCGTGTACCACAGTACAAATTTTTTTGTAGATTAGTTGATTGGGTTAACATCACATTGGTACATATTAAACAATGGATCCTCATGTTCCCCCTGACAATCTCAGTAGGCACAGTAGTATGCCATTTCTTGCGAGAGAACGGAAAGGTGAGAAGCTTGATTTTACAAGAGGTCATGTACAATTTACGAAGGATGATAGGTTCTTAGATAGTGGAAGAAGTTTTGATGAGAGTTATAATTACAAGCAAAGTAGAGCAGATAGCACTATGTACAATAACCTTCCCTCCAGTACTCCACTCAAATTAGAGTCTGAAGTAGTACCTCCCAGACCACCTCTTCCTACATCCTATCTCGGATTCCATGAGCCGGAGTCAAGATCAAATAGACCAAATTATGAATTTGAATCCATAAACCCGGACTTCACTGGTAGTCAATTTAGGTCTGCTCCTGCTAGTGATTTGAGAACATATGGCAGGACTATGAATGAGGGCTTCCATGAGGTAAGTTACCCTCAAAACCTGCAAAAACCTATGGAAGTCTTGCCAGAGAAATTCGATGGGAAAACCGGTGAATTTTCTGATTATATAATACACTTTGAACAAGTAGCTCTTTGGAACAGGTGGTCTGAACAGGAGAAAGCTTGTATGTTAAACATTAGTTTAAAGGGGGAGGCCCAGAAATTGTTGTCTTCTCTTAGGCCTGACCAACTCTCAAATTACCAAGCAATTAAGTATGTCTTGAATCAACGTTTTGCTCCCATAGAAAGGGGTCTAGCATACCGGTGCCATTTCAGAAATAGGAAACGCATGGCCAATGATTCTGTCTCTGATTATGGTTACGAAATTCGGAAGTTGGGGCAAAAAGCTTTTCCAAGTATGGATGCCCGCTCCCTGGAAATATGTTTAGTGGATCAATTTATTCATGGACTTGACCATTTTGATCTTCAAAAGCATGTCCAGTTTGCACATCCTTACAATCTAGACCTTGCAATCAGCGCTGCCATTGAGTATACCTCATTGTTGGGTACATTAGATAGGGTTAGGAAACCTGAAGATAGCGAGATTCATGCATATGTAGCTACCGTAGAATCTCAAGGAATTTCGGATAGGCAGAACAAATTCTGCATGGAAAATTTAAAAGAAATATGTTCAAGCTTAATAGACAAAAAGCTTAAGGAAAAAGAGATTGGCCTACAAACAAATCAAAACGAAACCCGAACCTTTACACCTGTCCAAAGAGAGAGGGGTTATGCTCAATATTCTAATGGAAACCCTAATAGAGCCGCATCAGGACCATACAATCAGAGAAAAGCGTCTGTCAACCTATCAATGTCTAACTTCGATAGTTATTCAAATGACAATAGGGGTTCAAGGAGAGGAAATCCATATGGGAATAATGTACCTCAAATTGTGTGTTCCTACTGTGGGGAGGCAGCACATGTAGGAAGTCGATGTCCCTTTAAAAACATCTTAGACGCCCAGGGAAACGGGCAGTAACTGGGTTTGAATTGGCCGAAACTCCAGTTAATGATCAAATAAGGCCTCAAGGATTAGAACCGTTGGACAGCAACAAATTTAATAAAATAGTCCCTCAATTGTTCAAAGTGCGGAGCACTGAAATGCATTCCGTTCAGCTTGATGCTGAGACTAGTCTAACCGAGTGTAATCCGGTGATAAATAATGAGACATGTATTCGCGATAAAATATTATATATTGATCAAACAAGGCCTCAAGGATTAGAACCATTGGGCAGCAACAAAATCAATAAAATAGTCCCTCAATTATCCAAAGTGCGGAGCACTGAAATGCATTCCGTTCAGCTTGATGCTGAGACTAGTCTAACCGAGTGTAATCCGGTGATAAATAATGAGACATGTATTCGTGATAAAATATCATATATTGATCAAACAAGGCCTCAAGGATTAGAACCATTGGGCAGCAACAAAATTAATAAAATAGTCCCTCAATTATCCAAAGTGCGGAGCACTGAAATGCATTCCGTTCAGCTTGATGCTGAGAGTACAATAACTGGTCGTCATCCAGTGATAGGTTGTGGGGCAGAGTTTGCATTAAATAAATCCAAAGAAGGAAGTTTGGGTACAGAATATTATGGCCATAAATTAGATGTATATAATCAGAATACCACGTCATGCCTTTATGTAAAGTGTGCCATTAGTTCGTGTGTAAAATGAAGTTTGTTGGTAGATAGTGGCAGTCCTGTGTCCTTATTGTCCAGGCGTAGATTTGATGCATTGGACATTAAACCTGAGTTAAGGCCCCCTGATAGACCCCTTTTAACTGCGAATGGGAAACAATTGATAGTCCACGGAAGTTGCATGCTGTCGTTTGAGATCGAGCACCTTTCGTTTGAGCATAGTTTCGTCATTGCAGACATTTCTGAAGCGTATGGCATTTTAGGAATAGATTTTCTAGAAAATGTAGATGCTGTTCTTAAAATAAGTAAAAGACAATTAAAGACTAAAAGTGGCAAACTTAAATTACACAAACAGAGTTCCATATATTGTGCTAAAATTCAAGTTGCAGAATCCGTGACAGTGCCTGCCAGAGCAGAAATGTACATTCCAGCATTTGTAAATGGTAACTGCCTTAGCCATACTGCCTTCCTAGAGCCCAGGCTAAAGACTGTTGAAGGGTTGTTAGTAGCGAGGAACATAATTGACCCACTTGATAGCAAATGTATCGTTTCTGTTATGAATATAAATGATGAGCCTGTCAAATTAAATCAACATACCGTGTTGGGTTATTTAAATGCTGCTGAGGAAATTAAGAAGGACCTTGATTCAAATCAACAATGTGATAGCGGATGTCCAAGTCACTTAAGATGTGTATTAGACTCTGTTTCTAATGATATTACTGCTGATCAGAAAAAGCAAATCAGCAGATTATTAAGTGAATATAGTGACACATTTGTTGGCCCTGATGGAAAGTTTGGTCGTACTAGTATTGTAGAACATTGTATAGATACTGGAGATGCACAACCTGTTCAGTGTAAATCTAGGCGTATTTCCATGCACATGCAAGAAGTAGTAAATGTTGAGTTAGACAAAATGTTAGAACAAGACGTAATTGAGCCATGCAATAGTCCTTGGGCATCAGGAATTTGTCTAGTTAAAAAGAAGGATAATTCTATAAGGTTTTGTGTTGACCTAAGAGCTCTTAACAATGTCACCGTTTTTGATGCATATCCGTTGCCCAGAATTGATCAAACTCTCGAACAATTAGCCAAGGGAAGGTTTTTTCATACCTTGGATTTAGCGTCCGGCTATAGGCAAGTTGAATTAAACAGAGACGATGCTAAGAAAACTAGTTTTAGAATTCCAGGTAGAGGGCAATATATGTTTTCAGTTCTTCCAATGGGTGCAAAGAATGCGCCAGCTAGTTTTCAACGGCTGATGGAACATGTTTTGGCAGGATTACACTACGACAAATGTTTAGTGTATTTAGACGATGTCTGTGTGATGGGTCAGAATTTTCAGGAAGCATTAGAAGCCCTAAAACTGGTGCTCGAAATGTTTAGACTAGCAAACTTAAAACTGAAACCTTCGAAATGTAAAATCTTCCAGACTGAGATTATATTTCTGGAGCACAGAGTAACTGGAGATGGTATTTCTTGCGATCCTGAGAAAATTGAGTCTATAAAAAGCTGGCCTGTTCCTCAAAATAGGGGTGATGTGAAATCTTGGTTGGGACTTTGTGGCTACTATCGCAAAATGATTAACCAGTTTGCAGAAATTGCACTCCCATTAACAAAATTGACTAGGAAAAATGAGAAATTTCAATGGACCCGTTTGCAACAAGAGGCATTCGAAAAATTAAAGGTGAGCCTCACAAATCCGCCGGTGTTAGCCTTCCCTGATGAGAAGGGTGGAACCTTTATACTAGACACTGATGCTAGTGGGGATACTATATCGGGAATTATATCTCAAGTACAAAATGGTCAGGAAAAAGTAATTGCCTATGGTAGCAAAACTCTTAACCGAGCTCAAGCTAATTATTGTACCACCAAACGTGAGTTACTGGCTGTAGTGCACTTTGTGCAAGCATACAAACACTACTTAATGGGAAGAAAATTCACTGTACGGTCTGATCATAAGAGTTTGACATACTTGGAACATTTTAACGAACCAGATGGTATTTTGGCCAGATGGATCACTATTCTTGCGGCCTATGAGTTTGAGATAGTTTACAGGGAAGGCTCGAAGCATAAAAATGCTGATAGTTTAACAAGAAGGAGTAAAAGATCCTGTCACATAGAGCAATGTAAGGAATGTAACAAGATTCAAGATAAGCCTGATATAGAAACTAGTGACGAAGTTAGTCGTCCAGATCCCCCTCAAGTAGTAAATCCGATTTCGGAACATAAACATGAGGATACAGATAACAACTCACAGCCTAATTGGCTAGATGTTTGGGACCGGAAAGAGTTAAAAACTCTGCAACAAAAGGACGAGTCTGTAAGAGAAGTTCTTAGATTAAAAAATAGTCACACTGATAAACCACCACATAGTGCTGTTAATGTTCCCAATGAAGAGGTCTTCAAGCTGTTGCAGTCTTGGGAATCCTTAGTTGTCTTAGATGAACTCTTGTATTACATCGTGGTTGACAAGTCAGGTTCCAATTCTATGTGTCTGGTAGCGCCCTTTGAAATCCGGTCTGAGATCTTTGCTCATTTGCATGGTCAGAGGTATTCCGGTCATCTTGGCAGGGATAGGACTCTTGAAGCCATCAAACGTAGATTTTATTGGCCCGGGTTGTCCAAAGATGTAAGTTTATGGGTACGCCAGTGCGATCTGTGTGCACAAGGAAAACCGGGACCTGGAAAAGGAAAAAATCCTTTAACACAAATAAAAGCTTCCAGGGTTATGCAGATATTTGCGGTAGACATTATGGGCCCCCTCCCAAAGACTAAGAACAACAGTGAATATATATTAGTTTGTGGCGATTACTTTACAAAATGGAAAATGGCATTCGCTATACCCAATCAAACTGCTCAAACCGTGGCTGAAATCTTAGCTACCAAAGTATTTTTGCTGTTTGGATTTCCTTCTCAAATTCATACCGACCAAGGTCGCAACTTTGAGTCCCAGTTATTCAGCTCAATTTGCTCATTGTTAAACATTAAGAAAACCCGTACTTGTGCATATAATCCAAACTCAGATGGGATGATTGAAAGATGTAACAAAACCATCATTTCCATGTTAAAACTGTTTGTATCTGAGACAGAAAATTTTCGAGATTGGGATGACCATTTAGACTATGTCATGGCCGCTTATAGGTCGACACAACATGCCAGTACTGGTTGCTCTCCAAACCTCCTGATGCTGGGAAGGGAAGTTGACAAACCCTTAGATCTGATCGTAGGGCCTCCTCCATCGCAAACTGAAATAGAATGTCCAGTTCAGTATGTAGAGTGGGTAAAAAATGCATTTAGAAATGCACACCAATTTACATTTACACAGTTGGGCATTTCTGCATCAAGGCAGAAGAAATATTATGATAGAGGTTTGAAACCTCGAGAATTTCAAAAGAGCGATTTAGTCTGGAGGTGGTATCCACCGCTAGCCAATCAGAAATTAAGGTTGGGATGGACTGGTCCCTATACAGTGTTGGAGAAAATAACTGGGCTAACTTACAGAGTACAGAAAGAACCTGACTCACCAGTGCTAGTTCTGCATGTTGATCAATTGAAGCCCTATGAAGGGTCTAAATTGTCGGAAATTGAGGAAGAAAGACAGTTGGATCCAAAACCAAGAGAAATCATCCTAGACGAACCTTACGTGCCCTGGTCACGAAGGGAACGTGCAATAAAATCAAGGCAGATATTTGACCCTGGTTAATCTGAAAGATACTGTAGCCAGTTAATGTGAGGAAGTGGGTGGTCGAAACAGTGAATCCTTGTATATAGTACCCTTGCAGTGTGTATGTTGTAAAAGTGTTGATGTTGAGATAATATTATTAATGTACATATCATGCAGTGACTATGTATTTAACAAATACATAAAGAGACAATGATTTGAATGATCATTACGATTAAAAGTAATTTCAGAGGATACTCTTTAATTACATACGGATATACTGTAACCCTAGTATAAGGGTGTAATTACATAAATTAGTGTAGTATTTAATGTGTTAGTTGTACCGTTTGTATCATTGCGTAATATTGGACTTATTCCAATATTCAAAGTGCAGAACACTGAAATAAATATTCAGCTAGATGCTGAGAGCAGTATTCAGAACTGGTTGCAATCCAGTGATTAGGTATCATTGCATAAGACTAAGTATGTTTTAGAAGTTTAACATGATTTGAGACATTAACATTGCATGGTGTTTTCAGTGTGAACATTTTAAACATACTCAAAATATGATAGCATTACATATAAAATAAATATTGCTTTCAGTGCATGTGATGTGTTATGCATCTAACACATGGGTGCACGGATATATATTAAATAATGTTTGCATCTAATTCATTGATTATATAAATGCATATTGATAGTGATTATATACAATAATCTTATCCACCTTCAGATGGCACGCAACATGTCTTGTAGGGACGTTTTTCCGTTATTCAAACCATACACGTGCAGGGTGGAGGCGTGTGTCCTTCGCGGTGAGAGGCCATTCACCAAGCTACGACGTTACCAAAATCATTGGGATAAATTCCATACGCCATTCTGGATGAACTATCAGTGTGTCAGTTGCAGAATGGTGGTGAAGTCACGGAATGAAACTCGTCGTCATTTCAATTACATGAACGCCAGGGGGAGGTCCGGACATTTGTGTTCGGAAGTCAGAACAGTCAACCCGTTATATCGGATCCCTGGCCTTATTCAGAAGGCACGAAAGCCAAACCAGGAAGAGAGGGAACAGATGATCAGGGAGGCGCAGGCGGAGTCACGGCATATTACAGAGTTACAGATCAATCCCGACGTCACCCGGCAGTTGACTAGAGAGGAATTCCCGCATAGTGATCTGGACTATTACGATGAAGTTGAAATTGAATAGATATTATATTTGATGCCGTTAATGATGGATTAGCATTTTATAGGGACGTATAAAATATAAAAAAAAATATATAAAAATTCTTTACATTCATTTTTTTCAGCTAGGAGGGGGGAATGTAACAGGGCGAATTATCTCCCTGTTATTTTGATATAACTATTACCTCCCTTTAGGATGCGTTATTATAAATAACCTTTATATTTCAGTATAATAATATTTTCTATGTGTATCTCTATTATTTATAAGCATTGTTTCAAATACACATAATGTTTAATTGTTTCCTTGTATGTTTATATTATTTTGTATATAATCATATTTCATGTATTGAGTGTCAGGTCGGCCTTCCCACCTTTTGGGCAAGGTAATTGGGTTGATCCCAATGAGTAGTCGCAGATGATAAACCATTTGATATAGTGAAGGGTTTGGAATCCTGATTTATCGCTATTTCATTTCCTTGAATTTATCTCTAACTGAAAAATTAATAATAATAAAATTGCAGTGTTAAAACATCCAACATCTTGGTCCCTTTTATTACAACCTTCGTTAAGGTGAACATAGGACCCGGGTATAATAACGACGCTGTTACAGTATAAAGATGCTGCATAACTTTTATCACCGTGTATTTTACAACAACAAATGCTCCTCTTGGATAGAAGACGTAAATATTTATTACTAAACAAATATGTCATATATACATGTGGATTTATTTACGGTATGAAATGAACATGTCTTTCATGACATAAATGCAACAACAACAATAAAGCTACTTGCAACGTCTCTATTGTAATATCTCTTATCTTAACATATTACAAATTACCTACATAAATATTACCTACATATTTAAGGTAGTAACTTTTATGTAATAGTCTATTTATTGTTAGTATGTATTTTGGCAATAGAATAAACCCCTTTCATGACATAACTGCAACAATAAATAGTCTATTTATTATTAGTAATATCTTTTATCTTAACATATTACAAATTACCTGCATATATTACCTACATATTTAAGGTTGTAACTTTTATGTAATAGTATGTTTAGCCAGTGTTATTTATAGACACAGTAACACTGTAGCATTGTTTTTGTTCCACAACTTTCATATAAATAGCCTATTGATTTATATAACGCTATGAATAAATAGCAAAAAGTATACAAAATAAATTAGTCATACCATGTGTCGTACTAGAATGTTTTTTGAAACTATATTATGTCTAACAAGATAACTGTCTGTCCATCATGTCACTACAAGGATGTCTGTCTATTTTATCAATAACTAATGATGTACCTGTTGCTGTTCTGTTTGTCTAATTGTTTTCTTTTTCATTTCAGTATTTTGTAATAAGCGTATGTGCTTATAAATTAAGGTTGATCCTTTTTGTAGTTGTTTCAATGTTTATTTGTTCTGTTGTTTGTTTGGACAAAGATAAAATGTATTGCTTGTTATTTAATATACATGTGTATAGCAGGGTAATACAACCAAATAGCTGTGACAAGTACGGACTTGTCTTTTTGCATGTAAATGAAATACCAAATGAAAAGATAATCATTTACATAGACCATGGATAATGTAACAATTGTTTCCTACAAATGCCGTGGCCTTAATGATATCGCCAAAAGGGATGATGTCTTTAATTATTTAAAAACAATAAATGCGGATATTTATTGTTTACAAGACTGTCATTTTACTTCTTTAATGGAAAAACAGATCTACTCACAATGGAACGGTGAATGTTATTTTAGTTTTGGCACTTCAAACTCAAGAGGTGTATGTATTTTATTTAAAACTAGACTACCCACTAAGGTGCATTCCATAGAAAGAGATATTACTGGAAATTATTTGATTTTAGATTTAACAATTGATACACATCGATTTACATTGTGTTCACTATATGGGCCAAACAAAGATACTCCTGTGTTTTTTAGTCACATTTTCAATGTAATTGATACAATAGGAAATGACTCTTATATGATATGTGGAGATTTTAATGTTGTACTAAATGTTGACATCGATTATGTCAATTACAAAACACTAAATAATAATAAAAAATCTAGGGAATTGTTATCTTCCGTAATCAATGATAGAAGTCTAATTGACACTTTTAGGTTTATTAATGGCGATGTGAAACATTTCACATGGCGAAAGCCCAACACTGTCCAGCAAGCCAGATTGGACTTTTTCTTAGTCACTAGTAGCTATATTCAGCATATTAGAAATTCTAATATACATGCAAGCTACAGATCTGATCATTCTCCTATAACTTTGGAATTGAATTTTGGCAAGATAGAACATGGAAAAGGATTATGGAAATTTAACAACTCTTTACTCCATGATATAGAGTACCTAAATTGTATAAAACTTAAGATTGAAGAGATTAAGATGCAGTATGCTCTACCTGTCTACAATATTGATACTTTAAATTCATTAGAAAATGATCTTATACAATTTTCTATAAATGACCAACTTTTTTTAGAAACTCTGTTAATGGAAATCAGAGGTAAAACCATATCATACTCAAGCTACAAATCCAAAATGAATAAAGAAAGAGAGGGTGATATCTTAAAAGCGGTTGAATTTATAGAAAAAAACCTTACAAACGAGAATATGGAAGAACTGAATTTATTGCAACAAGAACTTGAAAATATTCGAAATTTAAAAATGTTAGGCTCTTTTATAAGAGCTAGGGCAAAATGGATTGATGATGGTGAAAACCCTTCCAAATACTTCTGTAATTTGGAAACACAACATACTACTAGTAAAACTATTCCATTTATCGAAAATGACGAAGGCAAAAAAATATTTAATCAAAAGGATATTCTAAAAGAAGCGGCACAATTTTATAAAATATTATACACAAAATCTGTACATAATGAGAATTATAATATACATGAGGACCTTAATGATATACAAACTGGAAAATTAATTAATGAACAATCACAAGTACTGGAAGGCCCCATCAAACTGGATGAAATCGCATTCACATTAAAAAATATGAAAAATGACAAAAGTCCTGGATCGGATGGTTTCACCGCAGAATTTTTTAAAGTCTTCTGGAAAGATTTGGGCCATTTCGTTACTAGAAGTCTTAATTATGCTTTTGCCTCTGGCTATATGTCAATTACTCAAAAACAAAGAATACTTACTTGTATACCTAAAGAAAATAAACCCAGACAATTGTTAAAAAATTTACGTCACTTAACACTTTTAAATGTTATTTATAAACTTGCATCTGGCTCAATTGCAAACAGACTTAAAACTGTCCTTGATACTCTGATTTCTAAAGACCAGACAGGATTTATTAAGGGCAGGTACATTGGAGAGAATACTAGACTATTGTATGACATAATGAAATATACTGAGGATAACGATATCCCTGGACTATTGATGACGATTGACTTTGAAAAGGCATTCGATACCCTTGAGTTTGATTTCATAGAAAAAACTCTAGAATATTTTAATTTTGGAGTAACATTCAAAAAATGGATATCCCTTTTCTTGTATAACACCATGATTTTAATTCAAATCAATGTATTCTTATCAGATTTTATTACTATAGAAAGAGGTTGTCGACAAGGAGACCCGATAAGTTCGTACATCTTTATTCTTTGCGCTGAAATACTGGCAATTAAAATTCGGAACTCGAAAACAATTAAGGGAATAGAAATTGATAATATAGAATATAAAATCTCTCAGTTTGCCGATGATACTTCTCTTTTTTTAGATGGCTCGGAAAATTCCTTAAATGCAACTCTTGATTTGTTACAAGACTTTGCTTCATGTTCTGGATTAAAAATAAATTATGACAAAACAAACCTAATATGGATTGGCTGTCAAAAGTACAGTACACAGTCAATAAAAACTAAGTATAAACTAGTCTGGGGGACGACAACTTTCAGAGTTCTAGGAATTATATTTCATGTTGACTTGAATACAATGATAGAGATGAATTTCTCCAGTAAAATAGAAAAACTACAAAATGTCATAAATTTTTGGAGTAGAAGACACTTAACACCCCTGGGAAAGATAACTGTTATCAAATCATTATTACTCCCCTTGTTGACGCACCTATTTATTACCCTCCCTAATCCAGGAGAAATAATACTAAAACAGATAAATAACATCTGTCATAATTATGTCTGGAATGGGCCTGCTAAAATTAAACATAAAGTTGCTATTAAATCTTATGATGATGGAGGTATTTCTATGATAGATGTCTATGCCTTTGAAAAAACAATGAAAATGACATGGTTAAGGAAAATTGTATTGTGTACTGGAAAATGTTTCCTACTGGTTTATTCATTGTTTGATGTTAAAAAATTGACGAATGTGGGAAAAGATTATGCTGAAAAAATAGTAAAAACATAACAAACTTGTTTTTGGAAAGATGTACTTACATGTTATATTGCATATATCAATAAACAAGTTGTTAGTAGGCATGAAGATATATTAAATATGCCTTTATTTTATAACATTATTTATCTGGAGCACTGATACTAACAACCGACTTAAGTGATTACGAAATGGTTACGAAATGACCGATCGATGTGTACGAAATAACCGAAAATGAATGGTTACAAAATGGTTATGTTACGAAATTAATGTCGGATGAAGCGTAACATGTTAACCAAGCGTACCAGGATGAAGCGTACTACTTTGCAGGACGAAGCGTACCACCCTATATTGCATAAAGACAATGAATGAAATTATATGTTAAATGATGTAATAAAATAGTGTCTGCATTGTCCATCGTCATTTATTAAAAATAAAATGAAACAAAAAAGTGATGGTTAAACGAATAATGAAAAAAAAAAAAGAAATACAAATAAACTTATAATTTCAATAAATTTTTCTAATAAATTTAAGCAACTGAATGTCTCGTTATAAGGATATAAAAAAAATAAAAAATCTCAATATTTCACGCGGCCATCAGTATATAAATTGTTTAACCTTATGAGAATAAGTAACAAAGAAGAACTTATCAAGCTGTCTATTTTTGTCAAAAAAGCTCTTCTTAACTAGTCTATTTTGAAGGTTGTTTGATAAAACATGTTTGAATATAATCCACAGAAAATGTTCTGTCCAATGTATGCGATGCTTTATAAATACCACACTCCTAGTAGTTAATCCTTACGATACAGTCTATGATTTAACGATTTTATAAATAGTTTTTGTATACCAATATTAAGGTTTTCCACGAAACATGTTGCTTACTGTTTGTATGCTTCTATTAATATTACCATAGTAAGCCAATGTGATGGTTATCTAAGATGTCCATTATGTTACAGTTATGTATGACGTACATGATGTTACACTGTAATACAGTTATGTACGATGTACATTTATGTTACAAGGTTAGATACCAGTAAATCATTGTGTATCCCTCCGTGGTCCATTCAAAAGTAGTGCCTATTACTAAAGAGTTCCTCTTCTCTCTGGCATAAAAGCCATTAAGCAATCTCAGACATGGCTTTTGTGGTTATTTCTAATATCCTATGCGTGCCTGCAACATTTTGGTGCATTTGATTGGAGGCTAACTTGAAAGTTGAACTTTTGGGGGGTGTTTACTGTGGTATGGGGCTTTTGTCGAAATATGACTGCCGAAACCCTTTTTTTCTTCCGGTGCCTGCATTCAAGTGAGATGCATTATCTTAGAAGTAACATGACATATCTTTTTTGTTGCAAATTTTGGAAGAGGACAGATTGATCTTTAAATTGATACCACGCATGCACAATCTGAAATAAAGGAAATGCTAGAACAATGCTTGGAAAGTTTGCCGTTTTATAATGGGACCCTATGGGAATTGGAATTACTGGTATCTAACCTTTAAGAAAACCAGGGACCGGCCCTTTCGGGTCCACTTATACATAAAATCACCATGTAACTGTGTTATTTTATTGCGTTTAGTACTTTTCACGGGAATAAATATGAATAATATCGTAACTGACACGCTATCTACAATTTTTGAAGCGAAACCTGTTTTTTTCGGGTTAAAAGAAATTTAAAAAAAAGTACGGAAACTCGCCTTTTACAGCTCACAGCACATCGAATCATGTTGTACGCAAATATTACACGTTTTATCCCTTATGACTGTCCATTGCATTAAAATAAGTCTAAATGAACTGGTATTTTGACTGGTTTATGTGCTTTAGGTGCGAATTTTAGTTCTCGCTCCCCATACAATCCAAGTACTGAAAGGCAAGCCAGATGGCTTATCATGTGTCATACTCAAATGAGTTTTGGGGGCATTTCTACTTAGCGGATCAACCTGAAATTTTGCATGTGGCTAATAATGATGTAGAGGAGTTTTTTTCATGATAGCACAATTTTGAGTTTTCTTTTAGGTTAGATACCAGTAAATCATCGTGTATCCCTCCGTGGTCCATTCAAAAGTAGTGCCTATTACCAAAGAGTTCCTCTTCTCTTCTGGCATAAAAGTCATTTAGCAATATGGCTTTTGTGGTTATTTCTAATATCCTATGCGTGTCTCAACATTTTGGTGCATTTGATTGGAGGCTAACGTGAAAGTCGAACATTTGGGGTGTGTTTACTGTGGTATGGGGCTTTTGTCGAAATATGACTGCCGAAACACTGTTTTCTACCGGTGCCTGCATTCAAGTGAGATGCGTTTTCTATAATAACTATTTTATTAATCAAAACACACATACAAATAGATATTTTCTGTCGATACATACCCGTTTATCCTACAACAACGGCTAGATTCGGTTTTAAGTTAGAAAATAAGAACAGCGCATGCGCCAACAATCGATCTGACTGATCGCGATGCTACATACAGTACATGTATATAATATTTTTCTGCGCAGTGAAATATAATTTTAGTTTAAAATTTTTCTTAATAGGCATTTCTGAGCATTTATTATAAAAAATAATTATACTGACATCATCAGAATAAACGGATGGTTTTGCGATATAATTATCGTACAAAATCGTACATTCCTTTTGGCAAATGCAATGTAAACTATTATATTAATCGCCATAATCGTGAACCCTTATATTTCCTGGCTTAAGTGAAAATAAAAGGAAATGCCTCTTTAGCCATGTGTGTAAATGTAGTTATAAAGTTATCAATACTCGCCTACTTAGTAACCATCTCGTTCACTGGTTCAGGCTTACAGCAGTATTGCGCATGCATAATGCATACAGTTTTAATGAATTATTTAATATAAATCCCCAATTTGTTGATGGAAACGTATAAAAAACTATTCTATATACATTGACATTGTCATGCTCAAAAATAGCTGCGTGAAATGTTTAAATATAGAACGTGTTATCTTAGAAGACGTGGCAGATGATGTCTCGTTGCTGAGCTATTGCCCGTGGCAGCTATTGGAACATATAAGAGGCATGTCGTGGGAAAACATGGGCTGAATGCACGTGCGGAAAGTGTCGTCCCGGATCAGCCTGTGCAGTCCGCACAGGCTAATCCAGGACGACACTTTCCGCTTTCGTTGTACTTTCTGTTTCAAGGAAGTCTCTTCTAAACATAAATCCACTGTAGGCGGAAAGTGTCGTCCCGGATCAGCCTGTGCGGACTGCACAGGCTGATCCGGGGCGACACTTTCCGCACATGCATTTATTCCGGTTTTCCCACGATACGCCTCATTAATAACGTAGATATGATCTGAGCTTTTGATGTCAATTCTACTACATTATATCACCGTTAATGTGCTAACATTAGAAATGAATCGATTTTAAAGTGTGTCCTTTGATTGGTTCAATTGGTTGTATCTAATATTAGATACACTATTTAGGACATCTAAAAATAAACTGTATGCAAATGTGATTCAGTTCCTATAAATACAAGAAGTTACATGGGTACGTTCCATCACGAAATGTCTTGCTTTATACGATGATGTATGATGCGGAACGTACGTGCCACCACTGGTATTACATATTTCTGTCATATATTTCCAATATCGCACAATCATGAAAATATTCTGTTATCTTAGCATTGACCGTTACGCTTGAGTCATAGGTTTATTTTAAAATCAGGCTGATACTTGCTGTTTATAAGTATCTGCTTGTTTAGTGCAGTATTATTATACATACAGAACACTATCCAGGTATTGTGACGGCAAAATGGCACTAGCAAAACTGAGCGGCAAAGTAGTTAAGAATGGAAAAGCTATAGATTTGTCGAAGTACGAAGTTGTGGGTAAGTCTTGTGTTAAATTATTTTTGTGATATTTTCATTGAAGTGGTATGTTAGGCGTGTATTGAGGGTGCACGGTTAACTGTTATAAAGTATTTTGTATTTGTCAGTTTAGTGTGTTTAAGTTTGTATCATGATTATTTAACACTAATTTTCGGTATAGTAAACTAAACTTACGTAGTAAACATAGGTATGTGACTTTCACACTGCATATTGTTTTATTTAAAAACTGTGGGTGGGGGTGGTGTGTTGGTACAACGTACTAAATATGTGACCGAACGAACATTTCGAAATACTATTAGTGATGCGTCTACCTTACAAATCGGAATTTTCGGATTTTTTTTAATTGAGCGTATCATTATCAAAAATGTATTTGAACCCTGGTATCTGTAACGTTCGTTTTTCAATATATATACGGCAGCCGTACAAGTGATTCGAGTTATAACCTCGAAACATCGAAATGAACTTCTGTGATCTATATTTTACCTGAAACGTATACCGAATGCTTTAGTAAACGTGCCTGGGCGCATGCATGATGTGTTATTCAATAGAACGCACGCGGCTTGACGATTTACCTGGGGCATTACCTGGACAGGTGTGATTGCCCACAATGGCATTTCTTTTCATGTTAATTTAAAATTTGCATTACAGATGAATACCAAAATTTACTGTGACATTTCGTATACACTGTTTGTTTTGCTATTTAGTGTTTACAATTTTATTGTTCGAACAAATTAAATTTTGTTATGGCACTGGTTATTGTCGCTATGCCATTATTTGCGCTACGTTGATTACACCACTCTTTAAACCTGCAATGAAATTTGTAACATTGCATGGGGTTTAGCCGTACGTCGCTTGGAGGGGCGTAGCTGGATACAAAATACGGTTACACACCATTCTGAGGCCGTATATAATTGTCATTGAAAGTGGCGCTACCCTTGTATTGCTGATAAATTTATTTAACTCCCGTGTTCAGTATAGTAAATCAATGTACACTGGTCTATGCATTCAAAAATAAAATGTTCGGGTAAATTCGGGTATGCTCCTTTTTGTATGCATTGCAGTCCAGCCAATACCTCTTACCATCCTTAACAATGACTGTTTGGCATTGATTTCACTTTTATTTTGGGTGATATACGAAAATAGTTGTACGCATGTGCGTATTTGCGTAAGCCCAGCTACGCGCGTTCGACACTCGTTTGTAAATAATTGTACTGCATAATTCATGTAACCTGTCGCTTGCGAATTTTTCTGTATAATGCATGAAGTTGATTCTTAAATATTTTATCGAAAGTGTATAAAGTATGCATCAGCAACTTTGCGCGAAATTATATATCGTATAATAGGCATTGTTCTTGCAATGTACATAATTGATGTCTACCTTAAGCAACCAGTTTAGAACTACGATCGATTGTCATTTGTTTCCTTTAGATGGACTTGTATGATACCATAACACAATTAGTAAAGTAGTTTCTATTCAGCGTTCCCATCGCAAACAACCTTAAATGGATACGTTGAACAAAGGCAATTGTGCTAAGCATGAATTATATCCTTTAGTCTGTATACAATGCCGTCGATGCGTACGTTTTGTCTACCTTGTCACTGTACGTATTGTCTAGAATGTCACTTGTAGGCTATTTCTTCGCGACACTTTTGTTATTTATCATCAAGTTCTACAACGAATGCAAGCGTTTTGCACGCCTCGTGCACCTTACCCAATACCGGCTTCATGTGTCCAACACTTTCCCACATTTTTGAATGGCAGCTGCGAGTAATTAACAAAAGTTACCATTGACCACCGGTTAACGGGACCAGAACATTTAATTATTTATGCAAATACAGAATTGCTTTCATTGTATACAGAACTATTTCCTTTGTTATATAGTGCGAACTTAATCAACCTGACACTCATTAATTTTCGTGTTCGGTTGTTTGCATTGTTTTGGACGAGTTTCTGTTATTGGAATTTATGTTGACATAGATTTACATACGGAATAGCGCGAGTGGTATTAAATGGTCGAGTGGTATAAGTGCTAGCACATCACGCCATCGGACCGAGTTCAATTCCTTCTGGCAGCGATTTTTTTGTAAAGTGGTATGTGTTATACTTAAAATATGCAGATCGTGAGATATTAATTAAACAAATTTATCATCATTACTTTTAATTATGTTTATTTGATCTAATTAATATTTGTTTCTTTTGTTTTTGTATTATTCATACAGAAAGTCATGATACATGTAACGTATCAGTTTCGTTTAATAAATATAATCATAATGTGTAAAATGCTCATGTTTATAAAATGTCGACGCCGGGACCATCCTCGGTAACCCAGGGTTGATGCATTACGTGTACTACATTTGTGATTATAGAGTGTAACGGCATATCACACGTGGGTATTCGACGATGTTGTATCTATAAATAAATGCCGATTGCATACGGAATATTCATGAGTGTCAGGTTAATAATTTCGCACTATATATAAATAATTACTTTTCCTGCTGTATACTTAATTACTTTCTTGATTAATTACAGAATTACTTCCCGTGATGTATACAGAATTACTTCCCTTGTTATACATGTATAAAGAATTACTTCCCCTGCTGTATACAAACTTACTGCCCTTGTTATATAAAGAATTACTTCCCATGTTATATACATAATTACTTTCCTTCTTGTATACATAATTATTTCCCATGCCGTATACACAGTAACTGCCCTTTTCTCCATAGGCCTCTATTTCTCCGCTCACTGGTGCCCGCCCTGTCGCGGTTTCACGCCGGAACTGGCCAAGTTCTACACTAAAGCCGGGGACGAGAAGTTTGAGATTGTGTTCATCAGCTCTGACAGGGACATGGACTCGTTCAATGAGTATTTCGGAGAGATGCCTTGGGCTGCACTGAAGTTTGATGAACGAGGAACTAAGGTAAGCAGCATGATCTAAATTTATGACAGTATTTTCACAATCAACAAGTTTTTCTCGACCAACAAGGGTTTCTGACACCCACGCCTGTTCTGAACTGGTCCTTTGATTACGAACATTATTTTTTTAATAGGTGAATAATGAAAGGAATTAGGTTTGCAGGTAAAAGGTCATTTTGCTTTAGCCGTCCGCCTTGAAATCTCTGCCAATAGCTTTAGGGTAAAGATTCGATCGAGTAGTTTCAACTATATGCTCTAAATAAATAATAAATCATGTAGCGACGGCACTTACTAGTTGGAATAACTGATCGAATTTCCTCTGATCGTTCTGTATCTGCCTGAACTTTACCCTGTACTGTTTTTTATTCTATTGAGCAACCTAACCTAGTGAACCAATGGTCCTTTCAAGGCAGGTTCAATACAGATCGACACTGTTTTCAAGCCTGTTAATGAATTCGAGTCACAGAGTGTTGCTGTTCACATTATTTCAATAACGCAATTACCAATAGTTTCTGAAGGAGTGGTGTATTGAATCAAATAATTTTCTTTCTAGTACGGGTAACCGTTACAGTATCTTTTGTATTAAATCAATACTTTAAATTTCATGAAACTATTTATCATGTTGTAAAATAATCAGTACATTCGCTTTAGTAAATTTAATGAGGCCACTACAGCATGTAAAGACATGTTGAGGTTTTTGTTAAGATTTAAGTTCATATTACAGTACCAAATGTTCCAATACCCACACGCGATACATGTCTCCTATTTTAAATATGGCTTATTGTTGGAATTACTGTGACATGTTGAGGTTTTTGTAAAGATTTAAGTTCAAATTCCAGTACTAATGCTCGCGATACATAATATATTATATTTAAATATGGCTCATGGTTGACATTACTGTGACCACGCGATATGCACGCGATGTGCACACGAGTGTGTGCATGTAGTAGCATAACTGCATGTTAAGCCTTACGTACTTAAAACAATATGTATACAATTAAATTCTGCTAAGTAATAATTGTAGCATAATTTTACCGAAATATGATAGTTATTTAACGAGCCCGCAGGACAAGGTTAAATAACTATCATATTCATAATCGAGGTAAAAATCAGCGCTGATGTTCCCTTGTCAATAAATAGCAAAACTCAAACCATACCGGTATGATCATTTTGCAGTGTCGCTGGCGTATAAATGTGAATATGACAGTTATCTACGGAAGTTGTTTTCGGCTGAACATTTGACATTAATTATTTTTCATGAATTATATACATTTAAATACATTAAAATTTCTGCCATGTCCATATATAGTTTCGATGTACAATGTACATGTATATTACCTAAATGTGGTCGTGCAGGCGGGTACATTCGTCATTAGCGTTTATAATATATGCGTTTACTTACAAATGATGAAACTATTTAGTTGTATTGCTTATATAAACAAAATAATATAAACAAATGCTTTCGTGTGTTTGTAGTTTGAACATAAGCTATAAATACACGTATGTTTTAGCTCACAACTAAACACTGCTAGTGTAGAAAAAACTTTCATTTGAATTCCATATTAGCCTTCACTAATACCTACATGTATAAGGTTTGATTCACTCGCCATCACTCAACCAAGTGTGGTTTAACTTTACATGTACCTGTACTTTTCACTCATGCAAATATTGTCTTGGTATCTATAGTTCACGAACGACGTTTTGGTTTACATATAAGTGCTAATCATCCACAACTTATCTTGTTTACATACTGATTAAATGTACACAGTGTCGGAAAATTATTCTTAAACATATAGAATGCCTTAAGAACAGGTATGCAACGACCAAGGGCTATGGAAAGTACATATAGGCAGAGCTCATCGATACAATTGTAGGCGTATATACGTACAGGCAACATTCATTAGCAAACAAATACGATGTACATTGCTAATACACATGCTACAGTTGGAGTTCAGATTCAGACAACATTCATAATCCATTAAATGTGACTTATTAATAGAGTTATGCAATTCTCACACGATAATTGTTTGTACATATTCCATGGGCACTAAATAGATATTATCAATAATACACTGTAAGTTTGAATACATGCCGTAATAAAACTGAAGTAATGCATACTTTACTTATAATAATACATGTAGTAACATATTACCGGTAATGAAAGAATGTAAGACCGCAAGGAAATGTCCATTATTAAGTACGAAATTGCAAGTTGACACAATATACCGCACGTCAGATATTTTCGTATATTAATTTGCAGGCTAACATTGTGCAATACAACTAGTGAACTGGCAACATGAACGCTTAAATGTTGTTTACTTTTCATGTTATTTAATATATTTAATAAAATATATTCTTCCCCAAATGAAACAGAAATTATTATAAACTAAAAATAACCTTATTATGGAAAAGGAAAAACACTTCGAGTTTAAGTGCTTCTGCTAAATTCTTTAGTTTTTTTTAAACCTATTTATTTCAGCTCGATTGAATCGAAATGCACATTTTTATTAAAACTTTTAGAGTCCGTTTCCTGGGAAGAACCAGTAGTTGGCGAATTTTGTGAAAGATCCTTCGAACACTCCCCGAGTACGGAATCGAACTCACCACCTTCCGATCGCAAGGGGACACCATATCCATTACGCCACTGCGACTCCTGTTTGTTGTTGTTGTTGTTTAATTTTCGTTCCCTTGCATAGAAATGTATATGTAAGAAGTGTTTTTATATCGGTGCTAGCTAACACCTTATTCTCCCTGTTCTCGTTCCCAGTCGGAGCTATCGGACATGTACGGCGTGCGAGGGATCCCAACGCTGGTCATTCTGGACGGCAAGACGGGCGAGACGCTGGACGATACCGCCCGGGGCACCGTCATGAAGAAAATTAGCGCCGAGGACTACACAGCGTCGAAAGACAAATGGGGGCAATAACTCTACACTGTTGACCGTTTTATGACACATTATTAAAGGGACAAATGCACATATAATTATTTTCAAAATATAATCGAAAGACGTTACAAACGCTCTGATCTATCTGTTTTAATGTTGTTGTTTTTTTGTACACTTCACACTATGTCTTATTTTTTGCGCCAGGGGCGGTATTCACAAAGCATCTTAAGTTTAATTTTATTCTTATCCTTAAATTGGGAAATTTCTTCAACTGTATAATTCCATAAAGAAACAGTTTAGCACTAAGAAACACTTTAAAATAGCATCATTATGAAAGTGTTATTTGAGGAAAATCTCCAACATTTGCATCTGTTTATTAAGTAAAGACATATAATACATTCAAAATTTGCACTTAAGTGAAAATATTTAAGAAATTACTTAAGATGCTTTGTGAATACCAGCCCAGGAGTGGCTTTTGCTTAGTTATAAATATAATGTCCTTTTCTTTATGGAAAGTGAGACAACATTTCTGGAAATGGTCAATTTACCAATCTGTGAATATATCCCTTTAAGGTACATTAATTCATTATTTTATTTCCATTTATTTATTGTCTTGCACCCTCACCTGTCTTATGACAAAATGACACTTCGTTTGTATTGCTGTTCTTGTTGTTTCTAATCTGAATAGAAATACTCTGTTTGTTGCTATACCTAAGTTGGACTTAACATTAGCCTTACATATTATAGTTTAATAAAATGTGTAATTATTTTGGCGTTGTTCTGTTTGCCGTTGACGAAAACAGGGAGAAGGAATAGACTTAACCTAAGAAAATCACTTCTGCATATAGGTACCACGATAGAAAGAGTTAAAGTCTTCAGTTTCAGTGAATGAGCCAATCTTATTACTGCAAAAACCGAATGCAAAGCTCGGAAAAGAGAGCTTCTGACAATGCGTTATAGTGGACGATAACGTCAAAACATTAACCTGTTTGAGACTTCACTTCTACTATGGCTGTCCGGAAAGTCTGTTCACAACCTAATTTATTGACATACACTGTGCTATATTTTATTAATGTATGCATTTTCTTAAACAACAGTATAGTGTTACTTAACACATTAAAAATCATGCTTATGCATTGATAAATAGAATACTTGTATTAGTTTGAGTGTGTACACATTCACATCTACGGAGCAATTTAATGAATTAGTTGACGTCAACATAACGTTAGAAGATCATTTACATTGGCGTGCGTACCAAATCCTCTAGACATATGAAGTATTCGCCATCAACAGAAACATATTTTTAGCCAACCTGAGAACAACTTGCTCATGGTGGGCTTTTGTGATCGCTTTTTGTCCGTTGTGCGTCGTGCGTCGGGAATCGTTCGTCGTCAACATTTACCTTGTGAACACTCTAGAGGCCACATTTATTGGCAAATCTTCATGAAACTTGGTCAGAACATTTGTCCCAATGATATCTCGGACGAGTTCGAAACTGGGTTATGTGGGGCCAAAAACTAGGTCACTAGGTCAAATTGAAGAAAAGATTGTGAACACTCTAGAAGTCACATTTTTTTGCCCAATCAACATGAAACTTACTCAGGACATTTGTTTTAATGATATCTTGGCCGAGTTCAAAAATGGTTCCGATCGGTTGATAAACATGGCCCCCAGGGCGCGGGGCAGTTTTCCTTATATGGCTATAGAAAAAGCTTGTGAACACTCTAGAAGTCACAATTTCTGCCCAATCAACATGAAACTTGCTCAGAACCTTTGTTCTGATGATATCTCGGCCGAGTTAAAAAATGGTTCCGGTCCGATAAAAAACATGGTTGCCAGAGGTGTGGCAGTTTTCTTTATATGGCTTTAGGAAAAGCTTGTGAACACTCTAGAAGTCACATTTGGGGTCAAAAACTAGGCCACTAGGTCAAATTGAAAAATAATATTTTTAACACTCTAGGAGTTACATTATTTGCCCAATCTTCATGAAACTTGGTCAGAACATTTGTCCCAATGGTATCTCGGCCGAGTTCGAATCTGGGTCATGTGGGGTCAAAGCTATGTCACTAGGTCAAATTGAAGAAAAAGCTTGTTAACACTGGAAGTCACATTTTTTTGCCCAATCTTCATGAAACTTGGTCAGAACATTTGTCCCAAATGATACTTCGGCTGAGTTCGAATCAGGGTCATGTGTGGTCAAAAACTAGGTCACTAGGTCACATTGAAGAAAAAGCTTGTTAAAACGATCGAAGTCACCGCCCAATCTTCATGAAACTTGATCAGAACATTTTCCCAATGATATCTCAACCGAGTTCGAATCTGGGTCCTGTGGGGTCAGAAACTAGGTCACTAGGTCAAATTGAAGAAAAAACTTGTTACCACTCTAGAAGTCACATTGTTTGCTAAATCTTCATGAAACTTGGTCATGGATGAATGATTGGAGTTGTTTACCCTCGGGACTTCGGTTGAAAACCATTGCCCGAGCACATTTCTAAACATAAATGCTTTGCATGAATATAATTAACTATACAATTCCCTTATTATATCGTGAAAGTTACATATATAAAACTTTGCAGTGTGGGTGCGGAGCTAAAAGACAGCTATATCCCCCGCAGTGATCCTTCATTAGATTTAAAGGTGATTTGAAGTATCACACTGACCTTAATCAGCTTCATGAAAATTCCTTAAAGGGCATAGGAGATATGAAGCTGACAGGTAAATGGAGGCTCAAACATTTGACCTTTAAGTGTGACCTTGACCTTGAGGTGGCGTGACTGCCTCATGACTTCTGCACATTGCCTGAATGTGATAAACATTTGAGCCACGTTTCATGAAAATCCTTTAAAGGGCACAGGAGATATAGAACGGACATGAAAATACAGGCTCAAATATTCAACCTTCAAGTGTGACCTTGACCTTGAGTTGGCGTGACTGGTTTATGCCTTCTGCACATGGTCTCAATGAGCAAAACATTTGAGCCAGGTTTCATGAAAATCCTTCAAAGGGTATACGGGATATGGAGCGGACACGAAAAACGGACATGTAAATGTAGGCTAAAAAATTCAACCTTCAAGTGTGACCTTGACTTTGAGCTGGCGTGAAAGGCCCACGCCTTCTGCACATCACCTAAACATTTGAGCCACGTTTCATGAAAATCCTTCAAAGCGTATAGGAGATATGGAGCGGACACGAAATCTAGGCTCGAATATTTGAACTTCAAGTGTGACCTTGACCTTGAGCCGGCGTGACTGACTCATGCCTTCTGCACATCGTCTCAATGACCTTAACATTTGAGCCAAGTTTCATGAAAATCCTTCAAAGGGTATAGGAGATATGGAGCGGACACAAAATGGAGGCTCGAATATTTGACCTTCAAGTGTGACCTTGACCTTGAGCCGGCGTGACTGACTCATGCCTTCTGCACATCGTCTCAATGACCTAAACATTTGAGCCAAGTTTCATAAAAATTCTTCAAAGGGTATAGCAGATATAGAGCGGACACGAAAATGTTACGGACAGACAGATGGGCGGACAGACGGACGGACGGCCGAACGGCATTCCTATAATCCCCCTCCCGCTTCGCGGCGGGGGATTAAAAATAGCAAAATTTGTAAAACTGGTCAATAACTTTAATAACACACAATATACTAATGTCAAGAACTGTATTGTGTTATAAAACTTTATACAAACAAATACTCTGCCTATTTAACACTATAGAATATAATAATATGATAATATTTAATAATAATATTGAGGGGTTTCTTACATTTCACATAAAAGCACACTGTTCATGTATAAGGAAACAAATACCAAGGTATACACAGGTTAAAGGAGTTACCTCCCTTATACAATTATAGAATTACACTGTAAAACAGCCAGCAAACCAAGACTTAATCGAGTTGTCTCCCTTTAGTTGTATAAAGGATATCATGAGAGACATAACAATAGAAATATATATTATGAGAATGTGTAATAGACTATTATATTTGTAAATATGTTATATATGTAGGCAATAGGACTGAATAAGTATAGCTTTCTTTGCAACAGGTGAAAAAATAAAGGAAAAAAACTGAGTTTAACCTATACTAACATGAGAAAGTGGAGATTGGAAGAAATAGCCCAGCTAGAATAAGAATTAAATGGAGGGAACACATAATTTTATGTGAATCACCATTTTTTCTAGGCCCGTTATGCAGCAAATGCTGCAATGGAGTTGTTGGAGTCTTGCTTACTTAGAGATCTGGGCAAATTTTGGTAATAATTACCATATACTATATGTAGTATCAAATTTAAAAACCAATGTGCGAATACACATGTGACGGTATTAACAATAACGACTATAAACAATGTTAATTATTTCCAGATCACTAAGTGGTTCAGCATTGTTTTACAATATCTGTATAATTTGCATGTCTTTACATATGAAGATAGAGAAAATAGGTTAAAATATGCTGTCTAACCTTTATTTATTATAAAGTTCAAGTAGTAGTACTTGAATATACAGTGTAAAATGAACTATTTAATTAATAGAAAGTAAAATAAGATGAGACTGCTAAAGTACCTTGCATCTGCAAGTATATGTTGTGGGTATGTAATATTTTTTCTTTATAATTGTTAAATTTATTTTAATGATGGATGTTACAATTGCATGACATGCTTTTAACTAATACTGAACTCATGAAGACAGGGAATATAACTTATTGCTCCAACCTGAGACCCTGTCCATTGAGATTTATTCATTGTTGGACTATTTAGTGGAATGTAGCCTACCCCAGGGTGACAATTTAAGAAAATGAACAAACAAAACAGGATAAGAACCCAATATACAGTAAAATTCAGGATAAAACATCCTATCAAACGGCTTACTTTTTAGGGCTTTTAAAAATAACACAGATAAAACAAGATATAACTAATAAAAAGAACTGACTAGGCTGTACAAGTATATACAGATAAAAGAAAATCACCCTGGGCAGCACATGAAAGGAGGACTTTGTCTCGTTCCTGATTATTAAAAGAAGGGATAGCACCGGTGGGGGAGGGGAATTTTGGCCGGCAGTGCTTGAATGGTATTTTGAGATATTGGGACCAGGGGGGCGCACAGGTTTAAATGATTTACATAGATAGGGACACTTAAAATAGGTAGTTTAACACATTTAAAAAAGTTAAAATGTGGATAATCCCTGCTATGAAAGAGTTATTTATTAAAAATATGCAAAATACTGCATTAAGAATAATTGCAGTGGATCACAATATGTAATATCACACAGAAATAATGGCAAACTTGATCATTATTAACAATATGATCATATTACTTACCAAAAAAGTAAGAAACTTACTACCCATGTGGGTTAAAGCAATATATAGTACACATTATAAAATTGATAACTGGGTCCTCCCCATTTTATATAAAATATGCAATACAATGGGGTTTATTAATACTTGACAATAGTAAATGGGGCAAACTGCTTAAATAGAAAATGGCTTAAAATAAGGAATCATTGGTCAATTATTAGATTGGCCAAGGTTGAGGGAGGGCTCCGTTAGCAACAGAGACATATATAATAACATGGAATTTAAATTGAAATATGTGTTACTATCTTCCTGTGCACCCAGCCCAGCATGGCTCATGTTAGACCACGGAGGAAAAGGGGGGAAAAAGGAAATGAAATAGGGGGATTCCTGCAGCTATTAGAACATTGTTTATTGTTCCACTGAAAATAATAATTTACAAATTAAATTAAGTTAAAATGGCATATATGTGTCAATTTGCCTGGGGTCCAGGAGGTATCAATCTAAATGATCAATAAAGATGTGCACAATATATGAGCACAAAATATTAAAATGTCAGACGTAGAACCTCTATAACAATATATTACAGCCAAATATATGTAAATTGTAACTAAAAGTACAGTACTGTTGACCATTGACATAGCCAGTTATACACAATATAAACATTGGCTGGGTTTAACCCTCTGAATGCTCTACTGAGCATTGTCTATTATTGTCCCAGTGCACTAAATAAAAGACAAGTGATTTGTTAAGAGTTCTCTCCCATGATGGGAAGATATAGGGATGTATCAAACTCCTCCCAGCGGTTACTTCCCCTTTTGGTTAGCAGTAGGTTAATATTGAGCTATGCTCGGAACCAGTCAAATCTCTGTGCGGAAGTTGGGGATGTATAAAGAATTTGGTCAGGCAAGAATCATCTGCCCTTCAGTAGGCTAAATATCACTAATTCCCAATATATATGGGATTATAATGTACTACAAGGAAAATTAGTGTATAACACACTGGAAGACAGAAAATAGATGTAATTAGTGCCAAAAATGGAATAATTAAAGCACTGTACAGTTAAAAGCTGTTCAGTGATATAAATAAATGACTTGAATTTCCCCAGATATGGGAAAATGTTTATTAAATTTACGTTTTTAATATAAAATATGTTCTTATTAAGCTGCTGGTCCCCTATTTGTATTTATATTTTATCTGTAATCTGGCAATCCACAAGATATGTTGCCAGAGACTTGTACACTGGTAATTTTTTTTGCCAGTAGAATTAAAAATATTATTAAGTGTAAAATCAATATTTAAGTTGGAAAAGGTGTTTTTAAGCTGTTCTCTCTGTGTAGAGAACTGGGGGCACTGTTGGCTAATGCATTTGCAAATAATGATGTTGGTAGAATATTGATGCGGCCGACTGAGGGTTTTCTGGGCAATGGTGAAATGGGCTTTGTATGGAGTGTTAGCGGGTGGCATGTTGTTCCACTCTCGCATAAAATAGGCCTTGGCAAACTTGGTCAGAACATTTGTCCCAATGATATATCGGGCGAGTTCGAATTTGGGTCATGTGGGGTGAAAAACTAGGTCACTAGGTCAAATTGAAGAAAAAGCTTGTTAACACTCTAGAAGTCACATTTTTTGTTCAATCTTCATGAAACGTGGTCGGAATATTTGTCTTAATGATATGTCGGCCAAGTTCGAATCTGGGTCATGTGGGGTGAAAAACTAGGTCACTATGTCAAATTGAAGAAAAAGCTTGTTAACTCTCTTGAAGTCACATTTTTGCCCAATCTTCATGAAACTTGGTCAGAACATTTGTCCCAGTGATATCTCGGCCGAGTTCGAATCTGGGTCATGTGGGGTCAAACACTAGGTCACTAGGTCAAATTGAAGAATAAGATTTTTAACACTCTAGAAGTTACATTATTTGCCCAATCGTCATGAAACTTGGTCAGAACATTTGTACCAATGGTATCTCGGCCGAGTTCGAATCTGGGTCATGTGGGGTCAAAAGCTATGTCACTAGGTCAAATTGAAGAGAAAGCTTTAATTTCAATATGTACTTAAAAATTTTGAATGTCTGTTGTCACTTAAGCTTTTCAAACCATGATGATTAAGGCCGCATTTCCATCAGTCTGTATCAGTATATCCATATCCGTATAAAAATCTAACACATGGACAATTGTTCGACTAATGAAACTCAGGTGAGCGACCCAGGGCCATTTGGCCCTCTTGTTTACATCATTCAACACATTTCATGTACATATTATTGTACCATGTTTGGTCATATGCCCCAAAAGTGTATCAAACCAACCTTCACTGATCAAATCATCATAAGGTTTATCCATATGATCTGACCTAAGGTGAAAGATTCCTATGTTTGTCTGATGAATGGTCTCCTTATCTTTACTTTGTCTGTGGTATTTGTATATGTGCGACTTACCACAATCACTGCCATTCATAATTTGGTTTACATATGAACACGTTTTTACTAGAGTCATTTTGTGAACACAGAAGTGAGTGAATGTCCAACGGTGCTCCGTCGCTGGTTTGACGTCACGTTTTTTCTGACATACCACTTCATCGTTTTTTATTGTAAAGAATGAACGACTTGAGCAAAACATATGAAATTTTTATATCTTATTTATGTCTTATTGCTGACAGTGACTAATAAATTTGGTAACATTTCTCGTAAGTTTAAGTATAAAATTCAACTGCATATTACAAAAGCGATTTAAAAAATTCAAAGTGCTCCGTACATGACAACCTACTGTTGCTATCGTGATGTAATTTACATTTCCTTACAAGACATGGTTTAAGTTGCATAATATTCTGATCAAGTATAGATAAAAGTACATGTCTCACAGGTTTCATCTAAATTACAGTAGTTCATGTATATAATATTATCGGACCCTGTGAATGAACTTTCCGGACACCTGCGCAGAGACTTTCACATGCGAACTGAAAGCGGAATACATGGAAAGTGAAATGTCTAAAGCCCCCTTTCTTAAAGCCGCATTACAGGCGGAAGTGGTCAAATTTGGAATTAACGATTGAAACAGTTATTTAAATGTCTTGTATAGTGCGAAACATTTACCTGATCCTGCTGACCTCTATTTAAATAAATGTTCCGGTTAATTAATTATCTATTATTAGAGTCGGCCCGTTCCGTAAACATACCAAGGAAAGTGCACAGGGCCCAGTATAGATCCGATATAGTAATAATTGATTTAGTGTGACAAATCAGTTCTACTGACGCACTAAGCAACGTCGTAGAGAGTTAGCTTTGTATTTACATGTAGTAAATTGTACAAGTGGGTGTGTAGTCCGATACTCAATCAGGTTATAACAATGGTATTTGATTGTGCTGCACTTTCCTCAATTTTTTTCTTAATCATGTTTTCATGTTCTTAATAAATATTTTATTCAACCAAGCAATAATACATATGAAAATAGCAAATATAATATCACAGATAATTATGTCGATGTTACTCTTGCTCGTGCCAGTGCATTTTCAAGAAAAGAAGAACTATTCTGGTTTCTAAACCATTTGGATGTGTTATAGATAATTTATTTTGCTTTGGACCCTCGTGTCTGTCATTATTGCTTTGAAAGCCAAAACAAAAATAAGATATGGAGATCAACATCTTCATTTCAAAAACAAACATCTCTTCCATAATATTCTCGTGCACGATCACCGTATTGTAAGTTTCGTTTAAAAAAACAACAACATTTTCATGTAAAAAGCTTATCCCGAGATTCGAACCCTAGTCGATTGTTTGATAGGTAGACATGCATACCACCCCACATTCGCTCCTTGTTTAAAGCTATCGGTAACTAATACTATATTCAGTCGTATGTATACTTGTATCTAAAATAAGTTTACGAACAAATATACACGAACATACTTTGAATCATAATTTTGCCTTTGTATTCAGCTCATGAATATTCTTGCATAAATCTTAGTATCAGGTCATTGTTTTCGCACTGTACAATTGCATTAGTGTGTGCTTAAGCTTCAGTAATACCCTTGGTCAGGGAATTATTTGTGGCCAGTCGTAAGAAAACCGGATTTAATGCATGTGCGTAAAGTGTCGTCCCGGATTAGCCTGTGCAGTCCGCACAGGCTAATCCGGGACGGCACTTTCCGCCTACAGTGGATTTATGTTTAGAAGAGACTTCCTTGAAACAGAAAATACCATACAAGCGGAAAGTGCCGTCCCGGATTAGCCTGTGCGGACTGCACAGGCTAATCCGGAACGACACTTTACGCACATGCATTAAGACCGGTTTTATCACGACGCGCCACATTTGGTTTTTGGATACTGTTGAAACTAAAACACTGATCCTCCTAGTAAAATGTTAATAAACACTATCTTTGCTATTCATCTCAGCGACGTGGTCTTAATCCTATTATTCACCGTTACCTTTCGGCGAGCTGTATGTTTCGTCGGGCTTAAAATGTCAACAATGCAGTGGATTAAAAGTTGTCAAATACCATTATTTTTTAGAAAATATAACTAGTTTTTCGGTCATATTTTTTTATTTTATGTGTTTGTAAAATATTAATTAAAATCTTAATGGTCGTCACAACTTGCGTGTCGACCGTATAGATATGCTAAACTTGAAATAAACTGGGTATATGTGTATCATTAAATATAAACACAATGTGTTTATACTAATGGAATTAGGATTTGAATTGGTAATTGTGAAAATATCGAAGAAAATGAGCCTAATGACAATTGTCAGATTGACAGTCATGTGAACAATAATAGTATGCAGTCTTATCATTCAAACGAACTGTAACACATACGTATATTAGTAAGTACAAACTATCGGTTTTCTTTTTAAAAGACTATGAACAGACAACTAGAACAATGAAAGAACGCGATTTCCTGTACTATTACGCTAAAAAAGTTCATGAATTGTTTCTCAGACAGCGCCGCAACGGTTTTTTATGGCCCGCAAAGATTTTGATTTATTGCCAAAAACAATTGTATTTACTATTTTTTGACGATCTTGTCCGGGTTTTAAAGCAGCAGTCCAGAAATATGTTAATAAAAATAAAACTTAGCAGAAATTGTTTCTTACCGAACAAAATACAAGAACTACGCATTGAAATCTGTGATACCATAAATGTGCCCATTTACTGGACATTTTCAATGTTTTATCGCGATATATAAACCGTAGCCTATTTTATGTAACCGGTGTTCATGTATATTTTTCAACATGTATTACTCATAAAACCACGTTTCGGTTCATCGATCAGCATTCGGAGTTGAAACTTTGGTGATTTACTGCAAATGTATTGCTGTTAAAACGCCAGTTAATAACAAGAGCTGTCGGAGGACTTTTCTTGTGCTTGTCAGAGTTACTGGCATTTGTATTTCTAAAACAAGAAACATTGAAATTCCACAAAAAACAAATTTTTCAAACAAAGTGCATTAAGGTCAGCACATCAATAACATTTTTAGTAATTGTAAATTTGACCTTGACCCCAAGTTTCATTAAAATATCCCAATGCGTTTTCACGTTATTGAGCGGAAACCATATTTCTATTTTTAGTAACAGTGACCTTGATCCCACCCAACCCATATGCAATCCCACGTGAGGTTTCGATATAAGGTATCTATGTATTAGGTTCCATTAAAATATCTCAATGCGTTCTCAAGTTATTGAGCGGAAACCATTTTTCTCTTTTTAGTAACAGTGACCTTGACCCTTCTCACCCCATATGCAAACCCAAGCGAGGTCTCGATATAAGGTATCTATGAATAAAGTTTCATTAAAATATCTCAATGCGTTCTCAAGTTATTGAGCGGAAAACGTTTTTCCACTTTATTAACAGTGACCTTGACCTTGACCCTATACACAAATTGCAGGTTAGGTCTCGATATAAGGTATGTATGTATTAAGTTTCATTAAAATATCTCAATTCGTTTTCAAGTAATTGAGCGGAAACCGTTTGTCTATTTTTAGTAACAGTGACCTTGACCCCAACCACCCCAAGTGCAATTCCAAGCGAAGCCTCGATATAAGATATATATGTATTAAGTTTCATTAAAATATCTCAATACGTGTTCAAATTATTGAGCGGAAACCGTTTTTCTATTAATAGTAACAGTGACCTTGGCCTTGACCCCACCCACCCCATATGCAATCCCAAGTGAGGTCTTCATATAAGGTACCTATGTATTAAGAGTTATTAAAATATCTCAATACGTTCTCAAGTTATTGAGCGGAAACTGTTTTTCAATTTTTAGTAACAGTGACCTTGACTTTGACCCCACCCACCCCATATGCAATCCTAAGTGAGATCTCGCTATGATGTATCTATGTTTGAAGTTTCATTACAATTGCTTAATCCGTTCCCAAGTTATAGAGCGGAAACAAACAGTTGAGAAACTAGCTTCCCGAAAAACTTTAACCTGCCCATATAGCTTAGGCCTAAATTTATAAATCTTTTGTTTGCCCTTTACCGACCCGAAATTTTAGAGGTGGGTCGGTAGGTAGGAAAAATATTTTATTTTATTCCGAGATTTTAATCTTTGTCATACATGAATGTCGTCATTTAAATAACAATACATTATAATTGTATCTTTGCTTGAATTTCACAATTACTTTCTACATCTTGATTGATACAGCCAAGATTATACATGGTAACATTGTCTTTAAAGGGACTATGTCATCGAAAAGGGCCTCAAGGGGTAATCTCTTTTTTTAAAAATCTGAAATTTAGATATTAATACTGGCATATAACAACGTTTAAAACAGGGTATATATAATGGGAAAAGAGTGTCCGCATTCTTAGATAAAAATCAATTTATAATAAGGGTTTTGTTTTGTTTGGCCCTTTTCCTGTTAACATTTGACGTCAGAATTGTGAGCATTTTGTATAACCATAGTTTTCATACCACTCCTTACCAAGCATGATAGCGCAGTTGGTTCAAGCGCTGTCTACTGTCATTGCTTCGTATTGCTCCTAAGTCGTGAGTTCGATTCACGCTACGGGTTTAATTTTTTTCAGACTTTTTTGCTAATTTATATGTATCAAATATATATTGTGTATCATATTATTTGATATTTATTTAATGAAAATGTCTTAGTAATGCGCATTTCTATCAAATAATATAATTTACAGCGCAGTAGGAACCCAATTTTCCGTTGACATAGTCCCTTTAATAAGGGACATAACATAAAATAGAATACGCAATGATTTAGAAAAACAATTTGTGAAGTACATGTATTGTATTTAATACCAATGTCTAAATTTACTAGACACACATATTAATTAATACAGCAACGATACTTACTGTCTGAAAAGGAAACGTGTGTATTATTATTAATGGCTGAACTGACTAGACAGTCCAAATCATATTAATGCAGTACAAATACATACTGTTTGACTAGAAAAATGAAAATAATGAATTGAAAATTAAACATAATTTGATGAAAATGTCACAAATAAGAAAATAAAAATGTTGTTAACTCGGATATCTATGTCCTCTCAAATATAAACTGCGCTTTTGGAAATGACAATTTAACAAAGAACAGTTACTAGTACTGATAGAAGAATTATTCCTTAACAAAGCCAGTACTGACATACTCTTTTTAGGCTGTTGGCGGAAGCCAACGGTCTTTTGAGAGGGTAATTTCCAAAACAGGTATCGCGGATAACTACTTCTTTTCTTTGCAGGCTATTAGTCAGTAAATCGAAACCAGATAGGTTAATTCTTCCAAAAGCAAAAAAAAATTCACACCCGTTTTCTTACATTTTAATTATTTAAGATAACTAATATATATAATGTGTATATCATGTTATGATTACACTCACAGTTTCTACAAAAAGTCAATTTATTTAAAACGTAATTTCAAACGAATTACACTATTACTTTGGCTATTTACTTGTATGTAAAAATATTCACCTTAGTGTCATGGAATAAAACCACTAAATTAATGCGCTACATTGGTTATTTTGACTCGTTGCGAAAGTGATTTTTCTTGTTACAGAATCTAATTCGGAATATTATCACAAAAATTACTGCAATGTAGTAATGTTAAACTGTTGTATGGAGAATCTAGAGCTTGCATCGTATTACCTACTTTTGACTCAGTAGACTAAGAAGCACTTACAATCCATGTGCTCCTAACTACTACGCTTCGTCGGCTATTCTGGACCGTTGCCGATTGACTTGTTAACTGGCATGTATATTATTCCGTTTGCAAAAGATAATTAGCTGGAAACAAATATGTGTTCGTTACTTACAAATTAGTTTTATTGTGATGGTGTATACTATTGAATAAAAAGCCAAATTATAAAGTTTACAGGTGGGAAATTGAACTTCATTCAAACAAATGTTTCCTTTTTAGCAAAAATGCACTCATAATACACATGATTTAAATTTCTTTTGTCGCCAACAGTCTTTCTACGCTGTAAGGGTTTTGATTGTTAATATCAGGGTGAAACTTTTCTGCACTGCCACTTATTGATTTGCTAACTGAAATCGAAACTGTGTCGGTAATTTTATTGTTCTCGTCTACCACGCACAATAGATTATACACTATATCCAAAGTTTTACTTGTTTCAACTGTATGAATTTTGCATTTATTTATTGATTTCAACAAACACGCTGAATGTTAGAAACAGGTAAATCAAATCTCCATATCGTCCCATTGTAAAACAGCAAAATCTCCTGGCATCGTTCGCCACTTTTCTTTGATTCAGATATTGCGAGTCTGATCTCTTTGGAAAGATGGTTCGCTCTGCTATCAAAATTTAAAATAAAAAAAAGATATGTTATCCTAATTCTAAGAAACTTCATCTCACTTGATTGTAGTCACCAGTAAGGAATACTCACGATTTCGACAAAAGCACATGCTACCTATACATAAACTGCTAAATATTCAAATTTCAAGTAATTCGGTGTCATGATACATCAAAATTGCACAAAAGACATGTCGTTTCAGGATATAAAGATTTAAACCAGTGACCGTTATGCGAAATGTCTCTTTCTTTTGGCAGTAGAAAAAAAACGAACTATTTCATATACGAACAACTTTCAAGGGGACCACCCTACTATTTAGTGGTATTTTACCTTGAAACAAAACGTAATTCTATCCACATATGATGACGTCATACGTCGACCGGCGTGTACACGACAAAACGTGAAACAAACATGTTACTAGAATCCGGCCACTAGGCACTTGTTTTCACACTCAAACGCATTATACTCTTTTGTTCAAGCGCCTTAATGATCAAAATTCTAGCCTATGAAAGTTAAAAAAGAAAGAAATGTAAAGCAAGAAAAAATAACTAAATAAAACAATAATTACCGCATATTTTGCAATAAAATCTTTTGAGTCGGCGGCGTTTTTGTGGGTCGGTCGGTAAAGGGCAAACAAACTTAATTTTAATTTAGGCCTGATACAGGATATTTAATTTCTATTAAAATTTTGCAGTGAAATAGGGTGAAAATATGTAAATTGACTCCCTTTCCGGTGATGATATCACGCGTAATCACACCGAAAACAAACACATTTTCTTTTCTTTTAATGCTATTGAGTATTCTTTACATTTGAATTATGTTGAAAAGATTTTTAACACGATGTTTTCAGTTTTATGTCAGTACTTTTTTTTATTAATACGTAGTAATCGGTGTTAGTAATATTCATTCCTGCGACATGTCGGATTACCATAAAATATGCCGTGGATTATTTAAGCAATTTATAACGCAAAATTGTTGACTGTACTGGCATTATCATTGCAGATTGATTCTACGATAAATGCACTAATTAGGTGGTCACGATTGGTAAAAAATCAAAAAATGATTTTATTCATGTGTTTGTCATTAATGAATAGCATGAAGTATTGGTTTCAAGATTCAAACACCAGGGGACCCAAACCTACCTCGATTTTTCCAAAAATCGACATGCTGTAGTATCACTTAAAATGTATACGTCAGAAACGTTAAATACGACTGCCTGTTGTGAAAAGCAGTAAGCAGCCGTTTTCGTTGTATAAGAACCTTGCGATGGACGTATTTCCAACATGTGAACCTTCCCCAAAGAAAGAAACAAAGTGTAAACCACATTAAGGGTGAACAATAACAAATGCGCCATTCTATCATAACAATAGAACTGCCGTATTTTATTTTGTCAACTAAACATACTTTGTTTTTTAAGGATAACACTGTTATTGGTTCATTCATTCGTTTGTAAAAACGTTTGTAGAATAGTTCAGTGTTTTCACGTTTTCGCAAATTAGTGTTTTTGCATGCTTGAACAAAGGTATTATTTTACGAGACAGTCTTTATCATTTAACGTATCTGATGTATGAAACTTAAATTTTTATTGAAAATGGTAATCGTTTATAAATGCAACAATTGCCTAAATAAACGGTAAACTTTCGATAAAGTATACACTTAATTAACTTTGAACGGGTATATGAACGTGGAACATTGATTTTATCAACGTGACACTTATAACGTATCTGATGCCGTTAAGTTATTTCATCTGAAATATCTGGCAAATTAGTTCGTGATCGTCTTCTCCTAATTTGAATTCTCTTCCGGACTTTCCAACAGGCTCTGGTTCATTGACGTTACAAAGAATCTGGTTGAAATGGACCCATATCTTATCCGGAGGATGCGGCCATTTGAATTTTTCAACGGATGTGCTTCCTCGAGCTTTTTTCATAAAGGAGATTTTAGCATCGCCGTCCGATTCGTCAACCTTAAGAACTTTTCCAACGTACCAGACCCCTTCATAGACGGCAGCCACAAAGTCACCTTTCTTGGGGACCACGTCTAGTTCTGCAGGTACAGCCATTGGTATAGCTGCAGGGGTGGGTTCCATTTCATGATTAACATCATCTATTAATTCGGCTACCTTCCTTGCCATACCATGCCATATCCAGCCATTGCATAGAGTGTCACCAATGATACAAGATTGGCAAAAGCAGGATACCTCTCTGGAGAACAAGCCACCGTCTTTAGGAAACACAGCGTGTGCTTTCATTGTACCTTGCATCGGAAGCGGATTCGTTTTCTGAATTTCAGCAGCAGTTGTGTCAACGTCATCTGTGGTGTAGAAACGGTACTTGATGTTAACAGAACTTCCCTTTGCCCAATTGAAAAAGTCGAAAGCATCCTGGATACAGGCTTTTCCCTGCTTTATAGCATCACTTGCCTTTCTCTTAGCAACACCACCGATGCCGTCACAAGGGCCCTTACCATGGCCGGATTCAAAGTAATTCCAACGTGCCGAAAATCCACTGAATCGTTCGGCAAAGTGCATGATAGCATCAAACACGAATCGATTACGATACTGGGAGGAAGGGCTGTCCGTCCAGTAATGAATTTGTCGAGCGTCAGGGAATATCTCTCTTAATTCTTTGCATAGCTTTTTCATTATCGTAATCACGGCTGAAGAGTTGTGTTGCAGAGCATCTGACACAAAGACAAAGTTCAAGTGCTCTAGACTATTATCCGTGCCTCTGAAATATACAACCACCGGATGTAATGTGACTGAACTGGCATTCCAATATGCACTCTGGATTTCGTCAGATGTCCCACACGTAAAGTTTTCAGCAAAGTCCATTTGCACTATCAGGTCATTGCTCGGTAGGTTTTCTTTTAACGATTTCAGTGCTGTATATTGGGCTGTAACTCTGCTCACGTGATTCAGGAATGCTTCATATTCTTCCTTCATCAGGATTATGAAGTCGTCTTTGCTACACTTAACCGAGACTATTTTCATCTTCCTCTTACCATCTACTTCTACCCGGCGCCATGTTTCATATTCTACTTCCGCGTTAGAAATGCAACCAAGAAGCACTTCCATGTGCTCTTGCGTCGTGTTCTTACAAACAGTCTCTGGGTTTTTGGAAATGTCAACGCCCTGTAAACGAAGGCAGTTCAGTTTCATCGCAAAACTCTGATGTCTTGAACATAGACAGGTATTTCTTGACATTGAAGAAGTAAGTTTGATGTACGCAGGGCGTAGTTTACAAAAAAGAGCCAGCGAAATTTTCTTCTGAGTTTCTGCTTGAAATCTTTGGTGAATGTTAGACATGTAGTCTGTAAGTATGCGAATCTGCCGTTTTTCTCCTTCATATAATTTTGCATCTGCTTTCCCTGGCATCATTACGCTTACATCATCTTGTTCTATGAACTCCACGACTTGAGCCTTCAATTGATCCCTCTCTGCTTTCATCCTTGATCGCTTTCTAAACTCTATTACTTTGTCCTGATGTCTTCTCAGTTCTGTCATACTTATGCCGGTTTTCTTGCTCACCATAGACACACATTTGTACTTCTTTAATATTTTCCCGCTTATAACACGAGTTGCAATGTTTCGTCGATGCTGTTGTGGGTTGGCACGACGGCTCGATTTGATTTCGTCTAATATTGCATTGGACAGCACTAGCTTCTTTACAACAGATTTCGGTAGCTTTCTCGGACTTACTCCATCTCGTCTCAATTCTACTATTGTCTTGCTTTTTGGAGTCAATGATTGTTCAATGTTGTCAGCTTTGGTGATGCCGTCAGCTTCAGTCGAGAGTATAATCTTTTTAGAAATCCTCTGGCATCGTTTCGCCCACTTGTTTTTGCTTCTTGTAAGGGAAGATATCTGTCCATTGAGCCTTTGGATTTTGCTGTGAGCCCTTTTGATTTCCGTTTGTTTCTTCGTTTCTGAGGAAATGATAGTTTAACCAAAAGTGTTGATTGGCCTCGCTTTGCTCTTGCATCAGTTTCACTGGATGTACTTGAAACAACATTGGAGTGCTCGTCCTCCTTTGATTTCTCTTCAGCCTCAGTCGTTATTGTGGTACTTCTAACTTTGGTTTGCTTTAAGGTCCTTTGTCTATCTCGGTACTTCTGGCTATACAGTTTATTTCTTTCTCTTATCAAGGCTTGGTCTTTCTTTGTTTTGGCGTGTATCGGCTTTCTATATCCTTTTGCTCTGGCTCTTTCCTTCTCTAAAAAGGTTTCATCTCTCGCCTTTTTGCGTTCTCTGTACGCTTTCTGGTATTCTGCTGCTGTTTTGACCATCTTTCTGAAAGAACGAAAATGACATCAGATACGTTATATTGAAAAGCGAGAAGGTTATTTTTTCGTATATATTTGACAATGCTACAAATAATGGTAGTTACTGCTTACAATATGTACCCCATTTTGTAAAAACCATTGAGGAAATTGTGAACACTCGATTAAAACATTAAAATCCGTCAATATTTATTAGAATCAGATACGTTAAAGTTGTTCATCAGATACGTTAAATACATTGAATCGTTTATATTTGGGCTTATATTTCTCTTGCCGCCTGCAAATTGCTTTTGCGTTGCATACTTTTCTTCCAAAAGGTGGTAATCAAAGTAAATCGAAGCATAAATCACAACTTACCTCTGCTTATATCAAACAACATCCACACTAAATATTTTCCGCCATATACAAGCGCAGTAAACATACGATCCGAGCGATGACGTGGCTCTAGATGCTTTGCAGAACGGTGACGAAACATAATTACGTCATAGTGTAACGAAATCTTAAATTTAGAGGCACCAAACGGGTTGGAAAATGTATTGTAATTAATCGATTTAACGTATTTGACAGTTAGCGTATTTGATGTAAATTTTTTCAAAAGCTTCCCAGAGAGAAGTGGTAAATACATTTTGTGTAGTTTTAATGTTTTCCTTCGAAAAGGATGATACCATGAAATGAATTTCGTGTATTTGTGCCTTGCATATCAAGTCTTAGCTACAAGACACATACAAACAAGTTAACGTATCTGACGAGTTCTGTGTATATTTTCAAAAAATCGGATTTTAGGCAAAACTTTCAAAAAGAACGTGTTGATGCTAAGCAATGTGATTGTTTTCTTAAACGATATTACATGTATAGCCCTCATTTAGTGTGATATTTAGTTCTTATCTATGTATTTTACATACTTTACAACGATCTGGTTTTGTTTAACGTATCTTACTTTTATAACGAGGACAACTTTATATTGCATGTTTTGAATTTGTGTTTCCTCGAATCAAGAGAAAAATTGTGTTATTCCGATAAACAATATTTCATACTTATGAAAAGAGCCCAAAATAGACATGTTCTGTTTAAACACCTTTCTCAGTTTTGCTTCATAAACAAGTATGTCGTGCTAGGACAAAGAAACGTTTGGCTAATATGACCTTTTTTGTGAGATATGGAATGTTTTATTTCCATTTAATTCCAACTATTCCGAGAGCAACAGTCAGCCATGATACCAGAGTCATACCAAAATTATATGGAGCCTGTTTTTACTGCTGTACATTACTACACTAACACGAAGACAGACATATCATAGAAAGTGCTAGTTTAGCGTAGAATTAATGTGCATCGTGTTTACAGTACAACAGTCTACTATGCTGTGCAGTATATTCATAGGCAACGCAGAATCCGGGTTTCTAAATTTATTGAAGTTTAAATACATGCAATTGGATACACGTAGTGGTTGAATATCCAGCTTTTAATCAGACAGTTAACAATCAATGCTAGCTTTAACTATATTTATAATATAAGTACGTATTGAACCTGAAAGTGTGTTCAATTCTCAGAAATTCACATTTTCTAAAAATAGCGTGAACATCAGCTAAAGTGCATGATGCAACCCAACGTCCTGTTGACCTACTTTCAGTGTGTGAAAGTTAATTTGAAGAAGGCCTTTAGTACACATTTATTTAAAAACGCCACAGAAGTAATCGCAGCCGCAGTTTCCTCAAGACGGGTGGGCGGGCGGACGGACGGACAGACAGACAAATATACAGTCTGACATAGGGACAGACCGTTACTTCAACAGCAACAGGCTTTTATGAAAATAAACAATAAGCATCAATAAAACATACAGTAGTCATCATTATAGTTCAAACAGATACAGTTATCAAATCGAGAAGAAATAGCACACAGCAGAAGCTAGTATCCTCCAGGCGAATGGGCGGACTGATGGACAAATCTGACAGACAGACAAACAGTCAGACAGACAAACAGACAGACAGACAGTTTGCCGTCGTGGACTGGGCCGCCATGGTCTGGGCCGTTAACGACTTGGGCCGTCTTAACCCGCATTCGTTTCATAGATATATATCTATGATTCGTTCGAAAGGGAAAATAGTGTTTCCCTGCTTTGCTGCCCTGCTTTCAAACCGCTAGACTCGATATTATTTGAACGATACAATATGGTGTGTCGCTTCGTGTGTCATCGGATTCTCTCGTATCGCTTCGTGTTTCGTGTATCGCGGTTTGAAAATCTACCGCAAGACTCGAGATTCGGGCGATATTTGATCGACATAGTATCGTGCCTCGCTAATTCTCGCCTGAATATTGTGTATCGCTTCGCATCTCGTGTCTCGACCTTTGAACGCGAGGCACGAGATTTGAGCGAGACACGAAGCTAGGCACGATATTTTACCGCGAGACACTAAGCGAGACACGATAACCGGCGAAACACGAAGCGAGACACGATATTTTGCCGCAAGATTTCATGGTATGGGATACTGCGACAGTGCGAGATCTCGTGTCACAATATCGTGCCTCGCTTCGTATCTCGCGGGAATATCGTGTCTCGCATGGTGTTTCGCGCCATTCTCCTGTCTCGCCGTAAGAGGACCGGGTATCTTTAAATGACCGAATTGACCGACTTGTTTTAGACCGTTCTGACCAATATTTCGATGGTAGAAAAAGGAAGTAGATGAAATATTTGGAAGAGACATCTTATAACTATGTTGTTGTTTTTATTTCAAAATGACTATTGAATGTAAGTTGTTTAAAATATAAGTGTGTAAGTACGAAAGTTCGACAAATACCTTTTGTTGTTCATACGTGTTACCTGTTTCGGAAATACAATATTCGGATAGACTAGACGTATATTTTATTTCCGAAAAAATTATGAAATATGAATAACAATAATCATTCGCCGATAGGACACACACTCTGCCTTAAAAAAAATTAATTATTGAATTCCACAAAGACAGACCTTATATATTAATTGGAGGGTAAGAGGGACAGGGACCTACGCCACTAACAATAACACGTATTGCCTGGACGGACACTGATTCAAAACTCCCTGTTTAGGACCCACAGATTACATAAAACCCATACTCACCAAACTACACTACTATACCGGGAGGTTTCACAACATTCCTCCCAACTGTATGATGAAAGGCTTCATCACAGGATGTACCATGGCCAACTTGAGTCTGTCGAGCTAGAAGCCTGGTTGATTGTGTCCGCGGTATATTCCGGCATCTAAGCTCCTTCTTTAGCTCTTTATGGGTTCCTAACTGTTTCTGTTTTAGGCTATGTCACCTAACTGATTGACCACACCGCTGTCATCTTGAATTGTGCTGGAACTGTGCCCTTGTGGGGCGAGTACATCATGACGTTGCTTCTAAGCTGCCTTGGGCGAGCCACAGGCCCTACCCGAAGAAGCAGTCACTGTAGTTTCAGGCACACGTGAACTCTGTTCTTTCGGCTAGCTGCCTTAACTATGGTCTTCTTTATTTGTTCTGGTCTTGTTCCCTGGCTGGGCGAGCACATCCTTATGCTGCTTCTTATTCACCTTTGGCGAGCCACAGGCCCCACCCAAAGAAGCAGTGACTGTAGTATCTGTCACGCGCGGCCCCTTATCTTTAGACTAATGTAGAGCACCACGGTTATCTTCAGTTGTGCTAGAGCTGTGCCTGTGATGGGTGAGTACATCCGTGCTTTGCTTCTTAGTAACCTTTGGCGAGCCATAGGCCCCATCTGAAGAAGCAGTAACCGTAGTCTCATTCACACGTGGCCCCTCGATTTTTGGTAGACCAACCATCTTTTCTGTTGATGGCCATGTCGTGTGGTCTTTCCATCCAGCCCTTTGTCATTTGAATCCTTGGTCCTGTTCCTTTGTTTCTTTAGCCATGGTTGATAGGCTTTGCATTCCTTTTTGATGTGGCCATATCTCTTGCAGAAGAAACGCGGACTGGATTTCTTTTGCCTGTCTGAAGGCTGGTCAGTAACAGAAGCTGCTGGGCAGTTGATCTGCAATTCCTTGGAAAACTTTGGCAAAGCAGTAGCTATAAGCTCCTCAATCTTTGCCTCAGATGGCGTCCGCACTGCACTGACAGCCAGATCTTACCCCCGTCTTCTGGACTTCTTTCCGTCGACTGCCTGGGAAATGAACTGATTGTGTTTCATCAGGTTGAGGGCCTTCTCCATGCTAGATGGATTTTCAAAGCAGGCGTGCTTTGCTGCCTCTTTGTCGCTACACCCCTGGCAGAACCGGGCAATGGCTTCTTTTCTCATGTGAACATCTGAAAGGTCGACAAAAGCTTTGGTTGCTAGGGTAAGCACCCGTTCTGCCCAATATTCCAGAGATTCATCTTGCTCGTGGTACGCCTGAAACGTGCTTTAGAACTTTCCAGAAGTTCCTTGGAACCAAACCACGCCTCCAGCGACTTCATAACCTTGCGGAAAGAGTACCTTTCTTTATCTGATGTGGTTATAGTGAAGAAGTCAAGGGCCTTACCTTCCAGACTCCAGATTAGTTAGTCCTTGTACGTCTCTTCCGACCATTTCATGCTGTAAATCTTCCGTTTTGAAAGATAGCCTGACTTCCAGTGTTTGTCACTGTGGGATGGCTCAGATCGATAAGACCTGACCTGGAAGACGATGCAGATGAACTGTCAGCTTGTCTGTGTTTCTTTTGGCTCTTGAATGACCGTCTTCTTGGAGAAGGTGACCTAGAAGTTGGTTGGAAGATTTCGATCTAGAATACCGATCTCTTCTGGTTTCCAATGCCTTCCTTTTCTGTGTTGTTTTAGACCGTGTTCTTGTCTGTTTGTGGTCACCTCTCGTCTTTTGGCTGCTTGTACAGAAACTGGACCCACCGTCTGACCATGTTACTTTACTGACGGTACTGGTGAGCCAGCTGCTGGGGACCTTGACCCTGACTGCCTGCAAACCTGTTCCGTATTGAACGGCATCCGGGGCAGCCTATTGTCCGACAGTTTGGCTTCAGGTGCCTCTGCCGTCTTGATTGGCATAATTGGTTTGCAAAGCAACGGTAACGGTTGGCCGATTTGATCCCATTCCAAGAAATTGAATGGACTTGGTACCGAAAAGTTTACCATCTGGATAACTTCTTGGGACAGGTTTCCCCGCAGAGCCAAACTGAGCTTCCTGTTTCACCACCCCATATGCTGCCCGAAACTGTTTAATTAAGTTGGCATTTGATGGCCCAACGCCTGGAATTTTCTTCAATTCTTCTGCTGTAGCCTCGTTAATATTGATTTTCATGTTTAAGCTTAATGGCACAGCAGTTGAATACTAAAAAAGACTTTATATGAAACTTGTAACTGTCACTTATATCTGGAAGGATACTTGATTTCTGCAGCTCTGTTGATCTTGGGTGGTGAATTTGTGTGACTATAAGGCACCAAAAATTACCAAATTGGGGTGGGGAAGTAGGAGTTAATTATATAACTACGGATCTATAAGACCTCATAGAAAGCTGTAGTTTCCCTGGTAAACTGACCGCTGTCTGCGCATGCTTGTGCAGACGACTCCCGCCAAATTAATATGTTGACCAAACTGGATAAATTATTTGTTAAAATAATTTATAGGTCCTGATGCGGCTATCTTTGTGATTCCCCAATTAAATTTACACCAAGCAACCTAATATTATATTGATACTGACAATTTTCCCCCTTTTAGTTCGAAGAACTCAGACACAAAGTTGTTTGGAAAAATTGAAATATAATTTAAATACCTGGTTTCTGGTGTTGCTTTAACCAATTATCCTTGTCGCCATTAGAGTAATTATTGAATTCCACAAAGACAGACCTTAAATATTAATTGGAGGGTCAGAGGGACAGGGACTTACGCCACTAATAATAACACGTCTTGCATGGACCGTAGCTGATTCGGAACTCCCTGTGTAGGACCCGCATATTACATAAAACCCGTACTCACCAAACCACACCGTACTATACCGGGACATTTCACAACAAAGCGTGTACAAGAAATGGAATTATGTTGACTTGAAATTTCTCTTGTTTTCAGATACTGTTCTGTCTTAGATACCGTTTTTTTAGAAAGTGCTCTTACATAATAGCATGTTCGATAACTTGACTACATCCGAAAATATGCTTTTCATGCATACATCACCTTTAAGTAAATAAAACCACAAAAACGTATTACCAGTATACAGGCAGCAAAAAAAATCTTTAAATGCGCTACTATTATGAAGAACATATTCTGGCAGTGCTCGTACCCCTTTCCAGCAGTGCTCGTACCCCTTTCCATCGATATTTACTTGATTTTTCTACCTTAAACTGAGAATTATTTCTCTAAAATTAAGATTAAAATAGATTGCTCAATAAGTTCGTAAAGAACAATACCGCGTGCACCTGTCTTAGATGACGTCATAACCCAAACAAAGACAAGAAACGGTATCAAAGGACGCTTGTTTTTTATCCAAGATTGTAATGGTTGACCTGTTCTAGGTGCTGTCATTTGTTTATAAAATATATTGTACAGATTTTGTATTTTGAAATTAAAGATAGATGTTTTGTTTGTATTTTATATGTTTTAAAAACTAGTATTGTCAAACATAATCGATGTATGATTTCATAGTGTGATTAAGAGGAACGGTATCTACAGAATATAGCAATATAAATTCATATATGTTGATAAATGTTAAAAAGTTAGTTCATGCCTTCAAAGGATCATTGTTGGAACCCTTTTTTCGCTCAAATGCTTCTTGATTCCCCTGTGGGATAATTCACTAGCAAAACTTTGTTCCCCAAAATAATAAATGAGAATCTCATTGGTTTTGTGGCAAAGTCTGTACTAATAATTCAACCAAAGATAATGGCGCATTATTAAAACAGTTTGGGAGTATTCCCTTTTATCATATATAATTATTTACTGTTGCCATGCATATTGTCAATGAACTTATTTGAAAGTATAACATGGCTAGTAAACTGATAAGAATTTTGTTTTATTGCACATATGGTAATACCATGTGCAAATGTACATACATCAGTTTTTTATTATATGTACACAATGAGTTATTCTAGCAATCGGTCAACAGACAACTGAGAACTATTTTCTGGGCATGAGTTGAAGAGTATTTAAATGTAACGTGTAATTTCATATGTCAGCACGTTGCTCATCAATATATGTAGTGTTAACGAAATATATTCCATGTGTTCAGACGACGTCAAAGCACCTGGCATTGTTTAATTATTAGATTGTTTATTTGAAACAGTTGTTTCCAGGAACTGTCTGTCAAAAGATCAACATCATATTGCCATTTTATAAAGATTTTATTTCATACAGCATTGAAAGTGTGGAAAATATCAGTGATTGACACCCTGATCAATCATTATTTCACTGTGAGTAAAATAGCTTGTGTAAGATCGTATATTACCAGTTCTTCATTCATTGTCAACGAACTTTCGCTGGTTCCTGGCGCCACTGAACTCATCCAATATCCTCTATACAATTTTTCATGTTAATTGATTTCATTTTTAGCTCACCTGAGCACGAAGTGCTATTGGTCTAGGAGACCTCACCTGCATCGTCCGTGTGCCGTCAACAATTAATTTCGTTCTCACGATAGGGACTTCAGTTTTTATCCAATTTTAACCAAACTTGCACAGTTTGTATATGACCATAAAATTGTTATTGGGCCATATCACACCAGTAGCACTAGAGTTATTGCCCCTTTTTCATGCAAAAATGTGCAAAAATGCCTTTTTCCAACATATAGACTTTATTTTCCATCCAATCTTAACCAAACTTTCACAGTTTGTGTATGACCATCAGATCTCAGCAGACGCCAAAATTAGGCCAGATCGTGTTTCAAACACCAGTGTTAGTGGCCTTTGTTTATGAAAAATTTTACAAAAATTGACATTATTCAGGATAGAGAATTCATTTTGCATCCAATCTTCACCAATCTTGCACAGTTTGTCTATGACCATGAGATTACATTTGAAGTCAAACATAAGCAGGATCGGATCAGAAACACCGAAGTTATTGCCTTTTGTTTGTGAAAAAATATACAAAAATGGACATTACCGGTATTCAGGATAGAGACTTAATTTTTCATCCAATCTTCACCAATCGGGCACAGTTTGTCTATGTATGAAAGATTTCAGGTGAAGACTAATATAAGAAAGATTTGGCCAGAAACACCGGAGTTATTGCCCCTTGTGTGTGGAAAAAAGCATAAACAAGTTATCAATGATTGGCTCGCACACACAATTTTTTATTCAATGTTGACCAAAATTACACAGTTTTCGTATGACCATAAAAATTGATCAAATTTTATTTCCAACAATTGCAAACGTTACATGCAGTTATTTGTACATGCAACATTGATGGCTTCAGAGCTTGCAATAACATCATTTATCATCATTGGGCAGAAAATTATCAAAGAAAAAGCAAAACTTGACCTTATAGCACAGCCATCGCAATTATCACGTTGCAACTAGCTCTCCAAAACTGTCTGTGAAAAAGACATCAAAATCTACTGTTTATGCATTTTCCAGAATTATTGTCACTGACATAATGAAAAAGGCTGGTAAGAACATAGAGAAATATGATTTGAGAACCATTAGCAAAAAAGAAACGCATATCCGCTACCCAGCTCGTACTTAATTAGCCCATTGCACTGACCGAACTTTTAAATTAAACCGATCCTATCCCCCTTTGCGGAAACGTGTATTGTTCAGATACCTTAATTTTCAAACCTATCACAACAGTATGGTCTTCATATGTGCCAGTTCTCAGGTGAGCGCTTTGGGCCATCATGGCCTTCTTGTTTAGCTATTGTTATTTAATAATAAAATTGTTCTAACTTGCTGACCATTCTGTTATATGCCTTCATATTTATGAAAATCAACTTTTTTTCAGATTTCTACCATGAATTTTGACTGCCATCATTTGTGACATTACGTCCCATTTGTGATAAATCAATGATGGTTGGAAAAGCAGATAATGATAAAGGCCGTACATTATTTAGTGTACAGACATTCAAAACGCTTATTGCAGGTGGTAAGTGTGTTAGAACAAATGTTGTTTTTATGCCCCCGAAGGGAACTTTTGGGACATATAGTAATCACATCGTCCGTCCGTCTGTCGCGCTTCTTGTGCGTAGCATAACTCCATTAGTATTGAAAGGATTCAAATGAAACTTCATGTAATGATCGAGGACATTGAGAGGAAGTGCAGAGCACAAGGACCATAACTCTTTCTTCAATATTTAGGGAGTTATTGCCCTTTGTTTAATTTTCTTGTGCAGAGCATAACTTCATTAGTATTGAAGGGATTCTATTGAAACTTCATATAATGACAGAGGACAATGAGAGGATGTGCAGAGCAAAAGGATAATGACTCTTTCTTCAATATTTACGGAGTTATTGTCCTTTGCTGTTCGGAGCATAACTCCATGAGTATTTAAGGGTTTCAAATGAAACTTCATATAATGATAGAGCACAATGAATGGAAGGGCAGAGTATAATGATCGGGGAAAATGAGATGAAGGGCAGAGTACAAGGACCTCAACTCTTTCTTCAATATACACATAGGTATTGCCCTTTGTTTTTTTTTCTTGTGCAGAGCATAACTCCTTTAGTAATGAAGGGATTCAAATGAAACTTCATACAATAATAGAGGACAATGAGAGGAAGTGCAGAGCACAAAAGGACCAAAAATCTTTCTTCAATAATTATGGAGTTATTGCCCTTTGTTTTATTTCTTATGCTGAGCACAACCCCATTAGTAATACTGGGATTCAAATAAAACTTCATACGATAATAGAGGACAATGAGAGGAAGTGCAGAGCACAAGGACTACAACTATTTCTTCAATATTTATTGAGTTATTGCCCTTTGTTTTATTTTCTTGTTCGAAGCATTAATATTCTTGTGAAGAGCATAGTTACATTGGTATTGTAGGGATTCAGTTGAAACTTCATAGAATGGTAGTGAGCATAACTCCATTAGTATTGAAGGGATTCAAATGAAACTTCATATAATGATAGAGGACAATGAGGGGAAGTGTACAAGGACCATAACTATTTCTTAAATATTAAGGAGTTATTGCCGTTTGTTTAATTTTCTTGTGCGGAGCATAACTCCATTACAATTGAAGGGATTCAGATGAAACTTCATATATTCATAGAGGACAATGAGAGGAAGTGCAGTGCACAAGGACCATGAATATTTCTTCAATATTACATAGTTATTGCCCTTTGGTAATTTTTTGTGTGTGGAGCCTAACTCCATTTTAATTAAACGGATTCAAATGGAACTTCATATAATGACAGAGGACAATGAGAGTACAAGGACCATAAATCTTTCTTCAATATTTATGGAGTTATTGCCCTTTATTTATTTTTTGTGCTGAGCATAAGTCCATTAATATTGAAGGGATTTCAAATAAAACCACATATATTGATAGAGGACGTTGAGAGGATGTGCTGAGTACAAGGACCATAACTCATTTTTAATATTTACGAAGTTATTGTCCTTTGTTTACTTTTGTGCAGATAATTACTACCTTAGTATTGGAGGAATTTAAAATACACCAATATATTGATAGGGGACATTGAGAGGAAGAGCAGAGTACAAGGACCATAACTCTTTCTTCAATATTTAAGGAGTTATCGCCCTTCAGATAATTGTCTTGTGCAGTGCGTAACTCCATTAGTATTGAAGTTATTTACAATAAAACCACATATATTGATAGAGGATGTTGAGAGGAAGTGCAGAGTACAAGGACCATAACTCTTTTTGTAGTAAGCATCATTTTTGCCAACATGTAACTGACATTGTGTTGCCTTCCTCTGACAAGCATTTGCTTCGGGGGCATACATCACATCCTGTGACAAGCCTTGTTCATATTAAAATCCAGTGATTTTTTTCCTAGTATAACAGGGTCCTTTCAAAGGACCCAGTCCCTATGCCAAATATGGTTTATTATTATATGCTCTTCAGTGAAATATCAAATTTTATTGGGGAAATAAAATTTTATATTTTCACTGTTGGAGCAGTGAAAATATAAGATTTTACATTTTCACTGCAGTGAAAAAATAACATAAAATGGACTATTTTTCCATAAATAGCATCGACCTACAAGTAGTGGTTTACAACCCTTGAAAATGTATATACATGTACAGTATGTACTTGCATGTGTTTACATGAAACACATGATAAAATTCAACAAAATTATAATCTAGCGACGACTCACAAAATATGGCACTTTTTTCCCACCATACTAACAAGTGACAGTTTTGGAATCATTTATGACCTCATTTTTATTTATTGTCTAAAAGTATTAAAAATGTCATTTTCTATGACCACTCGTGAAATAAAATACAATCTTACTCCGAAATCAACAAATATCCTCTATTTTTTCCCTACTGGGATTACAAATTTCCCAAATCATATGTGACAACATCCTTGATGCGTAAGAAACATGAATTTATGTTGTAAATCATAAATAACTCGTATGCTTATAGATAATAATAGAATTAAAATATCAAATTCAAAAATTATCAAACTAGTTCAAGTTATTCTTTTATTAAATTTCTTTCTCAAATTTTTCCCAATTGCAAGATTTCAAGACGCAACATTCCCAATTTGATGGGTACCGGACCCATTCCCAAAGCAGTGAAAAAAACGTTGCAATCATTCAAAATGTAAGCTTGCACATTAAATGAAAATAATACTATATAAAAATATACTTACAAGTTTTGTGTGGCATTTGGTGCATTTGTGCATATATATAATCCAATGCCATGTTGATCAGAGTAATAAATATAATTGATGCAGACATGTATTATTATTTTTGTTTGCTTGAAAATTGCTTTTTAGCTCACCTGAGCACGAAGTGCTCGGTAAGCTATTGGTATAGGGGACCTCTCCGGCGGCATCCTTATGCCGTCAACAATTTGGCCCGTTATTGCAATAAAGACTACATTTTTTATTCAGTCTTGACCAAACTTGCACAGTTTGTGTATAACCATAAAATCTTGGACGGGTTCGATATTGGGCCCGATCGGACCAGGAACACCAGAGTTATTGTCCCTTTTTTTTGCCCCAAATACATCTATTCCTTAATAACTCACCTGGTAAAGGGAGGTATATGCAGTATCAAGAAGATAAGTGTCATAAATGTGTTGTTTCCCTTTGTAGGTTATTCACAGATATAACCCAGATAGTGGAGACTGCTTATCAGTAAAATCAATACATTACTCTGAGTCAATATGATACTTCTATTTGAGATCAGCATCATTACACATAGTAACTATTGATAGCCTGCTTCTGACATATAATTTGGCTGTGTGTGCAGCAATAAAATTTTCCACTGTCTGTCTTGGCATCCAGTCAGGAAAAAGATTTAAACAATAATCAATAGCTAGAATTCATGTTGTAAACAAGCAATCAGAATATAGGATTTAGATCATGTGATCTAGTGCGTGAATGGGTTAATTATTTTCTGTAGTTTTTGGACTGTTTTGTTAGTCACTTATTCAGTATCATTTAATGATGTAACTTTTGGACTGACTTTTACATTTCAATTGGGATTTTGAAAACTCAAGATCAGTAATTTACATGATTTTTGAAGCTGATTTATTATTTCTCCTTAATTGAAAAATACTTCTACACTGTTTTACATTTTCTCCTTAACTGAGAAATATTTTTACACTATTTAGAGTGCACGATGCTACTTGCTGGTTGTATCGTATTGTAATGTACATATTCTTATCTTACAAGTAAACATTGTCCTAATTCATTCCCCTTCCGAATATTTTGTACACAATATTAATTTTGTTATTGCTTTGTCTATAAAATCCATTGTTTTAGCAGGATATTGTTCTACAAACTTTAATGAGTTTAAATCTTTGTATTTACCTTCTGTTTAGTCCATTTAACGTTGATTGTTGAAAGAATAATCCATTTTTGCCAGCACCAAAATTCCTGCACTGTATAATGGCTGCAGCAATGTACATTGTTTACTACACGCATAGGAATATGATGGAATGTTATTAAATGCATTTTATCCTCAGAGACTTGTCAAATTGTTAATAATAGCTTTTCTTTGTGCATTATAAGATTATTTATATTATAAATTGCATATTGTTCATACATGTTTATTGTTAAACCTTAATGGTTCACTAGGAACTATTTGAGACGCTGGCTGCGTAGGAATTACTGAAGTTGTCATGATGCAGCATTTCAAATTGTATTGTTATAAATGCATATTTAAAGCTACTGTTGCTTTGATGTATAGAGTTTAACTTCTTCTATGATTAAGAAGTAATATTTATGTGATTGTTAATTTATTGGAATAGTAGTTTTAATTATTGTTAAGGAATAGCCACATTACTTCCTTATATGCTGCAGGATGCTGCACGATTCTGATTGGTTGCAGCTAAATCTGCAGAATCTGATTGGCTGCAGCCAAATCTGCAGCATCCGAAGGGTATATAAGGAGGTTCTCCTCTCAGTTTTGGCAACAGTTGCTAACAAAGAACATCACTGTTCACTACATAGAAAACCTTAAAAGTAAGAACTCTAACATTGTAAAATCCTGAACAACATTGAAGTTACGATTTAAAAACGCACTTAACTATTTTCTAACGTTCTAGCAATATATTTATTCTATTAACAGCTGGTTATCATTGAAGTTCTAGTAAATATACTTAAGAACGTTTCTAGGAACTATTTTCTGATACTGTAAAGATATTTCAAAAACTGAGCAACTGTTCGCCAAACGTTCGTCATTACTGTACCGCCATACTGAATAAACCGAAATGAATATAATTATTATGTTATCGATATTATGAAAGTTGATCTACGAATAAATGATGATTTTTGAAACTTTAATTCATCTCCGTCTTTACTAGAGTTTGCTGCCAGACTCAAATTGTAATCGACACTGGTATTATCAAGAATCTTCATTGTAAGGTAGCTCACAAATTGGTGTCAGAATATGGGATCATTTTTTAAAGTGATTCCTCTTGAACCACACGTCTGTAAAGTAAAGTAATTAAGAAACAAACACTATTTAATTATTAATGTTTAACGTTTATTTGACACCACTATACATTTAGTATCTGATGGCTTCCCCTGACCCTGACATTTCGTTCGACAGTGTTCCTTCGGTGACCAACACCGTTGACGAGGTAGGGAACGAGAGTAGCAGTGCGCATGTAGATGACGTGCAGCACCGACGGCGCCGCGACGATGCACATCACGTTACATTCAGGGATGCACACAGTCCTGTGATGAGACGCTCCGGACATGATAGAACAAATAGCAATCAACACGACACACACAACACATCTTTTGATCATGGTGACACTTACTACAATCATTACATGCCACCACCACCACCCATACACCACACACTTATTAAACCGGACATGTATGACGGGAACAGTTCGTACGAACAGTATGCGTCACATTTCGAGGACTGCTCAGAATTATCTGGGTGGGACAATCGTACGAAAGTTTTGATGTTGGCCGCCAGTTTAAGAGGCGCAGCCAGAAGTTTCTATATGAGCCTTATGGAGAACGAGCGCCGTAATTATTACACGTTGACAACGCGCCTGTCAGAACGCTTTGGTAGCAACAGTAAGCACCAATGTATGTGGTTGAATAAATTAGAAAACAGATGACGCGCAAAAGGCGAGAGCATTGCGTCACTTGCAGACGACTTGCGCCAGCTTTGTCAAAAAGCTTACTCTGATCTTGACCATCGCTCGCAGGAAAAACTTGCATTAAATCAGCTGTACAAACTCGTTTCAATTGAAATGAAATGCCGTTGCATGGATCACGATGCTCAACCGTAAACGAGGCCGTTTCCGTGATTGAAAGGTACGAATCCATATTAGGAGCACCCGTATCTGCTCCAAGCATTAGGGCGGTTGACTCCGACAAGCAACAGACTGATATTGAATCAGTTATTAAGCGTATCGAAGCACGACTGAATGAGATCGAAACCTCTGTTGTGCATACACCAAAGGTATACAACAATAAAAGCGGAAGATCATGCTTCGGATGCAACTCTCTGGACCATCTATGGGCATCGTGCCCTCAAAATGCAAATCGCGGACCGCGACGTAACCGGGCGAATAATACCCGAAGTGCAAGCAGCAACATGTCCACTCATCCACAGCAATCTATTTCTCAGAGCAATTTTCATGTTAAGGGCAACCCATCTGGGGCCCACGTTCAGGGAAACTGTTAGGTGCTGACTCTGAAGGCGGGGAGCCAGCAGTATTACAAAATAGGCCTGCATTGTTAAAGGAAGCTAGTGAAATTTACACGGCATGATCGGGTTCACATTTTAATAGATTTGATAACGGGTTTTATGTTACATGTAACGTAGGTTCAAAACCTGTTAATTTCTTAATTGATTGTGGAGCTACAACTTCTCTTCTTTCTGATACAGTGTTTTCATCACTTGGTACCGATGTTCCTTTCACCTTCGGCCGGTGCCCAATGTTCTTAAAACGGTTAACGGGGAACCAATGCCTGTGACCGGAAGTGTTGATTTGATTGTTGAAAGGTGCGGTGAGCGTTTTGACATCTCATTCGTTGTATGTGCCATTGAGGCTGATGGCATTTTAGGGCAAGACTTCTTGAAGCAGCATGTTGATAATATCAACTATAAGAGGTCGTGTTTGGTGATCGGTAATAATGCGGTTCCACTATGGACTGGTGGTGAAGCCAATCAAGTGTGTAGAGTGGAATGCATGCAAACCATATCTGTGCCTGCACATACAATAATTTTGATACCGGTCAAAATCCCCATGAAAGAACATCTAGCTGAACTTGGCTATGTAGAGCCTTCATTTGATCTGATGGCGAGGTCCGAGATTGCTGTTATCGGCGGCATTGTTGACACATCTTCCAACACATTTAATATGCATTTATTAAACTATGGGAATTCAGATGTTACAATTCACAAGCATACCAATTTAGGGTTTTGTGAATCATACTTTGAACCAAGTTGTTCTGTTGAACGTATTGCGTCTGTACAGAAAACTAGCGATATTGTTTCTCTTCCTGATCACCTTACTGATTTATACAAACGAAGTTCTACACACCTTTCTGATTCAGAGAACACGATCTTTATAACCTCCTGTGTAAATATCACACTACTTTCTCTAAAGACTCTGGTGACATTGGTCATACCAATCTTATCCAGCACAGTATCAATACTCGAGACGCAGCCCCCATTCGTCAGCCACCCAGACGTCTGCCACTGGGCAAACGTGAAATTGAAAAGGAAGAAATTAACAAAATGCTGGATCGTGGTATTATTGAGCCTTCTAGCAGTGCATGGGCCAGCCCTGTTGTGTTGGTTACCAAGAAAGACGGTACCCCCAGGTTCTGTATTGATTTTTATCGTAGGCTAAATGACGTCACTGTTCAAGATGCCTACCCACTCCCTCGAGTTGATGATTGTATAGATGCCTTGTCTGGTTCAAAATACTTCAGTTCTCTCGACTTGAACAGTGGATATTGGCAGGTCGCCATGAAGCATGAGGACAAAGAGAAGACAGCATTTGCTACAACAATGGGTCTATATCAGTTCACGGTTCTGAGTTTTGGTTTAGCGAACGCTCCAAGTACATTCGAGCGATTGATGGAGAATGTATTAAGAGGCTTGCAATGGGTTGAATGTCTTTTGTACATGGATGGCATCATTATACCAAGTAGGACAGTCATTGAGGGATTGTCCAGGCTTGAGCACATACTACAGCGGCTACAGCAAGCAAACCTTAAGTTAAAACCCTCAAAGTGTGTCTTCTTTCAGAAACAGGTCAAGTTCCTTGGTCATCTTGTCTCAGAAGACGGTGTTGCAACTGATCCCGACAAAATTGCTGCCATCCAAAATTGGCCCACTCCACACAATTCAAAAGATGTCAGATCCTTTCTTGGACTTTGCTCCTATTACAGACGGTTTGTTGACGGCTTTGCCAAAATTGCACGACCGCTGCATAAAGTCACTGAGAAAAACTGCAAATTTGAATGGACTGACGAATGTTCAAGATCTTTTGATACTCTAAAATCTGCTTTAACTTCTGCTCCAATCCTTGGTTATCCCATTTTGAATTCCAAATTCATATTGGATACTGATGCATCTGATAAGGCCACAGGAGCCGTATTGTCCCAAATTCAAAATGGTCAAGAAATTGTAATTGCATACCACAGCAAAAGTTTAAATAAACACGAGCAAAACTACTGTGTAACTCGTAAAGAGCTTCTTGCAGTCGTTCACGCACTTTATGCGTTTCAACACTACTTGTATGGACAGCCCATGTTACTACGCACAGATAACGCTGCTGTATCATGGATGCGAAATCTTAAGCGTCCTACAGGTGAAGTTGCACGATGGCTCGAGACTTCAGGAACTTACAACTTGACTGTTACTCATCGTGCGGGTTCAAGTCATGCCAATGCTGATGCGTTATCTCGGTCTCCTTGCTCGAAGTGTGCTACACAGGAGAGTAGAAACACCACTGTTGACAGTGATGATGATCATAATAATACTGATGTATGCAGGATTGTCCCTTATGAGTGTGATTCAACATCAGTCATTGATCCACCATCAACCCCACCCCTTTGTTCCACTGCACGCGCGGTAACAAGGTCACAAACAAAATCGGATTCCATTCCTAAGTCCACAATGGCAGCTTCAGACTGGACTATTAATAGTATTGCTGCAGCTCAGTTAGATGACCCATCGTTGAAAATAATCATTGAGTCTTTGCAAACTTCCATTTGACCTAGCTGGCAAGAAATCAGCAGCTACAATTCCCAGACCAAAACACTCTGGAGAATGTGGGACCGCTTTTTGTTAGATTCAAACGTCCTTTATCGAACATGGTATGAAGGCGAAGAACCCCGAAGGCAAATAGTTGTGCCAGAATTGCAGCGAAATGATGTACTGCGGTATTTTCATGATATCCCCAGTGCTGGTCATCTTGGCGCAGACAAACCGCTCAGTAAGGTACGTCAAACCTTCTACTGGCCTGGTATAAAGGCAGATGTTGAAAAGTATTGTACAACATGTGACGCGTGTGCTTCTCGAAAACCCTCGAAACCACCCAAAGCGCCTCTAGGTGAAGCTAAAGTCTACGGACCAATGGAACGACTTGCTCTAGATATATATGGACCACTTCCTAGAACTGAGTCCAACAATGCATTTATACTGGTTATTTGTGACTGTTTCACTAGATGGACTGAAGCTATGGCCCTACCCAATCAAGAGTCCATAACAGTGGCTAAGGCGTTTGTTGACCACTATGTTTCACGATTTGGTGTTCCACTTATGATTCACTCTGATCTTGGCACCAACTTCACTTCAAATCTCTTCTCTGATATGTGTGATCTCTTGCAAATTCACCCCACTAAATCCACTGCCCAGCACCCGCAGGCCAATGCTATTGTGGAACGATTCAATCGTACACTTGGCAGCATGTTGTCCATGTACTGCAATAAGAATCAACGCAATTGGGACCAGTATTTGCAGCAAGTCATGATGGCATATCGCTCTTCCATACATGCGAGCACTGGCCAGACTCCAAATAAGATGACTCTTGGACGAGATGTAGTTCTCCCTTTACAGGCATGCATTGGATTACCTCCCCATTCTAATGAACATTTAGAACAGCACACCTACACTTCCTATGTCCAGTCCCTTCACAATAAGCTTGAGGAAATTCATGCAATGGCTCGTAAAGTCCTTCACACTAAGTCACAGTATCAGAAGCGCCATTATGATATTAGAGCAAGAAAGCGAGTGTTGTCGGTGATGGTGTTTGGGTGCACGACTCAACAAAGCATCCTGGAGTATGCAACAAACTTGCTTCGCAGTGGCAGGGTCCTTGTCTGGTCACAAAGAGAATTGATGATCTCGTTTATCTTGTAAAAAAAGTCACTTAAGGCTCCGGCCAAGGCCATTCACATTGACAGGCTAGTTCGGTACCGAGGTTCACAAGTACCCACTTGGTTCTGCAAAGCACTTCCTGCTGAATAAAAGCAAACACATTAATAATTTAAGATGAACGTGTAGATGAAACACAATCTTATACACTGTTTATTAAATGTTGTTATCAAATATTGTTCATGTTTAATTTTAATTGTTGTTAACTGCAGTAACTGTTAGGACATTTTAACACATACACTTAATATTTAATTTTATAAATAAGCAATGCACACTGCGCTGGTGATTGCTAATAGTGGCACTATATGTCATTTGGAAGCAAAACAGTTTGAGATGAAGTTTTAATTGAAGTAATTGTTGAAGTTGCGATTTTCAACAAATGTCTATGTATAAGGATTAAGTTTAGTACAACTTAATGACAAGCACATAAGAAATTTATTTCGTTTATCTAGGTAGCTTGTTCCTGTATTGCACATTTGGGTATTGCGTCTTAGAGAGACTCGTTACTTTACAGCAGTTGCGATAATAGTTAGACTGTGAGAACGGTTTATAGATTTGCTGGAGCGCGCTCAACTGAGTAGGCAGCGGCCTGATCAACCGTGATCCTTACTCAACTGTATTTGTCGATGAGAAACCGTTATTGCGAACTAGTCCAGTATAAATGCGTTTATCTGGATTGAGGAGATCGTTTCTGAAAATGATGGATACTGCGAACAGTTGTTCAGTCAATGTCACCATTAAACGTTCATGCCATCGTATCTTATGTGTTCTTAAACATCTCATCAACTGTTTTTGCAGGTCTTGACATGGACTGTGAAGTCTGCCATACTTCCTTCCCCAGCAAGAGGGATTTAAGAAACCATCTTGCCAAGACTGATCATCGGCGCATGAGATATGTCTGTGTAGGGTGCGTGGGCAAGCACCCCAGAGAATTCAAATCTGACTGGGACCTGCGTAGACACATCAGGGCTCAGCACCCAAGCGATCATGACAGAAGTCTCCGAGAATTTCCTCGTCTTCTCTCTTCTGAGAACATGTACTTCTTTTGTACCAAACCCTCAGGTTCACCTCTTAACAAATTCCTCCCCGAATCCTTCATCAAAGGAGGCTACTGAAGCCGAGAGGCTTGTCACCAAATGGGCAACCGGAAGAGTCCCAGGTATCTCCAAATGGCTCGAAGGTTGGAATTTGCTCAATTCTTCATCTTCAACGACATCATCGTCTCACACATCTGATTTGAAACTGGATCTGAAATCTGTCTCCATGAACACTTCAGGTTGCACAGTTGTCTGCTTCACTGAATCTTCCTACCTCAAAGCCACGATTCCATTGTCAACGTTGAATGATGCCCGAGTAGTCAGCCGCTTGGTACGACGAATGAATGCCCTTCGAAAGGACTTCTTCCTTCCTGCTGGACCCTGGAATCCAGGTAGCACATCACAACTAACTTCTGTTGCAGCACTATTGGGATTTGAACCACATCAAATTCACACGGTGGCAGTTCAGGACATTCCATCCTTCTCAACATACTCTTCTTCAGCAGAACTCCAAGTTATTACCAGATCGCCAGTTCCAGCTGCCACAGCCTCTACACTGTCAGCAATGAGTCCAGCACCCCCTGCACCAGCCTTTGTTCCCGGCCACTTCTTCACCAGCTGGTGTCCCTGCCTTCACCTCTACACCTGCCGTCGTCACTGAATCCACCCCTGCACCACTTGAGGTCCAAAAATATACACCTGCTCCAGCTGATGACCCTGAGTTCACTTCTGCATCAGCCATTGTCCATCACTCCACGCCTGCACCATTCGACTCGACGCCGCAACCTCTGTTAATTGATGAGCCCGAGAACTCTTCACTTGACTACAATGACCTTCAAACACCTACTCCTGTTTCCATTGGCTCTCCTCAACCCACTGAAGAAGTACAGACTACTGAGCACCATCCACCGCCATCAGAACTACCATTATACTCCAGCTCCCCGTTTTATAACCCAATTTCACCTGTTCCAGCTACACCAGTCCATTCAGCACCGACACCAAGTTACGATCCAGCAAGTTACGATCCAGCAGAACTGCATGTACCATCCCAACCACCAATCAACAAATTCAAGTCAGCATTCACCAAACCACGTCCAAAACAATCGGCAACTGCACCAGTTTACGTCCCAACACCACTTCACTCCTCACACAAAGAACTTCTCAAGACCAGGGCCCATTCACTTCTTCTCGAAGGCCGACTTCCGATCCTCCCGCCAGGTAGACGAGAATGGACAGGAGTTCCAGCCAACAGCATCCGACTGACATCAACACTTTCTTGGCCACCTACTGATTGGCCTTCCTGGTCCCCAGACCAACGAACACTATCACACGAGTTCGCCGCCATGACCCTCCATTCACACAGCACCCCACTACCAAGATCCTTGCTGAGGGCGAAGTTCAATTTCCTGTCCCTTCCCGGAAGTCTCGACATCCACAACGACGCCCTCGCAGCGATGATGAAACACAGGTTCAACCTCGTCCGACTCATTGCTCTCGGTGAAGACCCCACCTCTCCAGATGTCCAGATGTCTGTCCTCTCTGCGTTCGAGGCCCTACCTCGTGATCCCTCCCTCGATGATGTCCTGCACCGTCTGACGCATGTGCCTCTCCGCCTAAAGAAGAAATCCTAAGTATTTTGTGTATTAAAGGTAATATTGTATTTTCAATACAAAAAAAAAAAAATATTTGTAATATGTAACAAGTAACATTGATTAATATCATTGTTATTCGTTGCTTTCATTACAAAGTTGTCATTTTCATAATTGTTAAAAATTCAGGAGAATTTTAATCTTTTAAGGTGGGGGAAGTGTAATGTACATATTCTTATCTTACAAGTAAACATTGTCCGAATTCATTCCCGGTCCGAATATTAGTACACAATATTATTGTTGTTATTGCTTTGTCTATAAAATCCATTGTTTTAGCAGGATATTGTTCTACAAACTTTAATGAATTTAAATCTTTGTATTTACCTTCTGTTTAGACCATTTAATGTTGATTGTTGAAAGAATAATCCATTTTTGTACAGCACCAAAATTCCTGCACTGTATAATGGCTGCAGCAATGTACATTGTTTACTACACGCGTAGGAATATGATGGAATGTTATTAAATGCATTTTATCCTCAAAGACTTGTCAAATTGTTAATAATAGCTTTTCTTTGTGCATTATAAGATTATTTATACTATAAATTGCATATTGTTCATACATGTTTATTGTTAAACCTTAATGGTTCACTAGGAACTGTTTGAGACGCTGGCTGCGTAGGAATTACTGAAGTTGTCATGATGCAGCATTTCAAATTGTATTGTTATAAATGCATATTTAAAGCTACTGTTGCTTTGATGTATAGAGTTTAACTTCTTCTATGATTAAGAAGTAATATTTATGTGATTGTTAATTTATTGGAATAGTAGTTTTAATTATTGTTCAGGAATAGCCACATTACTTCCTTATATGCTGCAGGATACTGCACGATTCTGATTGGTTGCAGCTAAATCTGCAGAATCTGATTGGCTGTAGCCAAATCTGCAGCATCCGAAGGGTATATAAGGAGGTTCTCCTCTCAGTTTTGGCAACAGTTGCTAACAACGAACATCACTGTTCACTACATAGAAAACCTTAAAAGTAAGAACTCTAACATTGTAAAATCCTGAACAACATTGAAGTTACGATTTAAAAACGCACTTAACTATTTTACAACGTTCTAGCAATATATTTATTCTATTAACAGCTGGTTATCATTGAAGTTCTAGTAAATATACTTAGGAACATTTCTAGGAACTATTTTCTGATACTGTAAAGATGTTTCAAAAACTGAGCAACTGTTCGCCAAACGTTCGTCATTACTGTACCGCCATACTGAATAAACCGAAATGAATATAATTATTATGTTATCGATAATATGAAAGTAGATCTACGAATAAATGATGATTTTTGAAACTTTAATTCATCTCCGTCTTTACTAGAGTTTGCTGCCAGACTCAAACTCTAATCGACACTGATATTATCAAGAATCTTCATTGTAAGGTAGCTTACAGTATATATAAGTAAGGGCTTGTAGTTTGGGGACTCTTTTTAGCTCACCTGAGCACAAAGTGCTCAAGGGTGAGCTATTGTGGTCAGTCTGTGTCCAGCGTCCTTTGTACGTCGTCAGTCGTCAACATTTTACTTCAAACAACTTCTCTGAAACCACTGGGTGGATTTTAACCTAACTTGGCTGGAAGATTCCTGGGATGGTCCGTTACCAAATTCCTTCAATTTATTAAAATATATTGAAAACTTGGGTTGCCATGGCAACCAAAAGCTTAAAAACTGGAAAACTTAAAAAATCTTCTTGTCAGAAACCACTGGCTGGATTTGAAAATAGTTTTCACAGAAATGCTCCTTGGGTGTCCCTCTACCAAATTCCTTCAAATCATTTTGATTCGTTAAAAAACATGGCCGCTTTGGGGCGGGGCAGTTTTCCTTATATGGCTAATTTGAAAACTTTAAAAATCTTCTTGTCTGAAACCACTGGCTGGATTTCAAAGTAATTTCACAGAAATCTTCCTTGGGTGAATCTCTACCAAATTCCTTGAAATCATTTTGATTTGTTAAAAAACATGGCTGCCAGGGGGCAGGGCAATTTTCCTTACATGGTTTTACTGAAAACTTTTTTAAAATATTCTTGTCTGAGACCACTGGCTGGATTTCAAAATAATTTCACAGAAATGTTACTTGGGTGACCCTCTACCAAAGTCCTTGAAATCATTTTGATTCGTGAAAAAACATGGGCGCCAAGGGGCGGGGCATTTTTCTTTATATGGATATATGGAAAACTTTAAAAATCTTCTAATACCAATGGCTGGATTTCAAACTAATTTCACATAAATGTTCCTTTGGTGACCCTCTACCAAATTGCTTGTAAAGTGGATGCTATCAAAACAAAACACTTAATTAACCAAAACACTTTAATTATTGAAAAAAATAAAACAACAACATATCTGATAAACTTAATAAAAATGTTCTATTGTCTGGGCATTTTTTAGGGTGGGTCCGGTAAATGTTTATAAATGAAGCCTATAATACCTCAGTTTAAATTGCTACAGCTGTTGTTGATGTTGCTTATTTTTGAAGATGATTATACATGTTAAAATGATGAAGACTATGATGCTTAAGATACTGTTATTTTGGTGTTTTTGATGATGATGATGATAATGATTATGATGATGATGATGATGATGATGATGTAGTGGTGATGAGGCATGAACATAACAACCCAATATGAGAATGATAAGCAGGTAATATGCTAAAACTTTAATTTTTGGACTTCAGTGGCATGTGGGCTGACGGACTTGACAGCAGCACCAACTTTTGGTTTCTGAACAAAATAACTTGAGAACAAAAATTGCTATTGTAATGAAACTTCATACATAGATGCCTTGCTTGAGGTTGCATCTGGGGTGGTTGTGGTCAAGGGCACCATTACTAAAAAAAAAAAAAATGCTGTCTGTTTAACAACTTGAGTACAAACTGAGTTACAGTGTATGGGGTGTGACCATATACTCCAGGTCCAGCTAGCCCATTTCATTGTAAAAATATATTTGGATGGGCTTGTTGACTTGTTTAGACTTCCATAGCATTGGGCATATAGACTAGTATAGCTCGCAAACATTAACCTAATACTCGTCACCTCTATTAGCACAAATTATGCGCTCAAACTGTATTCTGTGTTTACACTCATTTTAGCCCGTGCACGTGTTTCACAAGTTTAATGATACCGTGACAGTATTTTCTTTGGTACACTGCAAATCATTATATCGCAATTCGCGGCGTCCATGGATCCCTATCCCGATATAGCCAGATCGCAATATAACTTTCCAGACCATTCATGTACATACGCACTAGCCTGTTTTCACGATTTGTTACAAAACATGGCTGCCAGGTGGCAGGACAGTTTTCCTTGTATGGCTTTATTGAAATTTCAAACAATCTTCTTCTTAAAAGCCATTATGATGCTTTACACTCAGGTGAGTGACCTCGGGCCATCATGGCCCTCTTGTTTTTATTATGAACTTCACTGAAAATTAACGGGAAGAAATGTAGTCTTTAAATTAATTCTATAATAAATACTATAAATTCTGGCTAATAGCTTTTTTAGCTCACCTGAGCAGGTAGTGCTCGGTGAGCTATTGATATATTGGACCTCTCCGGCGTCCATCATCTGTCGTCCGTATACCGTCAACAATTTTGATCTTTTATCGCGATAAAGACTACATTTTTTATTCAATCTTGACCTAACTTGCACAGTTTGTGTATGACCATAAAATCTCGTATGGGATTGTTATTGGGTCAGATCACACCAGTAACACTAGAGTTATTGCCCATTTTTCATGCAAAAAAAGTGCAAAAATGCTTTTTTCCAACTTATAGACTTTATTTACAATCCAATGTTAACCAAACTTTCACAGTTTGTGTATGACCATCAGATCTCAGCAGACGCCAAACATGGGCCAGATCGTGTTTCAAACACCAGAGTTATTGCCCTTTGTTTATTAAAAAAATGGACATTAATTCAGAATAGAGACTTCATTTTTTCATCCAATCTTCACCAATCTTGCACAGTTTGTCTATGACCATGAGGTTACAGTAGAAATTGAATATAAGCAAGATAGGACCTGAAACACTGGAGTTATTTCCCTTTGTTTGTGAAAAAAATATGCAAAAATGGACATTATTCAGGATAGAGACTTCATTTTTCATCCAATCTTCACCAATCGGGCACAGTTTGTCTATGACCATAGATTACAGTTGAAGTTAAATATGATCAAAATCGGGCCAGAAACACCAGATTTATTGCCCTTTATTTGTGAAAAAAATATACAAAAATAGACATTATTCACAATAGAGACTTCATTTTTCATCCAATCTTCACCAATCTTGCACAGATTGTTTTTGACCATAAGATTAAAGGTGAAATCGAATATAAGCAAAATCGGGCCAAAAATACCAGATTGATTGCCCTTTATTTCTGAAAAAAATTCAAAAATGGACATTATTCAGGATAGAGATTTCATTTTTCATCCAATCTTCACCAGTCATGCACAGGTTGTTTATGAACGTAAGACTACAGGTGAAGTAGAATATAAGCATGATTGGGCCAGAAATACCGGAGTTATTGCCCCTTGTGTTTGGAAAAAAACATCAACAAGTTATCAATGATTGGCTTGCACACACGATTTTTTATTCAATGTTGACTAAACTTATACAGTTTGCATATGACCATAAAAATTGATTGATAAAATTGTATATCCAAGAGTTGCAAACCTCGCATGCAGTGATTTGAACATGCAACATTGATCAGATGGCTTCAGAGCCTGCATTAACATCATTTATCATCATTGGACAGAAAATTATCAAAGAAAAAGCAAAACTTGACCTCATAGCACAGCCGTCGCAATTATCGCATTGCAACTAGTTCTCCAAAACTGTCTTTGAAAAAGACATCAAAATCTACTGTTTCTGCATTTTCCAGAATTGTCACTGACTTAATGAAAAAGGGTCAGGTAAGAATACCCAGAAAAATGATTTGCGAACCATTAGCAAAAAAAACGCACATCCACTTCCCAACTCGTACATTAGTTAGCTAATTGCACTCACTGAAGTTTAAATCAAAATTGATCCTATCCCCCTTTGCATTTTGTTCAGATACCTTAATTTTCAAACCAGTCACAACAGTATGGTCTTCATCTGTACAAGTTATCAGGTGAGCGTGTTGGGCCATCATGGCTCTGTTGTTTTCCATCCATCTCACAAAACTACACAATCTTTCCAATGTGCAGCATATTTTAGGAGCTAATTTTAAAGCCGCAGTCCAAAGAATATAATTCAATACATCTTAAATAGACATTATTTTTAATGAACATTTGTGACCATAACTCTTTCTTCAAAACTGTTTGTTACTTACAGAAGGCATTTTATAATGTCTGTGTTCGGAAACGCTGGTACGAACGGAACATACACTTATGTACATGCAGATTTACTCCAGAGGCATCACCAGGCAGCTATCACATACAGAAACTATTCAATAAAAAGTTACCAAAACTTTATTTTACCAATTTCAATGCGTTTTATTGTATTTTGACTATTAAGATGTCCATTAGAATCGATTTCTGCAAAGTTTTATTTTTATAAACACATTTATGGACTGCTGCTTTAATCAAACTGGGTATATATTAGTTCACTTTAACTGACAGGTGTAGCAGGATGTTGTGCCAAGACAGCTGTTGCGCCGCTCGATAGGGTCAAGATTTTGATGCAGGGTCATAACAAATACTACATGCACACAGGTACAAGTAATTTATTTATGTAAATGTTGTAGTTTGCTGTGAATGGTCTTGCTGTCAAGACTGATATAACTTGTATTGAAATTGTCATTCATTCCTACAAAATATAAATTGACAACTACATTGATGAAAAAATTTTTATATTTATTTTATGCTTTCCAGTGGTTTAAAAGGAAATATCAGTAAAATAAAAATCATTGTTTTAAAACGGTGAAAATAAAATTGGTTAATCACTGTTTTAAAAATCGCACTTTGATAATGGAACTTTTCACCAGGAAGTCGGAAAATACCAAAATAACGCATGTTTAAGCATAACAAATGAAAATTTGTTGGTTTCAGTAGAATATTGATTTTTGATTCACTCGTGATCATAGAAAATATATGTATTTTCTTGTGACTGTGCCACTTGTGAAAATATACATTTCTGTGATCACTCGTTAAATAAAATCGATATTCTAGCGAAACCAACAAATATCGTCTATGTATTTAATACTTCAGCTTACTGGAAATGTATTACTTAGGATTGAACAGTTGAATATAACACATTCAATTTCACATATGAATGTACCTTGGATGACACTTGTGTTTGTGTTCAAGTCACTACACTAAATCTTGTGACATGTCAGTAAAAACGGTTGTGAAATATTTCTATATACAGTGTGTTTGTCACTACACTAGCTTGGTTGCTAAATGAAGGAAATTGATTTCTGTACACCACCCAGGTGTGTTCAAGTCCCTACACAATGTCTATCTGAAAGAGGGCATAACTGGTCTCTACAAGGGGAACTACTTCCAGATGATCCGGGTGCTGCCGTACGGTGCTGTGATGTATGCCTCATATGACCTGTTCAAATCAGTAGGTTCACGAGAGTAGCTTACTACATCACTCTCCGTTTTGTCAACTTCACATATACGTATATAAGGAATGAGAGCATATGCAATACTTATCTAGCATAATTGTATGATTGAGCATTTGCTATCTTTTGTATCCAGTATAGTCAGGTGAAAAGACATGTGTTTGGCAAACATTATTTTTAAATAATCTACATTCAATTGTGGACTAGGACTGCTGTGATCAAAAATCTGACATGCCTACCACTCAGCCATTTTGACTCGCAGTCATTGTTGTGAATTTGTAACGTTATGTAAGTGATACACATGTTTTCCAAAATACCGTTGAAAATGGTTACAAATGCTTTATAACTTTGTCCATTTACTTCGATGATTTTTCATAAACGAAGCAATATATTTACAACATATTTCTTTGTCAGTAGTGTTATTTCGTTTCTTTATTTATGTTGTTTTGTTGTTGTGTTTTGTTGTTGTTGTTTTGGGTTGGTGGTGGGGGGGATTTATGACCAAAAAAAGAATCAAAATTGCTAATTCGTCAATCTGTGAACTTGTCCCTTTAACATTTGACGTCCATTTTATTGTACTCTTAGGGGAAGTAACTGTTATAATGTGTATGGCGCATACTCATCACAGCGGTTACTTCCCCTAAGCTGTCTGCAATAACCACTGCCAACACAAGTGAAATCCTTCTAGATTTTTATATATTTCTGTTGCTTTTATTTCATTCAGAAGAAGTTTTAATGTTCACCTGGTTTGATGTCTGACATAAAGATATTTTGTATTTTCAGAATTTACAGAAGTTCACCCACCATGTTCATCCAAATTTTGTTCATTTAATTTCGGGTTCATTAGCAGGTATGTAATTAAAACAATTGCTGGACATTCATTGCTTTGTAGATCAGTGTTTTCAAAAGAGCTTTTCTAAAATACTTAAGAAATAATTTTTCATTTATCTTTGCTTATCGGCCAATAAACAATGATTTGAAGATCTGGAATTAAACCACGAGAGCAAAACCTGAGTTGTTTAAAAGCCACACATCAGAACAACAAAGAGTTGTTTATTGGCCATTAAACAACGATAATTTTGTTATTTGTCTATAGAAAAATTAGCGAGTATCAGAGTAGAATTATATTTAACCTTTAATTACTTGTACAGTTTTGTCAAATCAAGACAATGTGATAAAAGTATTAACAGACTTTCCAGTTGTTGCCATAGATATTTTAAACTCCTCCCAAGCTTTTGTTAAAGGATTCATTTCCAAAGATAATCACAAACACTTCACAAGCTCTGCCACATGTTCTTTTGTGTGAAATAAGTAAACTGTTGAACACGTGACATTCGAGTATATTGATTGCATCAAACGCTTGATTAATTTGCATTTGATTAACATTTGAGGAAATGTTTATTGTTGTTGCTATTATAAAATGAAACATGTATCATGCGAGAAAACATGTAGCACAAGATTTTCTAAAGCTCAAAAAGCATGCCAGACCTCTGTCTACCAGCATCTCATAACTTGCTGGACCAAAATAAAATTTGCTGGACCGAAGAAATGTGTTTGAAATCTGCAAACAGTTGTCTGGCAGGCGGTCTAATTCTAGGAAAATAAATGCCGCTCTTACCCAAATTTGCCTGACATGTCCGTCAGACTGATGCCTTTTGGGAAGGCTGGTAACACCATATTCGAGTACTGCAAATGCTCAGTGTCTGTGACTGTGTCCCAGGTATGACGGCTGTGATTCTCACGTACCCGCTGGACGTGATGCGGGCGCGGATAGCGTTCCAGTTGAAGGGCCACCACATCTACCACGGTGGGATGATCGACACTGTGCGCACCATCTCCCAGCAGGAAGGCATCCAGGCTCTGTACCGCGGCATGTTCACCTCCCTCCTGGGCATGGCACCATACGGAGGTAAGAACGTCTGGCACCATACGGAGGTAAGAACGTCTGGCACCATACGGAGGTAAGAACGTCTGGCACCATACGGAGGTAATTACGTCTGTGCCATGCAGTGATTCTTCCTTCGTTTCAGCTGATTTCTTCCTTTTGAAGGAGGGCATATAGTAGTCGCACCATCCGTCCGTGGGTGGGGGGGTTGATGTGTGCTTCTGTCCGGATTTCCAAGGTCAAGGTCACAATTCAAGGTCAAGGATTTTTTGTTTCCACTCTGTTCCTTGTTAAAACCTGGAAGGATTTTAATGTAACGTCAGATTATTATTCCGATGTGTCCTGTACAACTCACATGATCGTCAGTCAAAGGTCAAGGTCACAATTCAAGGCAGAGGTCAATTATTTTTGTTTCCTTTCCATAGTTTCTAAACTTCTGGAGGGATTTTAATTAGGGATGGCAACGAATATTCGAATAGTGAAAACTATTCAAATAATTTAGGTATTCGAATACTTATCTGTTTATTAATTTAATTTTAATAAGCATATTTATAACAGTATTTTGTCAATGTCAGTCCCTAAAGATATAGCGTTTTCGTGTAACCTTAGCTTCTCTAGTACACAGGATATGTGTCAAAATCTACTTATCACCCTATTGTTATATCAACGACAGCTCCATCAGCTCAACAGTATTGCCTACGAAGATCAAATATTCAAATACTTCATCAATCGAATATTCGAATATCATTTTTTTTATTCGTTGCCATCCCTAATTTTAATATTACCTCAGATTATTATTCTCCATGACCAGACATGTTGCATACGACTCACATGCTCGTCTGTCAAATGTCAATATCACAATTCAAGGTCAAAGATTTCTGTTTCTCCCCCATGACTTTAAACGTCTGGAAAGATTTTAATATCACTTCAGATTATTATTTCCCATGAGCAGGTGGTGTGTCGTGTACAACTCCCACGGTTTTCGGGCAAACGTCAAGGTCACAATTCAAGGTCAAAGGTCAAGGAATTTTCTTTCTGCTCTATAACTTCCAAAAGCCTTGAAGGATTTTAATATTACTTTAGACTATTTTTTCCCATGACCGCATACCACTTACATGCTCCTCGGTCAAGGTCGGTGGGTCCATGGTTACACTTAAAAATCAAATATTAGAATGAACTTTTTGTAGGAACATCATTTTGGCCAACATGTAAGGAATGTAATAACTTGGTGGGAATGAAGATCATTTTGAGGCAGTGTGTCACACACAACAAACAGCTCTGTTGTTGAAATCTCAAGATATTTGTCTAGGGCATAATATTGTACTCTGACATTGTGTTTCCTTTCTCTGACAAGCATATGCTTCGCGGGCATACGTCACGTCCTGTGACAAGCCAAGTTTGATTTAGCAAAAAAAACAGAAGTTCCAGACTAATGTGAAAATTTGCCTCATTTTCAGATAGTTTAAGTTTTAAAAGTCATTGTCAGTTAGGTCTATTTGTATTGCTAACACTGAGCTCATATTTTCCTATTTCCAACTGATTACCCAAAGTGTATTTACAAATACTGCTAAAATTTGCTTTGTCTGTTTGAAAATAAAAAAGTTTTGGTGAATCCATTGATGAGGGTAGGGTATTTTCCTTCTCTGGTTTTGATGAATCCATTGATGAGGGTAGGGTATTTTCCTTCTCTGGTTTTGGTGAATCCATTGATGAGGGTAGGGTATTTTCCTTCTCTGGTTTTGGTGAACCCATTGATGAGGGTAGGGTATTTTCCTTCTCTGAAATGTTCCTGAACCTATACCCCTGATCATGTGACATGCAGAAAATGGTTGACCAATATATTAGTTGAAGGGGACTATAAATTCAGGTGAGAAGTCAGTTGTGGGGGAAAATGCATGATTTTAAAGAAATTTTGCTAGGGAAAGCCACCTGTATAAGAATACTGCTATATATAAGAACACAATGTAACAGTAAAAAATGTCTGATGCATTGTAGGCCTGTCATTCTGGGCATTCGAGCGCTCCAAAACATTGCTGCTGGCCAGGTTCCCCCAGGCGTTTGGCAGCCCGCACACAGACATCCAGCAGGGCCTCAGTCTGTCTGTACCGGCCAAGCTGATGTGTGGAGCCCTTGCGGGGGCTGTCGCACAGACTGTAGTGTGAGTGGGAAAACTAGAGTTGTGAAAATTCTCACATACTAGTATTTATATTTGAACGGAAGTGAGGTACAGTTTTACTATGTTAAAAAAAGAGCTTTTCATAACATGTACAGGAATTTATTTTATTGTTGACTAATAATGCACTAGTTTTTGTGATGTCGTGATAAATAAAAAATACGGCTGAACATTGTTAATCTTCTGCTTGAAGTTGAAGTCCAGAAATGTCACGGTGGAAATTATTCAGGTCTTTCTTCCATAATGATATTATTTTATATGAAATATATACGGTTGTCTCAAAGTTTTGGTTATGTCAATGCAGTTTTCTATCTCAACAAGTATTTTACTCTGAATTCTATCTGTTTGTCTCGAAGTGTTCTCTGTTTGTCTCGAAGTGTTGATGCCTGTAGTTGTGCATATTGAGGCATTAGCCAAGTTTGTAACACACTGCAAACCTCTTTTCCTTAATTTAAAAGTGCATGAATGAGTTAACTTTAATAAAAGAAGTAATCACTGGTTTAAAATTCAGTATATGTAATAAGAATCGCTATTTTAAATTACAATTTATTCAACAAAACATCCAACAAAGTCTATCATGGATATGTCGAACTACGGATATCTCACAGTCATTTGAGAACTTCCAGTGACAAAGTTCAGCTTTATGTTTAAATAACACTGACATAAAAGATATTGCAAATTTATTTGGCAAAAAAAAAAAACAACGGGAGAAAAACAACAACACTCTTAATTAAGTGAAATGCACCAGCTTATACATGCATTTAACATTGTTGTGTTTCTTTAGGTATCCTCTTGATGTGGCCAGAAGAAAACTACAGTTGTCGACAATGTTGTGTGAGCCACAAAAATATGAGGGGTAACAATTAACTGTATTACCTCCCTTAAAATAAATTCTGTTAAGTTCTAAAATGACACAGGCAAAATTTCTGTTGTTAAATTGCCATAAACAACTCGAAAAAGTAGTTTCGAAACTGTGAAATATAGTGTGCATTGTAATTTGCAGAGTATGTTGTCAGGTAATGTTAGAATCAAATTAATTTTCGCTTTATCATTGTTTATCTCTAAATATAAAATGCTTTTTCATTCTGATGCACGTATATATAACAACTCTGGCTAACTTTGGTTTGAATTCTTGCACATTAGAACTCACAATCGTTTATTTACAGCTAAACAACTCCAAATTAAAAATTATTTCTTAAACTAACCATGATGTTATGTGAGCCTCACAGATATGAAGGGTACAGATTAAACTCCATTATATTATAAACAAATCATGAATTATGAGCCGCATTAATATGAAAGGTACAGAGTTACTGTATTACCTCCCTTACATATTCAAAGTATATCCTTTTTGTGGCTTGTTGCTGACTCATTTTAATTTATGTGAAGATATTGTAAAAACGATATATGAACATTTATTGTGAATGTAACATTTGCACATAATTGCATTAAATAGATGGATTCACTGTTTACCATCACCAATTCTTTCCACATGTACATTTCCATGTATATTTTAGATCAAAGTATGTTTTTACACAGAACACTGACCTTTTCCAAATTTAAAATATGCCTAGTACATATAAGACAGTGTATGTTTTAGACCCTTGCTATAAGTGACCATCGCAACTTGTGTGCTTTTAGAAAAGCTGCAAACATCCCACTTAGATGTCAAGTATCATTGCCTTTCTTGTATTAATTGTCACACTAATCAGGGATAATTTTTCAAATGAAACTGATGAGTTTTTGTGACGCAATTATACCAAATGTTTGAATGTTGAAGTTGGTAAATTGTGACATTTCATTTGTAATAAACTTATAGAATTATGTATACATAGGGACTGTTTATGATTTGCACTTGAATTGTTATGTGTCTCAAAAATAAGATCTATAACACACAGTGTACGTTGACATTATTTTTCTGAAAAAATAATGAGTCCTGAGAATGCATATAAATGAAAACTATGGGTCTACATGAAAACTGCACATGTTTAGAAAAAATTATCACTGAGGCCATTAAGTTTTTTTCTGTGTTTCAGGCAAACCGACCCTACCTAGCAATACCCCCACACACACACCTAGGCTATCACAATCCCACCCCCTCCCAACCCTAAAGTTTTAGGCAACGATTGTTTTAGACTTATATGTGTCTTTAAAACAAGTTTAAACAAAAAACTAAATCCCGACCCTACCTAACTTTTTTGAGACCGTTGTCAGAAACATACAGTGTGTTTTTTTTGCCTAATAAATACATCTGAAATCTGCCGCCGTTTGCAGGAAGTCTCTGTGGCAGATCCTCAAGACTGTACACCAGGACCACGGCTGGGTAAAGGGGCTTTTCAGGGGGATAACGGTCAACTACTGGAGGGGGATCCCCGCCACCGCGATCTCGTTCACCGTGTACGAGTCAATGAAACAGCTCCTGGGGCTCGACACCGGAGTGTCCAGATAATGATTGTTGTGTCTCTTTTTCTGGTTTTTATTTGTTGACTGTAGGGCTGAGACGAATTTTACTCGGGTGCTTGACCCACCTCAGGCATATTTTATTTTAATGGTGCATAGATTTCATTGTTTATTGTGTCTCTTATTTGTTATTTGGTATAATCAATTAAAAGTTACTTTAAAATGTGTATTTAATTCAGCAATTCCTAATATGAGGTACCAGCAGGCTGTCAACTGATTCCTATATTTTGGAAAGAAATCCTAAGAAAAAAATTTTAATTATAATTCCTATATATTTTATATATTTTAGATTTTTTTTTAAATATTTTTGCGAAATGTGGTCATGCATGGGAAATGAGTCGGTGAACACTATATCAAGAACCTAAATGTTGATTTTTTTCTATCGCTTCGATTGCATCAAACTTAAATACTTTGATTATTGTAAGGTCATAACAGGCTTGTCCCAGTTACTAGCTGATCAGCATGTAAAGCAATTGTTATGATTATTAAAAAACAAGCTGTAAGAATTATCAATCTAGAATATGATCCCATATTACTGTATCCTTATAATAAAGGCTTTTTTACTATAAATTTCTTATATTTTATATATAAAAAATCAACAAAAAGTCCTTTTTTTTTTTGTTTACATATTCCTATATTGTTCCTATATTTTCTAGGAAACTTGGTTGACAGTCTGTACTGGTGAATAGGAATGATGATTTTAATTTGTTATTTTGTATTAAAAAACTTAACTGGTGTTATTTAAGATGCCTTGATTATGTCCAATTTACATTTTATGGGATAAATAGTTTTAAAATTAAGTTCATTATTAGCTCGACTATTCGAAGAATAGGTGAGCTTTCCTGCTACCCCTGGCGTCAGCGTCGGCGTCCGTGTCTGAATTTGGATAAAGTTTTTATTAGAAAGTCTTGTAACTTAAAAACTACTTAAGTTATTCACTTGAAACTTGGAATATACCTTTGTCATCAACCCCAATGTCAGGGGCATTATTCCCCATAACTCTGTTTTGCATTTTGACAGAGTTTTGTCTTTTTCACTAAGATTTTCTGGTTAAAGTTTATATTTAAAAGTTTTGTAACTGCAATGACACTTGGTCAGAACATTTGTCGCAATGATACATCGGCCGACTTCGAAACAGGGCCATGTGGGTTCAAAAACTAGGTCACTAGGTCAAATTGAAGAAAAAGCTTGTGAACACTCTAGGAGTCACATTTTTTGCCCAATCAGCATGAAACTTGCTGAGAACATTTGTTCTAATGACATCTTGGCCGAGTTCGAAAATGATTCCGATCCGTTGAAAAACCTGGGGGCGGGACAGTTTTTCTTACATGGCTATGGAAAAAGCTTGTGAACACTCTAAAAGTCACATTTTTGCCTGATCAACATGAAACTTGCTCAGAACATTTGTTCTTATGCTGAGTTCGAAAATGGTTCCGGTCCGTTGAAACTCATGGACGCCAGGGCGGGGGGGGGGGGTTAGTTTTCCGTATATGGCTATAGGAAAAGGTTTTGAACACTCTTGAAGTAAACATTTTTGCCCAATCAACATGAAATTTGCTCAGAGCCTTTGTTCTGACGATCTCTCGGCCAAGCTCAAGCATGGTTCCGGTCGTGTGAAAAACATGGCCGCCAGGGGGGTGCCATTTTTCCTTATATGGCTATAGGAAAAGCTTGTGAACTCTCTAGAAGTCACATTTTTTGCCCAACCTTAATGAAACATGGTCAGAACATTTGTCCCAATGATATACCGGCCGAGTTCGAATCTGGTTCATGTGGGGTCAAAAACTAGGTCACTATGTCAAATTGAAGAAAAAGCTTGTTAACACTAGAAGTCACATTTTTTGCCCAATCTTCATGAAACATGGTCAGAACATTTGAATTTATGATATCTCGGCGGAGTTTAAATCTGGGTCATGTGGGGTCAAAAACTAGGTCACTAGGTCAAATTGAAGAAAAAACTTGTTAACACTCTAGAAGTCACATTTTTTGCCCAATCTTCATGAAACTTGGTCAGAACATTTTTTTCCCAATGATAACCTGGCCGAGTTCGAATCTGGGTCATATGGGTCAAAACTAGGTCATTAGGTCAAATTGAAGAAAAAGCTTGTTAACACTCTTTATGTTATGATATATCGGCCGAGTTCGAATCTGGGTCATGTGGGGTGAAAAACTGGGTCACTAGGTCAAATTGAAGAAAAAGCTTGTTAACACTCTAGAAGTCACATTTTTTGCCCAATCTTCATGAAACTTGGTCAGAACATTTTTCCCAATTGTATCTCGGCCGAGTTTGAATCTGGGTCATGTGGGGTCAAAAACTAGGTCACTAGGTCAAATTGAAGAAAAAGCTTCAATTTCAATATGTACTTCAAAATTTTGAATGTCTGTTGTCACTTAAGTTTTTCAAACCATGATGATTAGACCGCCTTTCCATCAGTCCGTATCAGTAAATCCATATCCGTATAAAAATCTAACACATGGGAAATAGTTTGATAAATGAAACTCAAATGAGCAACCCAGGGCCCTTTGGCCCTCTTGTTCACATAGATTTTCAGGTTAAAGTTTTTATTCAAAAGTTTTGTATCTTCAATACTACAAAAGCTATTCACTTGGAATATACCTTTGTCATCAACTCCAGTATCAGGATGAACATTCCCCATAACTCTATTTTGTATTTTGACAGAGTTATGACCTTTTTCACATAGATTTTCTGGTCAAAGTTTATATTCAAAAGTTTGGTAACTTCAAAACTACATTAGTTATTTACTTGAAACTTCCAACTAACATTTGTCATCAACTCTAATATCAGGGGCAACATTACCCTTAGCTCTATTTTGTATTGTGACAGAGTTATGCCCCATTTTCACATAGATTTTCTGTTTAAAGTTTTTATTCATAAGTTTGGTAACTTCAAAACTACGTAATTATTCACTTGAAACTTGGAACTAACCTTTGTCATCAACTCTACTATCAGGGGCAACAATTCTCATAACTATGTTTTGTATTTTGACAGAGACAGAGTTATGCCCCTTTTTCACATAGATTTTCTGGTTAAAGTTTATATTCAAAAGTTTTGTAACTTCAAAACTACATACATTATTCACTTGAAAATTGGAACTGACCTTTGTCATCAACTCTTGTATTAGGGGCAACATTACCCATAACTCTTGTTTTGTACTGGTATTTTGACAGAGTTAGCCCACTTTTTACATAGACTTTGTGGTTAAAGCTTTTGTTCCAAAAATGTATTAACTACACAAGGCTTCACTTAAAAGTTTTGTATTTTAACAAATTTATGTCCATTCCACTATCCAAAATATGTTTCAACTGAAATACTTCGAATAGTCAAGCGCGCTGTCCTCTGACAGTTCTTGTTATAAGTCATTATGTGTGTAAGAATTAATTTTAATATTGGATTTGCTGTAAACTGATTTGTTATTTTTACTGTGAAATCATGGTTTTATGCTTTTAAAAATACTTGTATTAGTATTTTATAAAGCAGCTCTTAGTTATGTATTAGTTTTTTTATAAAACAGCTCTTATTCATATATGTATGTATTTTGTAATACAAATTCTTATTCAACATATCTCAAGGAATATTTTGGACTTTTAGTTTACTAAGTTTATCTCGGATTTAGGGATTTAGTGTTCGTCACATTTATTGTTTTATGCCTTCACCAGTTATATGTCCTTGTAACTGATTTGAAGCTAAATCAGTATCATAATTGGGAACACTATGCATGCACTTGTTATTAGACTAGTTATTTCTTATTTAAATTATTTTTTATTTGTTTTTATCAATGATCATTATTCAGTTAATGTACCATGTTATGTTTAATGTCAAAAATCCTGATATGTCAGTCATAAATAGACAAATAGAATATTAAAAATAATACCTGTATTTTAGCAAGTTGAATGAAACATGATTAAAAATCGTTTATAATTATATACATGTAAGCTAAACAATGTTGTCAGTTATTTAAAGCAGGCCCAGTATTGCTTTTTATGCCCCCACCATCAATGATGAGTTTAACCTGTCTGTGGGTACATACGTATGTACATACGTACGTGTGTATGTATATTTTTACATTTTCTGTGAAAAATATTTCAAATTGACAGGTATTTTTTTTAATTTGTGTCTTCTAATTTACATTTCATAGTACCAACCCCGATTCAAAGAAATTTAGAGTCAAAAATTATTTGTTATGAAAGTTTCTCATATTCAACTGATGTGAAACTAAATTTAATGACCAGGGGCTTACAAACCAGTGCTATTTGGTTGCTTTTCGTATTGAAATAAGAACATAGCACTAGTTTTGATGACTGTGATATAGAAGTAAGAAAATTGCACTATTTTCGGTTACTGCTAATAAGAATTGCTGGTAAGAGCATTGCTTAGTTTTTAGCTCGACTATTCACCAAATAGTTCAAGCTATTGGTATAGTACTCACCCATTTGTCTGCGTCATGCATAATGTTTTGGTTAAGGTTGCGTCTAACAAGTCCATATCTTGAAACTGCTATAGATATTCAATTGAAACTTTACACATGTCTTCAGGGTCATTATGTGAGGTCACTGACCAAGGCCCATAACTGTCACCACCATTTTAGCAGAATTATGCCCTTTTTGTACTTAGAAAAGTCAGGTTAAGGTTTGCGTGCAAGAGAAAATACTCTACTACAGATATTCAATTGAAACTTCACACATGTCTTTGGGATCATTATGTGAGGTTACTGACCAAGTCCCATAACTCTGACCTGCAGTTTAGCAGAATTATGCCCCTTTTTGTACTTAGAAAATCAGGCTAAAGTTTGCGTGCAACAACTTCATATCTCTATATCTACTACAGTTACTCAATTGAAACTTTACACATGCCGTCAGGGTCATTATATAAGGTCAGAGGCCAAGACCTATAACTGTTACCAGCATTTTAGCAGAAATGTGACCCTTTTTGTAGTGATAAAGGCCCATAACTCTGACAACGTGGTTGAATAGTCGAACACGCTGTCCTGAGACAGCTCTTGTTCTCACTCATTATTCTATGAATGCTTGTGGTATGCATGTTAGCATTTTTGACAACAACTACTTTAAGATATTCCATATTACAAATATTTATTATGTAAATACATAGCCTTATCTGTTGATAATACATGACATCGTTCAATATTTCGACTGCTTTGTATGATTGAGGCATGTGATTATATATACCTTATAACAGGTATACGGACATTAGTGATGTGTTATTAGGACAGTTATTTATGTGTATAAGATATGTGGTTATTTATATAAGTAATTTATATTACGTAAGGTGTATATATAATTCGCTACTATTTATTGAAGTGTGTGATTTATATTGTATAAAGGGTTAATTAAATATGCAGAATGTTTTATTAATGCAAATTAGGTGCACTATATATCTCATGTACCAATTTCAAAACCACTTTTCACAGCAATTAGTTATTTATGCATCATAGTTCGCTATAGCTAACTAGGAAAGGCAGAATAACACACATATTTATTGTGACCTAGTGAAGGAGGGTGAGTCCACCCCAATTAATTTCATACAATTGTTACACTAAAGTGCAATAAATACTACAACATAAAGCAAATTTATTGCATTAACATCTGGCGTATATTACACAAATGCTAGTGTTACGTTATAATGGTTAATGCAGAATAATACTTACCTGTTTTTAAGCATGTCTCCTTTTAGAATGTATTTCTATTTTATTGTTATCAAACTTTACCAGTGGAGCAGCTCAGAAATCAAGTGCAGAGAAAGTTACGTTATGTATTGTAAGTTGGCACACTGATGTAAATTTTTGAATTGTTTAATTTATTCACAGATGTTGTCATATAAAATTTCTGAACTTGTTAAAAACCTAAAAGATTTGTTCATGGTAAGGCTTAGAAACAACCCATATAAATGTGTGTGTGCATTTTTTAGTTTGTATATGTATTTTTAACTTCATTCTTAACATTTCATCAGCACTTTTTTAACTTTTTTCTACACTCTGAAATTAAAACGATACATAATGCTTACATTGTGTGCGCAGCTAGTGGTTTTATATTGCCTTATTTTGACATGGAAATAATGTTGATTTTATCATTTGCTGTTGTGGCTCAAACATTTTATCTTTTTTGCATGTTTCTTAAGTTTTAATTATCCACTAACGTAATGTATTTTAACAAACAAGTTTTTTTTTTGTTTAAATGTCATTTCGGTTTTAGTTTCCTGCTTTAACAATGCTGAAGAAATTGTTATTGTAATGATACATGATTGTGTTAATAAATAAATTATTGTGATTAGTGCAATAATAGTCAGTTGAAAGAAATCATGACAGCATTTATGTTATTCAGAATGAAGTATCAACGAAAAAAATCTCATGAATTTTATGTATAGTCAAAATAAGAACTTTGAAGTACAACCAATGGACATTTATTAATTTGCACTACAATAAGTACTTCAAATTAACAGTTACTATGTCTGTTTTTCGAGATTGATTATTAAGGGTCAAAACTGGCACAATTAATAGTACTGTATGTTGAGACATTTTTTGTTTTATTTGTATCACTGTGTATAAAATTTACTTGTTACTTTATAGGTATATGTGTATTATCAGCGCTTTCGTTGCCAAATTTGGCATCACTGTGACTTTTGTCTGTGTTTCTTCATGTTCAGTCGTGCCTCACAAAAATTAATGTTTTGTTTGCTTTATTGTTTTATATTTTATCACATATGTTTTGCCTATATTTCAGTTAATAATCCAGTTTTATGAATGCAATTGATGGATATGCCAATAAAACCAGTGCTGTATTAATTGGTTAAAACTAGGTGTTCAACATTTGGTAATATTCGCCTTACTAAGGAATCAAATATTGCAGAGACGGTTAAACAGTGATCCATATAACATGGGCCTGCATCTGAAAATAGTGTGACACCAACATATCTCAGACTGCTAATGTATTTTAAACATACCACAGAACATCTCAGACTGCTGACTGTATTTTAAAGTGGGAACCATATTACAGCTAGCTATAGATTAAACAAGGAACCATGAGACAGCGCTCCATATTTAAACAGACAACCATGAACAGACCTCTTTACTTTAAACAGGGAACCATAGAGCAGCTGGATATATTTTAAATGGGAACCATGGGACAACCCTCTATATTTTAAACAGGGACATACCTCTATATTTTAAACAGGGAACCATAGAGAATTGGCTAAATTTTCAACGGGAACCATGGGACAGCCCTCTATATTTTAAACAGGGAACCTTTGGACAGACCTCTTATTTTAAACAGGGAACCATAGAGCAGCTGGCTATATTTTAAACAGGAAATCATCGAACAGCTACTTATATTTTAATCAGGGAGTTGTAGAACAGCTGGCTATATTTTAATCAGGGAATCATAGAACAGCAAATTGTGTTTTGAAAAGGGAATTATAGCGCAGCTGGATATATTTTATACAGGGAACCATAGAGCAGCTGACTATTTAAACAGAAAGCCATAGAACAGATGACTATATTGTTAAATAGTATAACAAGAATGTTATGAAGGAAGAGTTTAACAGAAATATTGTAAGTGCAAATGGGGTGGATTGTTGTGCACTTTTTCCCAAATATGTCTCGGGCTTTTCCCAGAGACTTCTCGCGAGTTATGTATGTTTAGCATCTAAATCTAAAGAGAAGTGAATATAAAGGATTTACAGGAGTGCCCAATAGTGTTGATTTTATTTATCTTTTGATCAAGATAGTATTTGAAATATTCCCAATATTCGTATAGTAGTATTTATATGTGAAAAACGATTTATTTATTGTTAAAATAAATAATGCATTTATGATTCCACGACGCGTTTATTTTTTCCTTTAAGTATTACATGTACATATTTTTCTGAGTGTCTGAGCTGTTGAATTTCAACCTTTTTATGTTGAAATTTGAATGTTTTCGGACAATGCCAGAATTGGTTTTTGTTGTCATTTTTGTCACAGTAAGTGCATTTTCTAAGGAATATGTCACATTATAAACTGTAGATGCAGTTGAAGGTTTATTGATTTGAAAAAAATGTGCTGAGATTTTTCTTGCTGAAAGACCTTTTTGATTGATCCAAATCCACCATTCCTCAGTGGGTAAAATCTTCCCCACAAGAATTTGTTTATATGCTTGCTCGTGTTTTAAATAAATTACGTCCCTTGGACCATAAACAAATTCACTTATGGTCTTCTAGTCGTTTCCCTCATAGAAATTGTCTCCCTTTTACCATAAGTCTTAGTGTAAGCGAAACAATCGTAATTATTTGAACAAGTAATTGCACAATTTCTTATATGAGATTGTATCGAATGTACATGTATATTATTTGTATAGCACGTTTGCGCTTAGCTTAACGTTCAGGGCCCGTATTCACACAGCTCCTTTAGGGAAAACTTTAGTAAATTTCTCTGGCTGTTTAACGTATAGGTCTTTTTAAATTCAAATGTTTGAACTAGTACATATTGCTTAGATGTTTAGGGTGTTTAGCCCTTTTGTAAAAAGAAATCACTGGATTTCACATAGACAATTTGATCTGAATTTTTCAATTAAGTGCAACTTAAATAAGTTAAGATTTCCTTTAGGAACTTTTTGAATACCAGCCCTGGGCTGGTTTTCTCAAAGTTCCTAAGGTAAATCTTAACTTAAGTTAAGATTTCAGATAAAATTTAAAATTTTCTGCATGAAATCTAATTATTGCTGTGTACAAAATGGTAAAATGTTAAACATCTTAGCTATATTTACTAGTTTAAAACATTTAAATGTATAAAGAGATATATATGAAACAGCCAGAGACTTAAGGAATGTTATGAATTTAAGAAATTTACTTAGTTTTTTCCTAAGGACCTTCTTGAATATGCGCCCTGGCCAGCATACGGACAGGATAGCCTAGCTGTCAGCTATAATACCCCACGTTTGCCTCGGTTCCTTAGACGTTGTGTGGTCTAAATGGAAATGCATAATCAAGCTCCACAATTTATTTATACAATAAATCACGTCGACTATTAAGTTTCTGTTTCTTAACTATAAATATAAGTATGTTTAAATAATTCTTTTTTCAAATGTTGACCCCATAAACGCTAATAGTTTCCTTTCATACCGTATTTCAAAACGCTATAGATCATTAAATTTAATTTCCGATCTAAATACGCTTCTACCTGCAAATTTACAGTACTTATAATGTGCATATTGTTGAGAACATAAAAAACGCATTATTTAACCAGCTCCCTTCTTTGAAATCTTTTCTCTCTGTGACGCAATTAAAAATCTCGCGTATAATCAAGGCGAAAAGAGAACGCGCATTTTCAATTAAATTTGATGGCCATATGTTTTTAAGATGAAAAGAACAGGCGAGGAGCGCTTTCAACTCGGATCTTCGTAATGTATATAAATCGCTGGTTGTATATCTTAAAGAGCGTTTGAAGTTCAGTGGTTTGTCATATGTTTGACAGACATATTTAAAACTTGTCAAACTGAATCTGTTTTTAAACACCGCTCTTAAACATAAGTGATATATAATCTTACCAAACTCATCTCGTCTTTTGATCTTAAAGGGAAAACTAGCAAACGTTGAATCATTTATAGGGAGAGATGGAAAATCCTCGCGGTGACTTCTTTCTTACAGGATGAGCTTATGTACATAGAAACTACGATGAGGAATTCCCCATTCCTGGCCGGGAACAGATCGCTCGGTTATGAAAATATTCCGGATGAGCCGACGGGTCGTTGTCGCGATTGATATTGTGTATCGAACCTTCACGTATGCACGAGATTTCCAAACGATATTTCGCTGTTTGTATATGCGGATAAAACGCGGTTTTTAGATACACAGATGTAGGTTTGCAAGCTCGAATGCATTTGTGAATATTGTGAAATTACGTGATATATATTAGTACCATATTTTGTGTTCAATTATCAACTGCACGGTGATGCATATTGCTACCCTTTAGACACCAGCTTTGAGGTTTGAGTTATGCTGATATAGAGCGAGACTGTATACCCATTGAATCCCAAAATATGTTGCTTGTTTTATTTGAATTATTATTTTCTTATCGTGGCTTTGGTAACCTCCGATCGGTCGCCGATACATATTGATCAAGGCGTGCATGATCTAGAATAACACTACATATGCAACAAGCATTTGGTTTTTATTCGAAATCGTATTTATATATCTCAATATTGCTCTAATCTTTGTGTGAGCGTGCGTCGTTTCTTGTAGCGTCGTTTCCGGGAGGCGGGTCGCCGGGACCGTTACGAAGGGCGACATCGACGCCTGTAAATTTACAGACAGCTGTGTTCGACTGGAACGGCGAGGCGTGCAGAGCAAACACGCTCTTAAATGACTGCAAATAAAATGAAAGGACCGCCTTTGTTGAGAACCAAGCCGCGCATTGTAGCAGCCGACACCCCGGGTGGGAAGTCCGTGTAGTTTGTTCCTTTCAGAGACGCTGTTCTACTGTTTGCCAAAGTCTTTAACGTCAAACCTTGTCAACATCCACTCTTTTTGTACAAATATATGTCACTGTCGTGATTCATACTGGTGTATTGTCCGCAAAAAAAAAAAAATTAAATGAAATACTCCCAGCTATTCAGAGTTTGCTTCTAAATAGCTACCATTTATCTATTCTAATAAGTATTCATGAACATGTTACAGACAGTAACATAAATCATTCTTAATCACAAAAGATCTAAAGGTGGCGGAGAGAGTTCTGTCGACAGCCCGTGTTGATCTTTGCTTGTAATAATTCATCCCATTTTAAAGCTGCTTGCTCCGATTTCCCGATCAATTGCCCGGCTGTACATTGGAGTTTTTGAACAAGGCTTTTGCGCGCGTCGAGCCTTAAACCTCGAGCGTTTCCACGGTGTTTGACTCAACAAGTTTAACATAACTGAATAGCAAAAGTTGTGCATATAACTCGCCCTAAAGCGTAGTATATAAATGGGGCCTAAAAAGCAATTCGCATGTAATAAAATATTCATCCAAAGAATTTTATTCCGGATACTCTCGAACTGATTAATGAAGCTGTCTGTGAGCACTGTGGTCGTCTATATTTACGCCTCGCACCGGTGACCATTCGCGCACCTTTAATTAATAACCGGCGTCATTGGAGACAGTTTCACGTTAGCTGTTGTTGTTCTGCATACAAAGCGCCTTTCATCGACAACAAAACTAATTCGCCGTCAACTCCACAAAGGCGCATTGCTGCCCGCTGACATGCCTCGCAAATAACGCTACAATATGGGGTGTGGGCTTTTGCGGGAAGTATTGCCATCATAATATGCCAGAATGCTTTTGGGTGTTCTTTGATAAATTTGCTGCACAGGAATCAATTTGAACAACCATATTTATTTAAAGTAGAGTCCTTTTCTCCTCCCTCCAATCACCACCATCACCACTACCATCACCACCACCACAATCATCATCATCAGCGTCATCATCATCTTCTTAATCATCATCTTCACCATTATCATCGTCATCATCTTCTTTTTCTTCTTCTTATTCTTCTTCTTCTCAGTGTCCACGAAAGTCCCAAATCCCTTACTGACCACCAGGTCTGGTAATCTTTTAATTATTACTGGTCCGAACTCCATTTTACTGGCCACTCAAACAGATTTAGCTTACAAGAAGGTACTTGACTACAAGTTTTCACCAGACAGGAGGGCCAGTGTTCTGGCAATTTTAATTGGACCTTGTACAGTTTTTACCGGCTTTTGTCCGAGGTCTGATGACTTTCGCGGAGACTGTCTTCTTCTGCTTTTTTTTCTTCTTCCCCATTATCATCAATACAGGACAAAAGTTATCTACCCCAGTGCTTAACGAACAACCAATAAACACTTGTAAACGTGTTATTACGTCACCACAGTCCGGAAATCTGACGACCTCATGTCTCAAACACGGAATATTAGTAGCGTCCTTAACCAGCTTGCAGGGAGAAACACGTAGCACGTCTAATCTGAGCATATTACTTGACTACGGATCACATTATCCGAGCACATAAATCCACAATAAAGCAATACATTTCCGCAGAATGAATACAGGGCTCTTAAATGAAATGTTAATTTCTCCGAAATATCGCTGTCATCAAAGCGCCGCAAGATCGTATAACGGCTGTAAATCAAAGTTAACTGCTCGGCTTCCTTATGGTGTTCGTTTAATCTCCAACAGCCATGATGGTTGCGGGGACATTTTAACCATTTACCACTTCCCCCAGATTGTGTTGTAATGGACATTTAGATTTCTCAGAAAGAAACAGAATCGGCCATAAAGCCCAAATGTCGCGAATACAGTGAAAACATCCTGTTCCGCCTGTATTCGGATCAGATCTACAAATAATTATGGGGGAAGGCAGTATTGGGGAGTAAATAACATTTTGTAATATTAACCAAAATACAACACGTAGTACACATATCGGACTGTATGTGAATGAACACGTGCTCGCTGAAAAAAAACACCACTAGTACCGCCATGCATAAGTTTTATAGTGATTAGGTTAAAATATCACTTTAAATGATTATTGTATGTTATATTTCCGCGCATCATTTTGTGATAACATGCACCGGCATGTAGAAAACCGCTGGTGTTTCAGCGTCGACTGCGCTTAATTAACAACTGATCTTCCCTCTGGTAAAGCATTGTAAATCACGCTATTTCTCTATAGTCAGTAAATAGATTGCTCTCAGATAGATAATGCACGGCGATGGCGTACAAACACACGCGTGTTTACATAGTGCCTGCAGTCAGAGTGGACTCCTGACCACCCATCCCGTTGTCCTGAGGTCTAATTGACCACGAATGTTTGGCCATAATCAATCTACAAGCCGGCAAACAATCGAGCTGTCAATCACGAGCGACCTCTTCAAACATTGTCACCGGTTTATTAACGGCAGTCTTCGTCATCAAATATTATCTTTTCTGATAGCGCCCCACCGAAGTTCGCGCTGGGACGGGCGAGTATTAAACTACGAAAACCGCGCGATTTGTCATGGCCGTTTCGCTTATTCCATTGCAATCCCAAAGATGTTGTCCATAATGATTTACGATAAGGGGATTTGCTGTGGAGAACATTGTGTTCTGGATTAGATGGAATGCTTTTGAAGTGGCCATGTAATTGTCGAACCTGTCAAACGCCTGTCGATAAAGATTACTCCTTGTCAGCATTTATCAGGGTTTTATGGTCCGGCTTACGCCCTATCTGTTAAAGCGATTGACAGGTAGTGTCCACTAACATCCGGGTCCTGCAGCGGCCTGCGGTCACTCCTGGGTGGCCAGTGGCCGTCACGTGGTCATCTCGTCCACAAAACTCTCGGTACCACACTGTGTCACATTGCTGAGGGAAATACATGAAATGCCGGACCTGGTTTTCCAAAACAAATGCATTTCTTTTTTGTACTGGTAAATTTCTTAATACAACGCCTATATGGTTATTTTGTCGTAGTAATGTAATGTAATGTAAAACTGCACTTTACATATGTATTAATAAAACATCAACTGCATTCTATCTTTAATGCCATATTTTTAAAATAAAGAAAAAAAGTCCAACAACATAACACAATCTTCACGTTTGCCTTATTGAGAAAACTTCAACAATTAATACGAATGCAATGCATATATAGATATAGATTAGCATATTATTATAAATTTAGACTCAAGTGTCACTGAAACAGACGATTTTCATGCACTGTAAAAACTTGTCGAAACAAATACAATATTTATGTTAAAGTTATTTGATGTGTCAGGTATTTCTCAGAACAATGTCCACACTAAATCTGAGCCAAAATTAAATAACTAATATCCTGTGTTAAAGGTGGCTCTGTCTCCAAACAATTGTATATCCTATATTTTGCAATGTAAATGACATTACACGTACGTGAATACGTGTGGAACACAAAGAAGTGAAAATGAAATAGAAATGATTGATATACATGTACTACATGTACATGGTATTTTTTACAACAACAAATCAATAAAAATGGAAAATATAAAAAGCCCAAGTGGGTGTCGAACTCACAACACAGGAACAGTAAAGCTTTTTTTTTAAACTGACCATCTTAACTGTTACTGTCTTCGAAGAATACTGGGCTGCTATTTACAAAGCACCTAAGGGAAATCTTAACTTAGGTTGTACTTATGTGAAAATTTCAGATAAAGTTTTCTATGTGAAATCCAATGATTTATGTACAAAGAAGGCTGCAATACTAAACATAAAAGCAATATTTACAAGTTTACATATAAATATAAAATGACCTATACATGAAACTGCCAGAGATTTACGGAATTTTATGATTTTATGGAAGCTACTTAAGTTTTCCTTAAGGAGCTTTGCGAATACGGGCCCTGGTCTACAGACCGTGGTTACGCAAGATACTCCTAATTCTGGCGTAAACTGTAAGCAAGAACAGGGACATACAAACATGAGGTTATAAAAATTATAATGATTTTTATCTCGCAATTTATAACTTTATAAAACTTGTTTACATTTATTTTATGCTAATAATAATAACATAATTTATGAAAAATGCCCCCCCCCCCCCCCCCGCCACCACCATTAAGGTTCTTTTCGTATACCTGGTCCTTAAGTAATCATGTGTCTCTACACTCGAACACAGTGCAAGCATTGTCAGGAATTTATTCCCACTGAAGGAAAACTGTTTACAATGCTTCCCATTCACAGGCCCGCTTTAAACTCGCATAAATTACTGCGCTAATTATCCCCATTCGTCATTAAGATCTGTAAATCAACGCGTTAAAAAGTCATGCGTATGATACCTCCCCTAATTTCGAACAAGCATTAGGCCGAACCGACTAACAGAAGTTTTCAGTCACTCACATATCGATACAGAAGTCACATTTCAATTGAATCAATTCTCCTAAATCAAACACAGTATTTCGGCAGTGGCGTAACTGCGCATCATCATGTACGCGAGTGCAAATAAATCGTAACGCTAACATGCAAGAACGTTATAAAATATAAGAGAAAACAACCTTATATAATTATTTTTTTTTAGGAACCCTGGTCAAAATGAGCATGTGCATAATTCACAAATATCTGATGGACAACACTGTATCATTGTACATGAATACAAAGGTCAGCACTTTGAAATCTGAGATGCACTTTTTTGATTGAGCGAATTACATATAGTTGTAAATGATGTTTAAATAATCATATAACACCTAAAATTTAAGTTTTTACAATGCGAATACTCAAAGTTAGTCCAGGTACGTACCTATCCGTGATATTGTTATTAAATGGCTTTGAAATGACCAGTATGAACACCAAACAAAGAGATGAACTTAATCCTGCAATCTATTTATAACTCAAGGATACTTGTTTTTGTGCAGATTATACACTAGTACCGGTACATAATATCATGTGCGTTCAAGGGGCTATTTTCCTTCCGTTTAAAGGAATCGTTTAAGGAATGTCTGGCGTCTCCGTGGGGTATTCCACTCTGTGTATTGGTCCACCATAAAATTCCTCTGCAGCAGTGTATTGATATCAGCTGATAAGAGTCGCCACACTGTGACCACAGCAGGGTGCCAATACACAAGGATACAATAACCCAGATTTGGGGGGGGGGGATAGAAGAAGGATTAAACTAGGCCTTTCAAGTGCATGTACAGTAGATGTTTTATTGTTTAAAGTGCATGTATGTACAGGAGCTGTTTTATTGTTCTCATGTTCACTTTCGTAGAACATGAAACCAATTAATATTATATTTGGCCTAAAAGCGGAGCAAATCACATGGATCTTGATGTACGTATTTTTCGGACAAACCAGCTCCCTTTGATGCATTGTGCTCGCAAAATAATGTGTGAAAATACGACCTATCAAATTAAAAGATAAATTTAACACGCAAGGGTATTGCCATAAATCAAGTTTATTAATCAGACTCGGAGTATCGGGTTCGCACTTAATCGACGGCCGGCTTTCAGTATTGAACAGGTTAATCATCCGCCTAAAGTTACATGGATCATTTATTTGAAATATAGCACTGGTGCCGAACGTTGGAGTGTCCATAAATTTTAAAATTTCTAATGACTTTGCCGTTCGAAAGTTGGCTTTATTTTCAAAGACATAATTCTCTCTGAAACAGACCTGTGATTGGTATTGTGTGCGAAAGGCAAGCTTTTGTGGGGAGAAGATCGAGTGTAGTAGCTAACAAAAACACAAACACACACTAGAAAGCACTCGGAGAGCGCAGCCCTACACCTATACTGTGGCGGTTCGGTGGTCTAGTGGTAAAGCACTGGCTTCACAAACCAGGGGTCGCAGGTTCCAGCCTTCCGCTACACCCTAACCTACTAACTCGTCTTTCGCATGAGACGTTAAACCGAGGTGCAGTGCACTAGGTGCTTCACACCTGGCACTTAAAGACCCAGGGTTGCCTCTGGAACGGGGCGTCTTCTGTATCTTTGCACTATCCCGCTTAACCCAACTAACAATTTGGGGGTGATAGCCATATGGGTGTGAATCCCGGTGCACTCGATAACAATTCTCTACACACACCTACACCGAGGAAGCCAATTAGCCCTATCTCCCAAAAACTAAAGACCCCTTTAAATAACTCACGGATCCCGAGTGTGATCCGGATCACCAACAATATCTATCTTCACTGGCCCATTTTCAACCTCAGAAAATTTCATGCAAATCCATTCATAACATTTTGCTAAATAAGTCGCCAACAGACAGACCATCACTGTCAGGAACATTACATCACTGGCGAAGCTAACAGACGGGCGGGTGGGATATTGGGGGTGGGGATTGCGTTGGTGTTGGGAAGGGGATATTTTTCATTATAGTTGTCAACAGACAGAAAGTACAAATGTAGACATGTAGCAAATGCAAACTAAATTTGGCTGCAATTTTCTACTCCTGCTGGTTTATTTAAAGCTGCCTATCAGAAAGTTAATTTGTATTTAATTAAACATTGCAATCAAGTTGAGAATAAATGCGAGTTTGAAAGCTTGTTTTAACCTCTCGGATTGACGTCAATGTCTTTGCTGTCTTTGACAGAAGGTTCGTGATTAACTATCTTTTGATATGCATTCATTACAATTATTGTCAGACTTTGGACTTTGATGTGTCACGACAGATAGTTTATTGAGACGAATTTGTAGTTAAATATTTACCTCTGTCCACATAGCGCATTGTGTACACATCGCATCGACATGTTCATTTTAATTTGGACAAGTCTGTAGTCATAAATAAGCAACATACGATGGCTTTTCCATTCACGACTTTTCACATATTTCAAGCGTTCTATGATAAGGTTGTTGTCTAATCGGAACGCGGAACAATGCCTCTTCAAAAGAAAACCAGCAATCTAGAGATGAAACCATTCACAAGTTTGAACTTTTCAAAACGTTTCCAAGTTAAAACATTTTGTTTGATTTCTCAAGATTGTTTCCTGGGGACTAATGGCCTGCATAATTAATTTACGACCCTGTCCTGTCAACTACATTAACATTAAGATGATTTGACCAGTAATTTATGTCATCGCTTTCGGGTGTTATTTCACTAGGCTCCTAAATCAAAGATGGTGACTATTAAACGTTCTTCAAAAGACGATAACTTGCAGGGAATGTGACTGGAATAGGAAATAAGACTCCCCATAAATTGGAAAGACGCCATAGCACGACGATAAATGTTCCTGGCCATATTTCACAAAGGTCTGTGTCCGCAAGACGCTGATAGACCGAAAAGACGCCACCATGCGGGTCTTTTATTCGGTAAGTGCACGGAGATGTTAGCAATCTCTGGATAGAACCTATATGCATGTGCCATCAGTTTAACTTAACATTAAAGTGCGTTACGTTGATACGAATAAATGGAATTCGACTGCTGTTTCAAACGTATATAACATCTTCTTTGCAATATCATACTTTACATAAATTATATTTTGATGAAAACTAAGGTAAATACATATAAATTTGAACTGTGTATGAAATTATTTACGAAATACCTTTTATTCGAAGCGGATTCAGTGACCTTAATATGTTCAACCATAAATATTAGACAAAGCACAGTGCTTCACCTATTATCGGTCCACTTTAACATCAGAATCATGAAGCCTTTTTATCAGTGACATATTTATCATCAAATTAATGGACAGGTTATTTTTTAAAAGACTCCCAAAAGTAAAATTGAGTTATACATTCAGCAAAGTTAATATAACGCACGAAATGGAAATTGTTGTATTTTCTTTAAGAATTTCAGTTGCGCCATGGTAAACACGAAATTCCTTCGTATGTTTTCCAATATTTTGATATTAACACATGTATGTACTATAACTCAAATATTCATATCTGACATTTAAAGCTGAAATTCTTTTAAATAAAGAAAATACAACAATTTCCATGTCGTGCATTATAACTTTTGTTGAGTGCACATGGATGTATTAATAACTGTGTTCAATGTCGAGCTAAAAGATTCATTTAAACATTATTTTGTGCTACAAAAATGGTAACTCATTGCATGGAAAAACTCATCAATAACTTGTCTTGGATATCTACATTGCTTCACATACGTGTTTAACAAGCATTATTGCCACAACTGCTGTTATTCAAAGACTAAATGCATTCATAAACGAAGTGACTATTGTCGTTTACATACACTTTTATGATTGTTAATTATCATTGAGACATACCTGGGCCTGATAATATTAATAGCTTAAAAGACTTCCGCGGGCTGAAACCATGGCAACAGCATGTAGCAGCAAGCCTCAGCGACTACAAAGGCGAGAATTAGAGTGCCACCAAACGAGCAGAATGATTGTAAGCGGCATCACAACTTGTTTATTACGTGTTCTGGTTCTCTTCAAGTAGCTCATAAAACTAATTTATCTAAATCGCCTGTACCCCTACTGACATTACGGTATTACCTGGCTTCGCTAGTGTCAGTTACAATTAGCTATGCCGTCGACAATTATCGCAGTCAGGTAATAACTGTCGGTCCGAATCAGTGGCAAATGTTTACCTACCATAGAACTAACGTATCAGGCTCTCTGGTATTCCAGGCTGTGATGTTGGAAAGATGAACCCCGGTAAGATTCATCTTCCGAATTATCTTTATTTAAAGATGTTCTTCAGGCAAATACTAGTAGTTTTCTGTGCTTGAATTCCAAAGCCAAGTATTCACAGTTAACTTATACAGTCTTATACGTGGATTTGGTTAAGCCATCGAATATTAAGTCATATCCGACGTTGAAGGCCACCCTGTATAGTCCTCCTGGTATCTAATATGACGTACCGTTTGTTGCAAAGGTGAAATGTTGGACAATTGCTATGAATCGATGTACGAAATGTTGGCCAATTGCTATGAATCGATGTACGAAATGTTGGCCAATTGCTATGAATCGATGTACGAAATGTTGGCCAATTGCTATGAATCGATGTACGAAATGTTGGCCAATTGCTATGAATCGATGTACTCTTAAGGGGGGTTTACACCATAAATATAGAAACCTTTATCTTTGGTTTATCTAGACCAATAGGACAAGTCCTATGGGACAAGGCGCTGACCTACCACGTAAGCATCCTAAAGTCTTGAGACTTATGTAACCTTTTAACGTTTTTATTCTAGACTTTTAGCTAGAGTATGCATGCTCCAACTAGTAGATCTAGACAACAATTCATTGTAACTCATCGATCCAATAAGGATTTACCTAATAGTTTACTGAACTACAGTTGGTGATTAAACGAGACAATCTCCTTGAAATGTAAATATTTCTAAAATCCATTATAAATTGATTACAAACCTAATAAGCCTATTAAAATATATTCCCTCTCCGAATTACTAGAATGAATAACAGTCCGAAATATTACAAGGGCAGAACAACAATAAGATCTAACAAATAGTTAAGTTTTCCTAAGCAATGTCTTATCAAAATGTTAACATAATATTGTTACAAATGTGTCTTCTTTAAATACAATTGTCTGAAACTTAAATCACGGGAAGAAAAAGTCGCATAGGTCTAGTGTGTGAACACAAAACGGTATAGACCTCTGATACTAGAACTACCTTGTAAACCTGCCTGAAAATGACGCCTGCCACAAAGGCGTATGATACACACAAGGGGATAACAATTTCAGTATTTTTTTTATTGGTAACGGCATTGGCATGTGGACGCATTACTCTAGTAGCGTTGGCCAGTAAAGAATATCAAATTAGCTTTTTAAAGAAAAAAAAATACATTTCATTGATAAGTTATCCAGTCATATTATCAATAATATCATTCAATAATTTCGTGGCATCTTAAATGGACTAGCATCTTATTGCGATCCATTGCTTTGCATACATGTACATGTGTATAGTCACAAATGTTTGAAAATTTTATCTTGTGCAATTTTAGTACCAAAGAACTCGATGTCACGAGACATTGGTTTGACATTATAAACGTGACAAAATCTCCACGTATACTGACGTTGTCATCGTATTCTGAGAAAGATTGAGGACATTAAACTTCCGTATTTGCATACTAACGTTTAAATATCATAATAATGTGTCAAAATAAGTAGGCTACTTTTATATATAGACATTCGGAGCCGTCATAATATGAATGTCAAATGAACTTTAACTGTTGTTGTGTATTTTTAATATGCGATGCAAGACTCGTTAAAGGGACTTGTTCACAGATTTTTGTACTTTTGAAAAATGCCATTTAATGTATTTACTGCACAAATTAAAGCAGTAGGACCAACCAAGAACAAATATTATGTAAAGAAACTGGGACCAAAAATCTGTCGCGTTAACCACTCAGCCATTCTGACTTTTGATCATTATGGTTAATTTTTAACGCATATGTAAGTGATACACGCGTTTTTCAAAATAACGATGGAAAGCGTTATAAACGCTTTATAATTTTATCCATTTCAGTTGATAATGTATTTCTAATATATTTCTTTGTCAGTAGTGTTATTTCGCTTGTTTATATATAATGTATTTTTCTTTTTGGTATCTATGACAAAAAAGTTAGAAAATTTTCAATTTGCAAACCTGTGAACAGGTCCCTTTAATCAGATGACAGTGTGTATTGTTGTTTACACCTACTTCTCTAAGGCGTTTTACGTACCTGTTTACTTCGCACTCTAATAGCGTGAGTAAATATTGCGACCAAATCCAGACGGCAACAACAATAATAGCGGGATTTAAGACATAGAGCCGACACAAAAATGCCTTATAAAAGTATCAAACATCTATATGAGCATAAAATATATGTGATGCGTATTGTTTTTTTCACTGCTGTACAGTAAATCTCGACCAGATACAGAAACTTAAAAGTGAACTTAACAAGTACGGTGTGACAAAGTCAATTTATGTCGACATTAACATAACGTTTACTATTGCCATGGAGTCGAACTTCAACGTCAAGAGTTCTCATGACCAAGGGCTCCAGCCTGCGACCCCTGGGGTGTGAGGCCAGTGCGTTATAATTAACCGGAAGACCTGGTGTCATGTTGTGACGTAGACGCTTTTTATCGAATGACTTTAGGCATTGTAGGATTAAATATTTCACAAATAAGATTTTTCACATCTGTGAAAACTAGGATCTCATTCTGCACATGTGTGAAACCTGAGATCTTGTTCTTCATACATCACAGTCTTATTCGTGACATTTTCTGTGAAGTTTGTAATCGCGTCCTGCTCTTGATATGCCAAAAAATCATATTCTTCTGTGATCCTCCCGCATACCCCGTTCTTGGCCAATTACATTCTTCACACTTAAAACTGTGACAAATGAGATCCTATTCTTCACAGGTGTGTGAAAAATATGATTTGTGAAAAATAGTATCATACAAGACATGTTCGATACCATGTGATCTCGCGTGGAAGAATGCGAACATGGTCTCTTGGGATATATTCGAACAGGACAGATTGCAGTGAAATAGCCAAACATGTCAAACAATTGAATGGTACATAAATAAAACAATGAACAAAAAACAACTGCTGCATGTCTCCAAAAATTGCATGTTTTACAGCAGATGTTTGCGACTGTGTGGCATGTTCGAAACTGCAAACAGAAGAATGACTCGGGCTTACTCGGTGACAAACATAACACGTTAATAATAAGAATGCATAATATGGTACACGATTTTAATATACATGTACTACACTCAGGCACGTTCTAATAATAGTACAATACGTGTTCAGTTTAAACTTTCGAGACCAGACGTTTTTGCGAAAAAAAAGTGATAAAACATGTTTCTTCCATGTTCATGTAACTAAAACAAAGGCTGATTATCTTTATGACTCCGTTGAGAAGTTTACGTTATTCCGAACGACGTTTATTGCCCAAAAACATGGATGAGCTGAAAGTTGAGTAGAATTCGCATGTCAATACGCAAGCGGATAATGCGATACAGGTAGTTTGTAGAACATTTATGGCTCCGACGTTAAAGAAAGTTACTGTATGTGGCCATAAACATGTTTGCCGCACTAAACAAGTTACTTCTGAGAAATTTCGGCGTTAGGAAAGAAATTCTTAGGTACATTCAAATAGGACAAAATATGTCTTCATGTGTTGTAATCGAAAATGTGTTTGCATAATTATTATAGGGCAGAATACGTGTAAAGGGTACACATTTATTTCTCATAAAATATAATCAATATATATTTTGCTGCACAAGATTAAGTTGATTGAATATCATTACTGCTTTAAAGATCCGGGTTGGCAACGGTTTTCAGACATAATTGCATAATTGTCAAGACTAATATTTGATACATGTGTATCGTCTTTGTGCGCATGGTATGCCTGCCATATAATAGAGCCGATGACGCCTTTCTGGTTCGGTTTATACTCAGTGGACTTCAAAACCATTCTATCAACTTATCAACATGTTTATTCATTAAACAAACATCAAACAAAACTCGGGTATTTCTATGAAACGTCGCTGTTTGATAATAATTCAGTGCCTATAAAATACTCTTTTTGCAAGTAGATAATTAGTTCTAAGCACCATGGGCTGGCCTTATGGCGTTTCATACATTACTTTATTACATATAGTCAAGGAGATAGCGGATAAGATTAGACGTTATGTGAGTTCGAGAATGATTGAAACAGTGTTTCAAACAACGCCAGTTTGCAAGCATGTACACAGAAATGCTTTATGGGAATTTCTTGTGGAGTTCGTTTTGGAAGAAATTAAAGATATCTACTCTGAACTAGTTCTTAATCAGCGCATGGATGTTGGAGGTAACACCATGTGATAAGCACCAAGACAATTCCTGGTGGTCTGCATGTTTAAAGTAAATACATTATTTCTTCTTTTCTTATTTTCCTTAACAGTCTTTTTCTTCTTACTTTGTTCTTTGTTTTCTTCTTTGTCATCTACGTCATCATCATCACCATCATCATCATCGTCATTCTTTTTCTCCATGTTGTTGTTATCTTATCTCCATAATAATATGTATTGTACAGGTCTGTATTCTACAACCTATTATTATCCTTCACCATCACCAGCAAATCTGCATAAGAATAATTGATACTGTCGCCATTTTATATTACTTGGAAATTCTTTGAAAAAATAATCATTTTGAACATAAATCTCGTCGACAAAGCAAAGTAAACACATACGCATTTACATGTCTCATTTATACACAACCATGCTTTAATTAGAAGCAACAAAGGGACAAACAATGACTCAGGCCCCTCTGATACGGCGTTAATGCCTGAGCATGGTCGAAAATTGAATTCAACGTCTGATGGCGAACGCGCTGTGATCAATCACTAGACATGCTAACGACAAACGGGAACCGACGTGGTGTGAAGAAAATTATATATTCATTCATTATAGCGACATTCACTGCGTTTGTACAACCAGTAAGATGGATCGGTCCCTCCTCGCCAATTTCAGATTGTCATTTTAACGTGTATAGCTGCCAGAAGTTGACGTTTTAGTTTACATAAAACACCTGCTGGATGTTGGTAGTGACAATGGACATCGCGGTAATGATTTGTTTGATAATTTTCTGAGCTATTAACTAACTGGAAAAGTGTACAATTGATAGGCCACGTCAAGACATCGACCCCATAATAATATTTATTGGTTCGTTGGTACCTCATGAAATGACATTTCAGGAAAATATTCACTGACATAACACAAGCATTTTCACGGGAAGGGAATTACACTTTTTTTCATTGTGTTAAATCTTTAAAAAAAACAAATGTAATTCCTTGCAATTATTTGTTTTTATTGATGACGTTTCAAAGGTTTCTTAAGAAAAAAAAACAACCTAAGGTGGCACTTTACAGTTTTAGCCTAACATTCGAATTTGCGTGTAAGAAATGCCTAAACAGGTAAGGATACTGTGGAATTGATGTTGGTATAGTTCAATAGTAAACTCGGCATTTGTGAAGGAAAATTACGCTACACCTTCCGCTCCGTCCGTATGTCATTTTGTAGCTGTTTGTTTTCAATATGCTTTCACAAAAAGACCCCCCAAAACAACAATCAAAACAAATAAAACGATATGCATGTGAATAATATTATGTTTCCTCCTCAGGTATACTTGCACTTGTTGTTATTGATTTCGATTATGTTATTAATATATGCAAAGTTAAGATTAAACTTAAGAAAAAGGAACAATAGCCACGGCAAGAACAAGCGTTTAACAGCACAACACATGTTTGCTAAATATTCCAGCTTTCAATAGCCTGTAATCCTCTACATCTGTGCTGTGAACGTCAGGAATTCCACTCCAGAATTGAAAACTAAATTTGATCTATGCACGCCTTTTAATCGATCGATTGCTAATCCGGCTTTATTACTAAAACTAAATCTAATCGCAATTACGGGCAGGTGACAAAATCGACAGAGAAACTATTAACGAATCTGCTATTGATTTAAGTCCTCAGTAAGACGATTATCAAGAAGCCGGATTATCTTAATTGGCAAGGGGTTTAGAGATTATTTTTAAAGAATGTTGTACGATAGATTGTTAAGCAATAATTAGAGTGCACTTGGCTAAAATTTATTCAACGATAAACGGATGGTGCTAAAAGGTCAAGTGCTTAATATCATTACATGTTTATTCCTAATATTAACGTAATCGGCCAAACGTCTGCATGTACATATACCTAATGCACTGTCTGTTAATTTATATTAATGTAAGTTAATGCTTTCTTGTCAGTTCTTTGTTCCAATTACAATTGCAAAATATATGTCAAATCATGTTACAATCGAAATAATGTTCGCATCTTCGTTGTTTAGCGCTCTGTGTCGTTCTGATGCGTGGCTATTAAACAACTCGGGCTAATGTCCTACTGGTTTAATTCAGAACTCCAAAAATGTGTGATTATTGGCCGATAAACAACGATAAATCGAAAAGTATTTATTAATTTTATACTGAAATATTAGCTTTATGTATTTGGCAGAGCGACAAGAAACCACGCGACCCAAGTTGGACAAAATGTGACTGACGGTGCGAAAGAACACTTTATTGTAACTGGTGTCGAGAATTCCATCGTGTATTTAGAATTTCGAAAGATTAACGAAATTACATTATCGTGTTGTAGGGACTATAACTTAGCGGTGCAGTCACATGTAAATCGTTCATGACATTTGCAATCGTTTGACCCATGCATAGCGACCTTAATGCCCCATTTAGTTCTTAATGTCAAAAGTAATTAGTCATATTTGAAAGCTTCAAAAAGGGAAACTGTTTCATGTTGCATTGAAAATTACAAATTATCCTGATCGTGGTTTTCATTTCATACCATTATTCATAAAACACATTGACAGTGGAACTAAATCCTACAATTCCTGTTACTACAAGTATTTCATGATATGTGTATACAATAATACATTCTAACGAGGCATGCGCAGAATTTTCTAAAGACAAAAAAAAAAAAATCATTGTCCCTTGTTAAACTACCAATAAACGACCCGAAACAGGAAGTTCCGAAACTGTAAAATTTAGTTCGCATTCTAAATGCAGAATATGTTGTCAAGTCAAGTTAGAATCGAAATAACTTTCGCATTATCGTTTATCGGCTTATATATCAACAACAACAAATTCTGATGCGGCAAATTAAACCACTCGGGCTAACGGCCTCGAGGTTTAATTCCTACGCATCAGAACCTCAAATTATGGTTTATTAGCTGATATACAACTGTTAATCGAAAAGTAGTTCTTAAATTTGCAACACTCTTCAGAAAACCGTCAGTGCACGTTTGTGAGGAGACAGGTTTGGTATGGTAGGTACATCATAATTTTGCTGTTCAATTGATGAGCGACACATATTGGGATTACACAGAATTGTAGTCAATTGTGTTCATCAGTTAGTTAGAAAGTAATTCGTCTCAAAAGACTAAATTAACGCCATAAAACGAATTATTAACCGATAGCATAGGACTATATGTTTTTCAGAAATTGTTATACGTGGCGTGGCGTGGGAAACCCGGGCTCAATGCATGTGCGTAAAGTGTCGTCCCGGATCAGCCTGTTCAGTCCGCACAGGCTAATCCAGGACAGCACTTTCTGCATACAGTGGATTTATGTTTATAAGTAACTAAGTAACTTTCTTGAAAAAGAAAATACCATAAAAGCGGAACGGGTCGTCCTGATATCATGATATTGTCAGCCACTCATTTCAATAATATTGTAAGGCTTTAATTTCATAGAGAAACTACGTTAAAATCTAGGCGCTAATTGCATTTGACCAGTAATTACATGAACTATAAAGTGATTTGGCTCAGAGATCTATTATATCTTTGTTTGGCTGTATATCCATGTATACGTAAATCACAGGGCTTTACAATGAGCATGTAACATAATCGTTATAATAATAACTCGACATTTAAGCTTAAGATCAAGGATTAGTCTTATCGATATGTGTGACTCGCGAGTCTCCGGCGCCATCAATCATATCAGGACTGGCCGATAAATAATTCCTAAATACGAGATATTGATATCCCCGCTATACAGCTATCTCAATATTAAAATCTACTTAAATTGGACATCATAAGGGCAAACGAGCAGCGCAGTGAAAGTCCCCGATGTTTGCCTTCATTCCAGCATAGCTACGCACCGCGGTAGCCAAATGGAAAACAGATAACGCGGAGTCTAATACGTTTCGACTTTTGACAGCTTTTATCAACATCAAAGCCCGTGCTCTGTTATGGAATTTAATGATTGATGCGATGTAAATGCGTTTTAGCCTCTCGGTGTCGTGTTCAAGAGGTTCCCAACAACATAAATGACATATCGGGGTATGCTCCAGATGAAATATGACGGTTATATTAGACATTTTGAAATCCGTCTCGACATTATTAAAGTGTAGCAAAGTAGGTTTGATGTGTGTGAGCGCTATAAATTTGATGTTATTATCGCTTGAAGGAACTACTTATAGCAGCGGAGGCATTTTGTTTCTGAAGACACTTCGGCGTCTTGGAATGACATGCCTTCGGGCGTATAAATATAGTGGGCTAACCACCAAAGATGTTTGTACTTCAATGACATTTATTGCTTTTTTAAGAGACGCGTGAGATTTTTAGTGTACCTTTAAATCCTAATCTTGTATTTAATACGCTTAACCTAGTACACATGTTTATTTTGACAACAAAAACTAATAATTATCACAAAATTTGGGTTTGATCCCCAGACATAGCCAAAGTGAATTTAGAAGGTGATCAACAAAAGCTGGAACGTGGTTCCAAACTAAAACTACACTTACTCATTAAATAATAGTTGGTACCCCCTGGGTGGGGTGGGGCTATTTCAATGTTTACGTTCGCTCAGCTGTAACACATTGCCATCACAATGTATGTGCAGGTCAGGTCGGGAGTTCAATGCTGCTCCAGCTTTTGCGTAACCCACCAGCTTGTTTTCGTTTCCCACATGATTAAATGCTGCATATTTATTAAACCATGATGTGAATAAAACTATGAACTATGGACATTCTCTGGTCTAGAACTACAGAGAACCAGCAATAGTAAAAAGAGGAAACTTACAAAACAGAAAAAAGCTAATCGTTGAAACATTTTACACGGTAATGTGACTTGCTTGCTCATTGCTGCGTTACGTCATATACAGCTGCATCTTTGATGTGTCCTTAACGTACTCATTTTGATGATTTCAACTAAATGTCTTCACAGTCATAACCTGCATGTAATTTGTCTTCCGTGAAATATGTTCAAAGGCCGGCAACAGGTGTATTGAAACGTTTGGTCTCGATCAAGCATTGGATCGTATTTTATGCACGCAAACCCCACAAAACACGATGAATAATCCCGACCACTTGCACAACAAAACCAGAGCCACTCGACGAGTGATTGAGTCTTTCAGGCCGCTAGAAGCTGTTTATTCGAATGATTGACAGATTCAAGGAGCCCCTTTGATCTTGATTGATTGCCCCGTTAATGTGTTTTTCAGACCAGTACACACACAGGGTGGGTGTCCCGCTCATAACAAGCATTTACCCCGACCGGATATCTTTTGTGCGTGGATTCACTAAAACTTCTCACCCGGGAAAATGGATTTTTGATCTCTATGTATATATGAGTTTTCTTTCTAGTCTATCTACTTCAAAGAATCAGAGAGTAAACAAAGGTTTAGGCTTGAATTAGTAATTCCGCAAAATATAAGTCTCCTTCAAAGAGTGTTTGTCTTGATAGATTGTGTTTTGGAGACTGTCTTCTAGTGTTTGCTCATTTAGACTGACAGCTTGAAGGATAAATGATAATTTTACACGTATATAATTATAGTCGGTCAATGTCTGCACAGTCTACGCCGTGCACAGTTGTCGAGGTTCTTATGACGTCCTTGGCAACAAGGGGACATCAACATCACGAGCTGGGGGGTGTTCGTCTCCAAATGCCCAGCCTGCGTGTACAGGTTTCTAATTCTTATACCCATAAACTGTAAATCTATATCATACATTTTGCGGGTTGTTTGATGCCAATGGTGTTACGTTTTAGTACTAGTATATTACTATGTTTTCGGAACATCCCACTTATATCATGATTTAATGAATGGAGCACATAATTATTTTGGTATATTTATCAATGCGAATCGATGTATATTAGCTCTGTATACGAAAAATCACGAACAAAGCTTTTGAAAACAGTTTAATAAAAGAAATACATGTACATTTAATGGTGTATATACACGCAGGGATATCCATGCAAAAATGTCGTGAAACGACTACCCACTACATGCGCAGTACATGGTACGGCCGGTCCTGGCCGCTTCCTCTGTTTGCCTGTAGCTGCATGTCCGGCGGCGGCGGAGTTGCGCCAGAAGCTGTCCAACCTCCCCAGTCCTTGCCTTTGATCAACCCCGGGGCTCTGACAGCGTACACAATCCTCCCCGTACAGGTCTCAATGGAATCTCTGACACGTAAACATTTGCTGATACGAACAGTTGACCCCGTGCCGTGCACGTCAATCACCGAATTAACGCCTTTCTGCTGCGCTTCGATTTATTCTATTTGCTTCACAATGACCACCTAAGCGCGCCTTATTAAATTCCTTGACTTCTTATACCGGCCCGCTAATCATTGGGGACAGGCTGGTGACAGGCGTGGAAAATCGACTACTTTTGTGACCACAGATCGTGAAATTTATTCATAAAATGTCCCGGATTAGTTGTTTTCATAGAAATGAATGTTGCGTATGATACAGCGAAGTAGATCTTACGCATGATGCAGAAAAACAGATGTCAAGTTTGAAACATCAGGAATGGTGTTTATGCGTACCAAATCAATGCTCTTTTTATGTTGAACCGAAAAATAAAAAAGTCGCTCGCGTTATGTTTCCAGGGCCATTACTGCTGATTACAAGGTAATATGTAATATATATTATGATATGATGTCCAATATAACATGAAAATACATTTCTATATAAAACGTGCGAACAACGAGTCTATCTTGTTGGTCTTCTCAAAGCTTTAGCTCAAGTATGAAGAAGCTTGACACGCAGGGTTATGACGATGGACTTACGCACGCAGATAACTCCAATAGGTCTTAAATTGTAGATGTTTTGCAGAGATATGCATTGTTTAATATAACAGATCAGATAGAGTCATGCGTTCCGAAATACATTACACAAAATGATGACAAGCGTGGAACATTAAAAAACAAGGGATTTAGAACGCAGAACAAACGCTACCGTCCTAAAGTGTATAGCCCAATTATCAGCAGTCACAGAGCCGTGTCGTATTAATGTGACAAATCTCAACAAATCAATTATAAATTGCCAACATTACGGCTGAACAATACGGACAGAAAAGCCATTAGCCATTGTCGTAAAGCGAAATATTTCACAGAAAAGATTGCTCTGTTTTTATCTGCCAGCATGTTTATGTAACCCTAGCCACTCTCCGGCCGCCTATTACTACATGCTCTGGTATCGAGGATTGTTCAACCCACTCGCTGGAGATCGGATTTCAGCAGGTATTTACCATTACTGATAAGAATATTGCCATTTTCTTTTGAAGTTGCCGCTTAATTGTTCAATCTGTCAAACATAAGACAGGAAGCCTTTCGACACGTCAATCTTAATCTTCATATAAACACCTTAACGTTAAACAGATTGATTGATATGGTGGTGGCGCTTTGCAATGTACGCGCCCTCTCGTCCAAGCGGGAAAGCGGCTGCAGCAGACGACTAACCAGACGACTTTCCATACGAGATTTATCACGAAATGCTCTCCAGATTTACTTCGTTAATACATTAAAAAGAACATGAATGTTAATGAACCATGCATATGTAGTGAGGCTTTTGTGTTTTAAGAATTTGAAATCATTCTTACAGTATTTTCCGGTTTTCGCAAAATGTGATCTACGTTTCACATGGAAAATGTTGTTTGTGTTTTTGTTGTTGTTGTTTTTAAGTCAAATTAATTAACAAACCACAGAATTATACATCTTCTACTTCCTAGAAAATAAAAGAAAATAAGTTCAAATCAACATCACACTACGTTATAAAACATTTTCGGCTAACATAACCTTTCTATGAAACTTTATTTATAGCTATATGACATGTTTAAATTTATTGAACACACCATTACAAACCCATCGTATTATAAATTAGTTTTGATTGACAGAAGAGCTATTGAAAAGATTGATGGGGATTCATAACATGGCTGACTGTGCAAAACTACATTTTATAACGCGCGTTCTAATTGGTCGAATGTCTCCGCCCAGTGACACGCCTCCTGTTCAGAATGATCGCGTTTTTCGACCAATTAAACGCCGCGTTAGAAGACAAGTGTCAAACTGTCGGAAACCAATCTTTACAATCCTTGCCGTGTAATGTACGGAATTGAGTGTTTTAAATTGCGACTATATGGGCGGCATAGAATGAAAATCGTTGAACAGAGAGGGCAGTAAATTGATTGACAACTGTTTCTGTCCAAGTGATACATAACTTCTATCAAAGTTGTCAACGGTTTATATCGCAGCGCTATTTTTGCTGAAAGTGGATACAAGTTTCAAAGTGATCTGGGAATAGTTTTTGTTCGGATGTTTGAAAGAAAACGTTTGGATATACTGGTTTAAAACTTCATGTTCATTGTTATGCCGGTGACAGATCGTTACGATTCCTCAAACATGCTGCCGGCGTCGGCTTCTCAATATCTTCCGCCGGACTACCTCCAGCCCCTACCGACAACAGTAAGTCATTTGTATTATCGTTTTTCATTTAAGTATTAAACTTTAAACTATTGTTTATTTATTTTGAAGCCTGGACTCTCATCAGCAAATTCGTCGATGTTAATGGTTTATGTTTGATCACATTTATCTAGTTGATGTAAATTTATGTAAAACAAGAATCGTTTGAATTATTCGAAACTATATATAATCGTTTAATTAAAATAAATTAAACAGAACTGGCTCATAATATATCTTTGGTTATCGTTTTCCTGGGACTGTATACTCTGATACCCCGACAGCCCTTTTAACTACGAGAGTCGTGTCTTGTCTAACGTCTAAATTAACGATATATTGGAAAGGAAAGTGACAGAAGAATCAATACCTACTTATGCTACAAGTCCAAACAAATTAGACAGAAATTAGATCCTCGATATTCGCGGGAAAATAGAAAAGCATGTTATCGAAGGAAGTTGCAGCAGATGGGATTTGATAAAAACAAGAAATAATGATGCAGAATAACATTGACAGACTCGTGTCTTCTCTTCGCTCATAAATATAATGGTTATTTAGGCCATATAAATTTGATTCTATGTTTAGCGTCCCCATGATTTTTCGAAACCTACTAACCAGGCAGGAAAAAACAAACGACGAGTCCGTAAAAAAACATGTTTCTTTCACAACTTATTTATGGCAGTGGTACAAGCTTAAGCAAATGTTAACTTGCTAAATAATTATCATATCATCTTCATATTGGGAATCTAATTAAACAGAGTATTTTAGCTGTGTAAATTGACTCAAAAAGTTGAACATTATTTGTTACATAATTATATTAGTAAGAACACATACAGTAAGTCAATTTTTTCCGAGATCATATCATATATGTTGACAAACCCTGAAATTTACACCAAAGAATATATCAAGTTACTAACATGTTCATAATCATAGACAAATGCTAATTATTTTACATAAATTAAATTGAATGGATACAAATTTGAAAACATGTCCTTAAAAGGACAATATAAAATACTAACAACTTAATAAGACAAAACATACCAATTCATTTTTGTAGATATATCTGTTGGTAAGTTACTGACAAAATGCTTCCACCAACAATATTCATTAAAAAATCAAATATAACTTGAACTAAGATCCATTACTTGTATTCTTTACAATGTCATTCATTAAATGAGATAGTTAAATTAGGAAATCACCCAAAATGTGTCGTTATAGGCATACATTAGGAAATCACCCAATATGTGTCGTTATAGGCATATTAAACCGCTTTCCAACTCGATTTTCACTTTGACAAACATGTTTTTTTATTCGTTCAGGCATCCCAAACCTACCAGCCCGAGGACGCTAAACATAGAATCAAATTGGTATGGCCTTATTGTTACTGGCAGCGTTGCTCGTATTCTATGAATTCACTCCCTGATCTGTATTTTCAGTTGGACGCCAAGAACAGTCCATTAGCACTGTTGGCACAGACGTGTAGTAGCATCGGGAAAGATCCGCCATCAAAGTCCATCATACCACCATTGGAGAAGAAGGATACTACACAGAAATCGAATTCCAGCGAGCGGGAACTTAAAACGAGCCCCCCAAAAGAGAAAGACGGTCGAATGTCCAGTGACAGCCACCGGTCCTCTTCCAGTGTTAACAAGGACATTCCCCACTTCTATCCGATATCAACGTCTAGTCCAAAGCCTGTGAAATGTCATGCGGACAACCAGGGGACAAAGGATGGGCGGAAATCTGCTGATAACGATAACAAACCACCTTCGGTTACGTCTCGACCTTTGTCTACTTCATCATCCAGTGGATTAAAATCAAACAATGACAGGTCAAGCCCTCGTTCAAAGACCAATGAGCAAACAAAAGAGATTCAGGAGGCGAAACACTCGCCGAAGAGCAGACGATCAGAATCTCCAGTGCGAAGGGACAATAGCTCTCCAGCGCCCGAAAACAAGCATGGAGCTCTATACCAGGGGCTTCCTTATGGTCCCATGGGCTACCCTGGATACCCGTACGGACCGGGGAGCTCACTCACGGGCTCTGCCGAGGCTCTTGCGGCAGCTGGATATCCATTCGGACTCTCGAGTCAAAGTGCATACAGTCTTGCCTCCGCGCATGCGCTTGCTGCTCACCAGGCCGCTTTGAAGTCGAACTCGTCTGCTGCACTGTCACAGTACATGCAGTATGCAAGGTTTCGAGCTCCCGTCCCAGGCATGTCTGGGTGCAAGGACCCCTATTGTACAAACTGTGTTTCGTCTGGACCTCCCAGCTCCCATCTATCACAATGTACCTCTCCCGGATGTACGCAGTGTTCACAGGAAAAGGCATTTCAGGGACTCTTTGGACTTCCAGGTTCAAATCCATTGCACTCATCGTTAACTGGCGTCCCTACGTCAGCCTCTCTTGGACTTTCACATTTACACAGTTTATATGCTCAAAACATGTTATCACAACAGGGACAGCAACATGTGTGTAACTGGATGATGGGAAGTGACTATTGTGGGAAACGTTTTAATTCATCGGAGGAATTATTACAACATCTTAGAACGCACACGTCCGGTGGGGAATCCGCTCTCAGTGCCTACAGCGCTCTAGGACTGTCAATCCCAACCCAGGGCGATATGCCAGGCCTGTCGGGATATCTGGGCTCGGGCAGCAATATCAGCCCAGAAACATTACGGAGAATGTACCCGACTAGCCTGAGCCCGCTTGGTGGTGGATCGGCCTTGGCGAGTAGCCGCTACCATCCTTATAAGTCGGTAATGGCTAATATGCCACCCGGACTTCAGCACCACCCATCGTTATCATCATTGGGGCTGTATTATTCGCCATACAGTATGTACGGGCAACGGATAGGCTCGGCAGCAGTGCCTTAGTAACTGGAGTCGACAATCCGTGTTGTTGTTGATATTTAAATCACACATTTGGAGTTACATTCAATATAAGGACAATATTGTGATATTTATTAAAACAAGTGACGCGTGTTGATGAAATACGAGTTTTGTAGCTGCCCAAATGTTATAAACATGTACTAGAGTATGAAAATTAAATGTGCTTTTATTTATTTTATATTCAGATTATGTGCTGCTGTTGGTTTATGAGTAATTGTAATCCGAAGTGCATTCATAAAGTGTAATAAAATTACACATTTTGGTGCAGATACAATTCGTGAAATAATGTTGTAGATGCCTTTAAATGTTTATAAAAAAAAATGATTTATGCTGTTTTCATGTTATAAAATATGTCAGATTATTAAATACGATAAAATTCATCCTGTATTGGTGTTATTGATACAGCTCGACACTGGTAGAATAAAAACTGGAGATAAATCAAATTATTTCGCCAGTTTAAACCCCACAATGTAATTTATGCTGGTAAATGGGGATACGTGGCGTAAAGGCGTTAGTTTTAACATTTCGCATAAATTACTGAAACGGTTTTTCATAGTCGGTGTATGCGAGTATTAAAATAATTTATTTCCTGACCTGCCACTGCCTTAACTTTATGGTGACATGTTTATGAATGCTATTTACGCGTACAACACTTCGCTGGAGTAATTTATACGATATGTGATGGGCAAAAAGATCACCCATTGCTAAACGATCAAAATATATTTAGTGTTGTGTAGCCTCTGTTTGAACACATTGAGTTGTGTCAGAAAGGTGTGGCATGATTTTTAATTGCGCGCATATTTTACACGTATTCCTGTTAAAAAAAATAATCGAATATTTGAATTGTGTAAAATACATTAAAATTCAAACAACATGTTTACCAGTATAATTTTATAAAACGTACACGTTTAAGAAAAACATTAAAATAATGTGCTACGGCTTTGCTATTTTCCTGCTTTAGTGGTTGTGTTTCACTTAAGAAATAGTTTTCGATTAATCGTTTATCGGCCAATAAACCACGATTTGAAATTCTGATGCGTAGTGAATTAAACCTCGAGGGCGTTAGCAAGAGTGGTTTAATAGCCACACATCGTAACGACAACGAGTTCTGTGTTGGCTGATAAAAAACGATACTGCGAAATCTATTTCGATTTTAACATCATTTTCTCAATACTTTTTGTTTCTCGTTGAATAGTGTGTTCTGTCACTATAACATATTTTTATACGTTTAATATGAGATTCGTATTACAATTGACGTGGTTTTAGAAATGCATTACCGAATAAAAACGACAATATTTGACATTTTTGTCACATACCCGGAATTAATTAAAAAATATAAGATATCCTTTATGTTTAATTTTCAAAACGATCAATGTGATAAGTGACAAATAACAAGTATTTAAATTACTGGTTTGTGGACTGTGTTTAAACTTGAATTTAATATTAACGACCTCCAAAGTTTCTTAAACATTGTGTAACGGCCATGTGATGTATTAAATGATATTAAGATTTGTTTAAAGAATAAAAAAAAATCAGTAACTTTACCAACACAGATATGCTTCTTGTAGCGTGATCCAATGCATTAAGATAATTATCGTATCATGGCAACCCATAACTTGTGTACATATTTTCAAAATTCATAGTAGTCTTAGGACAATAAATATAAATAGCAGTATGTATATTACTATACTAGTTCACATAGCAAATAACACAAAAACGGCTACATCAAATGCCTATTAATTATACACATGACCCCACCCCCCCCTAAAAAAATAACAAAATATTTTTTACGTTACTTAAAACAAATACATGAGTACATGTTTCACAATGTAACATAATCCAATGAATCAATAGAATTAGGCCTGGCTAATTTATTAAAATATATTAATATGTAAAAAATCTCCCAAGCGTATGATGGCTAACTAAATTGTATATATATATACCGAAAGATAAATCAATAAAAGTAACGGCAATAGCAATATTAATAATAAAATAGACCTATTACAATGTAATAATAATAATTAACTATAACTGTATTTCAGTCATTAAAATATATTTTTCAAATATTAATCAGGCCATTGTTAAGATCAGTAGTAGGATAAGGAAAATGATGATGATAAACATGCTGCTGCTAATGATGATGATGATGACAACGTTGTTGATGATGATGGTGCTGCTGCTGCTGACGAGGATGATGACGATGGTTATGTTAGCGATGATGAAGTGATAAAACCATCAATCATGAATGCGCCCGTTATTGCAGTTTGTTATTGCAGTTGCAATACACGTACGTGCGCCTGTTATTGCTGTTTTAATACACGTATACACGCCAATCTCAATTCATCTCGACCAGCGAACGAGAATTGACCCTTATCTTTCTGTCTTCCTGTGGATTCCCTAATAACACCAGCTGTCTCGTTGGCAATTCAAATAACAGAAAATGGACATAAAACACATTAGTTGTTCTTTAGTTGAAACACTATCCTAATTTGTCGATATATCAATTCGTTTTTACAAACAACATGGCTTAGGCAGACGACACTCCAAGACCCAACTGGCGCCTAGTGATAAAAGCCACCTCGACAAGTCAGGGAGTCTTCGTGGATTGGTTGTCATTGTGAGGAAATAAAATGAATTTTATGTCAGAAACACGGGTCTAGATAGATGGATGAAAAATGAATGTGTCGAGTGATCATAATTACATTGTCTAATGATAAAGTAGATTCGGTCAAAATTTGTTGGCGCTCTATCGCCAGCATCGTTTGAATTGTTTTCTGTTTATGATAGATAATTTACTTGTGATGGCATTCTGTTTACATGTTTTGACACGAGGGCTTTATTTCGATAGAACGTGTCTATCTTTTACTGTCAGGATATTCAACTTTAATTCGAGTGTATATCCAAATTATCCAAATAGTATGTTCGTCCGGAATTTGTTTGACGTAAACGTTGACAGCGGTTTTAACCGATACTCGGACATAGCAATTAAAACTGGTAAAGACAAACCAAGCATTTACCGGTGGTTACTGTGCATAACCAAATTTGCGGAATTGTTTAGTATTTCACGATGTTCTTAATTGATAAGTATTTGCATTGGGGGGGGGGGGGGGGGATATTTTAATGAAGAACGCGACGCACAAATCGAATGCTTAAAAGCCCTGTTGTTGTCGCTGTGGGAACAGTTTCTTAGACTAGTGGTGAAAAATACATATTCTATTTACATTATTATCAACCCATTTACCTTTAGTTTCGAAATACTTTGTAACGTTCTTTATCCAACGAAAAAAATCATACAATTGCACCACCCTGGCATCGATATCTATTTAAAAACGAGTTACTTAAGTCATTTACAATGTACCCAAGTTATTTAAAATTGTTTAGTGATACAAAAAAAGAAAACCCTTCAGTTTGAAACCATTTTGTTTTCATTAACACATGCACACATACTAATAGCATACCGGGGCTTTGACCAAAAGACTGGATGCTTCACTCCGACGGGTCAAATGACAGCTCCTTGACTACGAAATGTCAGAAAAAAAGAATAACATGTATTTAACGGCATGGTTTATTAGCCGAGATCACAGATAACGATTACTCGTCAAATGTCACACAACGCGCAATTATTCATCATCGCCTTAAAGAGTTATTGAAAATTCAAAACCCCAAAAGCTATGATGTGTAGAACATAACGGCCTCATGGATCATAAATTATCTTTACAAAGGCAATCGGATAGTAGCAGGACATTATTAGAGGATTACCCAATAACTGCACACAGTCAAAGACGGAGTAAACATAATATATAGTGCCTAATCACCTCATTTCTACCGGACAAAGGAGGACGAACATTAAAAGAATTGAATTTCACGATTTGAACACTAAAATTACAAAGAATTTTAATTACAGGTTTCGACAATATATACTTGATTACAGTTCTTTTTGTCGGCGCGATTGCTACCTCACACAAAAGAGGCGGGTTTTCCCAACAGGGGTCCTCTCGCCTACTTGACCTCGCCGCCGAAAGAAAGACCACATTACAGCATGCAAACAGACTTTAGAGCGAGCACAGTCACACAATATGCTTGTTAGCATTCAATGCGAACGCAATGTATATACATTGGTTAATACAGTAAAACCAAATCGGGTTTCAGCGAATTTTGTGGTACATGCTGTATATTTCAAACGAAGCAAGATTCTTGATTAGTTAACGCCGATCCATCAAGAAATCCATTTGAACTTGTATATCATTATAATTGTTGTTATTTTAATATATATCAAAAACAAATTAAATGATTTCAGCGTATAACTGCGGAACGTGCAAGGAGAAGTTTTAACATTGACATGTAGCATGATATGCATGTATTTAAAAGTTTTTACAAATTAACAAATTAAATGATTTCAGCGTATAACTGCGGAACGTGCAAGGAGAAGTTTTAACATTGACATGTAGCATGATATGCATGTATTTAAAAGTTTTTACAACGTTTATGAATATATCTAGCAAACAGGGTCTCGAGAGTAAATCCAGAGCAAAGGTTAAGGACGAAGACCACCTGCAAAGTTACATAGACTACGTATCCATACTACTTCGCGGCTACAAAAGGCAAATGACAAGCACTGAGTGAGATCAAACGAAAGTGAGATAAGAACTGCGTTAATCTTGCTGTTTTATTGATTAAACTATGTGGTATGCACATGAAACAAATCGGGAACCAGTTTATAAAATTGTTTGTTAAAAAAAATAGACAAGAGTTGCATGCATTAGAAACCTCTACAAATTGGTCTACCGTATTTTCATACACTAATTCTTTATCGTTAGGTCTGACAGCCAACATAATGGTATCTTCATGTCTTATTTTTACTCTAAACAGTATGTGACAATCGCGATCGTATGTGACTCAAGCGGAACGAAATATGACGTCATCAATGATGCGAGTGACAGGTCGAAACACCCACCACCAATCTGTCCGACACCGTGTTACTTTTGCACTCATTTAGCACGAGATAGTCACGTGTTTCTCCGCCAGGTCCTATAAATCTCGCGACACCGCAATAGAAACGCATTCATTTAAAGCCAGCAGGAAGGAAGTGTCTTGACATGAACAAATGACGGGAATTATAGGTTGTATCGAGCTCGTTTAATGAACACGGCGGAACGCCGAGTCTGCGAGTCTTGGTCGCAGCCGATATCTGTTAGAGGAATTGATCGGCACTGTCACGGGCAACAAGCAATCTGCGGCAGCATGTGACATCGGAGTACCTAAGTCATAAACATCGTGTTTTAGTTCTGGCAAGCAATTAAACCATGGTTGTCAATATCGAGTAAAGTATTTCAAAGACCTGTTGAAACAAAGTGCAGCTGCGATAAAACGTCGATTTGACACGGATTATATTGTGGCAAATGTATATATATAGAGAGAGAGAGAGAGAAAGAGAGGGAGAGAGGGAGAGAGAGAGAGAGAGAGAGAGAGAGAGAGAGAGAGAGGGAGAGAGGGAGGGAGAGAGAGAGAGAGAGAAAGAGAGAATATATATATATATAGAGAATATATACATTATGAAAATAAAACTGTAAAAAATATTAAATCAAAACACTAAAAGCATAATAGTAATAATAATAATAATGATAATAATAATAATAATAATAATAATAATAATAATAACTTTATTTCATGCAGAATTCACGTTCAGAAACAATATTTCTTTTTTACTATGTGTTCTTCAATAAACAAACACAAGTGAAAGCATGCATACTAAAAACATACGCGCCAATTAACAACAATAACTCAACTATAATAATAATACAACAACAACAACAACTACTACTACTACTACGACTACTACTACTACTACTGCTAATAATAATAATAATAATAATAATAATAATAATAATAATAATTATTATTATTATTATTATTATAAAATTAATAATAATAATAATAATAGTTATAATAATGTTGATAATAACGATGATGATGATGATGATGATGATGATGATGACGATGATGATGATGATGATGGTGGTGATGGAATCATGAGTGCATTTTTGCTATAAAAGAAACATCTTAATTGAAGGAGGTTCAATTTCCCACCTTTAAACTTGATAATATGGCTTCTTATTCTATAGTATACGACATCATAATAAAAACTAATTTGTAAGTAACGACAAATTTTTTGTTTCCAGCTAATTATCTTATACATGCCAGTTAACAAGTCAGTCTGCGACGGGCCAGAAATACTGATGACGCGTAGTAGTTAGGTGTACCGACTGTTAGTGCTTCGTAGCCAAAGATCTGTAAATAAACATGTTTATTTATAGATATTTGTTCGTAGCCTACTCAGTCAAAAGTAGGTCATACGATGCAAGCTCTCGATTTTCCATACTACTGTTTACAATTTATAAATTGCGGTAATTTGTTGTAAAAAAATATTCAGAATGAGAATTAGTAACAAGAAGAAACACTTTTGCAACTAGTCAAAAGTCACCGATGTAGCGCATTAATTTGGTGGTCTTATTCCAGGACACTCAGGTGAATATTTCGACTACATACAAGTAAATAGCAAGAGTAGGGGTGTCATTAGTTTAAAGTTACTTTTTTATAAATTGACATTTTTTACAAAGTGTAATTGTAATAAATCAAATTATATACACATTATAATACATATTACATACGTTATCTTTAAATAATTAAAATGTAAGAAAACGGGTGTAAAATTCTGCTGTTTTGAAGAAGGACCCTTTCTGGTTTCAATTTACTGAATCCTGGCCTGCAAAGAAAATAAGTAGTTTTCCGCGATACCTGTTTTGGAAATTACCCTCGCAAAAGACCGGTGGCTTCCGACAACAGTCTAAAAACCAGCTAATTTCTTGTATTTGTCCACGAAGCTTCATGAAATCATTGCGGGGAAAATATTTTCTAATACCTAACACTTGCTCAGTGCATGAGAAGTTATTATTTCTGTTCGATTCTTTACAACACAAACATCAAAATACGCCACATTCGATACGAGTACAGAGATGTGAAGTTGTTGTTTCATCAGCACAAATTACCCTGACACGTTGTTAGTCTGAACGAGCGTTATGTTCGGCGTCACTGCAATGCCCGGGCATGAGAAATGCGTTCAAATCGTTTCCGGAAGATGTAAAGGTTGCCATAGTAACGTTGGTTCACACTTTGAAGTCTGCCATATAAAGGTTTAACATTAATGTAATTACTGGATGTCAACTTCGTCGATTTATTACGCGCGATAATAGCTCGTTTAGCAGTTTGTTTTCGGCTCTAATATCATTGCAGTCGCCGTCTTTCTGAGACGTATGTCTGCGCATGCGTCGTCCTTTTAAGACGTACTATGCACTTCCAGGGTCCGAAAGCATAAAGCTCTTCAGTAAAAACAGTGCGTTTTTTTTTTCAAATATTAACATTCTTTTTTAAAACTCTTGCCATTTCATGTAAGGCTCATTTTTGTATTTTATTCTAGTAAATGAGTAAATATTTTGTAGTTAAGTGAGGTCTGACATAACCTAATCAAACCCTGATACGTAACTTTTAGTTAATTTACCAGATTATAATAAGTATCATGTCGATTTAAACCTGATTATGTCAAACGGCAGACAGTTTTTAAAGAATATTTCCATATACACAAAGCATGCATGAACATGAAGTTTAAATTTTTCATGGTACTATATTTCATAGAAAAATGTAAATAAAAATATATAACGAAAGCCCACCTGCATAAGCCGTAGTACAACTCTTATTAATAGTTGATATCTTATCTATGGCAACTGCCTATAAACAATGTACAAAACGTAGAACAAAAAAAACAAGAGAATCTAACACATCAACAAAATACCATTTGGTTTCATAAATAAATACAACGAAAAATAAAGAATAATACTATACAAACACACGTTTTGTTGTGAATAAAACCTGCGAAAATCTTCTTCCCAACAGAACGGCCGAAGCAGAGCACCAATACAACACTAGCCTGAAAAAGTACAAATAAAACACTAGCCTGAAAAAGTATCAATACAACACTAGCCTAAAAAAGTACCAATACAACACTAGCCTGAAAAAGTACCAATAAAACACTAGCCTGAAAAAGTACCAATACAACACTAGCCTGAAAGACTACCATTACAACACTAGCCTGAAAAACTACCAATACAACACTAGTCTGAAAAAGTACCAACACAGCACTAGCCTGAAAAAAAGTACCAAAACACTAGCCTGAAAAAGTACCTATAGAACTTTAGCCTGAAAGACTACCAGTATAACACTAGCCTGAACGACTACCAATACAACACTAGACTGAAAGACTACCAATACAACACTAGCCTGAAAAAGTACCAAAACAACACTAGCCTGAAAAAGTACCAATAAAACACTAGCCTGAAAAAGTACCAATAGAACACTAGCCTGAAAGACTACCAAGACAACACTAGCCTGAAATAGTACCATAACAACACTAGCCTGAACGACTACCAATACAGCACTAGCCTGAAAGACTACCAATACAACACTAGTCTGAAAGACTACCAAGACAACACAAGCCTGAAAGAGTTTCAAGACAACACTAGCCTGAAAAAGTGCCAATACAATACTAGCCTGAAAAAGTGCCAATACAAAACTAGCCTGAAAGAGTTTCAAGACAACACTAGCCTGAAAAAGTGCAAATACAACACTAGTCTGAAAAAAGTGCAAATACAACACTAGCCTGAAAAGGTACCAATACAACACTAGCCTGAAAAAGTACCAAGACAACACTAGCCTGAAAAAGTACCAAGACAACACTAGTCTGAAAAAGTACCAATACAACAATAGCCTGAAAGACTACCAATACAACACTAGCCTGAAAGAATATCAAGACAACACTAGCATGAAAGAGTACCAATACAACACTAGCCTGAAAGACTACCAAGACAACACTAGCCTGAAAAAGTATCAAGACAACACTAGCCTGAAAAAGAACCAAGACAACACTAACCTGAAAAAGTACCACGACAACACTAGCCTGAAAAAGTACCAATACAACACTAGCCTGAAAAAAAGTACCAAGACAAATACTAGCCTGAAAGTATTGTCGAAAAGCCAAGCAGAAAAACGACTGCAAATAAATGTATTTGATGTGCCTATTGACTACCAGCCCTATTTGAATCTAAACGAACGTTATAAAACTAATCATAAAACAACATTACACTTAAAAGTCAGAACGTGTGTGTCTATAAACCAGCGACAGACAACGGGGTGCAACGATTTGCCGACGGGGAACCCGATACTCGCTTCTGTTATAATGTGTATCTAATCTCTTCTTTTTTATTTCCCAACATAAAACATAAGAACACTATTACGGTTTCACTGCGGTTTTGATATATTACCGCAGAGAATGCCAGTGCCTCGAGGATGTGTGTGTGTCTTTGTTGTTTCGCACATTTTACTTTATAATAAGAAACATGTGCAGTACTGCGGTGGTGCGCGTCGTAAATACCACTTGTAATAAAAATATAAATCCACTTTAACAAGAACTTTAAGTTGAAATAGAACAAGTTCTAGGTGAGAGTGCATGTACAAACGTCTGTACTTCAAGTGGTAAATATTGTAATAAATGAAAAAACGAATTTCAAAGGAAACATACAATGTTTGGTCAATACATGTTCTCACAAAAAGACTGATCGGTATTAGTTTTTACCTAATTGAAAGTGGATCGAGGACTGGAACTTTGGCAAATATCGATGGCTTAGTCGAAAATTACCTTAAATCTTTACATTTTAAATAAGATGTAATAAGTTTTGCACTGAATCATCAATATAACACCATAATTATATACATTGTATATCGGTCTGGAGTTCGTATGGTCACGGTCGACCATCGCAAAACCCGACCGCCTTTCGATATCGAGTAAAATCAAGCAAACTACTATAGTAATTAATTCTTTTATTATAGTCACTGCTGTGTTCATTTCAATGTATTCATCAATATTTTTGTGCTGTATTTTCAGCGTACCAATTTCAATGCAGCAACAGAGACAATGATGCAGGAGCCGTCAGCTCTTGAAGCTGTGTCGCAAGAAGAGAATAATGCCATTCGCCTTAGGCTACTTACGGGAAGCAACCCGTAAACGCCTGCACTCCATGGATAAGGTTTTGTCCATCGCCAACATCCTCGTGGAGAACCGAAGACCAAAAGACAGAACATGTCCGAGATGTCCTTAGTAAATGCAGTGGAGGAAAGACGAGTGACGCGAGGAAATACGTGAAAAGGCACTGACAACGAACGTAAGAAGACATAATCTTTTATCGCTCTGGCAGAGGTAACAGAGTAGAATGTGAACGGAAAGAAAAGGGAAATATATAAAGTATAGTAGCAGACAATCTCATTAAAATCAAATCCTAACATTTTTAGGATCTGAAGACATCATATAACAGGTCACGTTCAACTGACCTTCCGAGCAATAAAATATAAGCCCTGCTGCGCCCAATGAAATTGCTTTTTGCACAGCAATGTTTGGCCACGTTTTTGAAAAGTGATGCATTTCCAACTTATCCTCGGGAATAAATCGTTTACAGTTAATTTTCACGATGATAACAATGTATGTAGTGGTACCTTAAGCGAATAAACATCCAACGTTACGTTTATTTCGTGCATAGTATTTGCGGTTTATATATAAAGTTATACCACAGCATTTTGAAGGCAACAGTTTGATTGGTTCCTGAAAAGTTCATCTGAACGTGACCCCTAATGCGAAGTCGTCAGATCTAGTCAGCGGATAATATACTAGCCATAAACTGGAGACTATTTTAATGAGATTGAGTAGCAGAAGAATTGAGTAGCAGAAGAATTGAGTAGCAGAAGAAGACGACGAATTAGAATAGCCTTAAAGTGGAGAATATTTCAATGAGATTGAGTAGCAGAAGAATTGAGTAGCAGAAGAAGACGACGAATTAGAAGAAGATGGGTATGCAAACGATAAATAATAAGAAAACAGAAGCAGAGAAGACGAAGAAGTAACTTTAAGGTACAAGCCGTGAAATATACGTATTTAAACGCCGTTATAGCAAAACTCAATTCCCTTTCATGTTACGATCGTATACTATACCTTAATAGGTAATTTACTTTTTTCTACACTCGAACGTGCTAATTAGCACAATCACGATTATTTGAGACGACAAAGGCGGCATCTTGAGAAATTCTCAGAGGAGGCACTATGCGCTTGTAAGTTCACCATAATTATCTCGCTTTCTCGATTGACACTATACTTAATAACATTTAACATTAAAAACATACAGGTCGGAGATCAAAGCGAGTTAAGGCTGTGGCATTCGCTAATTATTGCGAATATCTTACTTGTAAATTACCACACTGTCGTAAAAACGCAAGCTGCACATTTAGCATATGGCTTCATTTGTTCTTTATCGCCACCTTGGAATGTTACAATCATTTTCTAGTGTTTTTCAAGGCCAAAACAAAAAGTTCTGTGTTTCGGACCCTACCTAGCGAAAACCTCCCGACCTCCCGACCCTAAAGGTTTTAAAGACGATTGTTTTCCGTGAGATCTGAATTTGTCAGATTTTTATTTTTTTCAAGGAAGATAACCGTGATTAACTAGATAGTCCGTGTCGAAAAGGCGCTGTATAATATACACTATACCTGAGTATTATGGATCTCTTCATGGATGAATAGTACTGCCAGTTAGATGATTGTCATTCGTTTGGCTTTTATGGCTAGACAAAAAAAAACTCAATTCTTACCCTGTTTAACTTGTTTGAGACCGTTGACCGAAACACACAGTTAATTTGTGTTGGCCCAAGCCGCGCTATTTCTAGCGGAATGTCTTGCTTAGACATATAAGATCTGAGATATGGGAACTCGTTATTTATCAAGGCACGTTATTGCCTTAATTTAATTTTTAAGTAGCAAAATCAAAGGATTACATGCAGATTTTCGAGCTTATAAACAACCACTGGAGCTAATGTATTCACAGCGACGTTCTGGTAAATTGGCTATACGTGATGTTTTCATTCAGATATCGCTCATAAAACACCGGTCTAGTTGTATTAATAGAGTATTTCCGATAGATTGTAAGGTTAGGGCTGGAAAATTATAACATTTAAAATCACGTTTTTTATAAGGTAGTGCTCTGCAGGACCATATTTTTCACAAATAATATTGGTCACATCTTAGGATCTCATTCTTCACAGGTGTGAAAATTGGGATCTTATTCTTCACACATCACAGTCCTATTCTTCACATTTTCTGTTAAGTTTTTGATCGCATCCAGTTTTTGATATACAATAAAGTCATGTTCTTCTTTTGCCCTCACGCATACCCCGTTTTTAGCCAATCACATTCTTCACATTAAAAATGTGACAAATGAGATCCTTTTCTTTACAGGCGTGTGAAAAATATGATTTGTGAAAAATATGATCCTACAATTTTCTAAGAGGCATAAAACTACCCTCAACCATGCGAGAACCTTGTGTAAAGCAAGAGCAATCCATGGCACTTGTCAGGCGTGGATACAGGATTTGGGATTCAGTACCTACCAATCTGTGCATTCATAAACTATTTTTATAAATTCTGGTATATTTTGTAAACCAAGGACAAGTAAATTGCGCAAGATTATTGCTTACGCTTTTTTGAAGAGATTCTAGACGTGTGTTTTGGTTAAGGTTTATATTATATGATAAATTGTGATTTCTTAAAAAAAAAAAAAACAACAACAGCAGAATATCATTTTTATTTTACATCATATACATATTAAATAACTTACTGAAATATGTTTGATTATGGAATACTTGTGAGTTAAAATTAATAAAATGACTAAAGTTTTGCAACTAGAACATAATTTATTACATGGCATGCTCTCGTTCTGTACATTGATACAAATATTGTATGTACAGTATATTTATTTCTTATTTTACATTTAAAAAGGTTATTTATCATTCTAAATACACCATAATCTGCGAGTTCCATTTACATGACCGCAAAACACAACCTAATAGGGGATCTTTTGAAAAGAACGCGATCCACTTCTGCGTATATTTCTGATTTCTGGAAATTATCCTAAATGTGTGCCTGTCAGCTTCTAGGTCGCGGTGGCGTAGTGGATATGGTGTCGACCTAGCGATCGAAAGGTCCCGGGCTCGATCCGCACTCTGGGAGTTTTCTCAAAACTCCACCCACCCCCAAAATATATATATATATATACCAAGTACTGGTTCTACCCAGGAAACGGACTCGATAGTGTTTCTATAAGCCTTAGGCTTTCGATGCAAAAAGTTGTTGGTTTCCGTTTACCCGACCCTAAACATTTTTTGGCCGATTAGTCACTAACTTTTTCTGATTTTCGGAAAAAAACCCAGCAGATTTCGCTTATTTTATAAGTTTCTTTCCAGAAATCTATTTTTCTGTTACCTTATTTATAGTAAAGGTACAGTTCCTTTGTTGGGAGGAGTTTACACATTTTACATGCAGTCCAATATACTTAAACTATGTGGTTAATATGTGGCGAAGAAAAAACAGTTAAAGAAAACAAAAGTTACTTTTTACCTTCCCTCCTATATTGTTTGGAGATGAAAGCGGAAACCAACCATTTATTTGTTTTGTATGTATGTCTACATAAAATAATGACTTGTTTGAATGTTTCAGAGTAAAAGTTCCGTAGAATATACCATTGTTTTGAAAGTCGTATCTCCCGTAATTTAGGTATTACTTCGATGTCATGGTCAGGCCAAAAAAATGTTGGTTTCCGCTTATATCTCCAAAAGAAATCTAGGGGGAGTGGGGGGGGAATAACTTTTTTCTTTACCTTTTTCGTTCTTCGCGCACATTCACCACAGTTTAGTTATATTGGACTGCATGTAAAATGTTTAAACGCCTCCCATCCAACAAACAAAACTTAGCTATAAATAAGGTCATCATATAAAACGACATTTCACAATATGAGTTTAAACTTTACATTTTCAAAATATGAATTACCAAAAAGCTGCATATAAGCGAAAACTGCACTTTTGACCGAAAGTCAGAAAAGGTTGATGATCGATAGGTCAAAATAGTTTAGGGTCGGCGGAAAATATATTAGGAGGGGAGGGGGGGGGGGGGGGGAGCGGATAAGCGGTAACAAACAACTTTTTATTCCTCATCAGTTCTACATTAGAAAGAAGCATTCTGCTTCTTTGATAGTTCTTCGGCTTTGGTTTAGTCATGGTTTACGGATTGTGTGTACTCAGAGTATCAGAATTCATAACTCTTCGTGCACAGAAGGCAATTCGATAACTCGATAACTTAGTAGGAATCTTGGCCAGCTTATTGTTTTTGCATCGCAGTTTGTGATATACCTGGTAAAGTTTTTAAACCACAACCCTTTGTATGGTGCCTTCTTATTAACGGGGTCGTGTTTCTGCAAGAACTGTATTAGCAGCTAAGTAATTAGTTATGTGACTTACATTTTGGTGTTAGCTTTTGGCAGTGTTTTGTAAAAAAAACAACGGACACAACACTGGACAAAAACCATTAGAGATAATGGGGCTAAACAATATCATGATATTTCTGTTGCTAAACAACTTGAACATTGCCACTTCAAAAAAAACAAAGCGCTATCCGTCGCCCGTCGGATTGTTGCTGACGGTGGGATCAATACGTCGACAGAATTAATGTCCCTGTCTTGTAACTATGCTCATCCATTTGTGCTATGACGGTTTACAGCTGACGTTGCGAATCAATTAAGCGGTGTTTTATTCCCTGGATTATCCGAGAATTGAGCGGGATCCAGACAGCTTCCGACGGCCGCTCGACGATGAGAGACAGGCCGTACTGCCGCCTCTAATTGCTGCTGTCCCCTGTATTGTGATCAGTGTCCGGTGGAGTGCAATAAAAATCAGTCATGATCTGTCCTACTGGCAACGATGCATATCGTCGCTTTAGTTTCATGGAAACAAGTCGAGATTTGAATTATAAAAAGTGTATAATATACGTTTTGTAGTTGCAATGCGATAGTGTAGTAGTTACAGTTTGTTTACTGCCAATCAATAAAAACAGTCCATTTGCTTGGACGTTTTTATTCCGTTGGTTAGTTTAACGGCAGCAGCAACAAAAGAGTTTGAAACGGTATAACTCAATAAATATTTTATACGATTGTTTTTTTTTTTATACATTTTTTCAAATGCATTCACTACTGTAGTTGTGTGGTGGAAAGTAACGAACACATGTGTTTAGGTAACAAAGCACAACATCGAGAAAGGATTTACAGAAAATAACATTATTCATGTTAAATTTGTTCTTAACATTGGTATACGCGTAATCCGACAATAGGTAGTAAATTCCATTATATGTACTAGCAAATCAATTAATTTTAATTACAATATTTAAGCAAACACGATTTGAGCTGCCATTTGAAACCCCTAGCCCATTACATAGTGTCAAGCCTGACTAATTAATGAGAAGCCATAATTGCTCAGGAAGCTTTTACGGAACATTTCTCTGTGCTATAGATCCGTTTACAAGGCATTGTGAACTCACAAGCGAGAGGAAATTGCCACAAATTTCCCCGACATATTGCCTTCACAGCCCCTCGTTTTATTATCGTTCCCTGTCTCATAAACCACCCTATCGTTTCGAGATAAACTGCTGAACGTCCTCTGTTGAAAACGACACGAGAAAATCAGAATAATTTACTGAGTTTCGTTTGATTAGTTGGTGGATGGTATGTCAGAGACTGTTTTTGAAACTCCGATATCTTGTACAGAGTGATTTACGATTGCCGTAACTCGCTGTTATCGTGTTAAGCGACATTGTAATGACGTTTTACGGTATCAAATAACTTCAGCAACAAATATATAACAATAAAATTGTCATCTGACGAAGTAGGAATAACAACTGGGAAATTTTATATAGACCTGTGATACCATTATTGTTTCCAGTCAAATTAATCTTGCCGCAAGAGGCTTAATAGATAATTTATTCACCAATCGATACAATTTCGAATTAAGATGGTTCTGTTTAATGGCTGGTTTTCCTGCGTGCGATTTAACTGTGAAATGACCTATTAAACTGGCGGGAGGCCACGTAATGATGATCACAACACATAGGTGTTCCATCATCAAGTCTGTAGATACAATGAAAATTATCAAATCAATATATGGCTTAAAGTGTGTGGAAATATATAACATTTTATTTTAGGTGGTTAGTTTTCTGCGTATATGAACGTATTCTGAAATAAGGATATATTTAATGAACTATATGTTGTAATAGACCTGTCCTATAATGTAAGAGGTAACTAGGGAAGAGTTCAGAACTAATTGCGAATGAACATGTACAGACAACCAATTGGACACTTGATGGAACAGAAATTTTATTGGAAATACCAAGGGGTAAGACAAAATTAAAACCATCGAGTAAGCAATTTTGTGGTACAATGCTTGAAGAAATAAAACAATCCATGGGTCAGACCAAATTAAAGCCATGAAGTAAGCAATTTTGTGGCATAAGGTATGAAGAAATATGAAGAAGTTGTATGTATATCTAAAACTTCACCATACATAACATAATTTTAATGGTAATCGTCATATGAGAATCCGTAGCATGAACATGCATTCCGTATCTGCGAGATTACAGTAATGGTCATGTTCATGCAATGCAATCATTAATTCAGTACTTATACGAAACCATCTGCATAATAAAGCTTAAAGGGCAAAGCAGTTTAAAGTTTAAGAATGAATACTCTTGTGTTCATGCATCTCGTTACTGATACCATGAAATGTTTTATTGTCAGGTGGAGATTTGAGACTGTAAATTTGCGATATGACACGGCGTTTTAAACATAATAGCGGACAAAAAAGCAAGACAACAAGCGACGATCAAAGCTATCATGTGTAAGGCCGGATACTCATCGTAAACAATCTGTGTAAGCAAATAGTCTGGTCGTAGCATGGCGTCGGGCAAACTTCTTACTAACGTGAATCAAAGCGCTGATAGGGTAGAGAGACTGTTGGCGAGAAAAGGCAAGAAACCAAAATCAAGTGCAAAAATTTATAACAGAAAGGACATATTTGTTTGATTGAATTTGAATTTATGCAATGCCAGTTTTACACAAGACGAATCGAACTACTCATTGTTTTACTCTCTACTTTCAACATCTTGGTAGATATATAGGTTTGTATGCAAACGCAATCATATGCATAACAGTCAATGTGTCGAATAAACCGCCACAATGGGCCGAAATAGCCGTTGGAGCGTATTCATTCGGGGGTATCAATTGTTAGTGCTTCGTTGCCTGCAACGTAAAAAGTAGGGCACGGGATCCAATCTTTCGAAATCACCCTACTAAAGACCGTTGGCTTCCGAAAACAATCTAAACACTGCGCAATCTCTACACGTGCATTCTTTACCTCTGCCAAGGAGTTTAAGTTTTTACCGGCGTTAGTTTGTTTGTCTGTTTGTTGCTCAACACGTGTCGGGTATAAGCTGCCTGGGCGGAGGTCTCCACTATTCTAGGGTGGTTTCTAGTCTTTAATATATTAATTACCCCCCTCCCCCCCTCCCTGATCAGCCAGCGTTTTCGAAGTACAGCGTTACTATTTCGAGGGGGAAAACATGTAATAGTGCATGTTCTAATACTTTTCTAACACGTCGTGACGAAAAAAAATATTAAAATGCTGCTACGATGCTACGTGGCTGAAAACTACCACTGAAACTTGTCCAGGTATAATTATATGCACGTGTAATATGGCAACAGATTATGTATAGAGGTATGTGTATATGCGTCAAAAAATACACTCATGTACAACATGGTTCACTATCGTGTGTATTTTATATGGGTGACGTACTAAATAATACAAGTTTTGGGTATTATGGGAGAACATATATACACAGAACGGTGCACATTTATGTGTATGTGAGTATCGGTAGTTATATTTATGTGTGACACGACACATGATTGTGTGTGTTTTTGTATAGCGATTTTACAATGCGATGTCCACGAATAGACCGCCGGATTTTGTATAGTTTGCTTTTGTATACATAAGGTAGGGAATGCTTCGTCGCTCAAACATTGGCATGGGGACTTCATGTAGGGAATGCTTCGTCGCTCAAACATTGGCATGGGGACTTCATGTAGGGAATGCTTCGTCGCTCAAACATTGGCATGGGGACTTCATGTAGGGAATGCTTCGTCGTTCAAACATTGGCATGGGGACTTCATGTAGGGAATGCTTCGTCGTTCAAACATTGGCATGGGGACTTCATGTAGGGAATGTTTCGTCGCTCAAACATTGGCATGGGGACTTCATGTAGGGAATGCTTCGTCGCTCAAACATTGGCATGGGGACTTCATGTAGGGAATGCTTCGTCGTTCAAACATTGGCATGGGGACTTCATGTAGGGAATGCTTCGTCGCTCAAACATTGGCATGGGGACTTCATGTAGGGAAAGATCCAAAGCAAACTAACATGGTGTTCCACCCTTCTCCCTTTTCGACCCCCACACTCCCTGATGCTCCTCTGGGCTAGTCAAAGAGGAATATATTATGATGTAAATACATGTATACAATAACAAAAGAAGAGGACTTGTTTAAAAAAAAAATACACACAATTAGAAGCGTTGAAATTACTAGAAAATGGCGATGAACGATCCGACTTTCCAACCTTTTCCTTTTGAGCAGCACATTGTACAATTCTTGACCCTCGATAATTACGTCGCGTGCCGGAAACGTCAACGTTCACCGGCGACGTCATTGGCTGAGCGTTTCGGCATGCAGAAACCCTGATATGCTAAAGTTGACGAATTGAATTTAAAATCAACCTACCCTTCGCAAACCCTTGACAGATATTACAATATCAACTGCGTATAACAAATTGAGTGTTCTACTAATGACATGGCACAATCATAGCGACAAAGGGCCTGCCGTCACTCGCAACTGCGATATGTGTTGTTGAAGAACATTGGGCCTGATAGTATCTGTGGCTTATTCCTCCGCGATCTTTGATCGTGCTCCATTAATGACCCTGTCGGTAGAACAAAGTGGCAGATCAAACAGATTACGTTTGACTGACATGATACAATGGCGCAATAATGAATAGTTTGCATGGAATATGACAGCATTTGTTTACCTCGCCTTCCTAACGAGAGACGCTCATTAGCGAGTGCAGATAATATCTTCTCACTACATAAATCATTGCAAAACAGCTTTGTAGGATCATAGTTTTCACAAATCATATTTTTCACATACCTATGAAGAATAGGATCTCGTTTGTCACATTTTCAGGTGTAAATAATGTGATTGGCCAAAAACGGGGAATGCGAGAGGGTCACAGAAACATATGACTGAATTGCATATCAAAAAATGGAGGCGATCACAAACTTCCCAGAATATGTTAAGAATAATATTGTGAAGTGTGAAGAATGAGATGTCAATTGTCACACCTGTGAAGAATGAGATCCTATCCTACACAGCTTGGTTGATCGCACCCCCGAGGTTTAGGAGTTACAATATTAACACTTACATACTAAGTATATTAAGAAATACGTATGGAAATTAATGTCTTCATGTTTGATTACTGACATCAAACAACTGAATAATGGTCTATACATTTATAATTTTCTATTGTATACCTGGTTTATTAAACGTAATGACAGCGATCGCATTTCTTAACATTCAAAACACTTCTGATCCTTATTTTCGTAGATGATTTATACTTTTTAAACGATGCTGTCTAATTTTACAAAATTCATTTATATCACTCTCTGTTGGCTAATGCAACCCCCCTCCCTAAATCGATTGCTGAAAAATAGATAAATACAGGGTTATAAAGGACCCAAGATTTCTTTACAGCGTTGTATGGTGTTAGTTTTAATCAAATGTACTACCGAAAAACACAATATCAGAAACAGGTGTAATGATGCCAATGTTGGACCATGGTTATCTTGGTCAAAGTCCATTTAAACGCAAAACTGACTGCAAGATATGGCTTCCGGCTGGGCAGTCGGCGGCTACTAACACGTCATCTCCCATGGGCCATTTTAGAAGGATATTATGCTGGACATGTCAAAATAAAATATCAGTGGCAGGAAACGTTTTTAGCCTTTTGTCGAACTACAATTAAGAATCACAGCAATGTGCTTAAGTCAAACAATACATACTTTCCCTTAGAGTTCTGACCAACTAAAGAAAAGTCAGTTCGTTTTGTTTGATTTCGTTTCTTTAAAACACTGACGAGTGAGTAGTGATCAGTGGAACGGAATTTGTCGTGGATTTTCACTTAAATTCCTCGTGTGCGCGATACTTTTGTCATAACGATCTTGGGCTGAATGGCAAAAAGTTGTATCTGCAAGATGAAGGTATATAAAGATAGAGCATTATTGATTTGGCATTAACATTTCTGTGATATTGAAAACAGAGAGCTAGTCACAACCGATAGTTTACAATTTATGTAAAAAATAATGTTCGCGCTAATACGGGGTCCGTAATATAGCCTGTCAATGGATGTGACACGGCTGATAATAATTGTCAAACGCGATAAGCGAACTGTCTATCAACAGTGATTAAACATTTTATCTCGTGACGTCTCGCAGGAAACGGGAATATAAAAACCAGCGCAGTGGACTAATTTATTCATCAAACACCAACTGCTTCTTATGACAGGACATATTTGCCAATTCAAATTTTAATTAAATCTACAAGAAGACGAAAAACGATCTCGGATATCTGCACACCCCGTGAGTGACATTCAATTTAAAACCGTAATATTGAATAAACAAATTCTCAATCGCCCACATAGCGCCTGCATTTGCTATAGGAAACAACCTGTTCAAGTATTGCAATTCCCCTTTATTGGTGAGTGATAAATGCATCCACATGTGCTGCACAACTGTGGTGTCTCGCTCGGTATTGCTTGGTCCACGACTGCTCTCGACTTTCACTTTGAGGACATCTTGACATGCATATAATAATATTATGTCTCTTTCAGGTCCTTTGACGTTGAAGCTGCATTATGTGAGTACTGTAGGACAATATTTTTCACAATTTATGTTTTTCACATCTGTGAAAAATAGGATCTCATTCTTCATCAGGTGTGAAAATTGAGATCTTATTCTGCACACATCGCAGTCTTATTCTTCACATGTTCTGTGAAGTTTGTGATCGCATCCAGTTTTTGATATGCAATGAAATCATATTCTTCTGTGATCCTCACACATACCCCATTTTGGGCCAATCGCATTCTTCATACGTATAAATGTGATAAATGAGATCCTATTCTTCACATGTGTGTGAAAAATATGATTTCGGAAAAATATGATCCTACAGAGCACCCTAATTCATTAACTAAAGACGCATCGAAAGTTGGGACATATTTTTGATCATAGCTGCAATTTCGAGCTTTTTTTTTTTACTGAAATACGTTTAATTGTGTTGTGATCTTGTGCTGTGTGTGTGTTGGGGATACGGAGTACCCGAAGGAAACCACAATTGTCCGATATGGTGGCCACCGACCAAACTCACTGGAATTGAACCCCAATCGCCTAGGTGAGAAGCAAGTATACCAACCACTGCGCTAGTCGGACAGCCCAAGAGGCTGTCCCGTTTGTGGATTTTACTAATACATGTATCTAGGTGCCCTGGGTTCGATTCCCTTACTCGTTGCACGTGTGTTAGCAATGTGGTTATCATCAGGAGCACGCTGTTGGTTCACAAATGATTAATGCATCAGGAATTAGAACGCGAATCAGTCAAATCTACACATCTTGCAGATGGGAATGTATCACCACCAACACCCGTTTACGGAGCACTCTACAGAGTCCGATCGTTCTCAAGACACGAATTTCTGAATCTGTCCAGGAACTATAGACCAGGGAGTCTCTCTACAAATAAATTATTCCAATATAATCTCAAACAATCTCATCCCTAATAATTATAAACAAAATCTTTTTAGATACTCTATGTAATATGTTTTAAACAAAAAACAAACATGCAGGACATATACAACAACGGAACAAAATGGTATTAGTCTACCGGGTATTTACTTAAACAAAACAACAACTAGATAGTGTAATCTATGAACAAAACAAACCTAAGCCAAACAGACGTATCCTTTTCTGCCATCCCTTTGTAGTGTAGAGTTAACAATAATTATGGTTACGTTGAGATGGAAGATATAAAATTCTGGGTATCATATAATATATGTGTTGCCTCCAACAATGTCCTAACGTGTGAACTATCCCCCGACGTGTCTGTCGGTTGGAAATCTCAGTCTCTTTTTCACACCCCGGGTGAAATCCTACACTGATGACATCGATAAATTAATCTGGAGCTTTTTCACTTATAGCCCATAATCCGACTAGCTCGTCAATTTATGACATTTATGGCCCGGACTCTAAATTTGAGACGTATCAAAAATCGCCGATTATCACGTATTATCTCCTTTAGGACGTAGCGTTAAGACAAAAGATCAGCGATTTGTGATGAAAAAGACACTCAGGGGATTGATCGTGGTAATAAATCATAGCTGTGTTCTACAATTCCCACGATGTAATGCGAATATAATGGAAGAGAGATGCAATTTTGTTGAAGTAATTAGACATTCTAAACCAGTCTTATTTTCGTAGTTTACGTTCAAGAGTTTCATGAAACGAATCTCCTTATATATGGGCGTTTGTTACCTAAACACTAATGCACGAAAGAGTTCCATTTTTGCTGTTAAAAAACATATTGAGTCAGACCATGCTGTTGTTACTTATGAAACGAACTTCTCCGCATGCATAGTTACCAGGTATCATATGAAACAATGCGTTAATCTATGGCAATAAATAATCTTAATGGGTGCACTCTGCATTTATCTATAATCTTTACAGGATATTTTAGAACATTACACACTCGCAGAAGAGAGATCATTACAGTATTGATATCACCATTACCGCTTCCATATCCCAAGACAAGGTCACAGGCGCTTTAAAAGCACCCAATCAGTTTAACTTTGATGTATTGTACGCGGCGATAGCCCTGACAGCATAGACAATACATAATGGGATGATAGCAATAAATTACGCCTATTTATCTTGTCATTGCTCAATGATATAAGCGATCGTCTTTCCTAGCTTTGATTAATTGCCAATTATATTAAAGCCAAAGGTCTTTTGTGACTATGCATGTCTTTGAGCACTAATTTCACAGCGCATTCCTTTGAAATAGCAATTTGCCTTGTCAAGATGATTTCCAATTTACCGGAATGTAATTTCTAAGCACTTTGTAAAGGTGATTTCTTATTTTAATTATGTTTCTTTGCGCTACGGAACAATATAACACCTGTGAAAATAGGAAGGTCTTATAAAAGAGCTAAGGAGGGGTCCATCTTGTTAGCGGTATATCATGTTACCTCTGACAGGCTTCATACAGTTGACGTAAGCGATCATATAAGCTCGGGGAAAAGCGACATTACCGATTATAAATGTCATAGCGAATTTATCAAGTGAATGCTTCAGTTGTAAACGCTCGTGAGTTATAAAATTTTAATGTATTCCATTACTGTGCCCGTTTACGCTTCAGTCTAGGCTTTTATGATTTGATTGATCATTCATTTGCTGGAAATGCCAACTTACACACGGATCTTTGCTGTGAAATCGGATAACGACACAAAATTATTTAAAACGATAACTACCAAGTGAAATTATCGACATTTACGTTTGCCCATTTATAAGCAACATAATAACTGTGTGGACTTCCTAATATTTAATATGCTACGGAAGGATAAACGTCGTGGTATGTACGTGTTCACCCCACTTTAAGACAATGAGCAGTTTCGGAAATACTCGGTACATTCCGTAAGAGTCACTCTTTCGGATATGTTCGAATGTCTCGATAAAGAATAATTGTGTATATTAATGTTTGAAATCGGGCACACATTTTCGGAAGTGTTTGTTGCTAATCGACGGCAAACGACGCCAGAACGCGCAAACAGAAATGACGTCACGAAGAAATGTACCTCGTGCCAATGATGACTGTTAGAAGGAGATGCTTACACTGGAGATTGGTTTCTTGATATGTTCGAAACCTGTTCCCAGCAATAACTTTTCTGACAACGAAGAAAAAATATATAATGCTAAAAACACGCAGCCAAAAACACGACGTAGCTTTATATGTTTTCTAGTTGAATAATTCTTCCTCCAGAATTCGTATTTCACAAACTTCCCCCGTCGACACGTGGGTAAGACTCCGTGCCATTTGTCATGGCGAAAACAAAAACAAAGACACATGATTGAAAGGCTCGTTTCAACAACAGACAGCAGAAATAGCACCGTTTTTTTTTATAAACTAATCAATAAAACAGACACGCATGTCAAAATAAATCAAACGCGGTAGATTAAAAATCAACAACATGGCTTCCAAAGTAACTCATTCGAGTTTTTTCCCTGTGTGTAATTTACGATGGCAAAGCAGCCGAGGTTTATGAATTACGAGCATAACGACGCTGCCTATGTCGGGGTGATATCCATTAGAATGGAGACACGAAGTCCTATGTGGAGAAAATGATTTTTGCGACCTTTCACAATCATGACAATTGAAACATGCAAATAACTGCAGAATGAACATGTGTAAATAAGATGAACATATTTGAGATGACGATGACTTGATTTTATTTCCTCATATCAAGATGACAGCATGCGAACAGCACAAAAAGGCTATTTGTTTGTTTCTTCGTGCAGTGGTGTGTGGCACATATAAGAAATTGGACATGACCATTTTGGAGTAAGCCAGTCATGACAAAGGCTAAACAATTTTATATTAACCGTTGCAACATTTCCGCTCTACACATGCTCAAGTATCAATATATCATTTTAAATCTATCGAAATTTTAATAAATTCAGTCACTAAATCGTAATGAAATCAGTTGTGTCTGTTAATTCGCAGTATGTGCACTCACCTCTGGCGCTATAACAATTTCTGTTGAATTTTTTTTTTCAGACGTTTTATTATTCTTCGCGTAAACATGGACTACTCCGCACAGTGGGTCCCGATGCGGTCGTTTATCAACCTTGATTGACAGCTCATACTTTCGGCTGATTGATGATTGTTGATGGCGGTACGCATGGTCTGTTGTCGAGCCAATTACATGGTATATCTACCGTGCGAGCCTCGGGCGCCGCCATGCATGTTTTATCAATCTGCGGTGGAGGCCTATCTCGCCTGACAGACACAGGGATATAATGCTCTCCTCTCTTTTGCTCTGATGTTCAAGTATGCATGGTGTACACGTGATATTGGTAGCAATTTGGCTAATTGAGTAGGAAAGTGTACAGAGATGACGAACTGAACTTGTCCTGAGAAAGACTGGGGCAGAAAACCTGCTGAAAGAAATAGGATCATCCAATCTGTCGTCAATTACGACGAAGTACTAGTATGACGAAGCACTAGTAAGTGTGTAACTCGTAATTTCATCTTTAGAGACCCATACACCGGATATTGCTCAAGACCACGATGATATGTCTATGGTTTCATCGCCAAACATCTGCAAAGTCCCCAGAAAGACCGACGGGGTCTTAACACAGGATAGCTGCCCATGTCCAATTGCATAATTATATTTGACTGTTTAATTATCCTGTTTAAATCGTGTACACTGTTTAAATACTGTATACTGTCTATAAAGTGCCGGTAATTACGTAGAGAAATTTTCAAAGATGCCATTTTATTACTACTGTACATGTCTTACAGGCTAGAATATTAAATTTCCACGTGCTGTCATGAACTACTACATGTTGTTTTCTCCAAGTGTTCGTCGCAATACGACGTCTGTTGAGTAAGACATAGTCGGTTCTCGTGCTACCAATGTGACCAAACCGAACCGGTAACATGTCCCAGATGTAAATGAAATGTCTTCCGAATCAGATAAGCTGACAGCAAATACAAAATGTAACATAGGCCACACACTAGCTGTAGACATAAAAGTCCTACAAAATTTCGTATTATGTCCTGACAAATAAAATATGTGACAATAAATGGCAAAATAATGACAGCGTTATCAATTTACAAATTTGCGTCAACCCGCGTGAATCAAACAAGCGGGCCAGAAAGAGAAGTGATGGGTGTGATAATTATTTTGAAAGCCCTTTAATAATGGGAATATGCGTTTCATCAATTACAATGACAGGGCATCCCAGGGTGCAGCCTTGTGTAAAATATCACCCACAGGATAAACATTGGTTGCAAATAACAGCGGTGGAGACCGGGCCGCGAAGTTCGCAGAGATGCGGGGAGCCGGAGTATAGTGGGTCTCATCTGTGTGAAGAATCAAGCGTTTTAGTGTATTTATTTTGCAAGCATTTTCTGAAGCAGACCACCTTGAGTGTCGGCCATTAAATCTGCAATCCAATATGGGGAAGTGTAAATTAAATCAACGGCGTCTTTGATCGCCGGATTCATGCCTGTTTGATGTATGGTATAAATCCAGCATTGCTTTTTACATGTGCCATTTATGTAAATTTTTATGTCTTAACAAACATCGATGCCAATAGGTTAGGCATATTTTGTGTGGTTTGAGTGGCAGGTCGGTGGAAAAATCGCAGATTTATTTCCGTTATTGCCATCATCGGCTAAACATCGAGGCGGCACAACCATTAAGGAACGCACGGCAAAGACAATCAATAAACCAGACCTTTTCCGCGTCCTCAGACTTGGGAATTTTAAATAGACGCCGCGTTTAATTCAATGAATCTAGGTCAGCCTCCTTCCTTCCAGCAGTATGTATCTGTATAGTATAATGTTTTTCTTCAGACATGGGCCTTTAATACAAAAACTTGAGGTGTACATTTTATAGAAAATTTACAATGTCGTTTGTCGTGACACATATGTCTTTAGGACTCTCTTTTTACGAGTCGCAAAAGGTGTACAAGTAAAATGATGACTATTATGTATGTCTTCCGGCCTTCATGATGCACGATATATCTATGAATTTTTGCCAGTTTCTTTGGTGGGCACATCTCTAACAAACATCTGTTAAGAAAACCGAGTCATATTTCACAAGATTGATATGGCAAACTCATGGTTTGTATTGTACTTTCCCTTACATATACGTACATGTAATGATTTTTACAATTATAATCGAATATTATAAATAAAGGGACCTTACCCTTACCCTTTATTCATAATAAAATTACAAAATAAATGTCTAATAAAAAGCAAAAATAGAAGTATTATGATTGAGTATTATAAAGTCTGAATAATACAAAACCATAATTATCTTAGTGTAGTACAAACACGTTCTATCATATGCAAAGTGTATAAACAAAAAGTTAAAGTAGCCAGCCTACTTTTTAAAGTGTGTTTACTTTTTGCATAAACGTGTGTATGCTATTAATACAAATTGTTTGTGCTTCATAAACAAATAAATATTTCCATATTTGTGTCTGTATATACTCAGTCACAATAGTTTGAACTATGTTTATGAGTGCAGGCGTATTCGTTTTAGGATGATTATGAAAAATGAAGCGACACTTAAACCATCATTTCTCCGGCAATCCTGGGCCCGTATCCAAAAAGCATCTTTAGTTAGTAAATTCGTCTTTCGCAAGAGACGTTAAACCGAGGTGCAGTGTACTAGGTGCTTCACATCGGGCGCCGAAAACCCCCCGCTGGAATGGGACATCTCCTCATTCTCCTGTATCTTGCACTATCCTCCGTAATCAACTAACATTTCATTTGGGGGCGATGGCTATATGAGAGAGAATCCCGGTGCACTCGATCAAAATGTACTGCACACGCACACACACAGTTTAGTAAAAACTTAACTAAATTTCATAAAATCGTACAATTCCTTAAGTCTGCGAATAGTTCATTTAAAGTTTATTTTGTCTTAAATGGTTTTAATCCGATAAAGAATCGACAGTTGCATCTTATTTTACCACTTTTCAGATAGAATTTATTGATTTTCACAATACAAGTTTTTATTTGAAAATTTCACGTAAATATGACATAAGTTAAGATTTTCCTGAGAAGCTTTGAGGATATGACGCCTGGATATTGCAAGCTATTTATACATTAATTCATACATTAATTTGTACAATAAGTCATTATAGTTTGTGTGAACGGATATTATTTATGTGAATAACACTCATATCATTTAAGCTTTCATAAATCATATTAATTTTGCAATAAAAGTCTCCTGGTGATCATAAGGCTGACGTTTAAACTTCTGGGAAATGATAAACAGACTCTGTTTGTATCGTTTTTCAGTTCGTTTATATATTTTTAAATATTATTGTTTACCTTGCGTGGGATTTACATTATGACAGGCTGTGACATTTGCGTAATAGGCAAGACTATGACATATGAATTTAATCTGTCTCTTAATTGATGATAGTGACTTTACAACGAAACTTTATCGGATGGTAATAGATCTATTAAAATAACATGGTTTTTAAGGGTCTATCGTGAAATTTATCAGACAGGCATTCAACATACATATATATATGTTATATCATTTTATTTAAAACAAATTTTATTAATATTATTTTAAAACGAGATTTTTTAAGCACGCTAACCAATATCGTACGCAAATGCACACGCGTTTTAATACCCGCATATGTTTCTATGCAAATTGTATACTATTTTGACAGAAACCTGTATATACACCATATTATAATTTATTTACATACTGGATTTCGCAACACAAACGTTTTACCATAAAAAAAACTGCCCTCATAAATCAGCTTATTCTCGAAGCACAAACATCCGGTTAGTGGTTTTATTTATTGAAAACTTTAGTTATAGATGTCAAACTACAATTTATTAAACTAAAGTTGACATAATTAATTACGTCCTAGTGTGCGATGTTTCCTCGCAAACCCATTTATAATTAATTGTCAATGGATTTCCCTGACAAGGTAAAATGATGTCATTTTTTGACTGAGTCTGCCAATCCAATATTTATGTTTGATTGCCAGAGTCATTTTAGTGTCATCGCCGTAAACCGACATTGACACTTCGTTTTATTAGAAATGTAATGTCAATTAATATTTTACATTCATCATCACGATACAGAGGAGTGTTACTTGTTATTTGCTTGCAGTAACCTATACAATATTTTAAAGCAACATGAAGCAATGTAAAGATGCAACGATATCAAAAGGTCATAACTGTAAAATGGCAAAGGGTGTTGTAAAGTCAAGTCAATGCAATGCATAAGTGTATTCATGCAATGTCATGCACATCATGGTCTTTACATAGATTCTTGCTCCCAGACGCCCTCTTAAATCTTATTTGCAAAACACACAGTACTGATTTCACGGTTGACAGTGAATTCAAAGCATGCATGTATGCAATACCAGCTCTGACCTTGTTCTTTTGTCTAGTCAGTAGGCCATCAGTGACCAGTCATTACCAAATGTATACAAGATACTAGTACGACGCCAACATCTCACACTGATCAACATGACAGTTGGTCCGCGCTAGCAACTATACACAACGACGTTCATTACGGCTAATTATGTGTTCCTTGACCCTATAAATCATTCAGGTGCCCGTTTATTAAAGACCAGAGGCTCCGTTGAGCCGCGCCAGACTCGGGGGACCTCACCATCCACACTCCCAACCGATCGTATATGTCAGCCGTAGACAGATACATTATTAATAAACAATTACGATGAATGTAAAACGTCAAGTAGATTGTATTTGTCGCACATTGGGAGACATTAACGAGTGATAAATGTGCGTTGATAGATTTTATTGTTGTATGCGTGATGTGGGAAAATGATGACCATTTCCGGTATTTTGAATGTACACAACGTGATATCACTCTGGCCACATCCATGTATTTGAGTCAGAGGCTGTGTCGATCTTTTCTACCTTTCGACATCTTCGTCGATGTACCCCGTGTTTATGTATAAACTGTAGTACACATAATAATGTGACAACGCAACATTCTCTATTCATTATAGTGTTGTGAACTTCATGCATTAAAACTTGATTGGATCATTGTTAACCATGTGTGATGTTGACGATGTACATTGTGCAAGTCAAATAAAGTGTCTGTCTGCCTGTCTATCTGTCTATAAATTTGTCTACAAAGAACAAACATCAGTATTATGAAAAGCAGGACCAAGCAAAATAAAAGCTACTGTAATTGTTAAGGAATATAACGAAGGTGGGTTAAATATGATAGATATATGTTCGTTTGAAAAATACATGAAAATAATTTGGCTGAAGAGATTAGTGTCAGGCGATGGAAATTGTTATTCACTTGTTAAATCGTTTATAGATTTTAAAACACTTTTTAACACTGGTAAAATGTATGCCGAGAAAATATGCCTACAATTGAAAAATAAATTTTGGCTCGATGTCCTGAAAAACTATATATTGTATATTGAAAAGCTGCCAATAATAAATAGTGATGATATTCTGGATATGCCTCTATTTTATAATCATAATTTTAAAATAAACAATATTCACATTTATATTAAAAGTCTCTATGAAAGAGGTATTCGTTTTGTTAGAGATATTATGATAGAAAGAGATTGTTTTATTCCTAAAGAATCTTTGGATTTACATGTCGGAACAAATGTAAATTTCCTATTGTACCATGGATTAATTAACATAATAAGCAAATATATTGAAAATTTTGAAGATTTGCCAAATTTTTACAATAAAACTCAGGGACCTATATTACCAACTTACATAAAGAAAATAGTAACTAGCCCTAAAGAAGAAAAACATATTTATAAAATATTAATCCAAAACAGTGACATTCCAACTAGTCAAACAAAATGGAATTCAGAATTTTTTAATATTGACTGGAAAAACGTACATACACTTGTATTCAATTTAACTAAGGATACATATATCAGATGGTTCCAATGTAGAATAGTACACAGAATATTGGGAACAAAATCACTTATGTTCAAGATGAAAATTGCTGCTGACAATCTATGTACATTCTGTAGCAATGAAGTAGAAAACATTACGCACTTGTTCTGGTACTGTCCATATACCCAAGAAATTGTTAATTTTGCTGTTGAGATTATTCATAGAAGTCGACCAAGCTTACATGTTCAGTTGACATGTCAGGAATTAATACTTGGAATTACAAATTCAAAAATGAATGATTTAAACATTGTATGCCTTGAAATTAAACGGTATATCTTTCATTGCCAGAGGAAAAACAGAAGTCCATCTAAATTTGGACTTGTAAATAGTATGAAGCAAACGTTTGAAATATATAAAACTACAATAAAAACAGATGAAGAACTGAGAAACTGGTCCCTTGTCAAAACATTTACAGACATCTCTTATAACGACATAATACTTTATAACACATAATAAATATTGTTTACCACACCAGTATTTTGTAAAATCTGCATTATCAGTGTATTATACCCAATGCAATTCAGCACTTAGGTTATTTTTCTTACGTGCAATATTGTATAGATAGAAGACATACATGATTACATATAAAACTGTATATAGTATGCATGTACAAGTTAGTATTTTTGCAAAATGTTTTGAAATACAAAACTGCAAGTATTGTATATATTGTATATGAATGTATGTTTTGTATGTTGTATGTTTACAATTGTATTTATATACAACCATACGGTACATGTACATACATGAACTACTCTGTCAATAACATGCATGTATGTAATATTATATGGTGAAAATAAAATTTTGCACGGAAAAAAAAAAAAAAAAAAAAAAAAAAAAAAGTATTATGAAAAGCTATGTTAAAAATACACTCATATACCCACGCTTAAAAAGAAATTTACTAAGTGGTATCACCTTTCAACATTGTAAATTGAAGTCACACCTAGATTTGAAACAATGACACAAATGATATTTATATCATAGTTTCCCATCAATGCATCCAATTGTATAGTGTGCTGTTCGTATGTTTTAAAATCTTAACTGAAGTTGGGTATCTCAGTACATAGCCCGATACTCATTACATGTGTGTACAACATCTTGTCATAGGTCATGATATGATTGAAATAAAGTTTTCACTTGAAAGAAATTTCGCAAACATCAACATTTTTTTTCCAGATCACGCTTTTCATGCCTATACTTTGAAAACATAAAACGTGAACAGGAAGAGCAACAAACCCGATTTCAACCAATAGCAACAATGTATGAATATTAGTTTTACAACATGACGACATACAGAATAAAAAACGTTTCAATTATTCAATGCCACAACTATAAATGTGGGAAGACATGTTTGTTTATAAGCTTGTGGTTTACCGTGTGAATTTCGAGTTCTCTCGTGTCGTCAATTAATTTTAATATTTTAAAAGGTTATGACCGTTTGTTTATATTAAGACGTAAAGGCTATTTGTTAGTTTTGGTACAATATCGATGTTAAATCAGGAGTGAACACAGAAATGTATATTTGCACTAGTGGCGTAGCCACGTTTGAAAATGTATATTTTGTATTATCACGAGTGAATCAAAAATCGACATTCTACCGAAGCATTTGACAATCGTGAATAAGATTTCAATTAGATTCCAGGATTCCATGTAATAATGTGAACAACAGTTGGATTAATTATTATTCTGTATTGGATACGACTGTTTCTATAACCAATAACAACAAACATACATTTCAAATAATGGCCATATTTCAATATCAGGGCAAGAAATACACGCATGATTTATTATTAGATATTGGACTTACATGTTTGTTCAACTAAGTCTTTGTTTCAATTACAACGTACTCGTCAGTCTTAAAACAACAACAACAACAACATCATTATCATAATTTGTTCTCATAACAATTATTATTATCGTTCTTAAAGTTACATTTTGCAATAAACAATAAACAAAACGTATTTCTCGAAAAAAAAATAATTATCGAGTAATTTAAACGCGTTAAACAATAAAAACTACAAGCCTCTACATCGTAATTAGGATCTGATAGAAGTTAAAATTCAAAGAATACAATAACATAGTCAGTTCTAAAAAGGCAACAAAAATGTCATCAGCAGCCTTTGATAAACAAAATATTCGTCAAAGAATGAAAATGGCGACAGAGTGACTCATGTCATTTCCATTCAGAACAAGAAAGAGGTATTTCATTTGTTTAATTTCAACTTGTCAGCGAACGTATCATTTGGAGGATCATCTGACACAACCATTAGCAACAATTTGTATGAAGCCCTGTTTTCACCGTTTATAAAACTTTCACAGTAGAGGCTCCCAGCAAGTTAATTACATGTTTAAATTATGTTTCTTTGTTCAGACACATTGTTTGTGGCATTTGGATGACAGGGAAATCTTGTTGTAACACTCTTGCGGCGCCACGCGCCTCCTCAGCAATTGTTCGTTGGTATAAATTTTAAACAGATACTCTTCAACATTCAGATCGTGTTAATCTAAGATATACACCTTCGTTATTTTCCAGTTTAACTACGCTATCTTTCGAATTTGAAAACAGTGCACTACACGCCATTTCATTATTTCGAATGAAGAGCTTCGGGGAACTGTTTTGGAAAACCACTCAAAACAATGCTGCGTAAGCTTGGTGGTGTGAGACTATGTACCAACCAATTTTAATATACCGGTACTGGCAATGTAATAAAAAACAATAGCAACATATCTGATATTGCACATTACAATTTTGAGAAACGTACTGAGCAACAGGATATAACGAAAAGACAAAAAGGTCTTTTCACAATTGGTAGCCGTTTTAAAACAGATTATATAAAAATTAATTTATTATACGATCAAACGTTCTTTCTATCTTCCATTAAGTCAAACCACTTTCGAGGACTTAGACTCTTAAAAAATGTTAAAATACAAAGGTGATAAGCTTGCATAAACATAAGAAAAGGACTTATAAATAAAGATAGACAATTGGACAATGCACGTGTACATGTACTTTTATTTCCCTTGTTGTAATACACTAACAAAACACAAACAAGAAGAATTTAGAGACGAAAACATTCTCATCAATGTTCTCATTGTTTTACAGCGCTGACAAACCGGTTTCACGTTTTCTTTTATTAGCGAAACCCTTTTATATATTCATGTAGGCAAGTATACATTGACTTTTAATGGATTTTCTATTGCTTATCGCAATCATGCGTCAACTGGAAACCATAGCAACGAATTTAAAATAATTGATGAGTGCTCGTTGTATTATACGATCTCGACATCTGTGCGCAATTCATCATTCGTTTATAATGGCGGGGAAACTGCACTGGTGTTAAATATTCATTATCGACATATCAGCACTGCCTTCGGGTATACAAGCATGGTGGCAGAAAACTACAATTTAACTTAAAAACCTGTCTGAAAAACATAACACATACAAAGTTACAATGGCAAGGTAAATCTTCATCTGTGCTGGTATTCAAAAAGCTCCCAAGGGAAAACTTAACACGAATTGTACCAAAGTGAAAATTTCAGATCACATTTCCTATGTGAAATTTACTGATTTCTGTTTACAAAAGGGTTAAATATAACTTGTCAAAGCAAGTTTATTAGTTTAAAACATTTAAATGTAAAACGACTTCTGCATGAAACAGCCACAGACCTAAGGAATTTATGAATAGAAGGAATTTACTTAATTCAGTTTTCCCTAAGGAGCTTTGTAAATACTGGCCCAGGGTCCTCATGATTCTGTTGGTGCGTTGTGACTGAACTTAAATATCCAAAACGTACTTTCATCTTATCTAAAAGACATTAAACAATGAGATGCACTTTCCAAGAATCTTGTCAGTCTTTGTTTCTCTGTGGACTATTGAAATTGCGATGTCAATATTGTCCTGAACATACTTTGCCCTATATGGCGTGAGTTATATGACAGAATAGCATAATTTTAGTTTTCCATCATGGTATTCTACTTTCATTTCAGTAGAGAAATGCTGTGTTCCAGCTTATGAAATGGCAAGCACTATCATTGTGCGTCGTTTTTCAAATTTGGTTCATGCGAATTACCTTTTTCAGTAATGCAGCAAATAATCGGTGCGACTTATAACGACTAGAGACACCATTAAGCGCAAAATAAACACGCAATTTACGATTTACATATGTATATTACGCCGGGTTATGACAAACAGCTTCATTTTCTCACGTAATATAGCGATGCTCTTGCCACTTTCTGTAAATGAACGGCATTGCTAGAATGAATGGCATTGGTAGAATAACATTGCCATTGAAACAATGTCCTCTATGTCAAATTAATCAGCATGTATGTGGGACTAAAACACTGATTTCAACAGAATCCTGTTCTCCAGTAATATTTCACCCTCAGATCCATAAATTGGTTTATCTTAGCTCATTTGTATCAGTCAATGGGGTTTAATCTACCCTTTCATCATCGGCGGAATCCGCCGCGAACTATCAACGGCTTGTCAACGCCATTTCAGCAGCCCGTGTGCAATCTCATTTAACATACCTTTGAAAAATAATTACTTCTCCATCCTAGACATACGGAGAGCGGGAGGCTGTTATTTATGCTCGGGAACACACCGCTACTCGTGTGCAACGTCTCAAGTGTACGTGTGACGTGCCAACGTTTGGCCTATGGAAATAAAAATGCTCGGCAATTGATTTGCTTTGTATGCAGTTTATGGTTAAAGCACTCCTCTTTTATATTCTTTAAAATGATGCTTTTTTGGAATAAAGACAAGTTTGTTTTAACGTTATTGTTTGTTTTTAAAGATTGCTTTACTCTATACCCAAATACCAACGTCAACTGGCTGTAAGATGTCTTTTGTAGCAAACTTAAATCATCTGGCCATACTAGCTGTAAACATTTCCTTGTTTACAAATAAACAAAACACGTTGTTGTAAATCAGTCTGCCTTGATGTGCTGTCAGTCACTTTTTACTGGCCATATTGAATCTTTATATAGATCATAAACCATACAACAAGGGCCATTTGCGCAATATAAATTTTTACCACATCTTACATTTAGTATAATATAAGAGATGCTATATGACTGTGAACAATCTTTTTGTTTTAAAGTGACAATCCCTTCCGAGCCATCATACATTACAAATAAAGTTCTACATATTGGTTGTTTAAGAAATAATTTTCGATTTATCGTTGTTTATCGGCCAATACACAACGATTTGGAATTTTGATGCGTAGAAATCAACCCACGAGGGCGTTAGCCCGATATGTTTAACATTCGATTCTTACATGATTTGACAAATATCTTTGCAACTGAAATGAGAATTATATTTTACCATGTTGCGCTTAGGTTCGGGACATCTGTTTGCGTTGTTTATTTGGGTAGTTTAACATTGATAATTTTGTTCTTTGTCGATAGAAAAATCAGCGAGCATCATGTTTGAATAACAAATTATATACACTTAATGCTTATTCACTACAGCAAAGTTAAATCAAAATATACGTTTGACTTTATAATATATACACAATCCTAATACATTGAACTTTACTTGCGAATTGTTATATATTTACTAAGTGCTGTTATAATAATGTTGAAGGGTAACGTCCATTCAGTCCGACTGGAATACGTTGATGCTGTTTTTCCAAGCACTTTTTGGTACTCAATTTGATAACATACCACTTTCCATTAAAAAATATCATCGGTAAAACCTGTAAATCGGCCATTCGTTTTATAGAAGCAGCTAAACTGGAATCGCTTTTGATGAATGCGAAATGTGTGCTGGATAACTAATATTTCATTTCGTATTCAAACACCGATAAATCTTCCCGAAAAAATGAGACTCCGGAGAATAGGACCTCTGAAGTTGAACGATGAAATTACCATTTCCCTTCAGCATGCATGATTTGCAAGATGACTTAGCTGACAGACATAAGGCTGTAAATCTCCGATTCAAATGGGTTTAATTGATTCGCTTGTAATAACTCATTGCGGAAAGTCAAAGCGCCTTTGTGTTGACTACGGGACTACGGCTTACAACTTCAAGTGAGTTGCTCTTTATTGATGGTTTTAATCTGGTTGGCAATAATTTACTGAGGTAGTTACAACGGGCAGTGGATCGATGTTTCAAAGATTAGGTTCGAATGTTTACGAAATGTTTCGTTTCGTGATTTTCTGTACTAAACGCTTGCTATATTGTCTATAGTATAATGTTACACCTTGTTAAAATAATGGTATTGCAAGAATACGAAACATGGGCTCCGCGGGCATCTATAGTCATTTACTACAAGTGTCGGTAATTATGATCATCTGGCAAATGAGCTAGAGTAAAATCATAGTTTTCAAAGACAAGTGTTATGGAAGAATGCGTTCAGAAGTAACCATTCTATGTAACATTGTCGAAGATTCATAAATTATATTATCCAAGTCGAAATTTGCCACACTCGCGAAGGCACTTGAAATTCGAGTGTGTGGTATCGAAAGCAGCGCCAGACAATACAATCCAGTCCCCATTGCGCGTCTTGCCGGAGTGAATTTAATTTCATTTTTGATGAAATCCAGACAGGCCCATGCCTTTAGTTAAAAATTTTCTGAAGTTGCTGCTTTGATCATGTAAGCGATAACATGGTGTTGAATTAACAATAAGCGGCAGTTAGTGTAACAGGCGATTGATGTGCGCATTGCCGTAAACACAGACACGCGGAGGTTTATTGATATACTACTGTACAAAGGTGCCAGACTGTGCTCTCCAGGAAATTCCGTACCTATAAAGCACGCAGATCCTCGCAAGCTTGAAACGACTCGCGAATTTATTGGGTCGTATATTTCCTGCTTATTCTTTGAAACGCTATGCCCCGACATTTATGAAATCTACATTTACAGAACAAAGATCGTAAATTACGTTTAGCGGGGCTCATAAGGCTAAAATGTTTATCACTCGTAAAAAGTGCCTTTTTGCGAAATATATTGCGCAGGCTTTCGACTCGTAGATGTCAGCCGATAAATTACTCGAATGCAGTGGGGATGTATGCAAGATATATGGTTTTGTGGCCATGGCATATCTTATATATAGTAGTGTGTAAAACTTCGGTATGTGTAGCATATGAACAAAATAAACCGTGGTTATGCTGTAAACTGTGCATAATGATAGTGTTATATTCTGAGTTCATCAGAAAGCAGCATGCGTATTGGTGGTTACTCAACGTACTGTACTGTGCCGTGTCGTTTCGAGGGTTTGTTTCAATGTGCAAGAGCTTTCAAAATAATTATGTACACTAACTAACTATGCCGATACTTCAACATGAGATTTGATTTATGTATTAAACATGAAGAGAAAACGTGAAGAAGAAAACGTGAAGATTGTTATGTCTAAAACGCCATCGACATTGCCACCTTTTGAAAATATTACCCTTACACACTCTGTATCACGTACATACATGAAAAGAAAAGATGTTTATGTCTAAAACGCCATCAATAAGTCGCCGACAAAGGTTCCGTGGTTAACACGAAGTTGAAAACAAACCAAGAGGAAGTGCAAACAACACCTCGATGTAATCTCGCCAGTGTCCACACTGTTCCCATACTTGTGGTCACTGCTGCTTATCGCGACACCAGCGTGCTAAGTGTCGCTGGTCGCATTAACAAAGAGATGTCGATCTGAACACCACTGGGTGTTACGCTGGGTCTCCGCTCAAAGGTTTTGACGTATTCTATACTGGTACCAGTTGCACATTACATATGACAATGTTATCAGTAACTGTTCAATGCACATTTGTCTGTGGGGGTATATGCAAGTCAGCTGTTAACTAATGTAAGTTAAATCAAAGGCACCTGACTTATCCGCTCGGGCATCGCGAGAATTTGTCACGCCGTTACGACATTGTCACCGGAAAGGGGTTCAATTATTTGGTGTTATCTAAGGCTTGTCAATATATGAGGCGCGTCGTGGGAAAACCGGACTGAATGCATGTGCGTAAAGTGTCGTCCCGGATTCGCCTGTGCATTCCGCACAGGCACAGGCTAATCCGGGACGGCACTTTATGCCTACAGTAGATTTATGTTTAGAAGAGACTTCCTTGAAACAGAAAATACCATACAAGCGGAAAGTGCCGTCCCGGATTAGCCTGTGCGGACTGCACAGGCTAATCCGGACGACACTTTACGCACATGCATTATGACCGGTTTTCTCATGACGCGCCACATATATATTTTTATTAGAGTCTCATCCACAAACAATCATACATACCTACATACAAACATTTACAATATATTGCACGTGGCCAATCTTATATAGAATTATATGAGGCCATAGCATATATTTACATTTCAATCACAATAAAACAGATACAACAGAATAAAAGATCATTGCTAGCAAATAAAATACATTTTCATTAAACATAATTATAATCATATACATGTAGTATGGGCGGTAATACAAAACCATAAGTATTTGTCAATAATACATAGATGATTACAAGGAGTATGTCTACATTAAACCTATTTAATTCAATGATTCACTGCAAGTTGTCTGATTCCGGTTCAATAAAACAACACGAACAATATAATTCGTGGTGAAAACCAAACTACTTATATAATATACTTTGTGTACATGCTGTGTAGCTATTTATGTAATTAAATGTGGAACACAAGTTTCGTTTGAAAAAAAAAACTCCAGTATAGGCTAAATAATAACAACAAATACTACTACTACAACAGGTGTTGTGTACGTTTATATGTTTATTTTATTTCCGATGCACAGTATATTATAGAACATCAAGCGTATGTTGTCTGTTTGAAATGCGATACAATCTGCGACGAAGTTGGTGGCCATTTGTGCAAATTTGTCCCGAATAGATTCTTTCTTGATGTTAACAAATGGACATTAAAATGGCGATAAATCTCCCTTTATTGGCCAACGCGTCTAACGGCGGCCATATAAATCTTATTGCAGATTTCTATCAAAACGACTAGTCAAAATGATGTGGATGATTTTTACGATCGCTAGCGTTTTTTTTTTTACGTCTACTGATAATAACAACAATAATCGTGTTGATAAATCGTCTTATTCCCCTTGAAGGCCGCAATAAAATCTGTAATGAAACGATCCGGAGTAAATTAGCTGAAAACTGCATGCTTCCTACTCCTCATTGAGCCTTCATGCCCTAGTCAACAGAGAAATGCTGCACATCTTTTGAGATTTAAAATCAGGCGTGTTGTGGGAAACCCGGGCTTATTACACGTGCGTAACGTGTCGTCCCGGATTAAGCCTGTGCAGTCCGCACAGGCCATTCCAGAGCGACACTTTCCGCTTGTATGGTATTTTCTGTTTCAAGGAAATTTCTTCTAAAAGGAAGTCTCTTCTAAACATAAATCTGCTTTAGGCGGAAAATATCGTTCCGGATTAGCCTGTGTGGACGGCACAGGCTAATCCTGGAGGACACTTTACTGCCATGCATTAAATCCGGGTTTTCCACGACACGCCTCATTTATATGTTTGCTAATATCCAATGGCAAGTGAAGTGACTATGTTTAAAAACATTAATTATACATACCATAGACATTTAAAACCACTAACAATAACAAAAATGCTGATGATTTTCCCCTTTCCAGCAGCAACCTGTATCTCTCTCATCCTAGATCTTTCCATATACCGTTTTGTTTTGTACTCGTTTATTAGTGATCATAAATTCGATTTTAATTGCCACGCCCACAACAGAAAACAATGATTTTCATCGGAGACAGTGAATACATTTAATTTAACGTGTGTGTACGTTCTTTCATATCAATTTTTTTCAAAATAAGCAGATGAAAGTGACAATAAAACTTAAAAAAAAAAATCAACAATAAAAAATAAACAGACAAAAATGACTAAGGAAACACTACAATGTGAAAGAAAACTAAAAAGTACCGGTGTCGACTTTACATCGTATATTGGTGTTGTGTAACCTAAACCAACTGCCAAGTTAACGTATATACATGTATTTAAGTTTCCGCTTGTACAGACGGAAACTGTTTGGTGATTCAAAACAAGCTTATCGTGCATTTACAAGCAATGTTTGTTCTGAACTGTCATTTCATTTTAAATAGAAATATATGTTTATTAACTTTATTTTGTGAATGGTATTTATGCCACTATATCTGTTGTTAGATCGTACATACACACTTTAAGAAGTGATTATCCATGAGGCGTAAAATTATGTTTGTTTCAGGTTACATGCCCCAGAAAAGTAGGATAGGTAGGTAGTGATTAATTTTTTTAAATTATTTTTTATTTGGTAAATGGTCAACTTTAAGATTCTAAAACTAAATTAATATTCAAAACATATCGGTAATAATGCTATCAAAACAAAACAAGTATTTATCCAAAAACATTTGATTATTAGAAAAAGAAAAAAAGAAAAATCTGACAAACTCAATAAAATGTTCTAGGGTAGGGGCATTTTTTTAGGTAACCTGAAACAAACATAAATTAATTTTTTTTTACGCCTGATAAAAATACAAATAAATTTAGTTGAATATACAGTTGCGAGTTTCATATTCGTTTTACCTCAGTTTTACATACCGATAAAAGGCATATAAAATGTGACAATATACAAGAATGCTGGAATCAAATGGAATTAACTATTAACCTTATATTCCAGATCTATATTGGTTGAATATATCTTTGATTTATGGCACGTAATACATTCTACAACATCTTTTTCATGTAATCATTATATATAGAGAGATAGCAATTAGACATTTTCAACAGAATATACATGTAAGCAGAATTTTGTGTAATACTTCGCATAATAAAATTCATGTAATTATACACATTTTTGTCTCGAAAATGCGTATGTGAGTGATAACAATGATAAACCCCTCAACTTGTTACTCTTTTGACACATGCTAATTCCTGTTATGATCTATTCTCATTTCTCGCTGCGCCTTTATGTCATAAACACCCGGCTATAAGATATTCGACCTTTATTTACAAACGTATGTTTTATCCCACCCTGTTGATTACATTAGCAGCAGGTTTGTTCCGGGCTGCACGTTGGTGCCGATAGCTTTTGGCCCTTCTCACGGGTTTATCAGCGGGTGTTGAGATACAAATTGGCAATTTCGGAGATAAGCGCAGCGTAAGTCTGACGTCCATTTGTCAGGTTATCTGATTGGTCTGCGATAACGGGATTGCTTTGATACTGTGGCGGACCCACGGAATTGCGTTGCTAGAAAAACTCTTCAATAAATATTATTCATATGGTTGGTTATCCGGCTGTCCGGCTAGTGCAGTGGTTTCATACACTTGCTGTTCACTAGCGGATCCGGGAGGGGGGGGGGGGGGGGCGCACAACCTAAAACTCCACGACCAAACATATATGGGCATATATAAAACGGTAAAAACTGGATAAATATGCTAAAAAAAATTTCGATCGCTCCGCTCGCACACTTTTTTTAATACTCATAAACATCAGTAAAACATACCCGACCTGGCCCGCTCCCTAACATACCCGACCTGGCCCGCTCCCTAACATACCCGACCTGGCCCGCTCCCTAACATACCCGACCTGGCCCGCTCCATAACATACCCGACCTGGCCCGCTCCCTAACATACCCGACCTGGCCCGCTCCCTAACATATACCCGACCTGGCCCGCTCCCTAACATACCCGATCTGGCCCGCTCCCTAACATACCCGACCTGGCCCGCTCCCTAACATACCCGACCTGGCCCGCTCCCTACGATTTCTTACGGACACTGTAGCACCGGCGCCAAAATTCAGCGAAAACGATAACCTATCGACTATGGGTATATATACCTTTATTGGTGGATGATATTGTTTTCTTTTATAAATTCACATATTATACAAATATGTCAGATGCAATACAACGTTGACACAGGATACCGCCTAAAAGACAGTGGTACTTTTCGAATAAATGAGATTTAAAGTCGAAATTCAAGTCCACTCAAGGACTACTTTTAAGTTTAAACATTTTTATCTCCATAAATAGTTTCCAAAAATCTCAATTGACAAACTTTTTGTTCCATGTCCCATTAGCGATCACACCAATCATATCGTTTGATGCATTCATAAGAAATATATAACGTGGTAAAATAGAGGGGTGTCACAACGTTGGCTCCAAACCCTGGCGATTTCATATTTTTCCCGGCACCATAATTATGTCAGCGAAATTTACAAACAGTCGGCATCACTTGCCTTATTAGTTTCCAGGGACGCAATCATACGAGTATCTTTAACACTATTTTGTATCTGTCTATCCGTAAGTTCGTGACGATAAAAAAAACACAGCTTAGCACATTTGAAGACGATTTATGAGCATGACTGTGCGCGTGTAAGTTTTTTAAGGACGAAAGAGACCATTCCACTTCGGTAAATGAAATAGACAGCAAGGATTTTACATGTTTAAAGATGCTCCTAATGTCTATAACTTTGAATGTTAAGTATTTAATGGACAGGCACATCAAACAAGGGCAATTTACGGCTAAAATAGGTGCATGACATACAAATGTACCAACATGTCCCTCGAACATAATACGGTGAAGTATTAATTTATTCAAAGTGCATCTGATGATGATTATGATGATGACGAATATGATGAATATGATGAATATGAATATGATGAATATAAATATTAATATGATTAATACGATGAATATGAATATGAATATGAATATGATGATGATGATGATGATGATGATTTATCATATACATATATCTTTGATACGGATCCGTAGCTGATCACTGCAGACTCACAGAAAAGGGTTTTAACTGCACGATCAAAAGTTTACCCCCCCCCTTTAATCCCAAATCCTGGATCCGCCCCTGCTGTTCACCTAGGCTGCCCGTGTTCGCTCCCCACTCGGTGCAAGTGAGTTTGGCTGGTAGTCACCATACCGGACAGGTGGGGTTTCTTCCGGGTACTCCGGCTTCCCCACACAGCACATGACCACACCAAAATAAAAAACAACAACATTTCAGTAAAAAGATAAATAGCTGGAAATTGCAGCTATGATTCAAAATTCGTCCCAACTTTCGATGAGTCTAAAAGTTAATTAGGCAGGGCTGCTGGGACACACCATGGGTCCTCACATAATGCAGCTTCGGCGCGAAAGGCCTCATAAACTTTGAAAATACAATACTACAATACTACATAATTGGTTCTTCTGCTAAAGCAGTCGTTGGGTTTGCAGTGATATCGACTACCACCTTATATTTGTTGAGCATTTTAACAAAGCTTCAATTTATAGTGTTTGTAAACCTAACGATGTTACAGTATAATTTTTTTTTTCGCCGTATTCAACAGTATTTCAGTCATATAACGGCGGTCAGTTAACCTACTCACACTTTTCCTGGGTAAGCTGGTTTGCCAGTACTGAGTGCACATACTTATGCCAGTAACTGACAACTGCCCTACTTGAATCAGAGGAAGGGGGAGAATGGCCGTAGAAATAATTTCATGACCAATCCCCACACAAGTTATGTGGCCGGGTTGGGAATCGAACCCGCGATCCTCGGATTTGTAGTCCAGCGCTCTACCAACCAGTAGAAATATAAACATGTGTTTATATATGCAACATGAATTTTGTTGCAGTTCATGACACATGTCTGACACATTCTGTAATGATTATGAGACAGACTTTACATAACATACAAAAGGAATTTGGCAAAACATTCAAACACTTATTTATGCGTACAGCGAAAACTGTACAGTAAGTTATCATTTTTATGTTCTCAAACACCCAATACTTTCTTGTTTGACATAGAAGGTAGATGACATACGGCAAATGCACTCTAGCATTAAACTTCCTTCTGTTGTTAACAAATATAACATATTCTGCTTTTTCTATTGTTGTCATGCTAAGTATCGTCAGGTACGTATTTTTCTTGATACAGTCGTGTGTTTCTCTGAACACCATTTGTCATCATACAACACGATCCGGACTGTGTTACCGCGTTGGATTCGCGCATTTCCTCGTGACTAAACCAGGGTTATAAAGCATGAACGAGATCGTAAGGAACGCGAGAACGAAGAATGACTGTACCTCGTGGTTTATTGCCTCTAATGCCTTATATGGCATGCCTATGTCGACTATAACACTAAATTCTAAATAGCGATGCCATGATATGGGCTATGAATTGTTATGAAGCACTGAATAGGTGATTTTAATTTAACATTTAAAACAATGCACTATTGTAATAGTAGTTGTTCTAGCAAACATTCTGAATGTATTCCGTAGTACATCACGTGTCAGTAATTCATTATGTCCTGGGATATACCAATATCACCCCTTCCAAAATCCTTTTCCCGACATATGTGATAATTTGAATTATATATACAATATTAGGCTATACATTTTGCTAAACTTCTTTTGTCACAGAATCGAAACCGGTTCGCCTAAATGTCAAAGCAAGTGCATCAATACGTGACAGCCAAATATTTTCAAAGATAACATGCAACAGTTATATTCAGAAAGAGGAACTGCGAAATCTATGTAGGCCAACGTCATTCGATTTGTTTCAGTCACAGATCTCGTGACTGAATCCCACGTGCAGAATGTCGCACATTCGTTTTAATTTCCTTATACCATGCTCGCACATGACTTCATCAGCTCTTCTGTCAATCACACAATCTCTAATATCGCTCTCGACGCTGAAGACAATGTCATAATTATCTTCGAAACGCGGCACCCCGTTGCGTGAAGCCCCTTGTATTTGACACAACGGAAGATTGTATATCAATCCGTCGGAACCTAGAAGACCCAATTTATGCTTCCTCGAGAGCTCTTGAATACCACAAGCCGTAAATTTCACATGCCTATCAAACTATGTACACAGCGCCGGCTTAATAGCTCTGTGATAAATTTGTTATAGTCGTATTTAAACTTCTTACCAATTTTATCAAGCTCAAAGAAAAGTAAAGCCTTATATACCCAATGATTGATAGAAACTCAATACCTTACAAGTTTCAAGTGTCCCGTTAAAGTGTTTATGTACAAGTCCTGTCAAACATCCTCTGTTCTTACGATGACAAATTGGAGTAATCTTAGCCACTCAGCGCCTTGTGGTCCCCATACGTTTTTAAATTAAAAGTTAAAGATCGCGCGTGATTTACGAGCACGACGTTTTGTTTTGAAATAAGGTAAGCTGACGCTTCGTCGCGCAGTCGTCGCGTATAAACAATGATTCATGTAACGAGACGGTCGCTATCGAAGCAATGGCAACCAAGTCACGTTAATCTGACTGCATATAGGTTTGTCTGGGACTACTTTTGAACGTCTGAGAAGTCCGCGGTCCGTTTGCACCCGGTGTAAGCGTAACGGAGATGACGCCAGGGAGCTTCGTGGTCCGTGGGAGCCTGCCGATGGAGAAATGTTGTTGTAGGTTGGGAAATGCTGGGAAATGCTGCTGTGACTACTGACTACGGAATCCGGTTAGGCCATATGAAATATCGTGCCTCTTACGGCGATGGCGAGACACGAGAATTGCGCGAAACACGAAGCGAGACACGATATTCCCGCGAGGCACGAAGCGAGGCACGATATTGTAACACGAGATCTCGCACTGTCGCAGTATCCCATACCACGATATATCGCGGCAATATATCGTGTCTCGCTTCGTGTGTCGCGCAATTATCGTGTCTCGCTTCGTGTCTCGCGGTAAAATATCGTGTCTCGCTTCGTGTCTCGCGCAATTCTCGTGCCTCGCGTTTAGAGGTCGAGGCACGAGATGCGAAGCGTGACACGAAGCGTTACACGATATTCAGGCGAGACGCGAAGCGGTGCACGATATTATATCGTTCAAATACGCCCGAATCTCGAGTATCACGGTAGATTTTCAAACCACGATATTCGAAACGCGAAGCGAGACACGAGAATCGGGCGACACACGAAGCGAGGTACGATATTATATCGTTCAAATATCGCCCGAATATCGAGTCTCGCGGTTTGAAAGCAGGGAAGCAAAGCAGGGAAACACTCTTTTTCCTAACGAACAAATGCGGGTCAGGACGGCCCAAGTCGTTGACGGCCCAGACCATGACGGCCTAGTCCATGACGGCCCACTGTCTGTCTGCCTGTCTGCCTGCCTGTTTGTCTGTTTGTTTGTCAGCCTCTTTGTCCATCAGTCCGCCCATTCGCCTGGAGGATACTGCTGCTTTGTGGCTATTTCTACTCGATGTGATAACTGTTTCTGTTTGAACTATAATGATGACTACGTTTTATTTATGCTTATTGTTTATTTTTATGAAAAGCCTGTTGCTGTAGAAGTAACGGTCTGTCTCTCTGTCAGACTGTCTCTTTGTCTGTCTGTCCGTTCGTCCGCCCATCCGTCTTGAGGAAACTGCGGCTGCAATTACTTCTGTTGCGTTGTTAAATAGTTGTGTACTAAAGGCCTTCTTCAAATTAACTTTAACACACTGAAAGTAGGTCAACACGACGTGGGGTTGCATCATGCACTAAAGCAGATAGGTGCATTGCCTTATTGTCCTATGTAGCAACGCACTTTGGTGTCAACTCAACTTCGGTGTTACTTATCATCATCATCATTATCATCATAATCATCATCACCATCATCATCATCATTAACAACAACAACATTATCATCATCATCTTCATATTTTTACAAAATAATATCAAACAACTACAACGTGATTCATTCCTGGTGCACCGGTAGACGCGAGACTCGATATTCGAGATATTCGAGCGATATTTGAACGATACAATATCGTGCCTCGCTTCGCATGTCGCCGGATTCTCGCGTCTCGCTTCGTATTTCCTGTATCATGGTTTCAAAATTAACCGCGATACTCGAGATTCGGGCGGTATTTGAACGATATAATATCGTGCCTCGCTTCGCGTCTCGCCTGAATATCGTGTATCGCTTCGTGTCTCGCTTCGCATCTCGTGTCTCGACCATTGAACGCGAGGCATGAGAATTGCGCGAGACACGAAGCGAGGCACGATATTTTACCGCGAGACACGAAGCGAGACACGAGAATTGCGCGAAACACGATATTTTGCCACGAGATATCGTGGTATGGGCTACGGCGACAGTGCGAGATCTCGTGTTACAATATCGTGCCTCGCTTCGTGTCTCGCGGGAATATCGTGTTTCGCGCAATTCTCGTGTCTCGTCCTCGCCGTAAGAGGCACAATATTCCATATGGCACTAACCGGATTTCGTAACTGACAGAGCTACTTGTCATTTACACACTCTCCATAGCAATGTGGAAATGCAGATGTCCGCACGTGCGTTAATACTTTGTGGAAATGACTGAACAATTTACCTCTGTATTTTCTTTACGATTGTAAAACAACTATGGGAGAAATCACACGTGTACCTTATTATGTAGGTTCATGTATAATTTAGAAAAATATTAACTACTAAAACATCCATTATACAAAACGTTTATGTGAATATAATTCCACTTCAACAATTTTCTGGAATGCCATCAGCTCACTACCTGAGTATTCCACCCACCCACCCCCTCACAGAGTAAATACTATTCCCCAATGTTTTTATGTTTATTGAAATCCACCCAAATTAAGTTACTTCTATAGTGTGTTGAACTAAAGCAGTACATGTGTACATTGTTTGTCTCTGACATTGTGAGTGAATATAGATAGGGAAAGATCCAGAGCAAAATAGCAGGCGGCTGCTTCCTTCACCTTTTTGTCCCCTATTTGGGCTGGTCAACACAGATATATATGTTGAATGTACTTTGAAATTTAACATGTTGTTGTAAATATTCAAATGCCAAATCTAAGATGATACTCGATAATGTTTCTATAGACAAAGAACAAATTATCGTTGTTAAAGCACCCAATAAACAACGCAAACAGTAGTCCCGATTCTGAGAGCGGAGCTTAGTAAAATGTAGTTTTCATTACAATTGCAAAATATATTTGTCAAATCATGTAAGAATCGAAATAATTTTGTCATTATCGTCCCCGTAGTTTAATTCCTACGCATCATAAGTCCAAATCGTTGTTTATTGACGGATAAACAACGATAAATCGAAAATGATTTTTTATTTGAATAATCTATTAGATATCCTCTCCGTCAGATGATCTGGATTTTCGTGACAACATTTTCAATAGTTGCATTGAATTTGTGATTAATATAGGCTGCTTTAAATACTTACTAGAAGCGTTTTTAAACCAATCACGAACTAGAAAATGTATTGTCGAACTGATGTATGCTGGTTAATATATTATTATATGTAATCAATATCTCCGTTGTGGACTAGCGTGACTCACTGTCTAATATACGCATTTTGTGACAACGCAACAAACAATAGTCAAGACTTAAATAGCGTGGTGATTAATTACTGTTGATAAATTGTTAAAGTGTTTGTTTTATCAGAAATGAATACAATTTGAACACTAATGCATCAACACAAATAAAATGTCGTAACGGAGATGACGCCAGGGAGCTTCGTGGTCCGTGGGAGCCTGCCCCGGTGCCTGTAGGTTGCTATTCGATGGAGAAATGTTGTTGTAGGTTGGGAAATGCTGGGAAATGCTGCTGTGACTACTGACTACGGAATCCGGTTAGGCCATATGAAATATCGTGCCTCTTACGGCGATGGCGAGACACGAGAATTGCGCGAAACACGAAGTGAGGCACGATATTCCCGCGAGGCACGAAGCGAGGCACGATATTGTAACACGAGATCTCGCACTGTCGCAGTATCCCATACCACGATATATCGCGGCAATTCTCGTGTCTCGCTTCGTGTCTCGCGGTAAAATATCGTGTCTCGCTTCGTGTCTCGCGTAATTCTCGTGCCTCGCGTTTAGAGGTCGAGGCACGAGATGCGAAGCGTGACACGAAGCGTTACACGATATTCAGGCGAGACACGAAGCGAGGCACGATATTATATCGTTCAAATACCGCCCGAATCTCGAGTATCACGGTAGATTTTCAAACCACGATATTCGAACGCGAAGCGAGACACGAGAATCGGGCGACACACGAAGCGAGGTACGATATTATATCGTTCAAATATCGCCCGAATATCGAGTCTCGCGGTTTGAAAGCAGGGAAGCAAAGCAGGGAAACACTCTTTTTCCTAACGAACAAATGCGGGTCAGGACGGCCCAAGTCGTTGACGGCCCATACCATGACGGCCTAGTCCATGACGGCCCACTGTCTGTCTGCCTGCCTGTTTGTCTGTTTGTTTGTCAGCCTCTTTGTCCATCAGTCCACCCATTCGCCTGGATGATACTGCTGCTTTGTGGCTATTTCTACTCGATTTGATAACTGTTTCTGTTTGAACTATAATGATGACTACGTTTTATTTATGCTGATTGTTTATTTTTGTTGCTGTAGAAGTAACGGTCTGTCTGTCTGTCAGACTGTCTCTTTGTCTGTCTGTCCGTTCGTCCGCCCATTCGTCTTGAGGAAACTGCGGCTGCAATTACTTCTGTTGCGTTGTTAAATAGTTGTGTACTAAAGGCCTTCTTCAAATTAACTTTAACACACTAAAAGTAGGTCAACACGACGTGGGGTTGCATCATGCACTAAAGCAGATAGGTGCATTGCCTTATTGTCCTATGTAGCAACGCACTTTGGTGTCCACTCAACTTCGGTGTTACTTATCATCATCATCATTATCATCATAATCATCATCACCATCATCATCATCATTAACAACAACAACATTATCATCATCTTCTTCATATTTTTACAAAATAATATCAAACAACTACAACGTGATTCATTCCTGGTGCACCGGTAGACGCGAGACTCGATATTCGAGCGATATTTGAACGATACAATATCGTGCCTCGCTTCGCATGTCGCCGGATTCTCGCGTCCCGCTGCGTGTTTCCTGTATCGTGGTTTCAAAATTAACCGCGATTCTCGAGATTCGGGCGTTATTTGAACGATATAATATCGTGCCCCGCTTCGCGTGTCGCCTGAATATCGTGTATCGCTTCGTGTCTCGCTTCGCATCTCGTGTCTCGACCATTGAACGCGAGGCACGAGAATTGCGCGAGACACGAAGCGAGGCACGATATTTTACCACGAGACACGAAGCGAGACACGAGAATTGCGCGAAACACGATATTTTGCCACGAGATATCGTGGTATGGGCTACTGCGACAGTGCGAGATCTCGTGTTACAATATCGTGCCTCGCTTCGTGTCTCGCGGGAATATCGTGTTTCGCTTCATGTTTCGCGCAATTCTCGTGTCTCGTCCTCGCCGTAAGAGGCACAATATTCCATATGGCACTAACCGGATTTCGTAACTGACAGAGCTACTTGTCATTTACACACTCTCCATAGCAATGTGGAAATGCAGATGTCCGCACGTGCGTTAATACTTTGTGGAAATGACTGAACAATTTACCTCTGTATTTTCTTTACCATTGTAAAACAACTATGGGAGAAATCACACGTGTACCTTATTATGTAGGTTCATGTATAATTTAGAAAAATATTAACTACTAAAACATCCATTATACAAAACGTTTATGTGAATATAATTCCACTTCAACAATTTTCTGGAATGCCATCAGCTCACTACCTGAGTATTCCACCCACCCACCCCCTCACAGAGTAAATACTATTCCCCAATGTTTTTATGTTTATTGAAGTCCACCCAAATTAAGTTACTTCTATAGTGTGTTGAACTAAAGCAGTACATGTGTACATTGTTTGTCTCTGACATTGTGAGTGAATATAGATAGGGAAAGATCCAGAGCAAAATAGCAGGCGGCTGCTTCCTTCACTTTTTTGTCCCCTATTTGGGCTGGTCAACACAGATATATATGTTGAATGTACTTTGAAATTTAACATGTTGTTGTAAATATTCAAATGCCAAATCTAAGATGATACTCGATAATGTTTCTATAGACAAAGAACAAATTATCGTTGTTAAAGCACCCAATAAACAACGCAAACAGTAGTCCCGATTCTGAGAGCGGAGCTTAGTAAAATGTAGTTTTCATTACAATTGCAAAATATATTTGTCAAATCATGTAAGAATCGAAATAATTTTGTCATTATCGTCCCCGTAGTTTAATTCCTACGCATCATAACTCAAAATCGTTGTTTATTGACGGATAAACAACGCTAAATCGAAAATGATTTTTTATTTGAATAATCTATTAGATATCCTCTCCGTCAGATGATCTGGATTTTCGTGACAACATTTTCAATAGTTGCATTGAATTTGTGATTAATATAGGCTGCTTTAAATACTTACTAGAAGCGTTTCTAAACCAATCACGAACTAGAAAATGTATTGTCGAACTGATGTATGCTGGTTAATATAAGCTTGCTACACTATATATGTAATCAATATCTCCGTTGTGGACTAGCGTGACTCACTGTCTAATATACGCATTTTGTGACAACGCAACAAACAATAGTCAAGACTTAAATAGCGTGGTGATTAATTACTGTTGATAAATTGTTAAAGTGTTTGTTTTATCAGAAATGAATACAATTTGAACACTAATGCATCAACACAAATAAAATGTCGTAACGGAGATGACGCCAGGGAGCTTCGTGGTCCGTGGGAGCCTGCCCCGGTGCCTGTAGGTTGCTATTCGATGGAGAAATGTTGTTGTAGGTTGGGAAATGCTGGGAAATGCTGCTGTGACTACTGACTACGGAATCCGGTTAGGCCATATGAAATATCGTGCCTCTTACGGCGATGGCGAGACACGAGAATTGCGCGAAACACGAAGTGAGGCACGATATTCCCGCGAGGCACGAAGCGAGGCACGATATTGTAACACGAGATCTCGCACTGTCGCAGTATCCCATACCACGATATATCGCGGCAATATATTGTGTCTCGCTTCGTGTGTCGCGCAATTCTCGTGCCTCGCGTTTAGAGGTCGAGGCACGAGATGCGAAGCGTGACACGAAGCGTTACACGATATTCAGGCGAGACACGAAGCGAGGCACGATATTATAGTTCAAATACCGCCCGAATCTCGAGTATCACGGTAGATTTTCAAACCACGATATTCGAAACGCGAAGCGAGACACGAGAATCGGGCGACACACGAAGCGAGGTACGATATTATATCGTTCAAATATCGCCCGAATATCGAGTCTCGCGGTTTGAAAGCAGGGAAGCAAAGCAGGGAAACACTCTTTTTCCTAACGAACAAATGCGGGTCAGGACGGCCCAAGTCGTTGACGGCCCAGACCATGACGGCCTAGTCCATGACGGCCCACTGTCTGTCTGCCTGTCTGTCTGTCTGCCTGCCTGTTTGTCTGTTTGTTTGTCAGCCTCTTTGTCCATCAGTCCACCCATTCGCCTGGATGATACTGCTGCTTTGTGGCTATTTCTACTCGATTTGATAACTGTTTCTGTTTGAACTATAATGATGACTACGTTTTATTTATGCTTATTGTTTATTTTTATGAAAAGCCTGTTGCTGTAGAAGTAACGGTCTGTCTCTCTGTCAGACTGTCTCTTTGTCTGTCTGTCCGTTCGTCCGCCCATTCGTCTTGAGGAAACTGCGGCTGCAATTACTTCTGTTGTGTTGTTAAATAGTTGTGTACTAAAGGCCTTCTTCAAATTAACTTTAGCACACTGAAAGTAGGTCAACACGACGTGGGGTTGCATCATGCACTAAAGCAGATAGGTGCATTGCCTTATTGTCCTATGTAGCAACGCACTTTGGTGTCCACTCAACTTCGGTGTTACTTATCATCATCATCATTATCATCATAATCATCATCACCATCATCATCATCATTAACAACAACAACATTATCATCATCATCTTCATATTTTTACAAAATAATATCAAACAACTACAACGTGATTCATTCCTGGTGCACCGGTAGATGCGAGACTCGATATTCGAGCGATATTTGAACGATACAATATCGTGCCTCGCTTCGCATGTCGCCGGATTCTCGCGTCTCGCTTCGTGTTTCCTGTATCGTGGTTTCAAAATTAACCGCGATATTATTTACCGAAATTATCGTTGTTAAAGCACCCAATAAGCAACGCAAACAGTAGTCCCGATTTTGAGAGCGGCGCTTAGTAAAATGTAGTTTTCATTACAATTGCAAAATATATTTGTCAAATCATGTAAGAATCGAAATAATTTTGTCATTATCGTCCCCGTAGTTTAATTCCTACGCATCATAACTCAAAATCGTTGTTTATTGACGGATAAAATACGATAAATCGAAAATGATTTTTTATTTGAATAATCTATTAGATATCCTCTCCGTCAGATGATCTGGATTTTCGTGACAACATTTTCAATAGTTGCATTGAATTTGTGATTAATATAGGCTGCTTTAAATACTTACTAGAAGCATTTTTAAACCAATCACGAACTAGAAAATGTATTGTCGAACTGATGTATGCTGGTTAATATAAGCTTGCTACACTATATATGTAATCAATATCTCCGTTGTGGACTAGCGTGACTCACTGTCTAATATACGCATTAGAAATGAATACAATTTGAACACTAATGCATCAACACAAATAAAATGTCAACATGTCTTGCAAGTACTTCCGCGGTTATTTTTTTTATTCGCTGTATGGACTGGTCTGTTGATGAGCAAACGATGATGGTCATAAATTTCACCTATTGTTAACCACTCGGCGTGCAATTGAATGATAATTTATTGACACAGTCGTCAATTACGGTCTGAAATTTAGACAGTGATGGAGCGGCAATTATTGTGAAATACATTAAATATGACACCCGGTGTCAAGATGCAGAATTCTCGCATTCTTTGAAATGTTGCAGCTGATGGATAGGGCGATCCTATGCATTTATTTCGTCCAGTTAAATAACGCATTTGGTGATTGTTATTATGATGAAATATCAAATATCGTCATTGCATCCAAGAAACAATTCATTTTCGAAATGTACAAGAGATGAACTACGTCAAATATTAAAGACGTTCGCAACAAAAAGAAAATAATTTGGTTAATTTCTCCTTTTGCTTCATTTTTAGCTCGACTATTCGAAGAATAGGTGAGCTATCCTACTACCCCCGGCGTCGGCGTCGGCGTCCGCGTCCATGTCTGAATTTGATTTAAGTTTTATTCAAAAGTCTTGTAACTTCAAAACTACATAAGTTATTCACTTGAAACTTGGAATATACCTTTGTCATCAACTCCAGTGTCAGGGGCAACATTCCCCATAACTCTGTTTTGTATTTTGACAGAGTTATGCCCCTTTTTCACTTAGATTTTCTGGTTTAAGTTTATATTCAAAAGTTTTGTAACTTCAAGACTACATAAGTTATTTACTTGAAACTTGGAACTAACCTTTGTCATCAGCTCCAGTATCAAGTGCAACATTCCCTATAACACTGTTTTGTATTTTGACAGAGTTATGCCCCTTTTTCACATAGATTTTCTGGTTAAAGTTTATGTGCAAAAGTTTTGTAACTTCAATACTACAAAAGCTATTCACATGAAACTTGGAATATACCTTTGTCATCAACTCCAGTATCAGGGTAAAAATTCCCCATAACTCTGTTTTGTATTTTGACAGAGTTATGCCCCCTTTTTCACATAGATTTTCTGGTTAAAGTTTATATTCAAAAGTTTTGTAACTTCAAAATTAGTATTAGGGGCTACATTACACATAACTCTATTTTGTATTTTGACAGAGTTATGCCCCCTTTTCACTTAGATTTTCTGCTTATATTCAAAGTTTTGTAACTTAAAAACTACATAAGTTATTCACTTGAAACTTGGAACTAACCTTTGTCATCAACTCCAGTATCAAGGGCAACATTCCCTTTAACACTGTTTTGTATTTTGACAGAGTTATGCCCCTTTTTCACATAGATTTTCTGGTTAAAGTTTATATTCAAAAGTTTTGTAACTTCAATACTACAAAAGCTATTCACTTGAAACTTGGAATATACCTTTGTCATCAACTCCAGTATCAGGGTAAAAATTCCCCATAACTCTATTTTGTATTTTGACAGAGTTATGCCCCCTTTTTCACATAGATTTTCTGGTTAAAGTTTATTTTCAAACGTTTTGTAACTTCAAAACTAGTATTAGGGGCAACATTACACATAACTCTATTTTGTATTTTGACAGAGTTATGCCCCCTTTTCACTTAGATTTTCTGCTTATATTCAAAAGTTTTGTAACTTCAAGACTACATAAGTTATTCACTTGAAACTTGGAACTAACCTTTGTCATCAACTCCAGTATCAAGGGCAACATTCCCTTTAACACTGTTTTGTATTTTGACAGAGTTATGCCCCTTTTTCACATAGATTTTCTGGTTAAAGTTTATATTCAAAAGTTTTGTAACTTCAATACTACAAAAGCTATTCACTTGAAACTTGGAATATACCTGTGTCATCAACTCCAGTATCAGGGTGAACATTTCCCATAACTCTATTTTGTATTTTGACAGAGTAATGCCCCTTTTTCACATAGATTTTCGGGTAAAGGTTTATATTACCAAGTTTGTAACTTCAAAACTACATAAGTTATTCACTTGAAACTTGGAACTAACCTTTGTCATCAACTCTAGTATCAGTGGCAACATTACACATAACTCTATTTTGTATTTTGACAGAGTTATGTCCCCCTTTTCACTTAGATTTTCTGTTTAAAGTTTATATTCAAAAGTTTGGTTACTTCAAAACTACATAAGTTATTCACTTGAAACTTGGAAAAAAAACTAACCTTTGTCATCAACTCTAGTATCAGGGTCAACATTACCCATAACACTATTTTGTATTTTGACAGAGTTATGCCCCTTTTTCACATATATTTTCTGGTTAAAGTTCATATTCAAAAGTTGTGTAACTTCAAAACTAGATAAGTTATTCTCTTGAAACTTGGAACTAACCTTTGTCATCTACTCTAGTATCAGGGGCAACATTGCCCATAACTCTGTTTTGTATATTGACAGAGTTAGCCCACTTTTTACATAGACTTTGTTCTTTAAGTTTTTGTTCCAAAAATGTATAAACTATACAAGGCTTCACTTAAAAGTTTCGTATTTTAACAAATGTATGCCCCTTCCACTATCCAAAATATGTACCAACTGAAATACTTCGAATAGTCGAGCGCGCTGTCCTCTGACAGCTCTTGTTTCTTTATTGTATATAGGTTACAATATACTAATTTCATCTCTTATGTCCATTCAAAATAAATATTTTTAATAGTAAAAGTTCATAAAGCATATATAATAATCAAAAACACACTTATGCAATGAATTTGCAAACAAATTAGTTCAGAAATTATCCTTTAAATATCTCCATTATATCGATACGTTGTTTATGTATGTTAAAACGAAACAGGAAAAAGGCTTCACAGGTATCCTATATGAAATCCAATATTTCCCAAACAAGTTCGGTGAGCCATTCTTTTTATTAACGTTTTGATGTAAGTATACATTGATGCGAAATTTTAAGAAAATCTGTCGTTAGGAACAATATATGCATTTGATGAAAATAAAGTTTCAGACAGCATTATTAGTTCCCATTAGACACACTCAAATGTCAAGTCAAATTCATTATTTTAGCAGTAAATGTAGTTAAAGCGTTTTTATTATCAACACACACTTGTATATTGCCAAACAAAGCATGTACAAACATATCAGTTGAAAGAACCATAACATTGTTTGAAGAAAAAAAACAACTATCCTATATACTTAAAACATTGATAAAAAATCAAACTGATAAATGGGCTTCGACAGGTACCGTATTCAAAACCCAATATTTCCCGAACAAGGCCGGTGACCCTTATTTTTTAAGACTGATTTAGTTTCTGTATACAATGACGCATGTAGGTGGGATCTTTTAACAAAATCTGTCGTTTGGAACAAAAGATATTCGTATATATTTGATAAATTATTGATGTTTTCACAGGCATAATTAACCTCGTTAAGTGTCCATTAAAAGTCATTTGTAAAATTATAACTGTAGATAAAGCGCGTTTTATCGTTAAACTGCACTTGTATATTGCCAAACGAAACATTTAAAAAAAGATGCATTTACAAATCTCCATCTTTGTTTGAATATAAACGCTTGATATTATTCAACAGTCTAAGTAACACAAACCGAAACAAAGGCTTCGACAGGTACCGTATTCAAAATTCAATATTTCCGGAAAAAGGCCGGTGACCCCTACTTTTTAAGACTGTTTTAGTTTTAGGATACATTGATGCATGTGTGTGCCAATTTTTAGGAAAGTCTGTCGTTGGAAAGAAATTGAAGGAAATTGTTGCAAACGTCTTTAAATTGTTTATTTAAGAAATAATTGACGGGTAACTGTTGGTTATTGCGGTAATGACCAACGGTTTGGAGTTCCGATGCGTAGGTATTAAACCACGAGGGCGGTAGCATTAACATTAAGCTCCGCCCATAATTTGTTGCAGAATAACGCACAGTTATTTTCCTTCTTTATCTATTGATCATTAGCCGCGTGCCGTGGTAGAATTGAAAATAATAATAATTAATGGCAACTACAACAACAATACCAAAACAATAAGTATAATTAAATAATAATAACAACAACAACAACAACAATAATAATAATTATAATAGTCGTCGTCGTTGTCATCGTCATTTTCGTCGTCGTTGTCGTCGTCGTAGTAGTAGTAGTAGAAGTTGTTGTAGTAGTTGTAGTTGTTGTTGATGGTGTTGATGTTGTTGTCATCCTCATCATCCTCATGATAATCGTCATAATCGTCATCATTTATTATCAAATTGTAGCCCTGTTTTGTTCATTAAATTTATAAACGATATATCAAATATTGTTATTTATCTTTATACAAGCCTGATTGATAAATCATTTTCAACTGAGGGAACATCGACGTCCCCCATAAATCATGCAATTACCGATGAATAATGATAATACATCATTTGCTAATTATCAATAAAAGCCACAAACACGTCAATACACCTAATACGACGGGACACCGTAACAAAAGCCCTCATACATGAATTACAATGGCGTCAGCCGTCGTCATTTTCGTGGTATGGGGGTTTGTCATATGTCAATACTTGGTTTATGTTAAAACAAAACCATAGATCACAACGTGCTGTATATCTTTACATGGGCTACCTTTTTAATCGTGAGTCAGATACTGAATATTTAAATCTGATTTCTGATTTGGGATCTTTAATTCTGTTTAAAATATAAATTTACCATCAATTTACAATCAGTGTTTGTTTTAAGGTTATTTATTTAAAAAACAACAACAAACAACAGCAGCATTTTTAGACATTATTAAGTTGAAATGATTTACCGAACAATCATATTTAAAGCCGCAGTCCATAGAATAGAAGTCCATACATTTTAAATTGGCATTAGTTCTAATGAACGTTAATGACGTTTATTCGACTGAAAACTGTTTCTTATGTAAAAAAAAAAGAAGACATTTTATAACGTTAATGTTCAAAAACGCTTGGTGCGAACGGAATATACACTAATGTACATGCTGATTTACTCCAGAGGCATCATCGGCTATCGCATGCAGATAATATACGATTTAAAGTTACCAAAACGTTATTATTTTACCGTTTTCAATGCGTTTTTTTTTTTAATTTTGAACGGTAAGATGTCCATTAGAAAAGATTTATGAAAAAGGTTAATTTTTTATTAACATATCTCTGGACTGCAGCTTTAAGAGTAGTCTAATTCATAAGACGTGCTGCGAATTTAGTGTTACTATTGCCCATATCAAAAAGTAGCTCAATATTGGCACAGGCCCTAACTTGTTATGCTACTTTAAGAGTTCCAAAATCGGTAGAACCATAGGATGCAGTGTTGTGATGACGATGTTGTTTTGTTGTCACCACTCATAGTGTTTAAATAGTGTTGCGTCAAAGCATTAAAAAATGTATTTGAGGCGTGTCGTTGGAAATCCGGGCTTAATGCATGTGCGTAAAGTGTCGTCCTGGATCAGCCTGTGCAGTCCGCACAGGCTAATCGAGGACGACCCTTTCCGCTTTAATTAGTTTCGGTTTAAAGGAAGTGTCTTCTAAACATCAATCCACTGTAGGTGGAAAGTGTCGTCCTCGTACAGGCTAATCCGGGACGACACTTTACGCACAAGCATTAAGCCAGCGCGTCCCACGACACGTCTCATTTATAATAATAAAACAAAGCACGTCGGTTATAAATTCTTTAATGTTATATAATAAGTGCATGTACATGGTATTTAGTGTTTCCATATACATGTATTTGTAAGACGGATGTTGTGACTTTAAACGTTTTCTAACAATCATGTAAGCAAAAATTAATAAAAGTTAATTGTTTATTGAATTTTAATCTACATGTTATGTACTGATGGCATAACATGTTCCTATGAGTTCCTGTGCTAATATTGTAAATTGTTCCTATGAGTTTTGGCCTAAAAGTTATTTATGAAACTTAAGTTTAAGTTATAATTGTTTAAGGGCTTTAAATATACCAATTGTTTACGGTATGGGCCTGGCCCCAACTCGGCTTTCCGGTCCACTAGCTCCAGGATCCGAAAAGCGTCCCACTGTATTGAAACACGGGTGATTTACGTCCATTGTCTTAACATAAATGTGCATTCCCTAGAAACGGTCCTGGTATAAACATGTCTGCACCTAGACGCAGCTACTGCCAAGTTATGTTGGCCGTTGATAACCAAGCATCTATCAAACTGTAAACAGTGGAGAAGCAGACAGGTTTTATTGCCGGTTGTCAGTATAAATGTCATTCTGGGCTCAGGTACATCTATCAAACCAATCCTCAAATGCATACTGCCATCATAATTCATAAACACATTAACTAACATTAGTGTTAATTTATCAACGAGATATTGCCACATCATGTGACAAAAAACCCTATATTATGCAATCGTTGATTGGCTGTTATGTATGTTACGCAATCGTTGGTTTGCTGTTATGTTTATCTGTGATCACCGGCCGGACAGTCTGGTCAGTCCACTGAGGACATTTACGCTTATATGGCCAATAAATCTTATTAAAAAATGACAGAATAATAATATGTTGACACCAATTCTAATAAGATTTGACGCTCGACGTAAAGGACGTTGTAGTGGGGTGGAGGGTGGATGGTCTCTGGTTCGAGCTATACTCTGTGCGCACATTATTGAAATTCGATGTGTCTCTGCTTTTGCATTTTTCTTGTGAATAGCAAGGTGCCTCTGTCGACGGTAAATGGAACAACCCTCACATCAGCTGTACCATGAGCACTCATATACGGGTAGGGCTGTTGGAATAATGTGTCATATACCCGTGGATTCTGTTGTGGTTATAATATTATGTACAAGCCATAATAAACTATTAACAGTTCACTACATATTAATACATACATCAGTTGTGTATAATCTAGGGATTATAGGAAAAAACAGGTATTTTATGCACACATAAGTAGATGTGTATACAGTATACAATGCATTTAACCCGAGTAAGTTTAACTATAAACCGCACACAACTGGAATGGGTAATAAAATAAGCCAAATTAGCTTAGCTAAGGAGCCTCGCGGCATAAATGGTGGCTCCAACAACGAAACCGTCATATTGGCTACGCCCCTGAGTCACATGTCCATGATAGGTGATTTGTACCCGCTCTCATCCAGACAAGAAGGTCCGGTTTTGGGCGGTCCGAGGTGTTGTTCCCCTCACCCTGCGTACCAATCACTGTCAATGAAGCGCTCTGATAAAACTATTACCACGTCCCCTGAAGGCAGCGGTTGTCATGGAGACCGGGACACGAGACAAATGTTACAAATAGAATTATGATTGCCTTTCAGAGCATCGGAGCACTTCGTACCTGCGTTTAATGCAGCGTGGTATCCGCGCCTCCGGAAATATGGAAATAGTATCCTATATTACAGATGTGGGACACGGCGAAACAGGTTTTGTCCCCCCCCCCCCCCTATATGTGATAATTAATTGCGTTTCACGTGCATTGGATTCAGGTATGAACAATCGTTCTGGATGGGAATATTGCTTGAGTGTAAACCATGCATCATTGTTGAACCCATCCGTTGGCAACATACAATAACTCTTGGGCATGACTAAAGTGATAATAAATAATGTGTTCACAGTTATTGTATACTGAATACATTACATAATTGAGCCTTTATATGACGCCCCACTGAGATTAACAACAAAATGTTTGTTCATGACTTTATCATCTCGAAGTCTACTGTCATGAATTAATTCTACTGTTTGGCAGTAGGATACACATAAAAAGACACACATAGACGCATGCTGTTCGTAGTTGAATGAGTATCATTCATTGTTTCAGGTAAAGAATATGAGCAAATCGATTGCTCAGCGCAAAGCTATGCTATTTAACTATATGACTAAATAGACTTTGCATAGTTTTGCACTGACCCAGCGAAATGTAGTTCCTGAAAACGTTCCATGTGGCATTGTAAATCATTTTCACTTGTAATATTTGAAGATATAGAAACAACGAATAAATTCGGGACACCCTGCATATGAACAACAGATCTAGCATATTCAGGGTTGCCCTTTCAATTTGGCTAAATACTCCTATGTTCAATGCAAAGATATAAATCTATGTGAACAAAATGTCATTTCAAACAGAAGGTAGTTTACGATGTGTCGACTTTTGTCAACATCGTGTCTGATTTATTCATCAGCAATCTATAACCGTTTATCAGGTAAAATGGTAGACGATCGCCAATTAAGATTGTATCCCGATAGGGCAGAGTGGAGATTTTAATGCGATGACAAAATGAATGATAGAAATTTATACGCCGGTGCACTATGAATATAAATTGCAATTCGTTGTAAACTATGCATCAATCAATCCCGTAAATGGATAAGTAAAATGTAAATTTATAACCTCACTCCATTAAAAAAGCCCATTATCTTTGTGATTCATGGCGGTATGAAACAATATAGTAGTTTCTTTTCCATCTTTGATCTTCACATTAAGTACAATCAATACCAAACGACGTAATACATCATACGGAGCTTTCTCCGCGAGATCTTTTGCGAATATAACAAACGTTTGAAATTTTTTAATTAAATCATCTCTGATTGCAACAGCTTGTTTAGGTTTGCAAGATGTGTCTTCAATATTTCAGGTTATTAAATGGCAAAGCTTAGTTAATGTAATCTAGTTATATTTGGTAAATGTGATCAACACAGCATACGCTCATACTCAGATAATGTATTTAAAATGTAGAATAAAAACCAAACATATAAACTTTGATTGATTGATCGGTCCTCGGGCAACGCACACCATCAATCACTTTAACGTAGCGCACGAGACATACCTTCAAACATTTTTATATCAAAAGGCAATATATTTAACATTTTAAGAGATAACACAGTGAAACAGTTGAAGGCATATTTGACAAACTGTTTCCCCGGGAAGAGGAAATTCAACAGTTAATGTGTTGAATGTGTTATCAAACGTCGTCTGGGTCAGTGTGAATTCTGACGTGTAGTTTGTCTGAAAAACTTGTAATAGTCAAACTGTCAACTCGATTTTTTGCACTTGTGAAATATTGTTTTGCCCCCATCCCCAATCTATATCTGGTCGATAAAATATTGTCAAACATTGGATCAGTACAAATGAGCATCTGATTCAACAATGATATAAAAGAAATACGGAATCCGGTTAGTGCCATATGATATATCGTGCCTCTTACGGCGAGGGCGAGACACGAGAATTGCGGGAAACACGAAGCGAGACACGATATTCCCGCGAGGCACGAAGCGAGGCACGATATTGTAACACGAGATCTCGCACTGTCGCAGTATCCCATACCACGATATATCGCGGCAAAATATCGTGTCTCGCTTCGTGTTTCGCGCAATTCTCGTGTCTCGCTTCGTGTCTCGCGGTAAAATATCGTGCCTCGCTTCGTGTCTCGCGCAATTCTGGTACCTCGCGTTTAGAGGTCGAGGCACGAGATGCGAAGCGAGACACGAAGCGATACACGATATTCAGGCGAGACACGAAGCGAGGCACGATATTATATCGTTCAAATAACGCCCGAATATCGAGTATCGCGGTAGATTTTCAAACCACGATACTCGAAACGCGAAGCGAGACACGAGAATCGGGCACACACGAAACGAGGCACGATATTGTATCGTTCAAATATCGCCCGAATATCGAGTCTCGCGGTTTGAAAGCAGGGAAGCAAAGCAAGGAAACACTCTTTTTCCTAACGAACGAATGCGGGTCAGGACGGCCCAAGTCGTTGACGGCCCAGACCATGACGGCCCAGTCCATGACGGCCCACTGTCTGTCTGCCTGTCTGCCTGCCTGTTTGTCTGTTTGTTTGTCAGCCTCTTTGTCCGTCAGTCCACCCATTCGCCTGGATGATATTGCTGCTTTGTGGCTATTTCTACTCGATGTGATAACTGTTTCTGTTTGAACTATAATGATGACTACGTTTTATTTATTGTTTATTTTTATGAAAAGCCTGTTGCTGTAGAAGTAACGGTCTTTCTCTCTGTCAGACTGTCTCTTTGTCTGTCTGTCCGTCCGTCCGCCCATCCGTCTTGAGGAAACTGCGGCTGCAATTACTTCTGTTGCGTTGTTAAATAGTTGTGTACTAAAGGCCTTCTTCAAATTAACTTTCACACACTGAAAGTAGGTCAACACGACGTGGGGTTGCATCATGCACTAAAGCAGATAGGTGCATTGCCCTATTGTCCTATGTAGCAACGCACTTTGGTGTCAACTCAACTTCGGTGTTACTTATCATCATCATCATTATCATTATCATCATCATCATCATCATCAACAACAACAACATCATCATCATCATCATATTTGTACAAAATAATACCAAACAACTACAACGTGATTAATTCCTGGTGCACCGGTAGACGATATTTGAGCGATATTTGAACGATACAATATCGTGCCTCGCTTCGCATGTCGCCGGATTCTCGCGTCTCGCTTCGTGTTTCCTGTATCGTGGTTTGAAAATTTACCGCGATACTCGAGATTCGGGTGTTATTTGAACGATATAATATCGTGCCTCGCTTCGCGTCTCGCAAGAATATCGTGTATCGCTTCGTGTCTTGCTTCGCATCTCGTGTCTCGCCCTCGCCGTAAGAGGCGCGATATTCCATATGGCACTAACCGGATTCCGTAAAGAAACGATAAGGCTTTTAACAACTAAATGTTAGTAAATGTTGGCGAAATATTTTGAACTGGCGGTTATCTATAGTTTGGGACTGGGTTCTTCTCAAATTTGGATACGCCATAATCGACATGACTTGTACACGTTTGGTTTTGGTACTGTCTTCATCCAAGTAACTCGTGCTCCATAAAGTGTGCACGATGCAATTCATACCATTAATATATCTAGCATTTGGCACATAACGAAGGTAAATGGCACATCGAATGACGGTTGTGGAATTTGGTGAAATCAGAAATGTGTAAAATGCCCCACCCGAGAAGTAAAATCCTCACATTCGGCATACAGCGACAGGCATAATATGTCGGATGACGGCTGTCGGATTTGTTGATAGTTTTTGAAATCAGAACCCAGAAGTGGCTTGCCAGCGCCTCGCCGCGGTATCGACAGGTAAACAATCAATATGTCAATCATGCTCGCTTATCACGCACCCTTCCCCAGTGAAAGATTGATTTATATGATCCGAACGATCGCGGCGATACCTTTGATCTATTTTTAAGCAATACACATTCGAACTGATCATGCGCTTACGGGGGATTTACAAGGAATCTGTATCTTGGTATCTCAGGATATGTTGCGATCGTTACCACAGCTAAATCACCTTCCTGTGTAATCAACTGGAACTTTTAAGATGTCTTAGAACCAGCGGGGTGATGCTAATCTAAAATTTATTATCAAAATGTTTGCCCAAGTTATTCTGTGCAGCCTAATCTTTTCATTGTAGCCTTCGGGATGTGTACATTAACAACACTGAATGACATAAAAACAGTCAAGTCAAAAGGCATATCATCTTGATAGATTGAAACCGTACCAGAGCTTTTGGCCTCTTGCCAAAACAATTACTGTCGTTATTTCTCATTGGTAGAGGCGCCTCGCGTAGCCATCAATCGTTGCAGCCATTAATTTTATCTGACATGTAGGCGGAGCTACGCTCGTTGCGGACTTAATTGACAGGCACGTGGTCTTTCTCATTGGTTCACCAGCCGATAGCTATATCTGTGTATAGATTTCAAACGTTTGTTACCAGTTCTGGTCTGAAAATCGCATTGGGCGGTATGCGTTTGTTTTACATTTAAATGAGTGCTTTTAGTTGCGAGAATGATTGACAGGCGAAGCCTCTACGGTTGATGTCAGTGTAAGCTTAGACGAGTAGGTACGAGTGTTACACGTGTGCGGATTTTGAACTAAGAAGCTTGGGTTTTAGCTGCAACAGCGATAACTTTCAATAGGTATTTAAAAGTTTTGTGAGTTTGAGTGGTTCTTAGACGAATACGTGTAATCTGTATGGAGTTTATGTAATTGTTCGTGATTATTCGTGATCGCTCGGGAGATCACTGTGTGTGTGAAACATTCTAGTATAGTTTTCGTACCGGACTAACTCGCCCCATTATGAACGAGACGTCAAAGAGTGACACCCCGATCAACATGGCCAGCATGGCGAGCATCCTGGCGCCGAACGTGGCGCAGTACCTACATCCGGACTACTTGCAGCCTCTACCGACCACGGTATGTATCATTGAGCCAATTATGTTTCAGCGCGCGTTCGAGTTTTTGGAATAGTTATTTTAATTTGCGCGTTGGAATGGTTTTTTGTGTTGTGTTAAGAATCGGTCTGGGAAATGGGCGTGCAGCGCTTGTTCGTCGCTCATTCAACTGTTTGTAATTTGACTCTTAACACGTATAATTATGTACGAATTGACCAGTTACGATTTTAAGTCTGCCTCATCATGTTTCTTTACATTGTGTTATTTATTTTAACATTTCCTTAAATTATTTGGATACATTCAACCGTTCACATTTTATTATAAAACGTGCATTTAATATTTCAAACAAAGTGTTCCGGTAAAGAAAAGTTCTCAGAAACGCGTGGACTAAAATGGTGAAAGCATTACTTACTTTAAAATTAATATTACACAACTCATTAACAGTCTATTCAAAGCCTACACGTCATGATCATTCTTATAACACCACATTTTTATATTAATGTTTTATTGTATTTGATACAATGACAAAGCAATAGAGACTCCCATTACAATTCATGATTGAATTTTTCTGCCAGACGCTCCCACGAGGACTTGACGGAAGGAAAAAATCGATGTACCCAATTTATCTCATTTTATGCTATTACCCAGGCACGTTATTTTGCTAATTTGCTCCCAAGTTCTCGAAACATCATTATTGATGTCCAAAATGTCATTTGTGATATCATTGGAATGACGAATGGGGAACAATTATTCCGAATATGTCGCAAAGCGTTGAAACATGGCTTGCATATTTTCTTCGTATTTTGAATAGCCTGAAGCATGTGGATACAATTAATTTCATTAATTAAACTATTGAAAGTGAAAATGGACGTGCGAATTTTAATCTAAATCATGTATGGATTTGATGTGAAACTGTTCTTATTTGAATAATGTAGACAATGGAACTTTTTTACGAACAGGAAATTAATTTAAACCATTAAATTAGTTTTATATATTAAAAATAATGTTACAAAATGTGCTGAATAAATATGTATTTGTAACGACTGTGTTAATCAATGATGTGGTTACCTATAGCAAGGTAAATGATATACAGCTTGAAAAGTGATTCATTGCTGATACTGGTCTGAACACGGATCTCGTGGTTACATCTGTTTTCATATCATGCTTGTGTATTTTAGAAGCGTAAGATAATGCACGTGTTTTGAATAAAATCATTTAAGTTTTTTTTTTTTTTTTAAATTCGTTATAATTATAAATTGTAGAATAAATGCAATTGTAACGCAGCCATCGAACGTAGTTCACGACAAGATAAAAACGTGGTTACTGACATGTTTCAAACGTATGAAAAATTTAAATAATATATTGACCCAAGTAATTTAAGTTCATTTTATTATTTTTTTTAATCATCGATATTATTAAAAAGACAACAACACTTCGTCAGTTTAATAGTGTATTTTATTATTGATTATATAATGAAAATGTTCACAAGTCTTATATAATGAAAATGTTCACAAGTCAATTAATATAAATTAATACATTAGCAAACAAGAGCATACAATACTAAGTATCAGATTATTTTATTAACAGTATTAACAGAGTTAATGTGAAAACTCCCAAATAATAAAGTTGTATAAATTACAGTGTATACTAAATTGTATTATTTCTCTGATTTCAGTTGGACGCAAAGAAGAGTCCGCTGGCCCTGCTCGCCCAGACCTGCAGCAGTATCGGCAAGGACCCGACCCCCTCGAAATCTATCATACCTCCACTGGAAAGGGATTCCAAGGAGTCGGACAAACCGTCCGAGAAATCCGTCTCGAGCGAGAGCAGAAAAAGCCCTAGCAACGATAGTGGCAACGAATCCGGTCGGGAGTCTTCTAAAAAGTCTTCCAGTAGATTCAAATCTGCTCCACCTAAAGAAATCCCTCCTCTCGTGCCGATCTCCAGTTCAGCTACCCGGAAGTCTAGTCCTACACCCGCTCACGGACACGTGGAGAAATCCAGCGAGACGACAACTGTGACCACTTCTGTTACCCGGCCCGTGGCGTCCACTGGCTCCAGCAAGGAGGGATCCGGTGGTTCCCGATCGACGAACAGTGTTTCTAGTGAACGAGACCGGGATTCAGACCGCGATAGGGAGAGGGAGCGCAATAGGAGCCGGGACAATTCCTCTGCAGGAAACAAGCCCTCAAGTAGATCTAGTCCAGATCATCTGTCATCATCCAGCAAACACCAGAGTCACGTTCACCCTAGTCTTAACGGCTTCGGAGCTGGACTACATCATCCAGGACTGGCGTTATACGGGCCTGGTCTGGGACTCGACCCAGCCTCGATGAGTTCGGCCTACGCCTATTCTCTAGCCGCTTCTCATTCTGGATATAATCTCAGTGCTTCAGCGGCCGCAGCGTTGGCAGCACAGAACGCTGCTCTTTCAAAATCCGGATATACACCTGGACTTTCACCATACGTTTCCTACGCAAGAGTGAGAACCCCGTCAGGGGCGACAACTCTGGTGCCCGTCTGCAGAGATCCATACTGTACGAACTGTCAGCTCACCATTCAGAACAGTCACGTGAGTTCCACGTGCACAGCGCCCGGATGTTCACAATGTGCTCATGAGAAATCCCTTCAGAGCTTGAGTGCTCTAGGCATGGGGGGGGTATCGTCTCTGTCAATGTTGCCGCAGTTTTCACTAGCGAATTCCTTGTCATCTCTACCCCCCGGACTGTCGTCCTACCCAGGACTGTCCTCGTCACTCTATGCACACAGCCTGCTGGGAAGCACCCCCGCTCACAGTCAAGGGACGCCCTATGTGTGTAACTGGGTGTCTGGCACAGACTATTGTGGCAAAAGGTACTCCACCTCAGAGGAACTGTTGCAACATCTAAGGACACACACGTCTAGCTCAGAGGCGGCGTCCACGTTGGCAAGCTACGCCGCTCTTGGCTTGCCGCCGCCATTAGGACTTCCTGGATTCCCTCATCCACCACTTCCGGCTCATGGCGGACTGAGCCCCAACTCGCTGCGCCACTCATACCCGACCATACAAAGCCCACTTGGAAGTGTCTTGAACGGAGGCAGATACCACCCTTACAAATCGCCCCTTCCTAGCGTTCCTTCCGGTTTGACCCCCGGACAGGGTCTTTCCTCGCTAGGACCCTATTACTCCCCTTACTCTCTGTATGGACAGAGAATAGGGGCCGCTGCTGTACCCTGACTAGAACACTTCAACTTGAAGAGATAGGAGGACGTATTGTTTACCTTGTGAACAGTATATAAAGTGCTATGTTTTTAAAGTCTTGTTTAGACTCTAAATGTTCTTAGTATATTTTTTTCAAAGTAAGTTTAGTGTATGTGTGATTGGAACGCACATTACGTGTATTAAAACGATGTACTCTTTTTAAAGGGTACTAGACGGTTGAATGCAGTTGAGAAACATGTTGTTTAAGTCTATTGAGACTGGTATAATTAGATATTCCAGAGTATATTGAATGTGACGGTAAATTCCGAACAAAGTGTTTGATGCAGTGTTTGAACAAAATATTGATGTGTTGTTTCACTAAGATAGCTGTTCTTTTTCAATACGAATGTGTTTTATAAATGTCCGTTTTTGTATTTAAAATACTATGTTGGTCGTTGATGTTTAATTTAATTTATTAAAATGCTAAAAATAATTTTTGTGTTTTACAATTGGTGTTGATATATTGATTTAAGTGTTCGTAACGCTTTTCATAGGTATTTTGGAAAGCACATGTGTCGCCCACATAGCGTTAAAAATACACTGTTGGTAAGTCTGAAAATACGTTAATCTGTGAACAAGTCCATTTAATGTGGACAAAACTAGCAAAGCGGGTTAAAATAGCGTACAATTAATCTTGAACACATTGCATGTATTTACGATTTCATCTTTTATCAGTAATCTGGTGCGAAATACATAATTTATAACTGAAAATAATGTAAACACAATTTCCTCGACGATGATATTAATATCTAATTTGAGTACTTTCATGTTGCTTTTAAATGTAAAGAGCTTTTGGAAGTTTCCCCCAATCTTTATAAATGCATCAGCCATTAAATTCAAAATTAATTGGCACATAATTTTTATGAAGGAAATTAAAACTAATGTGCATGCTTTGAGAATACCACAGAATAAATAAATTAATATGTTTGCTGAACTATGTTAAAGTATGTTCTGTATAAAAGGTAATCAAATATCTAACATGTAACAAAATATTGCAGGACATTTTAACACCAGAGAAATTAATGGATTTCGATTTAAAAATAGTACTGTATCGGGAAGTAATGTTCCGCAGTTCACTCGTTATTCATCTTAGAATTTTTGTCACACGCGTCTTGCATACAAAATCACAAATAAAATCAAAGCTCTGAGTAATACGAGAAGTTTAACAGCAAATATATTAAATGGGAAAATAAATATTGAAAAAAACGAGACATTCAGATACGATACGTTATTTCAAATATATTTTAGCACATGTGCGTAATGTCAACGTCTTTTGTGACTTGCAGCAAAGATGTGTCATCTTTTTGTCAATACAATCAGTAAAAGAACAACATTTTATTACCACACTTTTGAACAGATTGACTCGGTTGTTGGCCTCAAATTATAGGAATGTACTGAGTTTAATGAGTCATTTGGTATTTTATGACTAGGGTTATTAAAATCACTTTTTAAAATAAATTTAGATACATTATTTAACTTTTTTCAAATTCCAAAGTGTCGCATATCAAATAGTCTCCCGCTTCTGTATTCACATATTATTAATGTAAAATACGCACACATCATAATTATATTAATGCCAAAACATAATACACAATCATACATTATTTGATTTAATTCCACCAAGCATAAAATTTGTACAATATTAAATTTATTAAATAATCATTTTCATAAACAGGATAGCTTGAGAACAATCTATGCATCGTCTATTATGCAACATGATCGTTCGTACCTCTTGCATTACGTACGTTAAATTAGTTTATGAGCGAATCGCGTGCATTTTGAGAACTAAGAGATGTTCAACATTTAAGTCGACAACTATCATCAACCTTTGAATACTTCAAATAGCCTTGCGATCGAGCTGTCAGATAGTATTATTCGGTATTCAAAGGCACCGCGTTTCGGTAAATAGGAACTCTTGTGTTTCGGGAACCTGACCGCACCGGTTCGACTGATAGATCGCTAGAACCACGACTAATCTTTCGCCCGTTCTTTCTATACGATACTATGCAACATGGTTGGATGATGAAGTATAGAACTCTTAATCAACAATGCGACATGATATACAGTCCCGTGGTTATTTATACCTGATTCATCCGCGATTATGAATACATAAAATATTGCAATAAGATTTGATAAAATTCCTCCTTGTAAAACCTCTACCCCATGCCAGCTCAAGCGATTTATTACGGAGAGACAATGGCTAGCTCCTTCTTTGCAATAAATTAACTTCAATGAGAATTGTTTGTTTTATAATTGCTGCGCCATTTATTTCAAGTGCGCATTATTTTAACGTAAACTGAAAAATAGAAATAAAACACCGCACAAATTTCACAGGGCCGTAGCTAGAGCTGAATGAAATATGGACACCATTAAATTAGTAATAAATGTTCAAAACCGCCGATGATATACCGTCAATACAGAAATTGTGTCGTGCGGCGTCATCACACGTGCATTTCTTCTTTCAGTCCATGAACAGTGCTCCAGATAAATATTTGTACTGGGCGTAAATGTACGCTCACTTCTGGAAATTTGGGATAAATGCACACTCACTTCAGAATTTGTTGGGGTAAATGTACACTCTATGTAGGATTACTGGGGTAAAGTTACATACAACAATCCATTATGATATGAGGAGAAGACCAGCGTGTAAAATGATAATCCTTTATAATGCAGTCATGTTACAAGCAAGAATTATGAACATTTTAAGCCTGTTTTGCTAACTACTGAACATATCAACTGCAAATTCAGGTAGGCGTGTAAAATGATAATCCTTTATAATGCAGTCACTTGAATACAATAATGTTACAAGCAAGAATTATGAACAGTTTATGCCTGTTTTGCTAACTACTGAACATATCAACTGCAAATTCAGGTAGGCGTGTAAAATGATAATCCTTTATAATGCAGTCACTTGAATACAATAATGTTACAAGCAAGAATTATGAACAGTTTATGCCTGTTTTGCTAACTACTGAACATATCAACTGCAAATTCAGGTAGGCGTGTAAAATGATAATCCTTTATAATGCAGTCATTTGAATACAATAATGTTACAAGCAAGAATTATGAACATTTTAAGCCTGTTTTGCTAACTACTGAACGTATCAACTGCAAATTCAGGTAGGCGTGTAAAATGATAATCCTTTATAATGCAGTCATTTGAATACAATAATGTTACAAGCAAGAATTATGAACATTTTAAGCCTGTTTTGCAAACTACTGAACATATCAACTGCAAATTCAGGTAGGCGTGTAAAATGATAATCCTTTATAATGCAGTCATTTGAATACAATAATGTTACAAGCAAGAATTATGAACATTTTGAGCCTGTTTTGCTAACTACTGAACATATCAACTGCAAATTCAGGTAGGCGTGTAAAATGATAATCCTTTATAATGCAGTCATTTGAATACAATAATGTTACAAGCAAGAATTATGATCATTTTAAGCCTGTTTTGCTAACTACTGAACATATCAACTGCAAATTCAGGTAGGCAGACTTGTCAAAACGCCTCGCCGTAAATGTACCCCCAAATTTTTATTTTATCTTCCAATTATTTGTGCGTAATTTACGTGTGTACGCGCCTTATCTGGGCCTCTGTCCACGAACATCCTAGGCATCATGGGAATGAATCCGTAAGTTTAATACGTTTGTTTCTACACTACATGCCCGTTTGATTTGAATATGTGGTAGGCATAGCCTTCATTACCTGTTGGAAGCGACGGCACTACATTTATAAGACAACATATTTTATTCTTAAAACTCTTTTGGAAATATAGGAACTTGGCACTCTTTATATCGCGCTTCAGTGAACTTTACTTATATTTTCAGTATCGGTATAAGCGTTTGGAAAAGTGAAACATTTTATTATAGAGCCAAATGACTCGTTTTATGACTCCTTCGTGTGACTTAAAACGCAGACATTTATTTCTAATAGTGCATGCATTTCTCAACCCACCAACATGCTATAAACCAGAATATAAGCATGTACCAATATTCACTAAATATTGTCGGAAGACGTTATCTATCAACCCCACATTGTAAGAACGTAAAGAGCACCGGCACCAATTACTTGCATATTTAATGCGTACGCGTAACGACTTCTTCATTATGGCTCCCGGCTCTTGGAGAACGCAAATACATCAACATTAGCCCCGGCTTGAGAGGCAACACTGGCGTAATGGCTGATAAAACTCGAGAAGCTCTTAGGGAACAAATTTAACAAATCTTTGATGTAATTTTTAAAATTGTAAATTGTCATTAGAGGAAGGGATATAAAAGAAGATTGACGCATTTTTAATTATCGCTATGAACATTCGCCGGATGGGCATCGTGTGAGATAAATAGCAAAGAAACATGCCCGCGAAGTTACGCCAACAATTCGAGACAAGTTCAGAACAATAAAATAAATTACTCCTTTCTATCTGGGAATTCAATTGAAATCGATCATCGATAGCATCTTGTGGATGCGTATAATAGATTTAGTATATTCAAATACACAAAGTGGCATACCGATATCTCTGAATACAAAGCCATGATGCCTTCTGTGTATAGTATGTACTTTAGCACACGTATAAAGCTATGCTTGATTTCTTTTCTAGTGCGAGCTGTTTCGAAATTCAGATTAAAGAAGAAATCAAGTATTGATAGCATCGTGTGCATGTTTAAATAAAGTACATCGTATATTCAAATACATTCACGCATACTAACATCTACGAACACAAGTAAAATATAGTTTCTGCATATAGCATATACCTTTCGTATGTTGCTATACTTACTGTATTTCCTCGTGGCAGTTTTTGCATATTGTTATAGTGCTAAGACATTCTCTTTCGCTGCTAACGTTTCTTTTTCTCGTCACCTGTTGGATTCTTGGACATCTCATTTTCATATTTCCAAAGCAAAATATCAAATTTAATGTTCGTTATGCTATAGGATACTATTAAAGTTTCGACCTGTTCTTCAAATTGATTAGCATGTATGATCAGAGTTACAACTACGTACTACATAAAGAAGAAAATACCCAAACGCTTACTAGGTTGGCACTAAGAAATCTGAATTATTTGCCAACAATTCGGATTTTGCAAAGAAATTTAGAAATATTTTTATCAGAAAGTGTGAAAATATGCTTAATTTTCAAATATTTTCAGAAATTTTATTTGCCAATTAGAAAAATTAAGTAGCCAATTATATTTTTAGTAGCCATTTGTTATTTTTTTACTACTTGTAGCGCTATTAAACATAGTATTATAGTGAGGGAAAATATATTGGTTGTCTGCGTTTTAAGTTTACAATATACTTAACTTTAATTCAATAAGTTCTTCGTTTTAGATTTGCAATTTAGTTTACGTAAATTCTATCAGAAGCGGCATCCCCACGAAAGCTCGTGTCTGCTGCCATTAAATGTCGTCTGTCACAACCTGCGGTGTTTCCGCCCGAGCGCGTGATGGATGATACGCTGTATAGGGTATAACACCAATTTGTTATTGTCGCGCCTGTCAGGATCCATAGGCTACATACGACCAAACAATTTGTAAACAGGTTTTACATTGTTATGGGGCTCGTTTTTTAACAACCATGCGTCATCCATTGCCGGACCCACTGCGGCCTTTGTCAGTGTCATCTTGGGCATGAAATAAGGTCTGACACAGTAGGACAACCATTGGACTGGACGTCGCCTGCTCGGGTTGGTGGGACGAGGATCTTAATAATATCATGGGAGCAACTATAATATCTTATGCTTGAAGTAGTTTAAGTTTCACGCGTATATATACTAGTTGACTAGGAGGCTTATATAGGACAAGGTTTTGCTGGAGTTCTTACAGAGAACGCTTGCAAACTTGATCATATTTAAGGGCAATTAATATTTATTTAGTCATATTGGTCCAACAAAATATCGACGAACTTGTTAGAATCAGGGTTTCCCTATACAATATATGTCAGTAGTTTGTTTATTCGAATACTTTAATACCCTAGTATGAATACTAGTATGTGTTTTGTATATGGGCACCTAATGGGCAGTTTGACAAACATGTTCATGATTCATGTCAAGTGGTATGAAGTGAACATATTTTGAGGCGTTAATTGTATATGGTGGAGAACTCTGTACATGTACAAAAGACATATGCACCATTTTCATGGCCGTTGAAATCACATCATCATTTTTTTTCTCACAAAACTATTCACAATCCCACAACAGTGAAAAGTTAATGTTTCAAGCTGACATTCAATACTCCTCATGTGTTAAAAGCTCGCTGTAAGTGTCGCCTCCCTAGTGGCCGTATGATGGACACCCGCCTTTCGGGTATGACGCCGGTAGTAAATTGTTTTGTTGACACCAATATTGCACGTTGCTAAGCAGTTGGTGGCGGTCAATTCTGTGGTCATTGCTTTCTGTGGTCAGCTGTGGCCAATGATGACCAGCTCATCCACCCTTGGTCAAATGTCCTTAATTGCTTCAACAAACAAAGAGCAGAGATTCACTACCATTATCATCGTTACAATGTCGTTCTTTCATTCCAATTTGATGAACTTTGTATGAAATGCTGCGTACCGTGTACATAGTCTGTTATAATTATGTTCAGAATGACCCCATGTTTTATTGGTTTTATATGGTTTATGTAACTTGTGAATGTGGATGAGACTTGAATAAACTATCATACATATACATAAGTTTTTCTGCGCTATTTTTCTTAGAGATACCTGTATGTTAACAAATTCAGCTAATTGGTGCATAATAAACACCAGGCCATACATTAACATTTACAGAAATAATAAAGTCACAGTGGTGCAGTACCCGAAAAAGAACGTTGATATTCATATTTGTAAAACTTTAAACCAACAAGTTACCGTAGAAACTTTAAAATGATAATTTTCGAGTCCAGACTGTTTACGTTTTAAAAATACAGTACCGGTAATGCATAATACAATTACGAGATGAATGTGTAAATATATATAGTTCAAACTAATATGATTGAGTAATTTAAGTCAAAACTATACTATACTTTAGACAGTGAACCCACTTTGTAATAATTTACATGCAAAATGTTAACAAACTTTAAAAGGAAGAATCACGTTTTTAGCGGTTGTTAAATGTTTGTATGCACTTTATAGGACTTGTTTTTCTCTATACCAACGTGTTATTTGGAAATCATTGTACTTTACATGTACAGAAATTATACTTGTAAATGTGTGTGCTAATTATTATGCGTTTATTTCGTTATTGTAAATTGTGATTTGTTACAGTAATGTACCTTTATGTTGAAGAAAGTCACAGACATTAACGTCTTTCTTCCGTCTAAATTTGTACATTTCATGCAGCGAAATAACGCCGTAATGACGTTACCGGTTCAACAAACAAGTGTTTATTCTGGTCCTGGGACACCATTGCGTGCGATGAGTTAATTGGACCTAAAGTTTATTCAAGAATTGAACAATAATTCTCGTGTACCTGAAACAAATGAAAGAGATAATTGGGCCTGACTTTAAATCGTTTTTATTGTTAGATATGTTGAAAACATATGAGGCTTTCTGGTTGCCATTTTAGGCTTTGTTGTCGATAAAGAGAATTAGATTTACATTAGAGTTGATAATACAAGTTTAGGGTAAAACTTTTTTAATTATCATAGGATTATAGATATTACCCAAATCTTGTCATCAAACTTGTGTTCATTTGTAGCCTGTTCATCTGTATTCTCGCACTACTTTACCTTTAAACAAATATTTTATGCAAAAGCAACAATGAAACATTTTCTTTCTATAATATCCAATTAACTGAACCTTTTCACGAACGTAACAACTGAAACATTTTTTTTTTAAAGATAACGAATTTGTTATTAAATCATTTATGTTTTTCAATGCACCATGCGGCCATCTTGAAAAATTACGTTATCGGTAAATCTTTTGTTTTGAAATAAGTTTGCTGTTAGTGTATAACAAACACAAATACACTAAATGTGCGGGATCGTATCTTTTATAAATATTGAAAAACAAAAATTTGAGTCTTTCTTCAAATTACTTAAGCAGACGAAAGTGTAAACATAGACCCTCTAATATCTACTGGTTATTGCAAGCTGATACGAAAGTTGTTAATATTTATGAGTTAAATTCATATGTCTTGACTGTTTCCAAATGAAATCATGAATAACATCATTTTCTGAAAGAAAACCAAAATTATGTTTGATGTTGATGTTGACAATAAGGCATTTAATTCAAAAGATATACAGTTGCCGCGGAAATAGAGAATACACCGACTCTAGTCGTAGATACATGCACTGAACATTGTAATTCGATCATATAGCATGCGTTATATTCATAACTTATGCTTGTGATTGATATAATAAAGTGAATTATGTTAATTTAGATCTTCGTTTTGTTTTATATGCCCAAAACAACGAGAGACCTCAACCAAGAATATTATTATGTGAGGAAAAATCAATATCCATAGTTGAACTATAGCCACCATAGTTTGCATGCAATTATTTCGGCTTCACTCTTGCGTATACTAGTAAGTCAGTGCAAAGGCAACTTTTATAAACGATCTGAATAAAATAAAACTTCCCAATGAAATATATATTTTAACGTTTAATGTGAAGTTCGTGGGTCTGAAGAAGCCTTGACAAGTACTTATTAGGTTTAACTGATATATTATGATCATTATACCTTGTAACAGTTCATTTATTGATTAGCTAAATCAAAAGAGAGGTGGCGTCTACAATTAGATTGAATGACTGACTTAATCAAGCAGGCCGTGGCTCTGTGTTCGATCAACGTCTCCGTGGAGGGACAGGCAAATGGAGCACAGCCTACAGCGGGCTGCGAGGAGTAACCGGTTCGACGACGAACGCATTCATCAAAATCAGTGGAATTTGTGAGCGCGAGGCCCGTCTGCGTCGTTTGGACAGAACTACTCTGTTATTATTTCCATCTGTCCTCACTGACACACTAATTGAGGTGATGTATGTGCTCTGCGATGATAAATGACATCCGTTTTCTGACAAACAGCCCGTCTCAATCATCACTAATCTGCCCGCATTGCCAGTCTCTTTCTCTTGCCTATTTATCTCGTGTTTTTCCAACGCTCGCTGCTCTGACAGGAAGCAGATAAGTGCGCATGACAGGAGCAATCACTTTTAGATATCGTCTGCTCAGAACTGTCGGCTGCTACCTAAGAAATGTCGGGTGCTATCAACGTTTCCTCGAAAAAATTGACAGACCTGCTCGTAAATCGTCGACAACAATTTGTATTTTGAAGATCACTTTATCATTACCAATCGCTTTGCTTTATATTGCCTACGTTACTCATGAATGTATTATATTACTCACTGATAAGGCCACAACAAATTGATCAGTTGTTCTACGGATTTTGTCCAAAAAAAATTGGAGCGAGCGAGCGAAATAAAAATAAAAATATTATTTTTCCATTTTCGATAAAATCGGAGGCAAGCGCAAAATAAAAAAAATCCTATCTTGCCCATAGTAATTAAAAATTACTCCCAAACGCCATCATAACTTGATATCTTGTCAATAATTTCTTCTTCATCTGCTCTGTTCCATAAATTGTTGTCAAAATCAATATATATGTAATAAACTAAGCATCTAATTTCTCCATTTCTTCTTCGACCATGTCCTGCAAAGGGTTTTGTGCAACAAGTCTTCAATAGTGATTCTGCTAGTAAATTAACACGCGGCAGTAAATACTAAATAGCCATATCTTAACTAGAAGAAAGTAGACCTTATACAAGGCAATTGTCATTATCAAAAGAGATATTTGATACACCAAGTCATTCACTACCAACAGTTTAATACCATGAATATGAAATGTCATACAATAAACACAAAACAATTTAGGAATCAATGACACGACGAAACAACTGGACGCCACCATTTTTTAAAACCGTAAACCAGGACTCACACTGGCTCTTATTTTTCTTGAGCCAATTTTTTAAATCGACTCCCAACATCGTTGCGTGTTTCCATGTCAGGGAATTGATATATCTTACTGTTTTAATTGTTATAAAATATACTTCACTGTGCTGTATATTAATTGCATTATGGCATTAACAAAAGCATTAGTATATTTCGATTTTTATATTAACATTTATCTTAATTGTTAATTGCAGTAAACTTGGATAATTATTTTTTTATTTAAACATACACTCTTAAACTATATACAAGATGTTAACAAAATATATCCATAAATAAATTGAAATTAATAACTAACATAATGACTTGGCTTGCCCTGTTAAATGGACCTTAATATATAAAGGCTGAACAAAATGTACACCAAACAGATACGTTGAATTTATAAAATGGACATGTCAGAAACAACTTATATGTGTGGATATTAGAAGTAAGAAATCAAGGACAAACCGCTGGTCAAAACTGTCCGAAATGTAAACATACCCGATTATCAGTCCATTTGACATAATCCAGACATCCAATTTCGCACATCCTTTATCAACAAGATAATCCTTTAATTAACTGTTAATTAACTGCTGATATTACGAGAGCTTGTTAGCAATCATCTTTAATTAGGCAATGAATGCTGACAAACATCTCGTTGTGTTTTCACAAGTTTGATAAAACATGATAAGAAATGCCGAGTCGAAATACACATGGCAGCTGTGCCAGACTGGCTGTTGGCGAGTAAAGGTCTGGGTAATAAATTATGTGCTCTGGACATTAACCAGTCGCCGCAAAGTACCTTATTCACGTCTATATCAGTACCAATTGCTTGTTATGATTTGGGTACACCACGAAGTCGGCGTTTAACGTAAAATGAAACTCGTTGATGAAAACTTCATTTTAAAAAATCGGATGCGGGGCAAAATTGTAGGAGCGGGCGCAAAATAAAAAGATTTTTTTTTCTATTTACGATTTTAAGGTGCGACAAATCCGACGAACATCTAATCAATTTGTTGTGGCCTAACATATTTGTTTTGATGACATCGAAATTAAAGTTCAGTTGTATTACACATTGAAATCCAATTATACACGAATGCAAACATGTTTGCATCATCAATTGTGAAGTATATACGTAAGTATTGTTATAAGAATTTCGATTTCTTCGAAAGGCACATACAAAAAGAAATAGTCGGGCCCAGCTAGCTCAGTTGGTAGAGCGCTGGACTGTCAATCCGGGGATCGTGAGTTCGAACCCAAGCCCGGCCACATAACTCGTGCGGGGATTGGTCATGAAATGATTTCTACGGCCATTCTCCCCCTACCTCTGATGCAAGTAGGGCAGTTGTCAGTTACTGGCATAAGTATGTGCACTTAGTGCTGGTAAACTGCTTAGGACGGCAAACTTGCCTAGGAAAAGTGTGAGTAGGTTAACTGACCGCCGTGATATGACTGAAATACTGTTAAAAACGGCAAAACTCCAAACAAACAATCAAACAAAAGCACATAATCACCCGGTTCAATTTAGATGTGATGGCTATCGATGGGCCAGTATGACTTAATCATGTTCAATGATATAAGCAGTTTTTTCTACGTGCGTGTGTGACTGTCCATACTGGTCTGCTTCATGGAGATTTGCCAACGCACACAAGACACTGTCTTAAGCAACAGTGGTTCAATATACTGTAGAACTGGTTTTATTCGCTAGGGCTTTATTTTTGCTACTAAGTCCAATTATGTTATTATAAGCAATTTATATCAACGGCATAGGTCCAAGGGAAATGTGTGAAAACAGCCTATTGTTACTTTGCGTTGTTGTTTTTCACGCCTAGTTGTAACAAAAACACTTGCATAAAAGCAATTATCGACTTACTGGCAACTGACACGGTACTACTAGTAACCGCTTGGTACAATAACTTCAGCAGTATACCCCATTATTTTCGCGGCATGACGATGACGCGAATTCAAGAAAACGCGAATTAAAAATTCTTTGACAAGAAGGCGAAAATTCGTCCTCGCGAATTTAAAGCATTCTACAGTATATGATATTATAACTCAGATTAGCAATGTGTTGTCTAAGTTAAACAATTTCAGAAAATGACCCGATTTCTGCGTGTTAGGTGCTTTCACGAATATTTGGTTAAACAAAATATACAAGTCTTCAGTTTCGACGTGCACCTTATCTCCTCACAGACGGGCTCGTCACGTGGTCTTTCATCGCCAGCCGGGGCTGCGCTCCTAATTGAACACACTGCAGATAAGCAACTGTGCGGTCGTGCCACATCAATCAGGACTGGAAACCACGCATTCGAGGAGCTAGAGAACAAAACAGTGCAACCTCTATGTGCTGACCAGTGGGATGTGCATAGCGACCAGTGGGATGTGCATAGCTCTATTTTTTCGACATTCGAGGAGATGCATACATGAACATAGACAAGTAATATGTGGCCTAACACGTGGACGGTGGATTAAGTGATGTTTACATTGGCCTATTTTTTTTTAGGTTAAACCTTTATGTATTTATTTAAGATCGATTGTGTCGAAAACCTGACACCATTTCGAGGCCTTTATCCTGTGTAAGGACTGAACTCACGGTCTCAGATACACCGCTGCGAATGTAAACTGAAATACTAATTAACTTGATTCTGCAATACTACTGGTCATATATTGGTTTGATTCACCTTCCAAGGAAAGCATAATATTCTTATATGGTACCATGGTTAGTCGATGGTTAGAGTCGCATGTCGCTTTATTTCACCATGTCGCTGTTACTAAAAATAGGGAAACGGTTTCCAGTTAACATCTTAAGTAAGAATTGACCTATTGCCACGAACGTAGTATATCGGTATGTAGGTAGCTAATATCAAGACAAAGGTTGGGATTGTTTTTGGGGTTAACAGGGCCAAGGTCAATGTTACTAAAATAGGAAAACGGTTTCCAGAGAACAAAATATCTTTTACATAATTCTATATCTACCATAGAACATTAAATATGAAATCCTTTTGACGAACAATTGGGTATATAAGATTCCTTGTATCCGATTGATGACCGATTGATATCAAACCACAGCGAATATGCAGCACTAGAATGCAAATTTAGTGCTTAATATTTAAAGTTCTGTGTAAAATAATATTTCAGTTCTTTTTACAATTAATTGATTGTAAATAATTTAGATAATTAGAACAAGGTAAATAACAGCGAGTGGTGATGAGCGATTCTGCACAACCTAGCGAGAAATGCCTCGCAGATCCAACGCGCTAGAATTATCCTACTTTGCATCTGCTTATACATGCTAGATCTTTGAAACTGTTTGTTAAAGTGTAATTAATATATAGTATCACATCTGTGCTGTGTGTCGTAAATGTTAAAGTGTCTTTGGATGAATAAACAAAGTGTTTCTATGTGGTGTTATTCACATTAATAAACACGTATTAAATGTCACTGTATAATAGCTTTATTTAGTAGTTGTTACATTAGAAGCCCGGATGTCGTAAAAGTGATTGGCATTTCGAAAAGTTAAATAAATTAGCGAGATGAAATAAATAATAAATAAAAACAACCCCACAAAATTACAGCAATCCTCGTAAAGTTTATGACAACTAAAGAGAAATATTACTTAAGGAAACAATTTTCACCGAACTAAACGGTGTAAATCTGAATGTTGGCAAACATCAAAGGGCGTGTGATAGCCACTTAGCGACAATAAATTTCTGTAATGACAACCCTTTGCTTTAAAGGATAGTAATTGAATTGAACAGGCGAATAGAGGCCAGTACAATACGAAGACTTGATGGTTATCAGGCTGTGCCCCACAATCATTTGTACACTACTTGGGCCGCCCTATTATTACAGGGTAGACGTAGACCACCTTAGAGGACTTGCATATTCGATGACAAAACGGTGCCCTACCGTATAATTAGCTGGCGACCCCTTAACAAGCCTCTCTGACCTCCAAAACTCTGAATCACTAGCAATTTGAGCAAATGATATACACGCCTATAATTTATGGCCTATGTATATAGGTATGTCTCTTTTATTCCGATTGTTTCAGCACGTTATACACAATATAATTACATAGGACTTCACTAGAAAATCAGTTCTCGACAGCCTGTCTCAGCAACTAGAGTTGTATCAGTGAGATCACTAGGCAGTAGCAATCATGATGCGACAAAGACTGTCGCCCAAAACTGACATCCTTTGCTTTGAATACGACACGGTGAATTTATCTCCTGGCTATGATAATATGTGTTTAATATCTTCACATATTATAGAAAATTAATTCAAATAACACTAATGAACTTAATGCCAGCTTCAGATGTTATTGCAAAGCTTTCAATGGGAACCGAGCATGGCGAACAATTACGGAGTATTTATGTGTTACATAAATACTTGATAAATCATAGACTCCGTGTAATTACAACTTGCGCACCCATTGTAATGCTAATAAACATCCCCAGTAAATGTTACAGACTGCAATTTGCCCTGACCCGTACATTATTTGCGCAAGAGTCGGGTCACAAATGAATGGCGTAATTTTCTTGATTTATAACATGCTCTTCACTACCACCTGCCCAAAGAAAGTGAACAGGGTGATAAATTGCATGCATTTTGTCAACAAATCAACCGCCTTCCGTGAACCGCGAACATGCCACAAAGTGCACTCCCGCATTTAATAACAACCAACCTGTCAATTGTCAATGAAATATGAACGACGGACCAGGCGACCGCCATGATGGATTTGCTTGGGCACACTTCGGTTATGTTCGGGTCGCATTGTTTCGATCGTTTTGATTGGCTGTTATTGTTATCGATGACACGAGACACTACAGAAGCATGGAATGCTTCGAGAAGCAGACGTGAAAGCTGAACAAGATCACAATCAGACTGATGTTCAAGATGTGTCTGTGGCGACATTAATGCCTAATTGTCTCTAATTAGTAAGCTTGATAAAATGGAGGCGTTCAAACGTTAGCTCCAAGCATCAACAAAATGTTCGATCTTAACAATGACAGCGGCGTGTTGGGTTCAATTTTTCTGTTGGCATTTTAAGTACAAAGAATGTTCTTTGAAGTTGACAACCAACCATTTCTCACAATAAAATTGGATTGATAATTTAGGCCACGCATTTCAAATCCAGTATGCAATTGATAGATTTCTGGATGTACACAGAGGTTGCTGTATACTTGCTAGCTTGAATGAACAAAAAAAGAAATTAACATAATACAATTAAGGATACTATGAAATAGAACATTCAATTAATAATATCATATTTTCAGTACTTGATAATTTATATTAATGCTGAAAATTTCAGGCTATAAGATGTATGCCACTGCTACCGATAATTATACATACACAACAGTAGTAATATCGGTAATATGGTCAAAAGGATATGACTTTATGTTGTCTCTTATAGTTAGTCCATTATTGTTTGTGTTAGACTTCCAAAGATGCCAATAAGTTAATAACGTTCTTAAAGGGACCTGTTCACAGATTGACGAATTGACAATTTTTCATCTTTTTGTCACCGATTCCGAAAATTAAAAAAACAGTGAATACAAGGGAGCAAAATAACACTACGGACCTAGACATATACTGTAAAAACCGTTTCGTTTATGAGTAATCATCATTTGAAATTGATAAAATTATAAAGCGTTTGTAACGCTAAACGAGTGGAGTGTTTCTGTTGTTTTCGTTGAAATATTTGACAACACGTGGAACATTTACGTTAAGTGAATAATGCAGACTTACAAATCTAAGCCGGAATTGCCGAGTGGTTAAGGCGAAAGCCTTTTAATCCGGAGGTATCGGTTCGAACGCCGGTGGGACTAATTATTATTTTTTTCTAAATGCTTTTCTAGTTATTATACTTGAGCTTTTTAGTTCCGATGCTTAAATCTGCAAAGTTAAGACATTTAATGGCATACTTCAAAAAATGCGAAAATATGTGAACAAGTCCCATTAAACCAAAAATGTGTAATTCGATCTAGCTTTCATGAAAAGGACATAAACTATTCGCAGAACGCCCTTTCTGCCAACTCGTGTTTCATTATAAACATGTTCGGTTGCCATTCAAGCACCTAGAAACGCAATTTGCAGTTTATTTCTCTAAACAAAGATCTATAAACCTATGGTAAATGTGTGTTCTTATTATATACCCGATATCTCTATATTGTGGAAATGTAATAAACACAGTATAACGGTACATTAACGCAACTCTATACATCAATTTCCAAGAAAACTTTAGACCTCCATTACACCAAGAGCTAAATAATTTTGTTTATTGTCTGAACTTCCGCTTGGTTGGCAAAATGGCCCCGCGCTGCTTTGTAATACTTTGTGGCCTATCGGGTGATACATAAAATATGTCTGGCGGAGTCCATTTATCACTACCCCGGCCCAGAGATTCAATTTTCTTACTTGAAATACGGCGCGTGTGATCGCTACAAGCCTTTCATGTTGGTTCAAATTGACCCTTATCGTTTTTGACACGAATCGTCGTGATAAGAAGTTTAGAATCGAAGAAGCCACTATTTTGTTTCTGAAAACCATTATTTTTGCCTGCTTTGCATCAGGAAAATGAAATTTTACAGCTTTAATCAAACAGACTTGGCATGAACTTTTCTGGAGATTTATAACGTCTATCGTGGTCCCGGAACTTCTCTGTTGAACCGAGAACACTCTGACAAGTACAAATGACGTAATTTATATCTTCCTTTCCAAATATTTTAATGAACTTTGGTATTCACCGTTAAACGTCTTGGATGCTGTTAATCATTGAGGAAAAATACATTTGACTTGGCTGTCCAACAGTCTTGATCGCGAGAAGCTTGTTTAGGTATGATGTATTGCGATTAAACAAGCTACCCAAGCGCCTCGCAGACCAAGAGTCTTCGACAATAGCAATCTGGGATATGGCAACGATACACATATGAACTATAGAGAAAGCAAAATAGATTAGACGCGCACGAAATACGGCAATGATTTTCACTACGATATATTAATGCCCTGTTCGAGTAAATTGAAATATGGCAATAAATTGACTAGGGTTCCCCCGTTCCTCATACATCAACGTCAAATTCTTTGTATTGAGTACGCCGTGCCATCGTCGGAACATATGCGTCTGAATCTATTAGACGTCAAAGAGGTCCGCGGCTAATTGTATTTGGCGATTTATGTCGTAATAAAGTGGAAAGGGGGAGATATTTGATACAAACAATCGATCTCATTTATTTTATACCGAGTACAATCAAGAATTTCACGAAATGTATTATGGGTAATTGGAAACAGTATTGCTTCGAAATCCATTTTTGTGACAAGTCGTTATTCTTTATTGCTTACACTTGGAATGTTAGGGTTAAAATGGATTTATCAGCATTGAAAATACATTTATTTGAAATTACACTTGTTGCAATCACTGCAAACACAATTCCAGTTTTAAAGCTGATACACATACTGATTGCTTAAAACTATTGCACAGGTTTATGATGGTACATGATCAGATTGTGACTGCGGGAATCAAGTGTAAATTACTTATATATAAATTATTATGTTAAAAATCAATGTTCTATGCAGAAAAATCTAAAAAGATACAGTTTGCATTATAGGGACTTGTTTTATAATCTTATAAATTTCAACAACGAAACGGGTTTTTTTTTACAGTATATTCCTAGTTCCGTAGTGTTATTCTGCGCCCCTGTAAACACTTCTCTTTTATTTTTGGAATCTGTGACAAAAAAAAAGAAAAATGGTCGATACAGAAATCGTAGGCTCGATAATCGGTGAAGGAACTAGTAACCTTTTCTTCTGTTTGATGCTTGTCTTGATAATTATTATAATATTTGAATTTGTATTAGCCCAAATGCATTAATATGTTTGCAGTAGATGTTAAATGACATTTGAAATACAACAATTTGTGAATAAGTCCTTTAGTTCTCTCCACATGGATACCAAGATGATTAGCAATCTGGAAGGCAATACTTGCCAATTTACTGATCACATTGCTAGACATTGAGCAAATTATTGAAAATATAATATTCGTGTGTCTTAATGTAAAATTTTACGCTTCATTTCAGTGGAAATAATCATCTTAAACATCAAAGCATTATCGACCACACGTCATTAAATATTAATAAACATTATTAAGCCATAACTCTTGTCATTTTATCACTCAAAATTGCTTATCTAGAAAGGTATCAATATTTGTCCCCAGACAATAACTATCTTCAAACTGGATTAAAACACGTCTATTGAAAAGATATGCTTTCATAATGAAACAAATGTAAAAGTAAAGTCATAATTATTAAAAATAAGCACCAATTTAGAGCCAATTTCGATCCAAATTTACGCTTATATTTGTAACAAAAACTACATTTTGATAAAGGATATGTAGTTAAAATTATTTATTGTCATATAATAGCCTGCACATATCGGTTTTAACGTCAAAGAGAGATGACAAATGGGTTGTCTTTGTTTACTGTTCCATGCTGTATTATTGCTGTAATTTTATGGCCAGCTGTCGCCATTTCATTTGAAACAGAAACCCCATCGTACAGACAACAGATATTAATAGTAAACATGAAGTCCCTGCATGATATTATAATGTTTTCATAATTGTGTTAATGACTGTCAGACGACCAGATCAGGCGCATACATGCGTACTTTTCGGATGGAAAATTAAAAATATGCACACACGAAATAGAATCCTGTACATTTACCGATATTTTTTTGTACACAATGTAATAAAAAGACAGTTATCCGATTGTTAAAAGTAAGGATGTGTAAAAATGCATTATTTAAAAGATTTTTTATTATCTTCTTGAAATGTCGACTACATTAGTTTAAGGTAATTCCTCTGCATTCGTTTGCTCTTTTGTGCTACAATAATTCCGATTTTCCGTATTATTTCCGATTGGAAGTGCATTCACCCCCATACATTCCGAACTGAGTGCACGTTTACCTCCATAAATTCTTAACTGAGCGTACATTTATCCCCATAAATTAACATTTGAGTGTACATTTACCCCCATAAGTTCTTAACTGAGCGTACATTTACCCCGTACATTCTGAACTGAGCGTACATTTACCCCCATACATACTGAACTGAGCGATCATTTACCTCCATACATTATGAGCTAAGCATACATTTACCCCCATACATACTGAACTGAGCGTACATTTACCTCCATACATTCTGAACTGGGCGAACATTCACCTCCATGCATTCTGGAACTCAGCGTTAATTTACCTCATAGATTCTGAACTGTACATTTTCCTCCATACATTATGAACTAAGCATACATTTACCCCCATACACACTGAACTGAGCGTACATTTACCTCCATAAATTCTGAACTGAGCGTACATTTACCCCAATAAAATTCTTACCTGGGCGTACATTTACCTCCATACAATCTGAACTGGGCGAACATTTACCTCCACACATTCTGAACTGGGCGTACTTTTACCTCCATACATTCTGAACTGGGCGTGCATTTATCTCCATACATTCTGAACTGAGCGTACATTTACCTCCATACATTCTGAACTGGGCGTAAATGTACCTCCATGCATTATGAACTAAGCATAAATTTACCCCCATACGTTATGAACTGAGTGTACATTTACCTCCATGAATTCTGAACTGAGCGTAAATTTACCCCCGTAAAGTCTTACTTGGGCGTACATTTACCTCAATACATTCTGAACTGGGCGTATATTTATCTCCATACATTCTGAACTGAGCGTACATTTACCTCCATACATTCTGAACTGGTCGTACATTTACCCCCATACATTCTGAACTGGTCGTACATTTACCCCCATACATTCTGAACTGGTCGTACATTTACCCTCATACATTCTGAACTGGTCGTACATTTACCCCCATATATTCTGAACTGATAGTACATTTACCCCATACATTATGACATAGACATTATTTATTCAGATCCAATACGCCAAATGTGGCACATGAGGACAACATATTTACATACTTGACATGGTAAACTATATACATATATTTACATAACATTCATGAGCATACGTTCTTGCGGAGAAGAATCTTTATTTAGAAAGTTTTATTTAAGTAAATTAATAATAATATCATTCCTATAATTATAAGTTTGTGGTGTTAAAATAATTTAAAATACATTGATCTTTCACACCAAATGTTAATTACGATGTATAGTCTAATGAGACCATGAAAAACAGGAATTATAATTTATAGTGTTAATGAGAGAAAAGGATTTTAAACATATATTCGAGTATAATAAAGATATATAGTATAAAACATACCAACATGTTAAATATGTATTTTATCAGGCAAACACTAAAATACAAACTTTAAGATGCAACACGCAATATATATGTGTCATTGAACAACATGTATATTCATAATTAAGAAACTCAAATGAAGTTTAGTCACAACAATAATCATTTATATAATATATCTGTACCAAATAGTAAGTAGTACTCGAAATATGCGCCCTATCGAGACGAAATATAGAGATTTTGCACATATTATTGTGGCTTATTGTGTTTTATCTTGTCATAGTGTTTTATGGCCAAAGTCTACCGAACCATACACCCTATCAAAAAGAAATATAGGGCTTTCGCGGTTATAATTATACCTAATTAGACTTTGTCGTTTAGTCTGAAATGTACTATGAGTCGAAATAAATTGTAAAATTAGTCAATAAAAATAGCAAACGTAATAAATAAGTACATGAAAAGTGTATGCAGGGCATAGTATGCCAACACACGTTAAAATCAGTTATAAAGCCATAAGGTGTTTGAAACACACATATAAACAATGTTTTATAGAGTTAAGCCTTTAATATATACAATTGCCGTACACAATAATACAATTTATAAACAAATCCCCCCGGTCATAAAAAACGACCGCAACATAGTGGGTATAACTATCGATTTTAAAAGAATGTTGTAAAACAATTATAATGTTTGCTCTTTAGCTTTAAAGCCGAGATATGTATAGCAGGCTAATTTTGTCAATGTAGTTACATTTTCTGATTTCAAAAGTGTGATGAATTTTGGCAATCCAATAATACCTATTAATATATTTCTTTCTGAGTTCTGTTAAATTATGAACTGATAGTACATTTACCCCATACATTATGAACTGATAGTACATTTACCCGAAACATTATGAACTGATAGTACATTTACCCCATACATTATGAACTGATAGTACATTTACCCCATACATTATGAACTGAGAGTACATTTACCCGATACATTATGAACTGATAGTACATTTACCCCATACATTATGAACTGACAGTACATTTACCTCCATACATTATGAACTGAGAGTACATTTACCTCCATACATACTGAACTGAGTGTACATTTACCCCCATACATTATGAACTAAGCATGCATATACCCCATACATTATGAACTAAGCATACATTTACCGCCATACATTCTGAACTGAGCGTACATTTATCCCCATACATTCTGAACTGTGTGTACATCTACCTCCATAAATTCTGAACTGAGCGTACATTTACCCCCAAACATTCTGAACTGGTCGTACATTTACCTCCATACATTATGAACTGATAGTACATTTACCACCATAGATTCTGAACTGAGAGTACATTTACCTCCATACATACTGAACTGAGTGTACATTTACCCCCATACATTATGAACTAAGCATGCATTTACCCCATACATTATGAACTAAGCATACATTTACCGCCATACATTCTGAGTTGAGCGTACATTTACCCCCATACATTCACATTTGAGTGTACATTTACCCCCATAAAATCTTAACTGAGCGTACATTTACCCCCATACATTCTGAACTGAGTGTACATCTACCTCCATAAATTCTGAGCTGAGCGTACATTTACCCCCATACATTCTGAACTGAGTGTACATCTACCCCCATACATTCTGAACTAAGCGTTCATTAAACCCCATAAATTTGCATTTGAGTGTACATCTACCCTCTACACAAAAATTTATCTGGAGCGCTGATAAATGATAATGGCTGCAGACATATTTTTTTGCCTTTGTATCACCTTTACTAATTTAATAAACTATACCATAATTGTATACCATAACTGTATTTAGTGAAGTAATGCCATGTCCAATAAACGAACACAATACGGAAATAAATAATTAATATTCATGGTAATTTATTTACAATATATTCACAAATAAAGGTCAGTGTCATGGTAATTTTACTAAATTAAGCTATAAATGACGGCAGATACGGAAGCTAAATGCATTTCGCTCCACAAGGATAAAACTGCTATACATTTATAACTTTTTTTTAATACAAATATAATTACGTTATTACATAAATGGACTTTAAGGTAGCAATAAATATCTTATCGCAAAATCAAACACAATTAATGATGTTTCGTGTTATATTAATTTAATTTTTCGAAATCAATGTTAAACGATATTCATATTAATTTTGTTGTGGCAAGACATTCATTGTTGTGGCAAGACATTCATTGTTGTGGCAAGACATTTATTGTTGTGGCAAGACATTTATTGTTGTGGCAAGACATTTATTGTTGTGGCAAGACATTTACTGCTTGTCAGCTATAAGCGCAATAAGCTGGGTTTAAGTTTGTAAAAACATTACACTGTAATTTATTATCGTGATTGGTTATATACATTTAGTTGAAATAAAATTGTTATCACTAAAGCTACTTTTATTATTCGCGATGACAAAGTAACGTCTTATCATGACACGAATAAGACCATAGATGACAACACTTTCACACTAGATTTTGTAACATGTTTTATGACTAAAGCCAGTGTTTATTGTCAGCGATAAAGCATCGTATCTTTTATTCAATTTAATCGCATACGGGCAATAAAGCTCACCTATTTTTACATTAAACGGCACTAAATAACAACATAAGGAAAATATCCAGTTTGAATGGTAATAAATGACAAAGGTGTAGGATGTTAGGCGCCTAATATGTGGAAATTATCACAATCCTTTTAAGCCGGAGTGCGATCCGTCAGACCACACAAAGCATTCCATTAAATCGGTCCACGTGTGGGGTTATGTAGTTTTCTAAGAAGGACAAGTTGTTGCTAGTGTTGTCGTGGTGCGGTGCACTTACCCTGGTAGCCATGGCAACATGGTTGGTTGCTGCATGGAAGGCGTACACAGTGAGCGTTAGCGGGGTGTTTTATGTGGAATGTTTTGTAGCAAACACTGTAGGTGTCGATCAGAAACATTTATTTAATTTTTATGGTTTCGATTATATTATTATGTTTGTTATTCCAATGTTAGTTCGCTTTTGAATGCCGCCAGTATACCAGGAAAATAGCTTGAATGTACCAAACCATAAAGCGCCAAGTCAGACGTAGTTCCTCTGGTCACATTAATTTGTACTTTACTTTTTAAGTTTCAAGCCTTAAATATAAAGGATCTGACACGAGTTGAGCCTTTGGCGAGCTTACTAACGAATTTCCTGGACGAGTTTAATAAAATATGATATGAAATGACAACGAGTGTCAGATCTTTTTTATCACATGCTTTTGAACGAAAAATAAAACTTGTTATATTACCAAAACATGATGATACATTCCAACAGTTTGTTCTGACGTGGCGTAATTTCATGTTGACGACGTTATTTCACCACAATAACGCCGTGCGATGGTCAGTCAAAGAATATGTAGCCTAAAAAAACGCTCAAAATGTTATCTTACACATGTGTGAGATAAAAATATTCGTAATGGTTGTATTACACGGGAAACAAGTTATAGCATGTGATAAATATTAAACATTTATACGACATTTCTTTAAACAAAATGAATCTGTTGTATAGACGATTATGAAATATCACTTTTTTGTGGTTGTAAATTTAATAACATAAACTTCCAAACAGTGACATGATCTTAAAAACAGCATTACGTTCTATCGCCTAGATCTAAATTGGAAAAAAAGTAACGAAGTATCATCAATATCGTAGTTGATAAATGCTGCATATCAGTGCCTAATCTGTAATTTCTTCTGTATATTCGCTTTATATCCTTATCTCATATCAAAACATTAATATTAATGGCCTGCATACTTCGTGTCAGACGCGTCAGCTTGCAAACAGATCCGTGCTTGTAGCTCGAGAAAGTATCCGGGTGCGTAGCCACCTATTGGGAGGGTGGGTAGGTTTGGCGTACCCTAGGGAATAAGTGGATGGTCCTTGTTGGTTGAGGAATGTTGGTGAAAGCTGTGTCGGATCATATTTTCCAAAAATCATATTTTTCACAAACCTGTGAAGAATAGCAACTTATTTGTCACATTTTAAGTGTGAAGAATGTCATTGGCAAAAAACGGGGTATGCGTGTGGATCACATGAGAATATGGTTTAATTCATTGCATATCAAAAACTGGATACGAGAACAAACTTCACAGAAAATGTGAAGAATAAGACTGTGATGTGTGAAGAATACGATCTCAATTTTCACACCTGTGAAGTATGAGATCATATTTTTCACCTATGTGAACAATATGATTTGTGAAAATATGTGGCGCATCGTGAGAAAACCGGTCTTAATGCATGTGCGTAAAGTGTCGTCCCGGATTAGCCTGTGCAGTCCGCACAGGCTAATCCAGTACGGCACTTTCCGCTTTTATGGTATTTTCTGTTTCAATGAAGTCTCTTCTACACATAAATCCACTGTAGGCGGAAAGTGCCGTCCCGGATTAGCCTGTGCGGAGTGCGCAGGCTAATCCGGGACGACACTTTACGCACATGCATTAAGTCCGGTTTTCCCACGACGCGTCTCATGTGGTCCTACAAAGCTTGGTGGATGTTCGTTTGGAAATATTGTTATGAACTTGAATGTTTGTACCGAACCTTGGCAATTGATTACAACTGGTCAAGGTCTGTGAACTTTGGACAGATGTCCTGTATACTTGGATCTGCTTGCTGTGAGCTTGGGCCTTTATTTTTTCTTGGAACTAGTGCCTTGATATCGGAAAAGGTTGTGCTGAAAATAAACAAGGAAAGACTTAAATTGTGAACATGGACAGTTTGTTGTGAATTTTGACAGTTTGCCGTAATAACGGGCCAGGTTGCTGTAAACATGGAAAAGCATACCCTGATGGAATTACATGTATGGTGCACAGAGCCAAAATTGCGCTACGCATCAAAATAAAAAATATAGTTTGAAAAAGAATTATAAACTTTAGCGAGCTTTAATGCATGATATTAACGGATCTTCAGATAATGTCATAGATAAGATGGCTGATGGATTTGATTCATCATTTAAGCTTTCTGGTTTAAATGAATATAACATAAAATGTGTTTATATTCGTAATAAACGCTCAGGATTTCAAAGGTATAACGCAATCTCAGTTCCCATAATTTGGAAATAAGAATATTTCACTAGAGAACTCACACAAAGGCGTCTTATACTTGACTTTGATGTCTCGTAAATGGGTTTAATAAAGTTAACTGACATTTTATTAATGCAATTTGATGGATGGGTTTATTCGATGAGTGCGCGATATGATGCTGAGATAGCATCCACCTCACACACAGCGACATGGCTGTATAGCTGGTTATGTTGACCTGACTTACAGTGCGCAACCAACGACATTCTGACGGTTGTTTTGTATTTTACGATGTTAAAGTGAATACGTTTATAAGAAATGTGTATTTCGACGCATGAAGAAACTAATCGCTATGCATATTAGAAATGTTGTCGAGCTGTGCACAAGAGAAGGTCGTTTTGAATAAGCCACACTAATGCATTGTCATCAAGCAAATAGATTGAAATGAATGTTCTAAAATAAAAAATAAAAACATTCTTTTTTCTGTGTTGAAAATCGAAGCATTATTGAACTTTCTTTGATAAATAAAGCACATTTGTGTGTGTATTTTTTCGAGTGCACCGGGATTCTCCTCCATATGGTCATTGCCCCCAGAAGACATTATATGTTAGTTTAGTTACAGGGGATAGTGCACGATACAGGAGGCGAACCCTGGGTCTTCTAGTGTAAAGCACCGATAGTATATACACGGCACCTCGGTTTGACGTCTCATGCGAAAGACGAATTGGTAGGTGTTAGAGTGTAGCTGGAGCTCGAGCCTGCGACCCCTGGGTTTTGAAGCCAGTGCGTTACCACTAGAGTACGGATCCGCTATAAAGCACATTTTTGATTTCCGTATCTACTTTGTATCACATACCAACTACATCCCACCCACTATTTCCAAAACATGTCAAAGCGCTGCATGCATATACTCGTTTTATTTATATTCTGTTTGAAAGTTCATTAATATTCACCGGTACTATTAAAGCTTAGCACATTACGTATAACATATAAACTATTATTCATAATCCATCAGCACAGCCAGACGTCACTATCTGTTCCATAAATACGACAAAGCGTGACTGATGATCATGGTGCAATAAATGCGCGCTAGGAATAAATTTCACTTTACAGAAATGGATAACGTATTATACATGTTGACTTTGGCGCCGAGCATTTGTCAGTGAGTCCACTGGGGAAACTCTGAGTCTAAGTTTCACGTGAGTGAAGCTCCAACAAAGGCTGCGCGCTCATGAACAGTGTTTTATTTGTACTTATATTATTGTGGCCTGTTGCGTTTAATTCATACACTGATAGCGTTACCTACCGGGTTTTATTCATATATGGCGCACCCTTTGGTTCAGAAGTACATATAAGCACGGCACCTAAATATAGATGTAACTGTTGTTATAAAATTTTAACCGCAGCTACAAATTTCTGACTGCAGTCATACATTTGTAACAGCAGTTACATTTACAGATATACTGCAGTTACAATTTATACCGAAAGTAAAAAAATATGACAGTTGTCATAAAATTGTAACTGCAGTTACACTTTTTATGATTCATTTATGTATAAAATATGTATCTTCAAACTGTTTTTAAAAATTAAATAAATGAATAAAATTGGAAAAAAATGCATTTATAAGACGTGATTTAATTCGCCAAACAGACTTAGGGCTTAAGTTTAGCATTTAGTCAGAAAAATGCAACAGCAGTTATAATTTTATGACGATTGCCATATTTTATGACTGTTGGTATAAATTATTATTGCAGTTATATTGGTAAATGTAACTGGCGTTACAAATTTATAACTGCAGTCATAAAATTTTAACTGCGGTTATAATTGTATAAAAACAGTTACATCTATACTAGCTAGCAGGCGTATATGTACTTTTGACCCAAAGGGAACGCTATATTCATACACTAATGATGCACTTATACTGTGTTTAATTCATACGCTAATAATTGAGTAGGGTTTGAGTAAAGGGTCTTATAGAACAGGTATGCAAGTTTCTCGTATTTACGTCTGAGAAAGTACAACCAGGTCCATTTCAACATTACATGTTTAAAAGATCGAGCACTCGTACAACTCATTTAAAAGATGGATATGATGACCGCCGTGCGATCGGGGGTCGTGAGTTTGATCCCTGCTCAGGGAGCGTTCGAATGATCATTCTCAGAAGACACCAAGTATTGGTTCTACCCAGGAAACAGGCTCGAGTGTGTCTCAATAAGTCTCAGGCTTTCGGCATCAATCGGGCTAAAATAAATAGGTCGAACCTAACTCATTTAAATCAATTTGCATTTTAGATTTTAGACCGCCATGGTCTTGTCCGTCGATGACTTGTGCCGTCATAGAATCTGGCCGTCATGACCCGACAACATTTAAATGCAAATATCGTGGCTAGTGATGACATCAACTACATCGTACAGAATTCTGACTAACAGACATTTATATAAAAAGCAGGATTTATGTTTAACTCTGGGTCCAGTGTGTCGGTTTGGCAAAGTTACACTGTATCACCAAACTGATCTGTAGAGCACGTCACGTAAATACTGTTGTACGTTAGAAATAGCCTACACTTGATTTTCCGCTCCTGGTTTTCCAAAAAATGTAAAACTCAAACGTTTGAACCAATTTTTATTAATAAAGAACGCAGTCTTATATTCGTAAATGCAGCAGCATTGTCTGTCTACAAAACAGATTAAAACAAAGTCTACCGAAATCCATTTTGTTAAATTTATATTCGATATACCCGATAACTCATTCACAAATACTCGATGTTGTGTCAGTGCTATTTTGACTGCAATCCCATCCGCCGTGGATATTTTCACATTAAGGTAATTTACGATTATTTCAAAATGGATATTTTAGTGCGCCGCGTCAATGTCGGCCATATTGCGCTTGATATATGTATTTTTCTGACACATTTATTCAGATCTTTGCTATTTGTGTATATCAATAAGCTTGGTATATAATTACAGTGAAATGAATTATAGCGAGAGTGCGTTCATTTCTAATCTTTCTCTTGAATTCGCATTAGGCGTAATTTATGATAATGGTAGTATTAATAAGACGTCATTTTATATGATATTTATATTATATGTCCGTTAAAAGGCGACATAAGGCACGTACACAAAATGAAGTGTGTCGGCTATAAAATATAAAATCTGAAAAATGGAATCATTGTGTTAGAACAAATTATTGCCGAAGCAGATATAAATGTCCTCATCTTAGACTCTGCCATTAATCACTTTGAAATACGATGATAATGTACTGTTTAAGTCGCCATGCAAATTCGCATCGGATCCTCCTTTATTTTATTTATCAACAGCGAAGCATGTGAAATTAATTTCGAATTATTTATATGAAAGTATAAGATTACGATGCCATGGGCTGTGATGTATTATTGCAAATATATTGCAGCGTTATGAGCGCTATGTTGAAATCTAAGGTGTTCTGTAATTACGGAAGCTCCCTGGTGCCGTGTGAAAACAGTAGTTTTATCTAGTACTTAAGACTCAATAACTCATAATTACGACTTATTATCTCGTGAGTACGGCTTAGTAACTCGTGATTGCGACTTAGCTATCTCGTAGTAGCGACTTAGTAACGTGTAAGTACGAGGTATTATGCCGTATTTTTTATTTAAAAATCACAATTTTGGAAATGTGTCTTATATATTTTAAAAAATACGACTGAATAACTACGGTCGAAACGCGACACTGCGAATCGCGATACTACAAAATGACGGCATACTACGAATAAGGCTGCCGGTCCCGTCCGTTTTCATTATATGTTTAACTACAGAAAGATGTGATACAACGAATTAGCGATACAACGAAAGATGCGTTACTACGAACAAATTGTCCTGTCCTATCGTAATGTTTGTATAGAAATGTTAACGCGATACTACGAATACTGTGGTCAAGGAGACTTTTCGCACCTTCTCAATGACGATTTCACACCCCTATCCAGTCAGACACCTAGCCAGTTTGTTTGCATTGTTGACATAGATAGTTGTTAACAGGTTTATTTACCATTTAAACCACTTGAAATGATGCAAAGTGAGATTAGCCGACTTTCTTATTTGCCGGTAATATGTTATAGAATTCCATTACTGTGCTTTGTAGGACCATATTTTTCACACATAATATTTTTCACACAAGTGAAAAATAGGATCTCATTTTTTACAGGTGCGAAAAATAGGATCTCATTCTTCACACAACGCAATCTCATTCTTCACATTTTCTGTGAAATTTGTGATCCAGTCCAGTTTTTGATATGCACTCAAATCATATTCTTCACACATGATGCGGTACGGGAGGTACGGTACGCTACGCTACAATACTTTCCAAACGTACGTACTAACATGTGCGGAGGTTCTAATCAGATCATTGTATTACCGTCCCTGTATACGTATATTCTAGTTCGGGCGGACATATGCATGTGTGTTTTTGGTTTTAATAATCCAAAATAGGACGTTTGTTTGTACGTACGTTCGGATGCGTGCATTGGTTAATATCCCAATAAAAAGTGTACGTTCGTATGGACGTACGCGAGTACAGATGCATTTCTATTTCCTAATAAGACTTGAATAACGATTAAGTGCATGCATGCATAAGTAGCTGCTAAATAGGGCTTAGTTTCTCATAGTGATGACCATACTGATGATGACGTTAAGAATAATGATAATAATGGTGATGACGAAAATAATTATGATAACGATGACGACGATGATGACGATGGTGACGATAGTGACGATGATGGTGATGATGATGATGATGATAATGATAATGATGATGATGATAATGACGATGGTGATGATGACGATGGTGACGACAGTGATGATGGTGACGATGATGGTGATGATGATGATGATGATAATGATGATGATGATGATAATGATGTGATGATGATGATGATGACGACGACGGCGACGATGCTGCTGCTGCTGCTGCTGATTATGATGATGGTGATGTTGATGATGATTAATGTATAATTATGCTCCAAATAATGATTTCATCGATTGTCGCGATACAAGTTCACCATAAAATATGTGAAAAATCTGATCCGTATGCATACCCTCTTTTTGGCCAATCACATTCTTCACACTTATAAATGTGACAAATGAGATCCTATTATTCACAGGCGTGTGAAAAATATGATTTGTGAAAAATATGATCCTACCGTGCTTGGATTGATTTTATACTTGTTTTGTTTATGATGCAATACGTACACAATTGTAATGTCAAATGCAATTACTTTAATAAGTGTGCTAATGTTTGCAGATGCTACGACATGACGCAAATTAACACATAATGTAAGAATATTACGTTAATACCGTAATTTCCGAAAGATACGATACTACGAAAAACGCGATACTATGAACAAATTGGTGTCTCCCGTGAGTATCGTAGTATCGCGTTTCAACTGTAATATGTTTTTCGTAATTACGACTTAGTATCTCGTAATTCCGACTTAACTATCTCGTAATTACGGACTTAATTACTCGCAAATACAACTGATTATCTCCTATTTACGAGTTAGCATCACGTGATTACGACTTAGTACCTCGTAGTTACGATATAAAACGCATTTTTCACTGGGATGCTGCCATTCGTTTGCATGAAGCGATAGTTTCAGTTTCTGCCAAGATTCAACTGCACCACTGTCGTTCTCCGTCCAGGTAGATTTCCGTACGCCCGCGCGCGACAGCTGGCGCGCGTCAATCACTCCCGTGCACTTATCTCTCATCGCCGTTGTCATTTATCGCGCGCCCAGAGACTAAATCAACGTCAAATATGTCAGCGACGTCATTTGGTCGTCAACGCTACGGCATTTATCACGCTGGAGGTATGAACGTTTTCATCACATCCAATTTGTTTTCACGTCCGCTCGCTGACAGCATTTTAACACGTGTTTGGCTTGTTATTTTGGAAGAGAGCTCACCGTGTTACGAATAATACGGCGTTGAAAGATTATTTACAACGTGCCCCGGTGAGCGCTGAAACAACAGATTGCTCTAGTTATTCTACAAAAATTTAACAGGTTTAGGAAACCATATTGTATTCATTCGCAGTGCTTTTATGTATACTTGTTCACAGGCGATTTTAGGGATTAATATTTGTATTCGGAAAATGACACAGTTTGTCTTGTGGGCTTTTTAGCCTAATTCATTACATGAATAGAAAATAAATACAGTTATAACAAACATTTTAAAACTATGCATGAACATTAAGCATATTTCTTCAGCTCGGCACATGTGTACGAATAGTAAATCATGCTAGAAAATATTCCCAAATCCAAAATCTACCCTGCAAACGTCACGTGTAATGTAAGCATTAGCATCCTTTCATTTTACAAGATCAAAGCTTTTTAATTACTACATTTGAAGCTTTATTCCCCCACATACAATCCTGCAGATGATTGGCAATAACAGACGAATATTAAAAGAACTAATATGTCTATAAACCTGACAGTTATGCAAAGCTAAGTGCATTCAATTTTCTCCAATGTCCCATTTAAGTTTATAAACGTTTAAAAATTCGTTCCATGTGTGTTTCTAAACCCGACATTAAAACTTTTGAAGAATTTATTGCACGTAATTTTATTTTTACTACACTCTTTGGGCCGTTAATATCATAACTTGTAAATCTTAGAACCCTTCCGACACAGTCTGAGCTGCAATTGCACCATTTAATTCCATCTAAACGTCATAACTGTGCGGCTTACGCTTTTGATAGGATATTAATCTTGGTAAACATGGCTAGTAATACTACATAAATTTTCATTTTTTCATATCTTGCTATGTGATTTATTATGCAATATGTTTTTATGAGGTTTGGCATATGACACGGATTTAGCATGCAAGCGCGATTTATCAGCAATGCCAGGACTGTAAGATCAGTTGCATGTGGGCGCAACCTCCTTGTGGGCTTGACACGGCATAAACTTTAACATGAAAACCGAACTGAATTCTTTTTGCGCATTCTTGCTTTCAAAAGACGCCTTGTGGTTATTGGGCGATCCCTCGGAAGTGCTAGAGTCGCGTTGTAAATTATATTTAAAACATTACGTTCTGTGAGAATCGAATGAACTCTTTAGTATAAATATTTGCTTGATGATGTTTATTGAAATGTTAACTGACTGCTGGCTGACAGACTGACTGACTGACTGACTTACTGATCTTAAAATAAATAAATAAATAAATAAATAAATAAATAAATAAATAAATAAATAAATAAATAAATAAATAAATAAATAAATAAATAAATAAATAAATAAATAAATAAATGAAGGAACGAACGAACGAACGAACGAACGAACGAACGAACGAACGAACGAACGAACGAACGAACGGACGAACGAACGGACGGACGGACGGACGGACGGACGGATGGATGGATTATGTACCATTTACTTGTATCACGTGTATGTATGCTATTTATCAGCTTGTTGCAGGAGCTGATTTACGAGATAATTAAAAGAAACATCTGTTTTTTTTAAGAAGGTTTACAATTGTTAAAGTTTCAAAATTGCATTACAGAGTAGCAAGCGTCGGTGGTGTATAGGTTAGCATGGTTGCCTTCCAAGCAGTCGATCCGGGTTCGATTCCCGGCCGACGCACTTTTTTTAAAATTCAACTTCTCAATTGAATTATTTTGGTATATCAAATGTAAATGTGTTAACTTCTTCTCTTTGTGCGTCTACGCGTGATGTGTAGTGTTTGTAATAAAATTACATATTGGTTGTTGCAAACCACAAAAACCACAAATACTGTTTTACGTTTTATTAACTACATATTTGTTTCGATGAAATACTTTAAGTGATGGTTCTTGTTTCACCATGTCCTCTTGAAAAATTTAACTAGATCTACAATTAATTGATCTGTCATCGGTTTATTTACCAGTTGTTGTTCTATTTCTTGTTTTGTTATATTTGTTCGTGTTCTATGCTTGATGGACGCTGCATTTATTTGTTGTTTTTGCTTCATTTCATATTTACAAACACAATCATCTTTGTGTTCGATGTAATTATTGTTTACATGTTTCGTAGAAAACATCAACATTAACAAGACGCATTGCAGACTGTATTCTTGATGTATTAATACGCCTGTCATATGGGCCAATTCGCCTCAGAAATTTATGCACCTAACAAATAGCCCTAACTATTCCACTTTAGTTGATTTATTTCCTCCATTTCCTTTGAAACATGTAAATGAAACAATTGTATTGCATGCTTGGAACAATAAATGTTCTATTTCCTAATTATCCGTCCAACAATACAAATTATTGCTTGCACATTCACCGACGCCGGACTGTTTTCATCAGATCCGTTGGAACCATTGTGTCTACCAGAGGGCTATTTTATAGCGTATCATATTTGTTTTCATCATCTCATAATTCATGTCTCTCCATAGAAATTGCTTTTCGCCACTACTATATCGTATCTCGTTTATTCGAATACATGGCACGGTAGTTAATAGAAAATCTAATTGTCTGGTTATTTATGATGTTTGATCTGCAAGAGATACACGCGCTTGACAGTTGGGCGATATTTATTGCATTTATGTGTCATACAGCAACATTAATACGGCATCTTAGTAAATCAAACTGATAATTCCATATTTCGCTTCGCGGGTCCCGAATCCCCCGGGATGACCCATAAATATTTCTCCGATAATGTGAACGGAAATGTTTTATTTTCGCCGACGTCCTAAACAAGGCACGAGATAATAAAACATGACGTGAGCGATAAACTAACCCCTGGTTACGATGGAAACGTGATGAGTTATGTCTTGACCAGTGCCTTAAGCCTGGATCCATTGTCAATTTGGTGCGTCACTGGCTGAATTAATTCCATCGCATATGTGTCTGTTAGAACTGCACCTTTCTCGACGTTTCAATGTCATATTGATATCAACGATTTACTCAATATCTTTTGCCTACATCAGGTCATCCTTAAAAAAATGTTTGTTTGTGGTCACGCGAACCAGAATTTTCAAGGTGTGTAGGTAGGTCGATTTTTTGGGGTGGAAACAAATATAGACGACCCTTAGAGACGGACCAAATAATCCTAACACAAAATACAACACATTGCTTAGTGTATGCCAGTGGCACATTGTTTGTTCAAATTGGAAATATTGTTGCAAGGTTATTAGAATGAAGTGTTTAGTTTATATGTTTGTTTGTTTGGATTTTTTGCCGTATTCAACAGTATTTCAGTAAGCTGGTTTACCAGTACTGAGTGCACATACTTATGCCAGTAACTGACAACTGCCCTACTTGAATCAGAGGTAGGGGGAGAATGGCCGTAGAAATAATTTCATGACCAATCCCCACACACGTTATGTGGCCGGGCTGGGAATCGAACCCGCGATCCTCGGATTTGTAGTCCAGCGCTCTACCAACTGAGCTAGCAGGCCCGGCGTTTAGTTGATATAAAAACGTTATGAATTAATTACGAACAAAATATGATGAATACTGAGTATAAAACTAACATTTATGAATAGAAAAAAAAGTTTTATGGAAGTCTATAAAAACGTTTGAGTCGGGCCCAATTTCGTGAGTCGGTCGCGTTACCGCCCAATTTTTTTTTTAAGGATGGCCTCACCATTTTTTGCAAATATTTTTCAAAAACGACCACAGTTATTTTAGGTTCGGGCTTTTAGTAATCACAATGTAATGTTCAGCGATGAAGGTAACAATCAGTTGTTATACATAAATATATTATTATTTCTATGTCATAATAATGCATTACTAAGTCGACGTGATTTTCGGACAATGTTGATGTCAACAGCCCTCTCGTATTAAACAGCTACTTTGTTTACTCTCAAATGTATTGGGTATCAGTGGCAAACGTTACTTTATTGACGGACATGCGTTTTTATGACAAACATACGTTCAGAAAATAGTAATCAAGCTATAACATTACCCACAGTGTCATAATTTGACAGTTGCCGAGTGAGTAGATGTTGGTTTGTACTTGAACAATATGTTACATATTAACTTATACCAGTCTATCAGGGTCCATATTTTGCATAAAATTAATTTAAATCGCGAACACAATACTGTCGTCAACAATTTATTTTGCGAATATGTTATTTTATAACCTAAACCTAATTATACGTTTATCATTGTGTTACATCTAGTCCAAAGTACTTAATAGGACATTTGACCACTTATTCTCTGTAACTTGAGCCGTGTTTTAATTGTTTGTTTTTTCAAAAATGAACTGCGTAACGAATGTACAAGTAATTTTCTGAGTTGTTATAAAATGCACAATTTGAAGAGCACCAAGAACTATTAAACTAAAATATTTATGTCCGTGTGATTTTTGTAATAGTCATCATATCAAGACGTAATAACACCGTCTCCTTAATCGAATGTCACCGTTTACCACTCATACATGTCACCTGCCAAAATAATTAATGAAGGTATCAATATTAATTTTTTAGTAATTCAACTGCAATAGTAGTGATTTCTAAAATTTCCTAATGCCCTTGCAATGTTGGAAAAAAGCCATTGTTTTTAATACCAACGCGATTATGAATATTTTATTATCCAAGTGAATTTGATCATTAATTCCAGGATGTTATACGGTATTGCGGTAACCGCCGTCGTGACAGAAGCATTGCCATTGGCCAACTCTGTCAGTGATCTGAGCTTGGTGGGTGTCATGCAGAAAACAGATGTACTATTCACAGCGCCCGACTTGAACCGACATGTTTCAAGTTAAATATTAATTTGTTGTCATTATTGTACCGCTACAAATGTCACTTCATGCACGGGATTATAATATAAAGTGCTGAAAGACATTAATCATTTTAAATTATTTAATCGTGTGTAAGTTTCATAGATGACAGGTTGACGTCATGTGCTGAAAAATAAATACAATATTCTCTGTTTGTCTAAATACATGCATACGATGAACAGACGTACGTATCCTTAGCAACGTGACACACGTACATATACACACACATACATATACTCACATACATATACAAACATACTTTTTATATTTTAGAGAACTTCTAATATAGCAGCTCGTTTGGCAGGACCAAAACTAATTTCATTAACATTGGTAAGTCATCCGTGTTAAATCGGATTATTGTATGAATCTTCTAGCGATTATTCTTCATTATTTGTCGTACGTTTGGTTGAATAAGTCAAGCAGACATAATACTAAAAAGTATTTACTCTGTAGATTTATACATACATGCCAACGTAACAGGCAATATTACTGAGAAACGTAAACTAAGCACAAATAAGTCGAATCGCGATTATACGAATTCGTACAATCGCATTTTTCGTAAAATCGCATCTTTCTTAAATAATTTGAAACGTCGTTCTATTCGTCTTACCACATCAATTCAGTATTTATGTATAATATAAACATATATATTATTTAAAGTACAAGACCATAAAAAACTAACCATATATTATGCTTACAGTTATGAAAAGTACAATGCACATGCTTTGCGAAGAGACACGACACTCCTCCGAGAACACCTTAATTATGTGAAAACAACCGCCAGTCGGCGATTCGTATATTCGCGTATTTTTTTTACACGTATTTAAACGTTGTGGGACGGTGATAATTGTTCGTAAAATTGCATTTTTCGTAAAATCGTAAATTGACTAAAGAAGGAAAATCGACGGGACCGCCTCACTCGTTCGTTGTACACCGTCCTTTCGTATACTCGCGATTCGACTGTTGGAAAAAATCCGTGTAAGATGTAAGACATCCTGACGAGGAAAAATACTGCAAATAAAATTCGGAAAGAAATAACGCAAAAACAAAGTGGAAAACTTTTCGGGTTTGCATATCATATAAAATCGATATGCTGTGAAATGTGAATGTTGCCGGGACACAGGGCCCGTATTCGCCAAACAGTTCTTAGACTTAAGACTTAACTATAAAAAATATTCTTAAAACTGTTCTGTTTTAAAGAATGCTATTACTGTAAATTTAAACTGGTATTAACCAACACTAAGTTGATCATTCTTTATTTAGAATGGTTTATTACTGACATAAGTAACATTGGTATCCATTCCAAGTATATTTGAGCCGCGTCGTGGGAAACCCGGGCTTAATGCAGGTGCGTAAAGTGTCGTCCAGGATTAGCCTGTGCAGTCCGCACAGGCTAATCCAGGACGGCACTTTCCGCTTTTATGGTATTTTCTGTTTCAAGGAAGTCTCTCCTAAACATAAATCCACTGTAGGCGGAAAGTGTCGTCCCGGATTAGCCTGTGCGGACTGCACAGGCTAATCCGGGACGACACTTTACGCACATGCATTAAGCCCGGTTTTCCCACGACACGCCTCATTTTTAATTCTTAAGTCAAAGAATGGATTGTGAATACGGGCCTAGGACCTTCTTGTGGTGGTGCTCAGGTACAATTAGTAACGCATTTGGCAGAAATATGAACTCCCAAATACTCATACTTGAAGACAATCGTCGATGTGCTGAATGATGCATTACTGCTGACAATCGAAATGGAACATGTCACCGATGATACACAAGAATCCATTTCTGGTCTGACAGCAAAGATACACTTTTCCCGGACGTGACAACACAAATGTGGCAATTGATGGCGCTTTTTGACAATACAATCTCGCAGATAGTCCATCCAAACTGATGAATTACCTTGGTGATCGTCTTGTGCCCCAATTAACTTGTTGCCAAGATACACTGGTGGTTACCAAATACCAAGAACAATAACTCGACTCTTAACCACTAATGTTCTATTACACAACTTTTGTAACAATAATAGTGTGACTAGATGGAAATATAACTGAATTATCCTGAAAGTAGCTCAAGTAAAATATACGCTTTGCTATCATTTTGATAACTAAATATGCAAGATTTTTAGGGCTTTCCAATTTATTCACAAGTTTTAAGCAATATTTTGAACGTTTTCAAGCGGTACAAATTATTATTACTACAATCAACCTTTTCATAGAGTGATAGACACATGAAAGAAATAAATGCTGCAGAACAAGCGCTTGATCTAATAATGCTTTCTTTTTTACGGTATCAGAAAACCTTCCGTCGGAGAGTTAATATATCTGTCCAAGAGAGATGACATATCAGTTCACAAGGTCGCCAGTTCTGATCTTCAGACTTTGTTGCTGTGACAAAACACGCTCAATCAAATCTAGGTTTGAAATGTACTTGACAAGAGCTGGTAATTCTGGACAAACGAAGTCCCAGCAACAATTTATTGTGTTCATGATTGGATGTCATTCTGTCAAAGTTTATTAATGAGAAGTGTAGATGAAAATTTGACGGATGACAACGGCGCGGGGACGCTGAAAACACTGCCAAGAGAGTTGGATTAATGTCACCCGGGTGGCCCGTTTTCTAGGAATGTGATATTACTTTCTTTCAGAGAGTTAATAAATGTCTAATGGTGCATATTTTTGAGTGTCCATCTATAATAGACATTTCAACTGAATCGTGGACTCGAAGCAATATGTTATTGCATATTTATTTTTACGAGGATATTTTGCAATGTTATCGAGGTACAAAATAATAATACAATAATAATCAAGACCACAAACGGCCAATTATTTGTCAACGACATAATACCTAAAACAATGAGATGTTTGCATTGATTCAAAGTAACATCAATATTGCCAAAATGTTACACACTTTATATCACACGTCCCTTATTGGTTGACATCTCTTCTTCAAATCTGATATAATATTGCATATACCACTGGGCTGGCACAGTAATAGCGCACATGACCAGGGTTCTGTTAATCAATATTTTATAGTTTCTGTTGTCTTAGTCTTTATTTTAAATAGTGATACAAATCTATGGTTCAAGTTCTTAAACTATTTACTATATAATTATGTGTTTTAAAATACCATTCAAAATATTGACAAATATATATCGCCACATAAAAGGAAAATGATTCATAGACGCTTGCTTAAATATCCATGTTCTTTAACATAGAGAGCTGTTCTCTGAAACTTTCCAAATCTTTGCTCGCCAGTTGGTGCCATAAATTATTCATTAATCTTTCCTACATGTTCCCCTCACGCCTTGTCATAACATTTACAAATTCAAACACTTTAATTGGCAATGGCCGTCCTTGAGAATGTCATTAAAACATTGCCTTAATTGAATTTCTTTTATACTTCCCTAACGTATGACAGAAGAGCCCGGCGAAGTCAGCATCAGATCATTTATCAACATCAGTTTCTGCTTTGCGGCGATACATCAATGACACGCTTGACAAAAGGACGGGCTTTTTCAGGCCCTGCAACTATCGTTTCCACTTTGGGTTTATCTGGTTAAAATTATGTTTGACCGTTTTGTCAGCCTTCGAGGCTGCGTGCCGGAGGCGCACGAGACATTTCTGTTAGTACAGTGCCAGTAGGGTCGTGAGAATTGTTTCAGTGGTTTCCATCATCGTTTTGTTCTCCAAAAATGTCAATCCCATTCAGATTTACGGATCAAATAAACATGAATTATCCCAACTGGAATAGTCGGTACAAATAATTAGTCGTCGTGTCCAGCAGGATGTCTAGATAATGGCAAACTGTGTGCATATATCGGCTTTATTTTGATGTTAGATTATTACAATACAAAACCCACACAATAATCATCCCTTTTGTGTATAACATTTTCGATTACAGTATATGAACATTGAGATATGCAAAGTTTGCAAACATGATACTAATAATTTTTTTTTATATATCGATATATTTATCGCAACTATTTGAGCACAAGTTGTTATTAGATCTATACCAAAGAATTACAATCAAACGTATTAATCATGAACATAGCATATTCTTTGCAATTCCGTTTGACCCATGATCCATTATCAATAAGTTATCATTTGGATGCTCAATGGCCGTTAACAGAACACAACTCTTTCATGAGCTTAAAATGAAAACGGCTCAACATCTGTAAACTAATCGCGTTGTATGTTTAATTAAATGATCAAAGTGCATGACAGACTCATTACCACACTTTGCATGCTGATTTTCATTTTGTTGTCAAGGTTGCAAATCCCGTGGTTCTCAATGGGATCGAGGTCAGTCTTGCTAGACCAGTTGTCATCAATTTTCGTGTGCTCAGCATGTCTGTATCTCGATACAGAAAGGGACTCAGTGCACCCCTATCATTCAAAACCCATTGATCTTCACCTCCTAGTCATTCTTCTTGTCAAAAATTATAATAAACAATCATCAATATGGATGGTCCTTTTCAGCGAAGTGCAAATGTTTTCATTAACAATCTCATCAATTTCGCGAGCGGAGAGCGATAACACGTGAAAAATGGGTTTCTGTAACCCCATACTCAGCCTATTAATGTAATTGCTGTAACAGATGCGTTTTGTAGGCCGTTCCATTCATCCGAGTGCCGGGGTAAAACGAGCACTTTCAGGCAATCCGTTCATTATAATGTACCCGTATAATGGCGTATGTCGACAGCTAGGGAAAGTTCATTTATCATTTTGGAATGTTTTGTCTGTCAAAACGGACAGACCTGATAGAACAGTCTTCGTTGAAGGAGCGGTAACTTGAGAAAGACATGACACTGTTGAAGAGTTTGTCGTGCAAGAGTCGCATGCCGAAGTGAATGAATTTGCAGAAGGTTTGAAAAAAAAATACTTAAACTTATAATGTACTCGTTGCCTTTCAAAACCAGTGACATTACTAGTATTGGCAGTGCACTGCGTTTGCCTGAATATCGCAGTATAATTATGATAGTTACAATCGTTTCTCGGCTAGGCGACGAGCAAGAGCTACATAGCAGGTAATAACAGTAATAGCTCAAACAGCCTTCCAAATGGCCGGCTTGTCTACATAGCCACAATGATGATACCAGTGATGCATCCTCTTGGTTCACACTCTATGCAGCTTCCGCGAGGGCGGACCACATAATGTCTGCTTTATCAAGTATGCTATAGCTGTTAGTTTTAAACCTATTTATGTTAGCTCGATTATATTGAATGCTGAGGATTATTGAGACATTTACGAGTCCAGCTCATTGGTAGATACAGTACTTCGTGTCTTTGAGAGATCGCTGGAAAGGTGAGCAGGGATCATACTCACGTTCTCTCGATCGCAAGGCGTACAACACATCCATTACACCACTGTGAGGTAATAGTTAACGCCACTATTGCTGTTTGTGCATGAACAGTATAGACGCCTTATTGATTAGCGCTTGCTTACCGGTATATAATATGAACTACATTTTTAATCTGTAGTTCGGTTTGTAAAGGATATTTGTGATATTTTTAATGTCTAATAAACAGCGACATCGGTGATTTGCATAGCCATAATTTAAGGGATTCGCAACAATATGTCCATTAACTACAACCCAGTGACCAGCAAGATCGAGAACATTGCGAAATCAAACTATCAAATGTGTTACATCAAACATTTACGATCTCATAAAATACTGCACGAACAACTAAGCAAGTAAATGAAGGAACTCCGACCATAAATGTGTCGATGAAATTTTTTAATGCGTTAAATCATGGCATTATATATTTATCATCTTTTAATATTCGTTTGAGCTTGAATGGACTGATGGACGTGATAACGATAAAATTACATATTACGTGTGTGTGAACCAAACCGAACTAAAATTAATGAGAAATTACTAGGGATTAATGTCCATTAGTAATTTTAAATGGTGTCTGTATATTGAAAATGATAAACATGTACATTAAAATACATAATCACATATGGAGTTGACATAAGTAAAATTCCGACGGTTTGTTTTATCGTATCATTTCTTTCTAATATGATCTGTTTTAACATCGGTAGTTCTCTTTTAAATTAATTCAAAATATAAACTAAGGTGTAAATTATTATATTTTTTTTTGAATCGATTTATGAACTGACAATCAGTTGGGTTCAGTATTTTGACGCGAAGTTTTTTTTAAATATGAATGTTAATGTGTTGGAGTTTATTTTAATATTAATGAAATAACAAACAGTTCGGAATTTCCTAATGTCAAATATATCAATCATCACCTTAAAATAAAAATCTTGTGAAGGACAAGAACTGTATTGTATTCCCTTTTTTTATTTTAATGAGGAAATTATCATAAAAATATTATAAAACAAAACCACCACTAATCACTATATCAAGTCGTAAATTTATTTAAATTATTCTAAAAAAAAAGAAATGCCAAATATGTCATAAGATGACTCAGTGCTTGTCAAAGGGGCGAAACGTCATATGTTTTCGTGCGTCCGTTGAGCGCAGAAGCACCCGCATTGTCACTATGGTTACTGGTTTAATTCCACAAAATGATTAATGGCGTCGTTTGTATCTCTGACTAAATCTTCAAAGAGACGCATGCTATTATTGATATCATCAACAAATTTGTTCATCTGAGTAACACACGCGCCATTTTGTCGGTGTTAATTATCAATTGTATCGAGTAGTTATCTGCGAAAAATGCATCAATTTCTTTGATGTTATTTTCTTTCCCCGCCTTTGTGGCATTTCTATTACTTATTAGTGTATCTAAAAATGTTTAAATTTCTTCGCACTAGGAATATGCGGAATTTATTGAATATGTGATAGCATCTAAATTTGTAAATCAATGCAATCGGGCATGTTCAAATTTACGCGAACCAAAGACACAGTTGTGAAGATTTTCTTGGAAAAACAGTTCAGGTCATGTTTGTGCTGTGGTAAACGTGTTACTGCCACATAACGTCACGTTTGTCTTACGTTCACGCCTGTGAATATGAGTAGTGAAGCGTAAGTTGTTGTATTTTACGTCTGTAAGTCTACGAACGTCCGTATATAGCAAGCGTCGGTGGTATAAAGGTCAGCATGGTTGGCTTCCAAGAAGTCGATCCGGGTTCGATTCCCGGCCGACGCACATTGCCTTTTACTTCCTCCGTATACAGTGCATGATACAGTAATATATTGTCTAATAAAGATCAGTAAGGTTATTTCTTCGTTTCACATTATCCTGACAATTCGGGGATACGCCCAACATGCTCACAGATAAAACTCATTTTAAAGTTATTGGTTCGGCTAGATAATATAAATGCATTCACATGAGAGCTCTAAACGGTCGTTCATTGGAATTTTTTACTGTTCAACTTATCTACGCTCTTAGTTTTAACATTTTCATTTACTTGGTAACTGCCGGGTAGATGATTCGAAATAGGGTGTAATGAAACATTAACATCGAAGAATCTGATGTGTGATTGGTAAACTGTTTTTGCATTGGTGATCATTTAACCTCTCAGACCGGAATGACATGCTTGAAGCCTATATGAGGCGTGTCTTGGGAAAACCGGGTTAATGCAAACATGTGCGGAAAGTGTCGTCCCGGATTAGCCTGTGCAGTCGGGCTTATCCGGGTCGACACTTTCCGGATTTATGGTATTTTCTGTTTCAAGGAAGTCTCTTCTAAACGTAAATCCACTGTAGGCGGAAAGTGTCGTCCCGGATTAGCCTTTGCGGACTGCACATGCATTAAGCCCGGGTTTCCCACGACACGTCTCATATAGTCGCTTTAGATCTCCATGGTTGCTACACACATACTTGTGACCCTTTCAAAATTAAGGACTGTCTTCTTCCATACTAGGTGAGTGGACCTGGAGTCGAACGTTAAATTCGCAAATGAAATGTCGCTGGTCCTATAAGAAAACAGGTGAACCAAATTGTAAATATTAGTTGTTGAATTGCATGGTACAGTTCTTGTCTATAACCAAAGGTATGTATACATGGTTGTCAGGTTAGTTTGCTGTATACATGTTGTCACTGAATACCATTTATTTGCACACACTTTGATGTGTTGTTCAAAATGCACGTTTGTCTGTTTCTATCCGTTGTGCTACCATCCGGAACCGAAAGATATCACAAAGTCTAATACAAACACTTACTAGTATTTCTTGAATTTGTGCACCGGAATTCCTATGAAACATAGTTTAGGCCATGTTTGTACTGTGACGAACGTGTTAGACACACATGCAATTTAACGTTTGTCTTAACGCTCTGTCACTAGGAGTAGAGAGGCGTATGTCGTCTTGTTTTATGTCTGTAAGTCAACGAACGTCTGAACATTATAAGCGTCATCTACAACTGGTACTGGTGTAGGCGATGTTTTTTTCAGTCTTACGCATCATTAATCGTGTCGGGAATGCTCCGTTTTGATCGGCCCTCTACAGAAAACGGGAATGTTTTAAGGCGTGTAATTGACCTTTTCAGCATTGCACGTTCATCATCAGTATAATCAGTACCATTATGAACATCAATGTTCATTCCCTCTTGATTACTATCACTGTAAGCATCAGCATCTACATCACCGATTCCACATGGACTCATTCCAAGCAAAAGCTCTTCATCATCATCAGAAACAACAAACACACAATTACATTTATCAGCATTAGTAACACCAATTTTGTCTCATATAGGACACTATCAAGATTTTCGACACCGTCATTCTCATGTAGACTTCTTCGTGTCATTGGTCTTCAGCTGGACTGGACTTGAGGGTCACCATCGTGAGCATTATATCCATGGTCAGGATATTACGGAATCCCGTTAGGGCCATCGCCTATGAATGGGTTGATCTTAAACGCGATACTCGATAGTACGATGATGAAAACGCGAAATCACGATACTACGATAACGAAAACGCGACAACACGACGATGATAACGTGACATTACGATAACGAAAACGCTAACGTAACAAATGACACTTAATAAACATACACATTTTATTTATTGCATTATTCGTAAAGAAAACCTGTGACACAATTCCGAATTATAACAGAAGAAATACAAAGGCGCATATTAAATAATTTAACATGCTATAACGTACCAACATGTTCATCCCTATGCAAATAGGGCATGCGTAAAGTTTCCAATGAAGTTTGGATGTCTGAATTAAAAAAAACAACTATTGTCTATTAGACATTGTTACATCTTCTGACGACTAGAACGACAGCAAACTGTTTGTTATGGCGTATAAAACCGTTTCAAATATTACCATTTGAATTTTTCAACCAATGATTATTATTTGTGAAAATGTTGGACTTATCAGTAATTATGAGGACGCGGAAAAAAAAGTTATTTTAATATAAACTGTGTTGACCATATCAGGATAATACACGTTATGCACTTTATACGGAGCTAATAAAACTCAGTGTGCGTCGGCCGGGAATCGAACCCGGATCGACTGCTTGGAAGGCAACCATGCTAACCTTTACACCACCGACGCTTGCAAGATCCAGACGTTGACAGTACAATCGATAAACACGACGTCTCTAGATCGCCTCACTACTCCTACTTCCAGTGACAGACGTAGACGAAGGACAAGCGTCACGTTACGTGTTATAACATGTTCATCACAGTACAAACAGGACAAAAGTTATGTTTCTCAGAAAGTTCTGATGCACCATAACATTTCCTTGGAAGTCAACGCATTTTACGAGAAAATGTAAGTTGTCATATCGACGTTTTAAGCGTGTTTACCAGGTAACAAAATATCAGCCATTAAGGTCATAATTACATCTTTATGTAAAGACCTTTAAAAAACAATGTCGATTTGTACAAACACGTGTTTAATGGTCTATACGTCACGGTATAGTAATGACTATAACCTGATACAGCATGAAAATACAATTTTTATTCATTCAATATACTGTGGTGTCTTAAACTTGTTTTATTTCAATTATATTCAAAGATAATAAATTATTGAATTAAATCCAGATTACATAACAGTGTAACCTGTGAAATAGCTTTAAAAGTTTGAGTAAAAATAATGAATTCATTGAATATAATCCACATTACATAATAGTGTAAGCTATGAAGAGCTGTAACTTTTAGAGCGAAAATATCAAATGCGTTTCTGCATGTATTGAAAGCATGTAAATGTAGCCGCGCTGTTCAACCGCATTAGAACGTGTATACTTGTTCTATAATCAAAAGGATTTATCTGAAGTTGCAAAATAATGTGAGAAATAATGCAGCACACATCTGTTTAATTTAAAATTAACGACCGAATTAATCGGAATGGAGTCAGTTAAGCGATGGCAGTGACTTTCCAATGTTCACGTGCGCGCATTCCCCCCGCCATGCAATATTCATAAGTGCGCTGGTATCAGAAACAATAGCAGAGTCGCATTTCGCGAAAATTGATAGGTTTTAGAAACTGCATACTTTATTTGTATGAATAATAAATTAATATCGATTTACCATTTAAAGCGGATGACAGGTGTCAAAGCAAATGGGCTCGAGTTGTAAATGGTGACAGATAACTAATAAAGGTACTACATTTACACAGTACAAATTGCTCGAAGGCTTCAAATGAATTTTTTATTACCTGATGCCTTGTATTTATAATTCTATCCATTCGTGGTGTTATCGTGAAGAGGACTTGATTTACGAGTCATTTAATGGCATATATTGTAAATGTGTTGATTAATGTCTGGTGATAATTACGTCGTCTCGAGCTGGCCGCCACAACTTGCCATAATGTTATGCACAGCAAATAAAGCCGCGGCTTATAATACCGTTTCTCAAATTATGTATTCTATTTAATTATATGTCATTGGATTAAATGTGAAACTAACGATGTGATATCCATTACCGTGTAATAAAGGCAATCAATAACATCGGTGTGAAATTCAACGAAAAGTTATTCATATTCCCCAATTGCAAGTACAGGGAATTACATTACATGCAGCGCAACATACTTATATGTTTATGATTTGTAGAGCCATATTTTTCACATATAATTGTTTTCACATTTGTGAAAAATAGGATCGCATTGTTCACAGGTCGAAAATTGAGATCTTATTCTTCACACATCACAGTCTTATTATTCATATTATCTGTGAAGTTTGTGATCGCATCCAGTTTTTGATATGCAATGAAATCATATTCTACTGTAATCTTCACGCATACCACGTTTTTTGGCCAGTCACATTCTTCACACTTAAACATGTGACAAATGAGATCCCATTCTTCACAGGTGTGTGAAAAAAAAGATTTGTGGAAAATATGATCCTACAATTCTAGGTCGTATACTTGGGTTTCGTTATATTGTATTAAGATCCAAATATGTGTATATTTGTAAAGATACTATGAGCATCAATTTGCCACTTTTCCATTTTGTTAAATATTTGAACTATTTTAACAGGGAACCTGACGACCGCCATTTATTAGTTTATCATGAAAAAGGGACCTGAAGTGAATAGTATGGGTGCATTTAAATTTCGTGCATGTAGTGTTGCTTAAAAATGGACTAAATTTCAATAGCATTTATAATAGTGACCTTAAGTAATAAAGAAACATGTGAATTTTAAAACAAGAAAAGATAATATTACCGATTGTAAGGAACATTGCATGTTGTTTGAATCTGTACGAAACTGTTATACTGTAGACGTACTGTTGTTGAAAGAAATTGTATGGAGAACTTTATAGGTTTCAAATAACGTAATTACTCCAGTAGACCTTTCAAAATATTTCACCACACAGACTTTCGGTGTTGTGTTTTCCTGGGTTTCCCCTCTTTGTTAACGTTTCATATATGGTCCATGAACAAGACCAAACTTTACTCAGAATTATGGTTGAATGCAAACAGCATGCACACAAACCATGTACAATTGTAAGTAGATAGACATGATTATGTGTATATACATGCAACACATATACATGTACATCTACTTATTTACATTTATTAAAATATATCATAAATTCAGAACAAAAAGTAAATAGCTAGTTAATGTTTGTGTTCTCAGTGTTTTTAATCAGTTTTGAAGAAAACGCCGGCGAAAAAAAAACCCAGACTGAAATGACCATAATTCTTATATTTACTTGTTTTGTATTTTATATACAATCGCAGTTCGTGCCACGATTGTATGTCTGTAACGTGCAAAAGAAATGTAAGCATGTATCAAGGCATTATAGCGAGATAGTCTTTATGGGCTATATATCTGTATTTTTACCTAGTTCAAAGGAAATCACGCAGTTGAGTATGCATACGTTTGCTTTGATGATGACAAGCTTTGAGCCATGCGGCATTCAGGAAATGGCCGCAGTTAACACAACAATACGTTTTGTTCTGTGTATGATAACTGGGAATGTTGTAGATCCCAGCACAAACATTGCTTGAGGTTGGTTTCAAGTTAGGTTATACAACTAAAGCATCGGGTGTGCTTTTTATGGATTTTTGTTTTATTTATGTTAATAGAGCAAATAAACATCTACACACAATAACACAACAAATCAACTTTAATAACGCACGTACATATACATTAGTTCTTCTCATTAACTGCTTTTTATTACATTTACAATATAATATGCTTTTCTCAGGAATAGTTTAATACAAGACTAACAACGAAACACATGTTGCTAGTATTCATGCAGCAGTAAACGTGTATATGTCATCGGAGTTCATCTTGCTGCTTGTGATATTTGGGCAACAAGACGATCGCCACGGCAACGCATCTGTTTGGATTGACAGTCTGCGAGATTGTATCGTCAAAAAGCGCCATCAATCGCTACATTTGTGTTGTCACATCCCGGGCAGTGTATCTTTGATGTCAGACCAGAAATGGATGCTCGTAGATCATCTGTGACATATTCCACTTCCAGGAGTCGGCACTAATACATCATATCTCCAATATGCAATAGTCTTCTGAGCTGAGCCGTGTTTATGTCTTTCTGCAGATGTTGCACGATCAGTAAGTATTATACAGAAGCAGTTTGTTTCCACAAATGCAATGATTTCAGCAAGAATGCATTCATATTTTAAGTATTTTATAAAGCAATTATTTGTAATGAAATGCTGTATACGGCTGAAAAATATTAGTATATTTCCATTATGCTGTTATTGTTTTCATTTTTCAGAAGACAAATGATTTCTGAAACCCCGGTATATATGTGTTGACATATATTATGCTTAATCATAAAGGAACACACTTGTATTCACAAATACATATACTCTAATTGTATCATCATTACATTGAGCTTTTATCAAACATCACGTACAATCCGCGTTTGAGGAACCTTCCTACTACAACATGTATCTTAAATATATATTACTATTCTATGTCTTTGAGAAATAAGTAAGCAACCTGTTAAGTTGTGAACTGAATTATTTATAAGCTTCGTGTAATTGCGTATGTATTATTAATTTAAGTCCCAATAAGAGAGAAACATGAATTTAATGAAATAAATTTAATAAACACATTAATCAAGACATTGTGAGTATTGAACTGTGTCTTTTGATTTGTTCTGGGCTGGAATTCACAAAGCTCCTAAGGGAAATCTTAACTTAGGTTGAACTTCAGTGAAAATTTCAGATTAAATGTTCTATGTGAAATCCAATGATTTATATACATAGAAGGCTGCAATAATAAACATATAAGTAATATTTACAAGTTTACAACATTTTAATGTTAAAAGATCTATACATGAAACTGCCAGAGACTTAAGGAATGTTATTAATTTAAGGAATTTATTTAAGTTTTTCCTAAGAAACTTTGTGAATACCGGCCCAGGGACATTATTCCATAAACATCTTAAGTTTACCCATTATATATATATATATATGTTCACAAAAGTTCCGATTTTTGTATGGTAATATTTTTAACACTACATACAAATTCATGAATCCAGTAACAGTTAAGTTAACAGTAGTTCATAATAAGTCGATAATTAGTGACTAAGCAGAATTTCATGTACACATCGCGTGCAATGCTAAAGTAAATGACGATTTGAAGGCTAAGGATAATGGTTTGCTGAAGATATTTCTCGAATACGACCCCTAGTTTATTTGTGTTTGTGTATATTGATGTACGACAGTGTTTTGTGTTATCATTCATTATATGCATGCAGTCGACAAACAGCTTAAGGGAGCACATGCATATACTCGTATTATCAGTATGCGGCAATCTGTTTGTAAAGCAAATGAGGGCAATGTATTGCAATGATGATCTTTGTCAATGTGTATTCATGCGAATAAATTGTGTTTAGATTTTTTTTCATTTGGAATCTTCAAAAAGCATTCGCGTTTCATAAGTCTGAATGTTGTAATTTGCGTTTTAAACAGCATTTTTTCGCTCTTGGCCAGCTGCTGCAGCTACTGAAAATTGCTTATCTTCGTATTTAGTTGTTACATACAGTCATCTAGACGAAATATTACCCGAATGCAAATGACGTATTTACATACCCGGCATTACCAACCAATTCCACAAACCCCCGTTGTCGCTGAATAATTGACAGGAGACGCTCCTATCAATTTGACGCTGCGCGACATTGTGATGAAACAATAGTTGACAGAAACTGCTAATGATGATTAATAGTTAGCGAGATGATAAATTCGTTGTGAAAACTTAACTGGTTGGTGCTCTGTTCAATAAAATTGTACTGTCAGTATTACTCCAGGTTCCATTGACGAGAAAGCCTATAGCTCTCACAGAGGCTGCGGTAAATTCGAGAGAAATTGATTTACAAAGACACGAGCACTACTTTTGAAAGTGGAAATGTAATTCCCTGTCATGCTAGATCTGTCCAACGTTTGAAAGGTTGCACAGTAACTCCAAATAGCATAATTATTTTTTTTCTATTTTGGCAACGCCAACTGACTGAGCACTTTTGTTTTGACAGTATCCGCGTTTCTCTTCACGTGTAGGAAAAGATACTTCCACACGTTAGACTTCACACGAGGACATCATCTTAAAAAGGTTTCGACAGATTACTGATTTTCTTTTAGGGTGATTTAAACAGAGTTTCGTTGAAGGTTCCTTTAAAGTTGTCATACCCAATATAAAACCATTTTTTGACTGAGCGCTTTTTTCAGTGACACACATTTAAAAACATTGATACTTATAAAACTAGCCAAAAGTGCTAAGCAAATTGTTGTAAGAGAAATAAAATAAACAACGTTGACTCGCTAAATTGTGTATATCAGCTATTTCTGGCATTTATAATGTTAATTAGTGAAACAATAATAATTACAATAGTGTGAGTGTTAATTGTTTTGGAAGAGAATGAGCGTGGTGTATTAACAAATTCCTGAGTCACTCACTGTCTGTTTAAAATTAATGTGCATTTTAAACATACTTTGTATATATAATATGAGGTATTTTCGTGTTATTACAGAAGATCCACTATTCAACAAGATTGACAGTTAACGATTTAATCATGACCCCTATAATACAAAACGTGGCCGCCGTTCTTTCATAGCTGCTAATGTTCTTTTCTTTTGTTACACAAGCCAGCTAACCGATTGATACACGAACATAAATTTTCACGCGTGACTTTTCCCGATAGTATTCTATTCCGTTTTTAATTATGCTAATTTTAAAATTTGATCCACCATTCCTGACCCGTTGATCTCTTAACTTGAATTATGAATAGGTTTTTATCTCAAATATTCAAGCATTTACTTTGATGTCTTTTTGCGGAAATCTATAAGTGATAAAAATTAGTTATAATGGCAGAGTTCAATTACACGGGCCTGGTTTGGCCTGTAAATTACAGCTACTTATCTGCATTATATCATGTGTTTTGACATTTCAGGACACTTACGGGAATACGAGCATGTTTTCGGTTTGTCGTGCGATGGCAGTTTCTCAGCATTTTTGCATGTCATGTAAGAAACTCTATAGCGTCTAAATTAGTCATCGTTGTCTATAGTTGTTCTGGTTTGTTTCCGTTATCTATATCAATTACATTTATTTGTCGATGAATGTGTGGTGTTCACTTTATAATCATAATGTGATAGGCTTATATTTCACCAAATGTCACTCTGAATGTCAGGTTAATAATAATAAAAAACTAATTCATTTGTGTAGCTGTATTTGAATAGACATGCTTTTATTAATGTGAACAACGAACTTCAATCACCCTATTTGTCATCATTAATAAAATCATTTAAAATGAGACTATTTTCATATAATTCTGCCACCTTTTGACAAAATCAATTCAAAATTTATATTCTTCACACTATACCATAATTATAGTAGAAAAGTATACACCTTGTCTTCGACAATAAAACCAGATTTTAGCCGTTAATTATACAGGCAGATACGGTACTTGACGTGAAGCCAATGCATGTAAATCTGAATTCTCACCAATATATTGACAATCCGTTTATGTATTGCCTGGTTATTGTGAAAACGCAAGTGATACTGTTAATATGTGAAGTTTTGTTCACACTATACAAAATCTGTACATCCTTATAAAGCTATGCGTTTTTAGATATACATCGCACACATTGTTGTTTTAAGTACTGATATGTTGAGATGTCATTCTCAGGCTGGTATCTCTCAAATATTCCATGGTTGCATTTTGCCTTTTTTAAAAGCTGTCATACAGATTCAACTTCAGTTTTAAATGGTAAAGAATCGTCGTTATAATAACGCAACTGGAATAGTACATTAATCATTATCAATTTAAGTTTAAGACAGAAACGGCCATAATTACGCTTCAAAATGCTTTTAAGTAAGCATAACACATTGTCATCTCGATGACATTATGGCGAATACGCGGAATTCTCGCCGAATAACGCGGTGTCGGGGAGCGAACGATGGGTTCTTTTGATGTTTAGAAACCCTCTGTCATTGCACTTTTTAATGAGCAATGCGAAAGGCTTAAACGATCATTCGTTGATGCCTTTAACATGGCTTCGATTTTGATGCATGGAGTTGACCTACCATTTATTTGAAATTGCAATTACAGAAAAGTACAATTTTATGGACGTGAGAACTTAGAGAAAGATCTAGGATCACAAAAGGTACAGGGTGCTGCTTAAAAGTAGCAGGGTGGAAATCCAGACCAGCATGTTGGCATTTTCAAATAATTTGCTAGTCTATTCATTTGTCATTGAATATTTGCAAAAATATATTACATTTCAAAAGAGATTCAATATTTCTGTATGGACCAGCCCAGAGGGGCAGCAGGGGGGAACCAAAAAGGAGCAGGGTGCAGCACCCTGCTATTTTGTTCTAGATCTTTCCCTAGAACTGTACTATGTGTATTGATTGGTTTCGAATTCGTCCTTTGAGCTACGAGTTTGCTTTAAACTATATAGAGATTGATAACAAATATGGATACATAACGTTATTCTGAATGATTTAGATGTTAAAAGGTGATAATTAAAGTTACCTTCAATGCATTTTCATCATTTAATAAGTTCGGAATTATCCATTTTCATTATTTTGAGATATGTTATGCATGGCGAAAAAGGTTTATGTTATTAATAACCACTAAGATGAACTTTTCGATCTAACAAAGTGTCAACAGCTGCTTCGTTTTTCCTGCTCAGTTCGGTTAACAAACACTCGTTGAAAAAAAGAGATGATTAATGGATGGTGAAAATGCCGTGCAATAAATTATGTAATGTTTGTTATTTCTGTGTGTCTTCTCTGCAATTTTTGCATAGACGAGAGTTATGGTCTAGGCAAGTAATTGATAAGGTATGCTCACCCAGCCAGTTTGGATGGATCTGTCTTCAAATGTTCATTATCTGCCATAAACATGGAGATTCTGACTTCATCTTATAACCTCGAGTGTTATAAAGACGTGATGAATTATATGCCATAAGAAACTAGTAAATTAATGACCAAGAACCTGTTAACGTTTTGAATTTTTGAAAATATATGAGGCCTGTTGTGGGAAAACCGGGCTTAATGCATGATCGTAAAGTGTCGTCCCGGATCAGCCTTCGCAGTCCACACAGGCTAATCCAAGACGGCACTTTCTGCTCGTATGGTATTTTCTGTTTCAAGGAAGTCTCTTCTAAACATAAATCCACTGTAGGCGGAAAGTGCCGTCCTGTACAGTGCAAAATTAAACGAAGATGGTTGTACATTGTATTTATTCACGTATGTTCGTCTCCTCATTTGTATCAATCTGTCGTTGCTTCAAAATTCATTTACATCCATTAAATCATGCTTACTACTTATACATAGATAACTTTCACAATAATAATATTAACTTTATCACCATTGACATGAAATAGATACGCAATACTTGGCCATATTTAAAACCTGATCCATAGGACCAGACATACGCAATAAAGTCTTCCCCGAAGCAAGACGTCCGGTCGAATTGCTTGGTTAATTATCATGGAAATTCGATTGAAATCAACATGAATCTTATTCATAGCCACGGCATCAAGCTTAATTGTCTTTGACATAAAGAAATCGTATAAAACATTTATTCCGACTAGCTGTCAATGAGAATTTGTTGATAAGGTCGAGAAAACCCAGATCCCCAACGAGCAGCCAATTTCTGTCCCGTTGATTTCTCAAACAGAGCGATGCCACAAGAAGATTGCCGAGTCCTGCTCTATCTCTTGAGCTATGGCGTAGTGGTCTGGCGATGTGTTCATAGCAACCTATCCCCGCTCGAGCCATGGCGTAGTGATCTGGCGATGTGTTCATAGCAACATGTCCCTCCTCGAGCTATGCCGTGGTGATATCTGGCGATGTGTTAATAGCGACATGTCCCCCTTCGAGCTATGGCGTAGTGATCTGGCGATGCGTTCGTGGCAACCTGTCCCCCCTCAAGCTATGGCGTAGCGATCTGGCAATGTGTACATAGCAACCTGTCACCACTCGAACTATGGCGTAGTGGTCTGGCGATGTGTTCATAGCAACCTGTCCCCCCTCGAGATATGGCGTAGTGGTCTGGCGATGTGTTCATAGCAAACTGCCCCCTCCTCGAGGTATGGCGTAGCGATCTGGCGGTGTGTTCATAGCAACCTGTCCTTCCATCGAGCTATGGAGTAGTGGTTTGGCGATGTGTTCATAGCAATCTGTCCCCCCTCGAGCTATGGCGTAGCGATCTGGCGATGTGTTCATAGCAACCTGTCCCCCTCTCGAGCTATGGCGTAGCGATCTGGCGATGTGTTCATAGCAATCTGTCCCCCCTCGAGCTATGGCGTAGCGATCTGGCGATGTGTTCATAGCAGCCTGTCCCCTCTCGAGTTATGGCGTCGCGATCTGGCGATGTGTTCATAGCGGCATGCTCATACCGGCCTGCCACCCACACCGAGCTGTGGCGCAGCGAGCTGACGATGTGTTCATAACAACCTGCTCCCCATCGAGCTATGGCGTAGCAAGCTGGCGATGTGGTCGTAGTGATGCAATTCATAGTTGTGAATCTTACGGCATCGAGAAGTGATCATAGGAACGATATTTGTCCTACAATTTTCATGGCTGTATCATGACTGATGCCATCAACACGTACTGGTCTATACAATTGTAAACCAGTTTGGTATCAAATCGCTTGCATTCGCTCCAAATTAAGGGGATGATATTTCTCGTTTGTTATCCATAGTAAATCTGAAGCAATCATTGTTCCAGACGACTGTCGCGTCTGAACATATATGAGGCGAGTCGTGGGAAACCCGAGCTTAATGCATGTGCGTAAAGTGTCGTCCCGGATTAGCCTGTGCAGTCAGCACAGGCTAATCCAGGGCAGCACTTCCCGCTTTTATGGTATTTTCTGTTTTAAGGAAGTCTCTTCTAAACATAAATCAACTGTAGGCGGAAAGTGTCGTCCTGGATTACCCCATGCGGTCTGCACAGGCTGATCCGGGACAACACTTTACGCACGGGCATTATGGCCGGTTTTCTCATGACACGCCTCATATATAATTCATCGCATCAAAATCGCATGAAGTATTTGGTCGAAATACATAACAATTTAATCTATATACATTTGTGTATCGTAAAATGTACGATGATAACTAAAACGATGGACGACATGTAGTCTATAAACCTATCTCGTGTATTGGTATGAGAAGATCGAGACCGTCCTGTCCCATACCAGATAAAAATGTTATGGTTTATTTGAAAGGATTGTCCGATGGTGTATAATGGACGTAAAAGTACATAATAACATCAACATTTCCGCGAAAGGCGCATTATATGACTGTTGCATAAACATAATTAGCATGTAGGGAAGCCTTTCATATTCGAAATGGATCAGTCTCGTTGTATGTGTATTAATAGCACGTAGGGAAGCCTTTCATATTCGAAATGGATCAGTCTCGTTGTATGTGTATTAATAGCATGTAGGGAAGCCTTTCTTATTCGAAATGGATCAGTCTCGTTGTATGTGTATTAATAGCACGTAGGGAAGCCTTTCATATTCGAAATGGATCAGTCTCGTTGTATGTGTATTAATAGCACGTAGGGAAGCCTTTCTTATTCGAAATGGATCAGTCTCGTTGTATGTGTATTAATAGCATGTAGGGAAGCCTTTCTTATTCGAAATGGATCAGTCTCGTTGTATGTGTATTAATAGCACGTAGGGAAGCCTTTCTTATTCGAAATGGATCAGTCTCGTTGTATGTGTATTAATAGCACGTAGGGAAGCCTTTCTTATTCGAAATGGATCAGTCTCGTTGTATGTGTATTAATAGCACGTAGGGAAGCCTTTCTTATTCGAAATGGATCAGTCTCGTTGTATGTGTATTAATAGCACGTAGGGAAGCCTTTCTTATTCGAAATGGATCAGTCTCGTTGTATGTGTATTAATAGCACGTAGGGAAGCCTTTCATATTCGAAATGGATCAGTCTCGTTGTATGTGTATTAATAGCACGTAGGGAAGCCTTTCATACTCGAAATGGATCAGTCTCGTTGCATGTGTATTAATAGCATGTAGGGGAGCCTTTCATATTCGAAATGGATCAGTCTCGTTGTATGTGTATTAATAGCACGTAGGGAAGCCTTTCATACTCGAAATGGATCAGTCTCGTTGTATGTGTATTAATAGCACGTAGGGAAGCCTTTCATATTCGAAATGGATCAGTCTCGTTGTATGTGTATTAATAGCACGTAGGGAAGCCTTTCATATTCGCAATGGATCAGTCTCGTTGTATGTGTATTAATAGCACGTAGGGAAGCCTTTCCTATTCGAAATGGATCAGTCTCGTGGTATGTGTATTAATAGCATGTAGGGAAGCCTTTCCTATTCGAAATGGATCAGTCTCGTTGTATGTGTATTAATAGCATGTAGGGGAGCCTTTCATACTCGAAATGGATCAGTCTCGTTGTATGTGTATTAATAGCATGTAGGGGAGCCTTTCCTATTCGAAATGGATCAGTCTCGTTGTATGTGTATTAATAGCACGTAGGGAAGCCTTTCCTATTCGAAATGGATCAGTCTCGTTGTATGTGTATTAATAGCATGTAGGGGAGCCTTTCTTATTCGAAATGGATCAGTCTCGTTGTATGTGTATTAATAGCACGTAGGGAAGCCTTTCTTATTCGAAATGGATCAGTCTCGTTGTATGTGTATTAATAGCATGTAGGGGAGCCTTTCATACTCGAAATGGATCAGTCTCGTTGTATGTGTATTAATAGCATGTAGGGGAGCCTTTCCTATTCGAAATGGATCAGTCTCGTTGTATGTGTATTAATAGCACGTAGGGAAGCCTTTCCTATTCGAAATGGATCAGTCTCGTTGTATGTGTATTAATAGCATGTAGGGGAGCCTTTCTTATTCGAAATGGATCAGTCTCGTTGTATGTGTATTAATAGCATGTAGGGGAGCCTTTCTTATTCGAAATGGATCAGTCTCGTTGTATGGATCAGTCTCGTTGTATGGATCAGTCCCGTTGTATGGATCAGTCTCGTTGTATGGATCAGTCTCGTTGTATGGATCAGTCTCGTTGTATGGATCAGTCTCGTAAATGGATCAGTCTCGTTGTATGGATCAGTCTCGTTGTATGGATCAGTCTCGTTGTATGGATCAGTCTCGTGTATGGATCAGTCTCGTTGTATGTGTATTAATACTGAGACGGTAACTCGGTCATAACAACTAGAAGTAATTCAACGTGAATTTGAAACCGTACAAGGTATTTTATGTTAAAATCTTAGGCACCAGTTATCTTTTAATAGTTAATGTTCAACTGTCAGATTAAATTTAAATTTATAATTATATATGCCAGATGATTTTACTGTCTTTCTGAGATAAATCGAATGGGGGAAGTAAGATCGCATATAAAATAAATCATATCCCGACAGCGATCATGATAATAATAAATTATCATGTAAGTTATTACCTACCACGGAATCAAGTCTGTGTGGTTCGGTTAATCTTCAAGAAGAGAATATCTTAAAACCGAATAGCAGTTTTCATCTAGAGCAAAATTGATAACAAATAAAACTATTTAAAATATATCCGAATTATTAATCCAGTTTTAGATATTTGTCTACTACATCTTTTCTTAAGATTTTCTGAACTAAAACATAACTGCCATGACCATATATCTGGTAACCAATAACCATTTTTGATGCCTGATGGCCGATAACGATGATTAAAGTCGTGTCCCGGGGCCATTATACTAATCGACCGTAATTAACCTCCTATAACTCAGTGCCGCCACCAAATTAATAAGCGAAGTGATCTGGTCGGGTTTAGGGTAATGCACTTTGGCATGCACGCGCTTGTCTCGACATTTAATGAAATTAAATCCGGAGAATTTGTCGCCATGTCGACCAATGGACAACCGAATGACAATGTCACGTGACTGAACAGTGCATCACCCGCACGTTTTAAGGCTGATTTATACGATCGCTATTCAGGGTTTACAAAAGGATGTCTCGTCACAAGATGGTCACGGAGATACGCTGCTGTGACCAAACCAACCATAGTCACGCCAGCGTGTGAGATTCTTTCCTATTGTCCCGGTGTTTTTCCGAGTGACCGAAGAAAAACATGGTGTTAAAAATTGACGAGCAGTTTGCTAAAAATTCATGTTTGTACATTTAAACAAAATAATCAAACGTCTTAAGGTATTTAACTAATGATCTACGATACGAATATTCCACATCATTGGTGTAGTAAACATTCCAATAAAATACATCGAGGTAAACTAGACAAAATAATCTTTGTTATTGCGTTGAATAAGCATGTCATAATTATGACAGAAAATTGTTATTACTTCTACCTGTACGTGCAAATTCATCGCAAAGGTCGCGATGCAAATTGTTGAGCCAAAGTACCAAGTCGAATGCCACCCAACACTCAGTATGTACGCGATAATTGCCTGTACAGGATGAACAAAAGGCAATAAATTACATGGACAAATGACTGTCAGCCAGTGTCAGACGGTGGCCCAAGAATTGCCAGTTACACATACCAAGGGAGCGACTTCGTAGAAATTTAATATCCAATTCTACAATTCCCATTGACAGTCCACTCTAGATGAATGCGTGCGATTTCCATAGCGGGCCGAGGCAAGAATAAATATTACACATACATCCACAAAATTGCTACAGAAGACCGAGTGAAGCGCCGTAAACTAGATGAATCTGACATTTTCGCATATATCTTTCGTTTTTATTGGGCTCTAAACTCTATAGAAAATCTTGAGGGAAATTAACGGCGACATCTAAGTACGCTTTACTTACATTTTCTCCTTAACATGCTCAAGGCACTGACAGCTTTCTTAATATGTTTGTCTGCTGGAAAAAATAAAACGATGGCAAAGAATCTGTTTGGCCTTTCGTAGCGGCGCATCAATCATCTGCCACATTTTTCATTCGGAATACTTCGGGCACAATGACTGTTTTAATTAGGAAATGGCTACATCAATTGTGTTTTCAAGCTGACAGAAACTTTACGGAGTCGGTGTTTTTACTTGGTAGGCCTACGTGGTTGTAAGTGGCAGCCATAAACGTGCATGTTTTCCACTTGAATGACGTCATCGACCCTCGGTTTTACGTGCGCTACAAGTAGCACGGTGATTGAGTTGTTTATAACTCATACAGTCAGTCCCCATCGTGCCAATAATTCATTCGAAATCACTAAGGCGTGAGCTTCATTAATTTTCAAACATCTTTTGTTCTTCATGTATTATGCAAACATATATTTATTTACTGCAGCCACGAGCTGGAAAAATCACAAGACTAAAGCACGATCGGGAAAACATAAAAAGACACTTTCTACGTACCTTTTTATCTTAAAATAACTTGTGTATACATGTTATCGCTTAGTCGAAACGCGTTATTTAAGAAATAAATTTCCATTTTGAGTTGTTTACCTGTAAGTAAACAACGATTTTGAGTTCTGATGCATATGAATTATATGAATTAAACGACGAGAGCGTTATCCCGAGTGGTTTAATATGCGCCCCTCAGAACGAAAAATCGTTATTACAGATAAAGAACGATAAAGCGAAAATTATTTCGATTCTAACATGACCAGTCAACATATTCTGCAACTACAATGCGAACTATATTTCACAATTTCAGAACTACTTTTTTCAAGTTGTTTTTGGCAATTCAACAACGGAATTTTAGCGCGTGTCATGTTAGAATAATTATTAGAGTTATTTGGTGAAGTGAGACACACTCCGCGCGATTATATCGTCCTTTGAAAGCCAGAAGGTGCAATCAGCCTTATGTGCACAAATGCACACCGTTTGGCTTTCAATAGACGACATAAGTGATTTTGTGTTCGTTAATATGTTACGTATAGATCTGTTATAAAAAATGTGAAATGAAATGCACCATATTGTGCGTATAATATATTACAGTGAAGTATCATTTATCTAGCGCGTTCAAAACATCAGATGGCATGCATTACTCTTCTTAACGGAATCGGCTACTAACCAAAAGCACAACGGTCAAAGGGTTATCAATAAAGCCTTATACATTTGATTAGATATGTTTAGCATCCCCATGATTTTTCAAAATCTACCAATCAGGCAGGAAGAAACAAACAATTAGTTCATAAAAAAAACATTTTTTTCATAACTTATTCGTGGCAGTGGTACAAGGAACAGCAAATATTTACGTGCAAAACTATTATATATCACCTTCATATTGAGAATTTTAACAGAAAACTGACTAGTTGCACACTTTTTGTACAAATACTGGCAAAAACACATAAAAGTCATGTTGTTCAGTTTGAAGTCATATCATATCATACAGGTATTGACAAACCCTGACATTTACACCAAAGAATACATGATCATAGAAACATGTTTTAACATATTTTAAATTGGATATATACAAATCTGAAAGTATGTTCTAAAAAGGGCAATTCAGAATAGTCATAAGACAAAACATACCAAATCAAAGTGTTTTAGATCTATAAAGCTGTAGGTAAAGTACTGAACAATTCAAGATTCCAATCAGAATTGTGTAATATCATCAACTTATTTCAAGTGATACACATACCCAAAATGCAAAATGCCCATCAACAATATTCATTCAAAACTCAAATAAATCTTGAAATTAGCATTGTAGGATCATATTTTTCACTAATCATATTTTTCACACGCCTATGAAGAATAGGATCTTATTTGTCACATTTCTAAGTGTGAAGAATGTGATTGGCCAAAAAGGGGGTATGCGTACGGATCACATTTTTCACATATTTTGTGGGAAATTGTATCGCGACAATCGATGAAATCATTATTTGGAGCATAATTATACAGTAATCATGATCATGATCATGATCATCATCATCATCATCATCATCGCCATCATCATCATCATCATCATTATCGTCCTCATCATCATCACCATCATCGTCACCATCGTCACTATCGTTACCATCGTCATCATCATCATCGTCATCATCATCATCATAATTATTTTCGTCAACACCATTATTATCATTATACTTAACGTCATCATCAGTATGGTCATCACTATGAAAAACTAAGACCTATTTAGGAGCTACTTATGTATGCATGCGCTTAATCGTTAGTCAAAACGTTTGTATGGTCTAATTAGGAAATAGAAATGCATATGCACTCGCGTACGTCCATACGAACGTACACCTTTTTATTGGGATATTAACCAATGCACGCATCCGAACGTAAGTACAAACAAACGTCCTATTTTGGATTATTAAAACCAAAATAGCCATGCATATGTCCGCCCGAACTAGAATATACGTATACACGGACGGTAATATAATGATCTGATTAGAACCTCCGCACATGTTAGTACGTACGTTTGGACAGTATTGTAGCGTAGCGTACCGTACCTTCCGTATCGTACCGTACCGTATCGTTCCTTACCGTATCGTACCGTACCTAACCGTACCGTACCTAACCGTACCGTACTGTACCATACCGTACATTTCCATACCATAGCATTACAAACCATACCGTACATGCCATGCCATGCCATGACATGCCATACCATACCAAACCGTACCATACTTAACTGTCCGATACCGTGCCGTACCATATCGTACCATACCATGCATGCCGTACCGAACCATAAATCACCCCGTTTGTTTTTCGGGCTCAAACAGTGTGAAAAATAGGATTATGATGTAACAAATTCACTTTTTTGAAAATTTGAACATTTTTTTCTCATGTGTGAAGAATATGATTTGAGTGCATATGAAAAACTGGACTCGATCACACATTTCACAGAAAATGTGAAGAATAAGATTGCGATGTGTGAAGAATGAGATCCTATTTTTCACACCTGTGAAAAATGAGATCCCATTTTTCACATGTGTGAAAAATAGGATTTGTGAAAAATATAGTCCTACAAAGCATCATGACTTATATTATTTACAATGTCATTCATTGACTGAGATCATAAAATTAAGAAATCACACAAAGTGTGTCATTATAGGTATATTTTATACGCTTTCCAACTTGATGTTTCACATTGTCTAAAATGTTTTTTTGTCCTTCAGGCATCCGAAAACCTACCAGCCCGAGGACGCTAAAC